>JAMJEX010000011.1:0-1200000 GCA_024713705.1 Morchella sp. 2018-W38C | reverse complement strand
TGTCTTTTCAGGAGAGAGATTCACATGCGGAGTTATTCCTGGTGACGTCTCTCTCTAAACGGATAATTTTTGTATATCTTAACTCCTCTACGGACCTTTGGGGGGGGGGTCTATTGAGGGCGTCAGCGCGCCCGGCAGTGATAGGGACCCCGACGATTCGAAACTATCGACTGTTGGCATGTTCAGATGAGTTAAACGGCAGGCTCCATAGGCAAGACAAGCCACTTATCTATCAGATCCGAATTCAGAAAGAAATTCTACACCTATCTGAACAACCCGCTGTGTTTATGGAAGCTTGCCAAGACCGACACACTGCCAAGACCCAACGAGTGATTTTGTATGAACCATCTCTCAATGGGGGATATATGGCCTTGGTCCGCCCTGCTGTCTATTATTCCGTTCGAGAAAAAAAAAATTCTATTATGATTATTGCTATTCAAACAATTGCCATAGAGTGGTTCGTAGGCTCGAATTCGATGTTTTGTTTGTCTAGGGTGATTTGGTGTTGACAGCATCCCCAGTTATCAATTGGGTTTCCCGGAGGATCTCTTTGTGGGAAATTTGATCTGCATACCGATTTAGTAATGTAGACTTAAGAATCGACATATCCCCAGCTGCAAAATTTGAGATGACTAGGTAACGGGGGCGCTCTTTCTTCAGCCCTTTTTCCCACTAGTACTACGCATTATTTACACCCGGTAAACTACGATCTCCAAGCCCTAATCCAGCTCCACAATTAGTCGCATACTAGCAGCGGCAGCTCTCCAAATGGGAGATCTACCTACATGCCAACCAGAGAAAGAACGGTTATTGCGCGAAAAGAAAAAAAAAAAATAAAAAAAAAAAAAAAAAAACCTCTGCACACCTAGCTCCCCGCTTGGTCGGACTATTGCAGCGGGGGGATGTAACAAATAAAGACTCGTGTGAGAGATTGGGGACGAACAATTAAGCGTGGGAAAATAACGGGGGAGGGTGAAGAGCAGCAGGGCAGCTGGCACAAGTGCGAGAGCACACACAGACAACAGAGCCGAATCCAAGGGACAAACGACACATAGAAACAGCAGGGTATGCTGAAGGTTATATAGAGAATGGCAGGGGTAGAAAGTTTGGATGGACCAAGAAACATCATGCATGCTGCGCTGATAGGATGAAAAGATCACGAACCGGGCATGAAGCACCCCCCCCCCCTCCCCTCCCTGCCTCGACCCCCTCCATCACCACTGGGCCAACACCCACGCCACGCCAAGCCAAACGAGTGACCACCCATGACGGCAAACAAACCAAACCAAACTCCGTGTATAAACCACGCCCCCCCCACAGCCGCTCCTCCGCCCGGGCCGGGCCTCACTACTGGGGTTTTATGATGTAGATATCCGGGTCGACTCTCACATAGGGCTTATCCATATCCCAACCCGAGAGAGCGACTTGATTCTATCATTCTCTCAACCCTCTCCACCCCAGTCCCAGCACGCGTATTTTCAGCATCATGATCACTACACGCCCATCGAATCGTAAAAAAAAACAAAAAAAAGCCCAACGTCGTATGCCCCCTACGCCACCTCTGCAACAGCCACCCCGCAAAAGTGTCCGTGATCGAGCTACAATGCCAGTGCGCAGTGACGCACCCATAACGCCGATGCCAACAAAGTTGAGATTGAGAGGTGGCGGAGGAAGGGGGCAGTTCTGGGGAGTGCGATATTACCATAGACTACGGTCTGCATGTAATTAATGAGTTAAAAAAAAAAAAAAAAAAAAAAAAAAAAGTTGAGATTCAAGACTCTACAAATACACCATACACCATCCATCTCCCGACCAGAAACATCCCAAAGCTAGGCCCTAGGCCATCGACCCCCTCCTCATCACCAACGCCGGACGCCAGTCCGTGGGGAGCAGCCTTCTCTCGCGGATATCTGGGCGCCAGTGGGCCCGTCACAGTCACAGTCACACATGGAGCGCGATGTCCCCCCCCCCCCCCACCCCGAAACTAACCCGGAACCACAATTAAACACCCAACACCCTTTTCTGCAGAGCGGTGCCTGCCTGCCTGCCTGTACATACAACCAACCAACCGTTTTTCCAAAGCCTCGAAAAGAAAAAAAAAAAACACACACACACACAGCGGAACCCCCCCCCCCCCAAGAATCGCATACGGGAAATGGTAGTCAAATACCGCGCCATCGTCCAATTCCAATTTTTTTGAACACCCCCCTGCCCCCAAGTTAGCTACATGTAGCTACAGCCCTACAGCCCCTGCCGGGCCCATGTACCTACATACATGTACAGCAGACTCTCGTTACAGTGATGGGGCCGGGACCAAAAAACGGTATCCTCACATCGAGGCTATCACTATACCGAACGAGGGCTAGTTTTTTTTTTTTTAGATCGAGGCTGGAAAGAAAAACGGTCTAAATTACAGATTGGCAGCGGCCTCTTATGGTATAGACATGTGCCTCTTTCAAGATACATATATATACATGTAGTTTCGTTCTTCCTTTGCAGGCTCTTTGTCATGTAAAATGGCTGGCCCTCCCCCTCCCCCGGCCCCGCTCTCTGGGGCCGCCGCTCGCCACACACACCTGGATAAGTTTACGCTTGTGGTAATGATACCCTTGCAGATCGTTAGTGATGTCCTTCAAAAGAAAAAATCACTAAAACCCCCATACTGAAAAGTTGGGACCGGTAGGTGTCAGCCTTAGAACGGGGATATCACTATGTGCGGTATCACTATAACGAGGGTGTGCTGTGGTTGGTAATTACATGTAACGCTGGGTGGGTAGTACTGGACACCTCTAGATCTTTGCGCGCCCGGAAAGAAAAAAAAGAATGTAGAAATGTAGAAACACACACACACACACACGAGCGCAAGCAGGGCAGAAACAAGAAACGCATTCGCCTCTCTCCTCTCCTCTCTTCTCTTCTCTACTCTGCACCCTACCTTCTCCTACCTTCTCCAGCGGACGGACGGAGCACTAGTGGAAGAAGAAGGCGCTGGAGAAAAAAAAACAGCCAGTGACCGCCGGGCCGACCCCTTACCTTACTACGTATACGTGATAAATTTCCAGCCATCACTCGCTGCCAGGAGGGGTCGTGGGGCCGCTGACACCGCGCTCATGCTGCAGCTTCTCTTTCTCCTTCTCTTTTTCGTCTTTGCCCCCTGGTGGTAGTAGTAGTAGTAGTAGTAGTAGTAGTAGTAGTAGTGGTAGTAGTAGTAGTAGTAGTATATGTGCCCAGCTCATCATCACGAGTATCCAGATTCCTGTTGGTATGTGGTGCTGGCTGTACATTGTCACACTACACCACACTACACCACACCACAAAAGCCAAAGCCAAAGCCAAAGCCAAAGCCAAAGCCAAAGCCAAGCGCATCCAATTCCCACACTACATGAACCCCACACTACTTTAACCCTCCCTCCCTCCCTCCCCCGGGCCCTACCCTACATGCAACCACTACATATAGCTAGCTGCCCCACCACTCCCAGCGCCCAGAACCCAGAACTTGGCGCCTAGCTCCTAGCATACACAAAGCCCCAGAACCCAAAACACAAAACACAAAACACAGAACCCAGAACCCCCCCCCGCCAAAAGGAAAAAAAGAAGAAAAAAAAGAAAAAAGGTACAAATACGCCACCCAAAGGAAGCCCCCCCCCCTCACAAACCCCAAGTACATGTAGTGTAGTGTAGTGTAGTGGGGGGGGGGGGGGCGGATCATGAGTCATCACTCGGCCATGATCACGTTACACACACGCACACGCACACGCACAGGAAAAGGAACAGGAACAGGAACAGGAAAAGAGAAAAAAGACAACCAGGACCTAGCTACGAGAGAGAGAGAAACCAGAACCAGAACCAGAATACCCACCGGAGAAAGCGGAAGGAGAGACCACACACCAAAGCACCGGACCAAAAGGGAGGAGAGCCGCACCGCACAAAGGACAGAAAGAAACCCAGAACCCAAAAAAACGAGAAAGGAAAAAAACACAAACCACCTACCCACCCTACCTACCGACCTAACAAATCACACACCTCCCCCTGCCCCTCCGCTCCCCCGCGCCCACCCCCCAGCCTCCCACATCCACGCGCCCCCGCCGCCACCCACACCCACACCAAACGCGCCCATCCCCCTCCTCCTCCGCCGCCTGCCGCCCCCGGCCTCCCCGGCCATAAACGCCGCCCACGCCCGCTCCACCTTGTCCGCGTCGCCAAACTCGCCCCTGCCACACCGCTCCCAGTGCGTGTCCACCACCGCCTGCCACCCAAAATAGCACTTTACCTTGACCCTCCCGCCCACCCCGCCCGCATTCTGCGCCATGACCCCCCTCACCCCCTCCCACGTCACCCCGGGACAATCGTACACCGCCACGGCCACCTCCCCAACCCCGCGATACCTCACCGCCCTCACCGCCTCGTCCAGCACCCGATCCGTCACCCCCGTCCCATCCGCCTCCACGCACCGCAGCCCGCCACACCGCCGCAGCACCTCCACAACGCCGCCGTCCCCCACGTCCGCGCACCCGCCCACGTTCAGATACACCACGGCGCCGTGCCGCGCCAGCGCCGCCACCGCCGCGTCGCTCACCGCGACGCACCCCTCAACGTCAACATGCGCCAGGCCGCGCGCGCGCGCAAACAGCACGGCCAGCCCCGCGTCCGTCAGCGCCGCGTCCCCCGCAGCCTCAAACGCCGCCAGGTGCGGCGCATGCGCCGCGAGCACGTGCAGCGCCGCGTCCGTGAGGCGCGGGCACGCCGCGACCGCCAGGCGCGTGAGCTTCCGAGGCGGTGGGGGCGAGGAGGCGGCGGCGCCGCCGCTGAGGTGTGAGGGGCCGAGACACAGCGTGCGGATGGCGTCGTCCGTGAGCGCCGCGCAGCTGTTGATGGTGAGGGACGTGATGCGGTTGGCGGCGTGGACGGCGGCCATGACGGCCGTGTCGTCAAAGCCGGGGACGCCGCAGGCGCGCAGGTCGCGCAGGCGGGCGCAGCCCTCGACGATGCGGCGGAGGCCGCGGGGCTCGAGGGCCGTGCACCAGCTGATGTCGAGGGCCTCGAGCTCGGGGAGGGACTGGGCGATGAGGCGGGCGACGCTGGGGGTGAGGGCGCGGCAGCCGGCAATGTCGAGGCGGGTGAGGTGGGGGTTGCGGTGGACGATGTTTCCGAGGGCGGACTTTGCGGGCTGGGCGCCCTCGAGGATGACGGAGCGCAGGTTCTGGGGGGCAAAGTAGACGGCGTCCTGGCGCCAGTCGGCGGCGAGCTGCAGGCAGCCGCGGAGGTTGAGGTGGCGCAGGAAGGGGGCGGCGGTGGTGATGAGGGCGGCGAGCTGGGCGGCGGGGATGCGCGAGTAGTAGCGGGTCGTGTCGAGCGTTGCCCAGAGCTGGCCGTCGCGCGTGAGGGCGGCAAAGTCGCGGGACGTGGGCGCCGTGCGCAGGAGGTCCTGGTGCGAGAGGTGGCGCAGGATGTGCAGCTTGAGCTCGGGCGGGAGGGGGGTCCAGAGGTCGCGGCGCGGGGGTGGGAGGAGAGGGACCGTGATCTGCAGGGTCTCGCCGTCGGTGCCGTAGGGGATGCGCACGGTCTGGGCGGGGTGGATGTGCGGCGCGGCGAGCGTGAGCGTTGAGGAGGCGTGGTGCGGGGTGAGCGTGGGGGAGAGGGGGGCGCCCAGGAGCAGCGAGGAGGAGGGCGTTGTGAGCTGCGGGGAGGAGCTTATGCGCGAGAGGCGGTCGAGGAGGCGGCGGCGGCGGTTGGGCATTGTTTGGTGGAGTGTTTTACTTGCTTGCTTGCGGGGCAAAGAAAAGTGTGTCTCTCGAGCTATCGGCACACGGCACGGGGGGTACTGTGGTGTGGCTTGACAGCTATACGATATTGTGAGTGTTTCCAGAAGAGCAGAAGAACAGAGGAAGGACAGAAGCAGCAGCAGAAGAGGGCGCCGTCTATGTAATATGTACGAGCATCCTCCCCCTTGCCCCAACGGCTAAAAAAAGAGGGAGAAACAGGGGAAAAAGAAAAGAATAAACGGAGATCAGAAGGGCGCGGAGGCAGGTGAGATTTCAATAAGCAGCAGCCAGTGGGTGGAGGGGGGGAGAGACACGAGGGGCAGAAGAGGAGGGAGATGACAGGAGAGGAGAGGAGAGGAGGGGAGGGGACAGGGGAGGGGACAGGAGGAGGAGGGGTAACCAGCAGCCAGTAGCCAGCAGCCAGTAACCAGCAGCCAGCCACAGTCTGTGTGCTCGGGTGGGGTCCCTCTCAGTCTCTCTCAGTGGTCTCTCCTCTCAGTCCTCTCTCGTCTCTCCTCTCAGTCCCTCTCCTCTCAGTCCCTTCCTCTCTCGTCTCTCCCCTCAGTCCCTCTCTCTCCCAGCACTGTCGCGTGTGTGCTGTTGCCGCCAAGCCACCCCCCCTCCCTCCCTCCATCTTATCGATAACTTCCCTTCCCCCCTGCTGTCCCCTGCTGTCAACTGCACCCCTCTTTTTCCTTTTCCAGCACAGCTGCAGCTCACCCGACCACCACTCAGCACCCACCACACACACACCACACACAACCACCTGTGTCCATGCACCTATAGGTACTAGATACAAATCGCGCCCGCCATGCAGGGCCTGTGAAAGTGAAAGTGAAAGTGAAGGTGAAGGTGAAGTGTAGCCACAGAGTGCAGTGGAGGTAGTGTGGCTGCCCAGTGTACTGTGGCTGTCCTGGCTGTCCTGTGGCTGCCCTGGGACCCGCACGTGGCTGCAGCTCTGTCACGGGTGATACACCTAACCCTGCCCACCACTTCGCACACACACACTCACTCACACTCACTCACACACACGCACTCACTCACTCACACTCGCTCACTCACACCTCCCACACACACACACATGTGCTTGCGACAACCCGCCGTCTGATCATTGGCATCTGGCGCGGATACATACAGCTACAGCTACAGCATCTACGGCTACGTACAGCTACAGCTACAGCTACAGTACATACACATACAGCTACAGTACATACTCCTACAGCTACACACACCTGCATCTAGCTGCAGTCTCGCCCTCCCGTGCTGTGCTGTGCTGTGCTGTGCGCTGACAGTGTCCCCGTGTATCTATATAGCACTCACCCACCGCTCCACCCACAGCTCACCCCCCACCACAGCAATGACCCCCCTCGACGCCCCCACCCTCTCCCTCATCCGCCGCGTCCTCTGCGCCCACGCGCCCCCCACCCAACCGCTCTCCGCCCTCCTCCCACCCCTCACCCACCACCACCCCGCCATCGACCTCCAGCTCTACGCCCTCCTCGCCATCATCTGCCGCGACTACATCGACACATGGTACACCCAGCTCAGCAGCGACCGCGAGTTCGCCGCCGAGCTCGTCCGCGCCGCCGCCGCCATCGCCACCGAGCTCGAGCGCCGCACAAACACCGTGAGTGCCCCCCACCCCACCCCATCCCATCCCACTGACAGACCGCCACAGATGGACCTCCCGCTGCTCCTCCTCGACGCGCTCCCCGCGCTCGTGGCCCGCCACATCACCGACCACCGCCTCGCGCGCGCCCGCGCCGGCACCGTGAGCCACCACACCCCCGCCCAGCTGTTCCACAACCTGCAGCCGCACCCTGCGCTCGCTGGCGGCGCGGCGGTGGCGGCGCACCAGTACAACAAGCTGCTGGCGCACGCGCTGCTCGCCGCGCTGCTGCCGGAGGAGGCGCTGCCGAGCCCGTGTGCGCGGGTGTTTGTGCGCGACCTTGTGGCGGCGCTGGCCGTGGGCGGCGTGGTCGAGAGGATGAGTGAGCCGGCGATGATGTACGGGCTTATTGCCAGCCTGCTTGAGCGGCCCTCCTCCTCCTCCTCTTCCCCGTCCCCGTCCCCCCCTGCCCCGCCAGACACAAGTCCGCACCACCACAAACAACCCCCCTCCATCCGCATCCCCCCCGCCCTCGAGTCCGTCCTCACCGCGGCCCTGCTCCTCCTGCACACGCTCAAAGCCCTCGCCGCCTCCCTGCTCCTCCACCACACCACGCAGCCCCCGCCCCCGCCGCGCGCCCAGAAGCCGTTCCTGTCCATGGCCGCCGCCAGCCTCCTCCCCATCTACGTCGGGCTTCCTGTGCTGCAGCCCTGGCTGTGGGGCCTGCTCTGCCTGCTGCTGCGGGCGCTGGCGGCGCCCGGCCGCGTCGGCGCCGCGGTCGACGGCGTGGTGCGCGACGCGGTGGTGGGCGCGCTGGGCGCCGGCGGGGCGGGGGGTGGTGGTGGCGGAGGTGCTGGGCCGGGTGAGGGGTTGTTGTTTCCTGGGAATGCGCCGATGGGGGCGGGTGGGGCGGGTGCGGGCAGGGGTGGTGGATGTGGAGGTGGTGAGGGGGAGGGCGGTGGACGCGATTGTGGAGTGGGTGCCGGGGGTGGTGTGGGGGTGTGGGTTGGTGGGGAGGGAGGGGGGAGGGGGAGAGGAGGCGCAGGTGGGTGCGTGAGTGGTGTGTGGACGTGTGGGCCGACAAGGAGGTGAATAGGCATCTGTGGTACGCGGTGCTGGACCTGCTGGTGGCGAGGCTGGTGCCGGAGCTGGTGGAGGGGGGGGAGGGGGAGGAGGAGGAGAAGGAGGTGGAGGTGGAGGGGCAGTGAATGGGATGTGTGGCTGTCTGTGGCTGACCAGACCAGACCGATAGGATGGATGGGCGCGGACTTGTGCTTGTTACTGGCTGTATGTATGTATGTATGTATGTAGGCAGGCAGGCAGGTAGGTAGGTAGGTAGGCAGGCAGGTAGGTAGGTAGGCAGTGTGATACAGATAATGCCCCTAATAATCACGAACCAATGACTGGCGCCCGGCCCGGGTCCGATGATGGATGGATGGATGGATGGATGGATAGATGGGTGGATGGCAGTTGGAGATACAGTACAGTACAGTACCGTGCTAGAGCGGGGTTGTGTAGGAAGAAAGAAGAAGCAGCCCTCATGATAAACAGACGCAATCCATCCATCCAGGTGTGTGTGTGTATGTATGATCGGGAGACAAAGCGTCAGAGCCGTGTGTGTACCCTGCACATACATATATAGATCCCTTCATCGGAAATCACTCGGTCGGTCTGTTGTCGGGGCCGGATCATGGGGGAAAGGGGGGCCTTCACCCCCCCACCCGCCGTCGAGAAACCCTTCCGACGGATAGATGGGGTCTGTGGGCTGTTTGTTGATTGGGCACTGGGTTAAGGGGGAGGGGAGAAGGCCCCTCTCTGTAGACATACATGTTAGTTACAGTCACGGCTACGGCTGGCTTGCAAGACAGAAAGAAGATGGCTCAAAGGCAAAAGGTATAGGTATGTAGGTATAGGTACATGCAATTATTCCAGACCCACGCCGGCACCCAGTAGTGGGCACACGGGTGGGTTGCGCCAGCTACCTACTTGCTAAGCAAAAAAAACCACAAGTGGATGCATATAAACCCCACTCCCATAGCTAAGCATCTCACGCCACCCAGAACCTCCCAAAGTCTGTAGCTCTGTCCTTATCGCGCCCCCCCCCCCCATTCCTTCCCCACCCACCTGCACAGCACACTCAGTCTGAAGTGATATCCACAAACACAGCACTCGTAAACGTCCTATTCCCCCCCTCGCTCTGCTCCTTTATACCAAGCCCACCCACACCCCTCTTCTCCCCGCTCCTAGGTGCCGGCTTCAGGAAGCTCTGCCCGCCAAATGCACCCTCACCACTCCTCGGCCTAAAAAGACCCCCTCCATTCGACACACCGCCGCTCCTTGGACAGATGCTCCTTCCCGTAAACACCGCCCCGCTCTTTGGCCTCCCGCTATTCCCATCATCACGAGCACCAACAAGCCCTGCCCCCCTCACCACCGGAGGCAGCACGAAATTCACCGCCGGCTGCACAGGGCGACCCCCCACCCCGCTGTTTTCCTTCTTGATGCGCCCCTCGCAGGTGATCCTCTCCTTCTTGATGACGGGCTGCACCAAGGCCCTTGACCCCCCCCCTTGCTCCGCCTTGATCCCGGGCTCGGTCCTTGCTGTGGGCGGCACCTTTCTCTTCTTCTTGATTATAAAGACCGTGGGCATCTCTGGCGTCTTCCTGCTTACAACGGGCGCCTGGATGGGCCTCGGGACATACCGCAGCATCATCATCTGTCGGGGCTTTGGGGCTGCAGCAGGGGGGCCCGGGGGAGTGTATTTCGGCTCTTCGTCATCCTCGTATCTGTCCAGCTGTACGTATGTGGGTAGTTATTTAGTGAGGCAGGGCAAAAAAAAAAAAAAGATTCAAGCAAGAGAGATATTGCTCACGCCATATTTCGCCTCCGGAAGCATGCATTTCTCCGGGCGGGCTTTGTGCGGCAGGGGCCTGCGGATATTGTCGCTCGTGGTCGTGGTCTCGGGGGCTTTTACGAATGCCGTGGTTTGCTTTGGGGGTGCGGGCGCCGGCTGGGGCTTGTAGCCGTAGACGTATGGGTATTTGGTCGTGTCTACCACGGTTCCTCTTAGGGTGCCGGGGAACGCCTCGAATTTGCTGGAGTCGAAGCATCCCATTCCCTTGCTGGCGTCTACATCAGCAGGGAAGCACGCAGAAGAAGAGATGAGGATTGGAAAGATCACAGGGGACATACAATTGGGAGTATCGGGGATGGTTGTACCATAGCTTGTGGGCCTGGTAAAGGGTGTCATTGATAAAGTCGTTGATGCAGATGACCTCAACCCCGCGAGAGGGGCTCTTGACACTCGTTGTAACCAAGGCTACTGCCTGCATCACTTTCTCCTCCCACCATTCACTGGGGATGGGTGTCTTGCCCAGGTGTTTCAGTATCTACAAAACATGTAATTAGTATCATTGCCCCCCGGTCACACTGCAACAGCCAACTTACATGCAACTCTTCCAGCAGCTCCATCGCCGCTACCTTTGCAAACTGCCGCACCACAAAAGCCTTAATCTCCTCGTGGCTCCACACCGGCTCCATCAGCCCTGCCGGCCAAGGGTACGCCCGGATCTCACTCACCGTCCCCAACACCGCGGCCCGCCCGCCCTTCGCACTACTATACAGCGCTGTGATGATCCCCACGTGGTGGAACTCGTCCACACACACCCTGTTTACTACTGGCCGTCTACCACCACCACCACCACCACCGCTGGCGGGCTGCGGCTGCGCATGCCCGACAGGGCGGAAATCGGGCTGGTGACGGTTGCGCTCCCAGAAGGAGCCGGTGTCGTGGCTGAAGGGGACGGCGGGGACGCTGAAGGCGCTGAGATGGGCGTGGAGTCTGCGTTGGAGGGTGGCGGCGCGGTGGCCAGTGGTGGTGTGCGTGCAGAAGAGGCAGCCAATGGCTTTCCAGCGGGTGTGGTCGGTGGTTGCCATTGTGTGTGCGGTGTGGGTGTGGGTTGGTGGTTGGGGGTCTCTTATGGCAGAGGGGCCGGGTGGTGTTGGCCTATAGGTACTTGTGGGTGAGAGGAGGGGGGTGGGAGGGGGGGGGGTGTCTGGGGCTTTTATATTCAATTGATGCCGCGTTAGATGCGCTGCTGGGCCTTCGGATATCGATGGTATGGTCTTTCCAGATGTCTGGATATGGCGAGGAGTTTTGAGGAAGCTATGTCTCCCGTATACTAGATGGCACCAGGGCCTCCAGTACAAGACCGAAAAGAGGAAAAATAAAATCGCATTAATTCTTGAGAATGCCAAACGAAACCCCCGGTTTTGGCTAGTATCGCGGAGGGGGAACATCTAACGTTAACGCTCTTTCCATTGGATATTCTTCTAGCTACTATATCCGGGTAGATTCTGCAGCGATTCCGTCTTTGTCGTGACGGTCCTGGGCCTTCCGGCTGATAGCTGATGCAATGCCGGTATACTGAGGCGCTAGAAAATGGACCAGTCAGCGTATATGATTACAATCATTCTTCAAGGACCATGTACAGCCATAGGAGACCAGCTAGTACTCCCCATCAAATCGGGGATTCTATAAGACTCTCACAGACATTCGAGGAGGCTCGGAAGCCTGCTATAAACAATAGTCTTGGTGATTTTATATGCAGAAAGCTCGAGGGCTATGTGGTTGGCTCTACCCCTACATGGCGATGTGCATGAGCGACGGTCAGATCTTGCATTCAGAGAAACAGCTAGATGCTATCGGCGGTCGCGTGTTGGGAACGGGCAGGGGAAACTTGTAGTATGTATGTAAGAAACAAAGAAAGAGGGGGTCCTGGGAGAAGGCTCCCTCTTTAAAAAGGCCCCAGTTTAAATTTAGAGGGTCAAAACGGCACAAAGACATGGACGGAGCCACACAATAGATCGTTCACCAAAACGCAATTATACCCGTAATGACTTGCTACACCACCGCACAACTGGCATGTCGACATCTGGGGATATTCGGCCGTCCGTCTATACGTTACTCAACCACTCGGATGCGGGTCGGCTGAGTGCATACCTATATACATGTACTCTACTCTAGCTGCTGTCCATATATGTAAGCACCGCCACCCGCCCTCTAAATAACCGGAGATATCGAGGGCTATGTTCTGCTTTCCACCGCGCCAGTACATACTATACCACGCAGTTTAAGCTGTGGTCAGGCCGGCCTGCACACATCGTTCGGCATGAGAGTCATCGCACGTGATGAATGTGAGCTGACATCCCCTGGTATTGAAATATATATATCGAGGCCCAACAACTTATCAAATCCCAAAAGAGCACTTGGTGCCGCTCTACTAAGCACCTGAACACAAAAGGCTCATATTCCGGGTCTTCCTAGTGCCTTTTAATTAAGAATCAAGATATCGCATGTACGCTTTAGGGGGTAACTATTATCCACTGATCTCCCTACTGGAGACCGGGGCCAATATTCTGTGCTAAATAGACATGCCAGTGGCCTCTCAAGCAACGGGGCTAGAGGTTTTATCCAAACTATATGCTAGAATGTTTGCACCCAACCCGATTAGTAGTCTGAATACTACGGCTAGTTCCTATGCTTCTATTTCTTCCGTCCCTGCAGAAAGAGATATCAAAATTCATTCGATGGAACCGTAGTAGCTAAAAAAAAAAAAAAAGGCCAAACCCCCCATTCGACACCCCCGGGGGCGCCCGTAAGTAATCGTAATAGAGGGGGGAAAAGGAAATCATCAAAGTCTCAACATGGAGCACCGAATATCACCCCGAAACGCCCTCCCAGCCCACCAATCCAACAAGCGACATCTACTTCCTCCCCTCTACCATAATACCTACACCCTATATTAGCACCCAAGCTGTGCACCGCCCACTCTCACAGGGCAACACTCACAATGATACCCCTCCTGCGTCTTGATTGCCGGATTCGTATAGATGGGCTTATCACACGTTGACACTGGCAGCGCATACGCCGCATCCTCAAACGCCTTCAACAAGCTCCCGCGGATCTTCCACCCCAGCGATCCGCCCTGCCGCGCCTTATCCTCACTCATGTCCCTCGCCACGGCGTCAAACTTTTCGCCGTTCGCCAGGCGCTCAAGCACCGTCTCCATCTTTGAGTGCTTCTCGCACAGGATGTGGCGCACGTTGAGGGAGTTTGCGGGCTTGAGCTTGTCGTCCTTTCCGCCGCCCTTGGAGGAGGAGCCGGAGGAGTCTTTCTTGGTGTCCTTTTTGGAGTCCTTGGCGGCGGCTTTAGGGGTGGATTTGCCCATGGTTTCGTTGTGGTGGGGAGGCGGGAGGGTGCTTGGCGCGTGCGGATGTGTTTTAGATGATCTATGCTCTGCTCTCTTGGGTCTGTCGGCCTGACGTTGATAGAGTGTCCCTAGCCCAGTGGGTGCAGGTGTGGACAGGGTAACTGTTGTGTTGGCACTGCAGTAATAATTCGCGCTCGGCGGCGGCGCTAGGATTCATTTTCTCAGACCGTTAACGTTCGATCATCCGTAGTACAAAGTTCCCAACCCTCATACCCTACGGCGAGGCTTCAGGCCGGCTAGTAATCTTCTACTAAATCACTCTAGCAGTGATCTCAGAATGGGTTAGGCGCGCGCGTATTAAGACACAGCTAGCCGGGCATTAATGAGGCGGTGACTCGATAGACCCTTTGCGCGGATAGAGCTGGCCCTAAATTCTACTTGTATTATTGGTTGGCGGGAGGGTCGGCGCCGATAAGCTGGTTAGGTTACCGTAATTTGGAGCTGGAGTCTTAATTTGCGCAAAGAGCCTAACACCGCTGGGCTATCCAACCCGATATTACTTATATTAATTAGGGTACTCATTTGGGTAGCTTGGAGGGCTGCATGCATTGGGATTTTGCTAGCGTAAAACTTAATACGCAGCACTGGCCAGGCTGATGCCAAGAGAAGAGAATTGGGATTTGCATGGTTGGTTTGAGTTGGGTTCTGTATTCTAATCGGCCCGGATCTATATAGCTGAATTTCAAGCCCGCGGCCCGGTCGGGGCGTTTATGGGGACTATGGGGTCGGTGCTGCAAATAAGGCGCCCACGTGCCTTTATTGTTTGAGCGGGATCGAGAAGCGCTTTTTGTATTTTGTGTTGTTTAGTACTCAAACTCAAAGGCCTTTTTTGTTTTTGTTTAGTTCATAACTCAAAGACTTGACATGATTCAAAAAAAGGAGACACAATACTGAAAAAACCATAAGAACTGTGGACCAAACCTATTAACAAGGTGTTTGATAGAACTAAAATTTCTTGATGGAACTTTGTATTATACTACATGTAGTACTATTGATATAATAATAAAAAAACTTTCTTTCTCCTTCGTTCTCGATCTCTAAAAGGGTCTAGTAATCTCCGGCCCAAAGCGCAGAGATTCATCATCTCGAGCGTACCCTTATATATAGCAAATAAGCTTTTCGCTATGCTTATGCTATATATAGGCGAAAAAGACATGACCGCCTATTTTCATATTAGTTAAGCCGAGAGATAATTAGGCATACGTAGATCTTACGACGGCGAATTTATATAAGCTCTTGGCGTTAACTCAAGGTAGTATGTAATTCGGCGTCCCGAGGTCCTGCTTTTCATGTACTCCTACCCTCATAGAAAGCAAGCCAAACCCTTGCAATTGGGCTCGTTCGTTTTGACACCCACCTATCTAGAATCACCAAGTCATAACCGCCCAAACGCCATAGACATCCTTCCATCTATCTCATCCTCTACCTACCCTTCCAAAAAAAGAAAAAAAACCCTTCCAAAAATCTCCATCAACGCCCTCATCTATCCCTAAACTCTCACAATGTGTACCTGGCTCACAATCACCTACGCCTGTGCCCACACACAGCGCATCCGCAAGTCTACTCACAGTACCTGCGAGATCCACCACCACGAGTACGTCGACTCCGCCCAGCTACGTGACCCCGGTCATTGTGCTACTTGCGCTACCGCAAAGCATTCCTGGAAGTCGGGCTTGGGCAGGATTCAGGCGCCGATCGTGGCCAAGAAGGAGGAAAGGAAGCCTATCACTATCAAGAAGGATGAAAGGCAGCTTATCACGCTTAAGAAGGAGGAGATCCAAGCCCAGAACGCACACGACGGAGAGATGTGATGGACAGTGTACGTATAAATGGTAGGTGTTTCTTTCCTTCTCCCTATATTACGCAACAATGGGACCGGCGGCTGATTCTTCGGAGATGGAAGTTGGTTGCTAAGTGGATATCTCCGAGTGATGAGCTGTGAAGATGCATTGAATGATCCTGGTTCGTTGGTTGCAATTGTGCCGGTAGGATTCAGGGCTAGGAATTGGCTGGTGATATGACTGAATGTTAATGAGCTGTGTATCTGATGCAAAGAAAGGAATGTACTCAACGTCTAGATATCTAAATTTAATATCACAATCTTGCTGCAGCTGAATCGTACTGCAATTGTTCCAACATCTTGTGTGCCGCGATACTAAGGCGAATTAACGCAGTTGAATATAACAGCTAGCCGTGGAAAGGGTTTTATATGGGATGTGTTATAATTCTTTTCCACAATCACAACTATACCCATGAATGGACTCAGTAACAATACCCCCAGATTGGCGAGAAAACAACCGTGTATACACTATCTCAGCATCCCAAGCCCGCATACTATCTCAGCCTTCTGTTTCAACATAACAACCAGAAGTTGCTCGATTTCTCAAACTCCTAAGGTGAGCAGGAAAGCGATCCTGGTGATAGACAGCTTGTAGCTAATAGAGCACTTCCGGTGCCGGGAGAGGAAACGTTTTGTTGATATCTGTGTATAAAGCTGGCCATAGCATTCTGCACACAGTGAGTAAGCGTAATTGAGCAGGTTCGAGAACTCCCTTGATTACAATTATTTCGTCCTATATTCTTTATTCTGGTATCAGTTATCTCGTTTTGATTCGGTGCCCGTTATGAGGATTCTTTGTAAGGGTGGTAATTAGTAGAATGTCCACTCACAAAAAGAAAATCGTAGAAAAATTATCCAAGGTATACAGGCAGTCGTCAAAAGAATTCACTTTACGCAACATTCAGCCACTACTAAATTGGCCAAGACATACCTACAACCTTAATTCCCCGACCCAAGCCACACCTGTCTCTATAAAACTCCCCAAACTCATCTGAACACATCTCCTCTTACCTTCCATCAACTGTCTCACAATGTGTATCTACATGACCATTACCTACGGTTGCGGACACACAGAGCGCATCCGAAAGTCCACCCACAGGAGCTGCGAAGTGGAACCCCACGAGTACATCGACTCAGCCAACATGAAAGACCCTAGCAGCCACTGCACATCCTGTCTTGCGGAAAGCATGGGACCTATCAAGAAGTTGTCGATCAAGATCAAAGACAAGTTGGGTGAGATCAAGGAGCGGAAGGCCGAGAGCAACAAAGATTGATCTGGAGGGGTTTTGTTTTGCTTTGTTTTACGTGGCGATATGAAGCTGGTACCTATACTTTGAGTGATAGCTGGTGAAAGAAGAAGACTAATTCTAGTCATGTTCCCTGTTCGATCTAGATCTTCCTCTACTCTTTCGAAAAATGGCTTGGTTGGGGGCATGGTAGATTTGGCGATTAATGGGGTGCGGGAATTGATATGGCTTGGATGACAATTTACGGTGGGCTCCAACTACATCATGAAAGAAAGCAAATCAGAGTACATAAATCCAACGTCTAAACATTTAAGCACCTTCTCGTAGTAATCTCAGTACACACAATAGTATAGAAATGAGTTCTGGGCGTGAGCTTGAAACTCGTATATTCCACCCTGACATTACATGTACGTATTGCGAGTTTTCAAAATTAACCGGACGCTCTGTTGCAACCACTCAAACCAAATATTAATATTAACCTTTCAAATACCTACGATCGAGCCCATATTAAAACCTGAGATAGTACAAGCAAAGAGAGTCACAGATATATATAACACCTCTTGGCTTTTCCAGCTGTGGTTGTGTTACGGCGGTGTTAAAGTTGCATTCCCATACAATATTTGGTTGTAACGCAGTGCCCGGTTAATTTTGAAAACTCGCAATACTAACCAGCTAAGTATATGTGTGAACACATCCAATTCAGCACTGTGTGTTATATATCATTGCACCCCTCACGTCGCAACCGATCACCAAGTACTATAACTACATCTTCCAGCCAGATCTTAGAAGCTAGAGCTTCAGCACGAGATTCCCCACGGAATCGACTCGGGACCAAAAGCAGAGTTTACACTAGGTAAGCAACATCCCGAATTTACCACGCAAGCCGGTAAACAGCCAACACTACATGTTGCTATTAAGAATCAGTATCAACCCTCTTGGCAAATTCTAATACTCCCACAGCTAGACTTCGAGCTTCAGTATCTATTTCGGGCTGATTGACCATTCGGGGATGACTAAAACTTCCCTGGCACCGTGTGCGTCTCAACCCTATCATCCCACATAATATATTTAACTACATGTACTTACTGATAAAAGTTTCTCCCGTCTTCTATAGGCTTCGTGGTGGTCATAGATATTCTTGTCATCCCCGACCACTTTTTGCTTCATCGACTCCGCCATTTCGCTTGTGTACTAAGCTCCCATAGTTGGTCGAAGGACATCAGGGCTAGAGTCGAAAGCCCCTGTGAAGAGCGTAGTGACACACATATAAAGATCGAGAGAGCTCTGAAGAAGGTGGTGGCCCCTTACCATGTTTAGACGAAGAGTTTTTTCCCCGGGGGTCACAAGCAAGGTACCTGCAAGAATGTAATTAATGAGTTAAACAAAAAAAAAAAAAAAAAAAAAAGGTACCTGCAAGACCTCCTAGTACTTGGAGCTATTCTAAATCTCACGGCTGCTGGTGAGATTTTGTGTTACAGCGTAGGCATTCATGTTGCAAGGCACTACTGCTAGGTGTGCGAGGGCAGCGTAGCCCACTAAGCGCATAATCTGCCCACCCATCGAGGGGATACGAGGCTAAATTTATCGTGGCCACTGTATTTCCTTGTATTACTTGTCCCAAGGCCGCGGCCGGCGCACCCCCTAATACCTCAAGCAAGGCTAGAGACACACTAGACAATAGCCAACTCTAACGAATCATGGCAGCAAGGTTTAGAGTATATACTAGCCAGCGCTTTATTTTCCGTACTCTGCTAAAATCGAGAACTTAAGTACATACGAAATAAGGGGGAAAAAAAGAAAATTTAAAACCTCAGCTTACTATAATCATAGATAATCACTCGGTAGGGTTAGGTTTATCACAGGAACGTTGGGGGATTTCGCCAGGAAATTTTTACCTGGCTGACAGAGACTCGAGCTTGCGGAGGTTTGGTATACCTATTATTATTACTAGTGTTGAAAACTCGTGTTAAACGTCGATCTCTATTGTAGTTCTTACCAAAGGCGCAGAAAACAGCTTTTGTGTCTGTGCCGGTGGGTATCCAATGGTCTGTCAATGCTGACCCTTTTTCGTGGGGGCCAAATGACACACGAAACCCAAGCGAGGGATTGGCCAGAGATTGATTCAGATCCAATAATTGATAACGATTTAATATCTGTTAGCACTAGCTAGCTAGCTAGCCACTCTTTTGGCCCCCACGAAAAAGGGTCAGTATGCCGCGACGGACCATGGATAAAGCGAGGGCCTAGGTGCAAAGAAATGGTTTGCAATAAAGAGGGCATGGCAGTGATTAGAATCTATCTCGTTCTTTGGAGATGGTAGAGGACGTGTTTGGTCGGTACTTTGGTAAGGAGTGGCAGCGTTGTGGTCTGGACTCCGCTCGCGCGTGGGGATCCGGGGCCGAGTTTTATGGCGTAAAGTAAGAAGGAGCGCAACAATGTAGGGTAATCTTATTAATAATTTACTCGACTAATTACAGGTTAGAGCTACAAAATAATGGATGGCATAGAAGTTTTTCGTTCACTTTTTTGATTCGTTTCTTTTTGGTCACAATGCATATGGTTCAATTGATGTCAGTTTAGTACTAATTGATTGGGTTGAGTGACGGAAGAGGAAAAAGAAGACTATTAGTCACTTTCAAAAGTTTTGATTGAAAGCTAGATTACAGAAGTTGCTGACGAAATGAAAGATTTGGGAAGGGGAAGAACGAATGAAAGATTGCCCCCATGGATCCCATAACTCCAAAAAAAAGCCAGAACCGAAAGCCGAAGATTCCATTTAATTGGGGCGATTGTGCCAGGCAACGATGCGGTATTCGGGGCGCTTGCCGACGTTCTGGATCCAGCCTCCAGAGCGCTCGCGCTTGACGGCAGGGTCTCTCCAGGCACAGGCCTCGGCAATCTTGCGAATGTAAACCGCAACGTCCTTGCAGGGGGGACAGGTGTTTGGGACCTGATCTTTAGAGGCGCAGATGGAGACGGCAGCAGACTTCTCGGTGATGAGATCATTGCAGTCGCTGGCAATATCCTGGCAGCAGAAGGGCCTGCGATCGATAATGGTGGCGGCGGCTTCAAGGTCGTCTCTGAAGGGAGACCCGATGGTGGTCTCGCACTTGATGTACTCCATGCGCTTCTCGAGGACGGTGTAGTTGAAGTTGCCAATGGAGTTGTCGGTATTCTCGGCAATGGGGGTGCCAGCTGCGAGGTTGACGATGGCGAGGCCAATGGCAACGATTTTGACCATTCCGAACATGATTTCTATCTATGGAGAGAAGATTGGAAGGAAGAAGGTTGAAGGCTTTGGGAACTTGCGAACCGGAGGGATTGAAATTTATCGAGATGTTGTATCGAGCGATAAATGTTGGAGGTCTGAGGGAAAAAGAAACATGGCGAAACGTTTGGTTTATATAGTCGAGTGTGGTGAAAATTTTTCAAGACCTCCCTTTCTATTATAAAGGTCGGAAATGTTATTGTGCCTAATGGGATTTAAAAAGAAAATTTTCATCGGTCGGAGCTAGCTTCTTTAGCAGGTTGAAACTGAAATTGGTGCAATTATCTAGGCTCTGCACTCCCACCCTCTTTTTTCACCTTCAACATTGAGGGGATCTTAACCTCCTCCTTTGGGTAATCCACCTGGCCATTCAGGTACAGCGGTGGGTAATAAGTCATCGGACGACCTAGCCACAATTGTACAATTTTGTCTGCAAATGCGTATATTGTTGGCGTTCCGTCTGATGGCTTATCACCCATCGGCGCTGTACGTTCCCCCCCCCCCCCCCCACTGCGCACTTATGCTTCTACAGCTGCAACAGATGTATACACACGACCTCGACCTCTTTATTCTCTCAAATTTATGTGTCTAGCAGGTCAACTCTTCTCCCAAACAAGGTAAATCACGTTCTTTGATGAGGATATACGTCGAGTGATACACCATGAAGGAGAACGCAGAACACTTTACTGCACATACGTCTTCGGGCCTTTTTTCCCTATAGAAACAGATCTAGATCCGACGTCAATGATAGATCTACTTGACATCTAGATCGATCTACTTGACATAGAACTCGGAATTTACTAAGTTGAAATTATCCTTGCCCATCAAGGTATGTACATAACAATAAAAATGCTCCTATGAACCGAATCGGGCATCGATACCGCGCTCACAATATGGAAGGAGTTCACAAAATTGAAAGGTGAGGGAGGTGGGAAGGACGATGACAAGGAAGAGGAAGAAAGAGAAGCAAAACGGGGATGGGGCGGACTGAAGGACGAAGAGGAGGGGGAACAGATTGGATAAATGAGTCAGCTTTAGTTGTTAAGTTTACTAGTACTGGTATTTGTGCGAGGCGGTGGATGGGAACGGGCAGTATAGGGGCAGTGCGATATTACAACAGACTACGGTCTGCATGTAATTAATGAGTTAAACAAAAAAAAAAAAAGTATGTACATACATAGGACTTCTCTTTTGCAAGTGAACTAGCTTCGAAATTGGCCAAGTTCAATATTTAGCCAAGGTCTAGTTTGAGACAAGTAATCATTCTCAGCATAACCCCCCCCCCCCCCCCAACCACGAAAGCGCATACTTAGGCGAATTAAGCATTGAGTCTTTAATATATATGGTGCCGATTGGGCATTATCAAAATATGCATGGATGTCTTGTCCAAATTTCTCAACAAAACTACTGGTCCTATAGCAATTATAGACCGGGGGTCAATTGCGGGAGAAAAGTCTTCCATTCAAATCTTCCGTCATATCACCTAAGCTTGGCGGACTAGATTAAGAAGAAATACAGCAAGGGAAGTGTCAGTAGAGGCTGTAGGAACAAATGATGGTCTTCGGTTTATGCTCACGAGATTCTTAGTATTGCAGGTTGTCAAAAATAACCGGAAATCTTCGTTGCAACCAAAATTTGTATGGTAATAAGAGGAACAATACAAGAGATTTAAGTTCCGTGGTTCTCTATAGTGCTATTTCCTAGGATCGTATTATGGGGCCAAGGCGGTACTTTCAAAATTGGGTTGTAGGCCATTTGCTTGGTTGCGATGCTAGTTTCTGGTTATTTCTGACAACCAACTTTCCGAGGTTATTTAATTACAAATCTATAAGAAAGCTCTATGTACCTACATATATACATGAAGACAAAAGAAAACTTACGAGTTAAACCAGGGCTACATCTAAAGGAAAATCAGAATTAAGCCCAAGATTCCACGAGAAAAGAAACCTACGAAAAACAGACAAGGACCCACAAGTCTTAAAAAGCCCAAAACCCAGAACCCAAAGTCCAAAGTCCAAAGTCCAAAGTCCAAAGTCCAAAGTCCGAAGTCCGAAGTCCAAAGACCAAAGCCCAAAGACCCAAAGACCCAAAAGACAAATCCGGAGCCAAGATCGGTCACGTGCTATTTTGAGTATCAAATGGTAATAATCTAAAATATTATCCATTATATACCTTGGTGTGTATCTGCTTACTGGTAAAGACGTGCTAGTTTCCCTGAGATCTTTCTAAGAGATCTTGAGAAATGATTTTATACCGCGTTCACTAGTGCGGACAAACCGAGCTCGATTTCCCAGAAACCTTGCGGAGGGTTAAGCACATCTCCCTTCTAGAGGCTGCTTGTAGTCTGCCTGCTCCCGCCGGTATGTGCGGCACGATATCTAATATGTGCTTAAATTCCGGGTCCCCCCATAATTGCCTGGAAATATTCCCGCAGAGACTTAAGAGTGACCCCACAACCCCACTCCAATTCCCTGCGTTCTACTTCTTGTATTCAAATGTCTTACGACAGCGTGAGTCGGCCTTTAAATTGCCCACGCGGCCACGCAGCCGGCAACCAACGGGGCTAAGGCAGCAACTTGAATCACTCGTTCTCACTCGATAAGCGTGCTAGTTACACAGCATATTACAGAGTAATTTCTCTCGTGTCATCGTTGTACCCGTAGCTTCATAGCGTTTCCGAACATGACCAATATTGCATGACGTACAAAAAGGTGGATTTTGCGCTTTTTTTGTATGGTATGCAATAGCAGTCGTGTTCGGAAACGTCATGAAGCTACGAGTAGATAAATCACGGCTCTCTTATGATAACATGCGCAGCGGTGTGACCGTGGTATTACACCGGCATGCATGGCTTTTTGTTTAGTTCACCCTAATCATGAAACAGATCTGTAGATAGGCGAAATACGTGCGTGATGTTGACCATCCAACCCCACCATCCGGCGCTTTTGATCACCCGGAGCAAATCATGAACTTAAAAGCCCCTTTCAAAAAGTTTCAGGCGTATATTAATTTTTTCCGTCATTAGGCTTGCTAGACTTCCTCGTGGCGCCGCCAAGAGACACAGCGGGATCACATGATATACGCCAAGCCTCGGGCAAAAACCAACTTTAAGCGTACAGATACATATTTATGAAGCCTCCATTGCCGAAAGAAAAAGCTCCAACTACATGTCTCACTTATCTATCAGTTAGCTATCATGCCTCTATCAAGGGGCCCTGATTGCATGGAGAATCGATAACGAACTTACAGCGTGCATGGTGGCCGAGTCAAACCGTGGGGTCTGATCCAGAGAAGGGTACCAATACAGTACAGCAACTCTACCAACGAGTCGATGGATAGGCGCTGCAATGTCATGCAGCTGCTAGGAAAGGCAGGACCATGCAGGCGTGAATAGTAGATTATCTACTATTCATCTAATTGAGGGCTCGCGTCCCCTGAGTTGTAGTTGAGGTCCAAGACTCGAAAGGTCCTGTGATGTGTACCCGCTACAGTTCTAACGCGTTTTGGAAATTGTGGAGAAGGAAGAGAGCTGAGAGCTGGTCTCATCACTCGGGGCGCACTGCGATATTCTACCACCAGCCTCCAATCTCCAGCAACTTATGTATGGCGCTGTACGTATCTACTCTTGTCTATCATAAAAACCTGATAACACGTCCACAAGTGAGAGCCTCCGTGTGATTGATCTGCCTACCCTGCCAGCTATCTTTACCCGAACAGTTCTGGTAACGTAGCCGGCTACGTCGACCCTAAAAAAATCCCTTTGCGAGACAAATTACGAAGTCCTGAGGTCAACGCACAGCGCCGTAGTATCTTCGTGGGCATTGGGAAAGGGGAAGATAACTACTACACCTTGGACAGCACAGAGCTACCAAGACTGCCCGAAGATAACCGTCATTCAAGATAAGAGTCTCAACATCCATTGAATTTAGGCACACTACCCACCAACTATTTAACAAGATAGCTGCAACTTGTCTATTCACACCATCCTGCCTTCTAACAATTCCAAAACCAATAACTATTAATTATTACCACTAAATTATCATCATCAACAATGGCTCCATCAGCAGTTCAGCAAACCCTTCCCGATACTACCACTACCGAAGCTTATACTCAACCCATCAAAAAATGCATGTGTCTAAAGTTCGATACTGATAGACCTCTCAATGCGTTTGAGAACCTAGTCGAGGATATCAAGCGGGTTCTTGGCCCGTCCTCTGGTATCAACAGTGCCGATGTCGATGTTAAGGATTTGATCAGGGTCATGGAGCGATACACCTCCGATGAATCCCATTGGGGAGGGTTCGCGCTAGAAGATTTGAGCAGGAACTACACACGAAATTTTGTTGATCACGGGAATGGAAAGGCCAATTTATTGATTCTTGTGTGGACTCCCGGGAAGGGCAGTCCAGTGCATGATCACGCAGATGCGCATTGTATCATGAAGGTAGATTGTCTTAACCTTTAGACTCAATTGAATGCATCGTTCTAACAAACGATCCCATTTAGATACTTAAGGGAAAGCTCCAAGAAACGTTATATGAAATGCCTTCGGAAGTTTCTGTAGATCAGCCTTTAAATGTCGAGAAGGTTACTGTTTATGGTACTGATGAGGTTACCTATATCTCTGACGATGTAAGTTTTTCCACATTCGCAAATCCTTGTCCATGTCTATTTACTAATTGTTCATTCAGATTGGTCTTCACCGTGTTGAAAACCCAGACCCAGAGAACATCGCCGTGTCACTACATCTTTACACCCCCCCCTGGGCTGAAAAACGTAACCCTGCCCAATCCAGTATTCCAATTTTTCTTGCTAACGCTCAGTCTAGGCGGTTGTTACTGTTTTTGCCCTACAACAGGAAAGAAGAATAAAGTTCAAATGAGCAACTACTACTCGGTTCAGGGAAAAATTGAAAAGATTAAGGGCGCAAGCTGCTGATCAACTCGCGATATCAGTGAAACCGGTTCTCCGGGAAGGAATAACACCGGGTTTATAATTGCTCTATATGAATGTTTTCTCCCCATATTCGTTTTGAGTATAAGAAACGTATGATCGCGGATTGGCTCCGCTCTTTTTTTCCTTTTTTTTATTTAACATACCCATTTTCTTTCTTCTTTCTCTTTTTTCCATTTTCACGATAATGCTTTCTTTTCTACTCCTCTCAGTCTTGGTTTCCTGGCGTTATTCTTCGTTTTAATCGATTTGTTTTCTGGGCGGCGCACGGAACTTAGACGGATAGCGTCGGCCAGACTCGGCTTGTATTCTTACCGGTTAAACCTCATATAGTAATTATATTGAACTTAATTTACGGTAATTGGACAAGCTATGATGTCCTCTATCGTCGTGTCAGCAGATCCTTCATCGTTGTCGGATCCTAAGATGGGTTGAAAAGAAGGCGAAGTTGGAAGTTGGAAACGACTGTCCTGACTGGATGTTTCATTTGACTAATAGGTTGCAACTCGTTCAGGATCTGCTTTCCGGTGCCATTGCACTCGAAACCTGAACGAGTATTACCATTAACCACACAAAAGGCTGGTTTTAAGTGCATACAACTCAACAGAGTCCCTTCTGTTGGGACGCACGGCAACCGAAACCTTATAACCTCTATATTTTCTTACAGATATATTTAAAGCTTACTCCCGATCTAGCAAGACCGGTCAGAGGAATTGAGTTTAGACATAAGTTACTCTGTATGCTGGAGATCGAGTTACCGCGGAGAGAAAAGGTTGGGGAGCTAAGAGACCTGTGACCATAATCATGAGAAGGGTACCTACATGTAGACACATGAACCACTCAGGAGAGTCTGGATCGTATGTATTTGGTAATATCTCTCTTGTGCCATGACTTTCTATTGGGCGGAGAAACCACTGTTACGCGGGGCATTGTGGCTTGAAATTTCTAGTTATCAAACCTCGCCAGTCATGTGTATATCTAACGATATGACACAGCCTCGTCTAGAATCAATACATACGTTGACTGATATTAAGTCACCACATGTCACTCGTTATCGGCTCCTAATCTGGACAGACAATTCTCGATTTGGCCCCCAGAAATCTGTATTCGGGATCACACACCAGTCCGATCAAAGAGTATATCGTACCAGGCCTGGTATCCGGGGATTTGCACGTGGTCAGAGTCGCAATAGTTACATGTATGCATATATGGCCGTGCGAAACTTACATCTCTTAAGCAATAATCCATGTGCGTCATAACTACGCCTACACAAGGATGTATTATCTGGTAAAGTAAAAATTTCGGATCGAAGGAACCTTAGGGTCGATATCTCTAAAAGTTAGCGCAGATAGTATGTATAAAACTGGTTGGATGCTATTATGGACCTTACCTGGTTGCCCTGTCATCAATAAAGAAGACAATGACAAAATGTAGATTAGTCCATACGACACGTTATGTAATAGCAATTGAAGTCTCATGAGTACAAGTAGTCATACTGGAAGATCAAATCTCGAATGACTCCAACTCTCACCTACTCCTGCCAATTCCACTTCTCACTATGCTTTCCAGGCTTCCAGCATTCCTCGGAGATCTTCACTATTGGGCTTGGCACGAGTGACATCCTATGAGCAGCAAATCTAGGAACCGCAACAAACACGGTGAACCGGGGTAAACGATGAGCAACACATCTCAAGGCAGATCGAGTAACATTAATAGGGTGCCGTCAACCGAAAATAACTCCACTACCCAGCCGAAAGACAGTCAACTATGTGCTTCTAGAGTAATGTTGCAAATGTGCATACTCTTCGATGCACACCTGCATGTACGTACGTGAGGGATAGAAGAAGTTCGTGAGCTGTCCTGTTCTACTCTATCACCAGTAATACCGCTCTTATCATATCGACTATATCGTTTATATCAGCCAGCCACCCAACGGCCCAAACGCAGCATGTCTCACCTCACACACCCCAGCCGCGCTGCACTGCATGAGAAACTGCCGGGTCTTCTTATTGTCCGAGTCGCAAATACCAATGGGGCTATCCGTGCGTGTCCCCTGGGACTCCTAATCGGCGCACTGGGCGGAATTTAAAACGATCGACCCGAACGGACGGCGCGTGACTTCGGCTAATGGTCTTGGCGGTGGTGGCCCGTAGGGTAGGGTACGGGGAAAGGACCGATGGGACAGGTTTTTTTCTTTGGGGATTTTCGGGACGTCATGATCGTGGATGATGATGATGCCCGAGCTCCTTGCATGACATTGGGGGGATATTTCTTGCCGGCGTTCGAAAAAAGCTCTCGGAATATTTATTCTCAAGTATATTTATTGCTTTAGGTATCCATGGATTTATTTCTCGTTATCACTACAGGTACCTAGCTAGTCGCAAGTGCCTAGAGAGAGACGATGACAGCTGGCTCCTAGCTAGGCAATCGGAAGAACTGCAATCCCACCGAGTTACAATCACAGTATCCTTTGCCATACTCGACCACATGTCGAGTTATGGATTAGTATTAAAAGCTATACCTACATATATATATCCCTCGAATCCACTATTCTACTATTAGAAGGCATTGATTAACTTGGCGCAAAAAGAAATTGGCGTTCGGTCACACTGAATTATTATCAACAGCAAAGTATCTCAATTGTTTTTACGGTTTAAGTATTACGCTTCTATCTTTATAACATTATGCCCGCTTTCCCTTTTGGGCGGCAGCAAGCCCAGCAGATAACTCTAGGAATTTATATTGCACCTTTTATTCTGGTTCTAGAATAACGTAATGAACAAGGTCATATCTGTATCTAATAATGATAAGAACTTTCCCCGTCAAGTGAGGGAGGCTACACACTGTAAGCGCGTTGACTTCTAGTCGCGGCTTGAAATTAAATCTAAGACTAAAGGGGCTTACAGCCCACAGTATAGTCGCCCTACAAGAGACTGCAATAGGATGCAAGTCATGGCGCATAAACGGTAAACTATTCACGGCTCGAGTATTATAACATTAGCACAAACCAGGATATGTATAATAGAGAAGATTTTCTTACTTTCTTATATAATTATTCTTATCGTTTTGGCACCCCAGAGAAACATAACAGTCTTTCGATGTTAGAGTCTATTCTTTTTTCTACATCTATTAGTACAAGTTAGGGTACAGAAGCGGGTATTCTTGCGGTTCTTGTAGGTACCGCACAATGCATCGAAGCAATTTTTTTACGCTCCACAAACATGACGTGGGCGTATGTGACGTCAACAAGGGCGTCACTTTTCACTGCAGCCATTAGTACAAATCAAAACTAGTATATGGAAGAAAATGCTCTCACTGTTTTCGAAAGCTCCAAAGATTGCTTGCCGACAATATCTTTTGCTAGAAGCAAGCACATTAGGAAGATTCACCTCCATGTTTTGTTGAAAGTCGATCAAATTTCCGACTTACCGGAGACCCCAGGTCGGAAGAATGCAATATCTATTATATTCTCCGGGGGCCCAAGGCAGAATACTTGAGTTTTCAATTTTCTGCTTGGTACTGCATGCATATGCCGGAGACACCCAAGACAGAAGAATTGGTTCTCAGGGATTTCCATGTACACGTCATATGCCACTTCTGATGAGGGTATCCAGCAAGTCCTGAAATGTTAGGAAGGGGTATGGAACGTTCTGTTTCATAGAGCCTTGTAGGCTGCTGCTCCTATATAGCTGCAGAGAGCCTTTGTGGTTTGCTATTATCTAGCAGCAGCAGCAAGCCCATGGCCCAGTACAACCGCCCTACAGGAACAAAGTATCCTGGACAATAACCTCAGCTACAACGAGCCAGCAAGGCGGCGGTTATCCAATAACGAGAGTGCTCTCGAATTTTGTCCCACTGTCCAGCCTCGTCGAGCGGCAACCTAATACGTAGTTTAAAAAAACGAAATATTCGATGAATGATGCTGGATCTTGGCTATAGGATAGTACCTCGACGGAGTTTTTCCCGTATAAAGCCTCTCTGGAATAATAATAGATAGAGGTCTGGCATACTATCAGTAAGTAGAAACCCAAACGATTTAAACCAAGAAATCTGTGGAGATATAATACCTTGATGGAATGCGATGTTTGCTCGGTGTCCATGCGGCATACTAGTGTTTCAAATAGTGGGCAGCGAGATGCTGGTTGGGATAGTGATGAGACTGCATTCAAGCGTCAATAGATACGACGGGAACTAGGATAAGGGTATAAGAGGAGAAAGAGGGAAGGTATGAGAGAAAGAGGGAGGAGAGGAATGGGAGTGGAGAGTTAGAGGGGGGGGGACGAGAATAGGGAGAATAGTCGACGGCAACACGAGGAGGAGGAGGGAGAGAAAGAGGAGGAAGAGAAGTAGGAGGATTGAAGGAGGGCTTAAAGTCTTGGGATCCTTAGATGCTAACTGAGAAAAGCTTCGTCATCGAGTTCGGATCAGGCGGTCCCAAGTCGCCTACAAGATGCTATCCTGCTCCAAAAAATTGACCACATGAAAAACACGAGTAGTTGTATTCTCATGGCAAAACTTGTGATCTTGGGGATTGGACATGGCATCATATTCTATAACATCTAATACCCAGGACTGGAATTTGGCGGTCTCATTTTGTTTGCCTGCATCAAAACCTTGGGTAAGAGACTTCTAGTCGACCGAGGGACAAGCGCCCGAAGGCTATTTCTCTGGGGAAATCAACTTAGCCAGGAAATGTGACTGTCTCGTGGGAGTAATAAAAATCTGTGTCAAGTATCATTGTCTTTTATCCTTTCGGTTACCAGAGTGAGTGATAGTTCATGATACAAGCAATTAACGTTGAATATAAATGTACTGGTTGCCACTAATAAACATGTCGGTGTAGTATAGTGGTTAGTACTTCTCGTTGTGGCAACACAGGTTTACCCCTGTTTATCTATTCCGAGAGGACCCATGTTCGATTCATGGCACCGACAAATTTCACTTAAGATATCCTTCATCATGATAGGTTATCTGAATCTTTTTCTCGAACCTCTCTTACTTCACTTTTCCCAAGAAATGTGCAACAAGAGTTCGTGTAGGTACGATATGCAGAGGGTGACAGGGGCGAACAAACAAAGCAAGGGGTAAACTTTCAAACATCAAAAAAGCCTTAAAGCAAACTAACATGTATCCAAAACTCTCTGCCGAGTGAGATACCGTGATCAAATTTTCGTCACCACCACACCGACATACGACCACGCACAACGACCATCCTCATTTCTTCATGCCCAATCCGGTCTGCACTCTCCAAAGTCCCGACCCCGATTGGTGTCCGTCCGGCCGGCCGCATCAGCTCCTCCCCCCATCCCGCACATGTAGTATTTTCGTTCTTTCCCCGTGGACTCAGCTCGAAACGATCACTTTCTCTCTGCTCCTTGCCTGCGCGGCAGTGGATGTTTTTGGCAGTCCGGCGGGTGAATGCATGATATGGGTTACTCTACATGTGACAGTGCACACGGGGTTTGGGGGGAAAAGCAAGGCAAGGTTGGTACCAGGTGTCAATTTCCTAATCCGTTTGGTGTCGCCCGGGAGGGAGGGGGATTAACACTGCAGTGTTGGGTGTAATCACTAAACAGTAAGGAACAGGCAGTGACACCGATATCGAAACGACTGCTCTCTCTCTTTTTTTTTTAATATATATCTCTCTTGATTAGATTCTGTAAATATTCGACCCTAACTTCCCTATAGAAAAAGAACACAAAAAAAACCACCGCAAAAAAAGTGAAAGTGTAACTAACGACCAATTAATCCATCCCATCCAAGCAACGCACAGAAAACAGCAAGTTAACAACAACGACGAAGACGAATTCAAAGGCGATGACGGCAACAGAAGCAACAACAAGTAATTGATCACAGCACAAATAAAATAGAGTAGAGGTAGAGTAGATAAAGAAAAACTAATAAGAGCGGGGGGAGGAAAGCTCAAGGTAATAAAAAGAGTAATAAATGAAATGTTCGATAAAGCGGCATCGACGGGCCTAGATGTAAGCTAGCAGTGCAGAATGGTGGGTTAGGGAATTAAAGAAAGAGTAAAAGTGCTGCGGCCAAAACACAACCATGCTCTCGAGGGAAAAAATGTGTGAGGTGGAGACGAAGAGGAAGGGTATCTAAATATATACATAACGAATGAAACGAAATTGAAACTATGAGATTACCAATCGGTGAACAAAATCAGTGAACAAAAATTGCGGTAACCAAAGCTAAGTACCAATTAACAAAAAGCCAGCCATCAGCAATTATATCTTGCGCCAAAGGGAAAGAATACCATAATGAAAAGTAGTGGTGCAAAATAGTAGAAAGAGTGAGAGTGATAGTAGTACCAGCCGTAAATAACAAAGTTTGAAGGAGGACGAGACAAATAAGTGGTCGACCGCAATCTAGCAGTCTAATCTTAAACATGATCCCGTAAGAGAACAACATGGAGAAACATGATTAAGTAGCACACGTGGTCAAAATGGTTAAGAAGAGTCCCCGCAATTATGAAAGAGAAAGAGGATGTAATGTAAGTTCAAAACGAAAAGCGTACTCTCCCTTTAAGTTGTTCGCATGCTAAAAAAAAAAACGCAATACAATTAGGAGCAATAGCGCTGAATAGAAAATCTCAAAAGATAGCAGTGGCATTTGAGACGAAAAAAAAAAAGGAAAAAGGGAATATAAAAAATACCCTGGGAAGAGGGGAGGGAAAATGAACAAAATTTTATAAGCCAAAACAAATAATAATAAAAAAGACTTTCCCCACGAGATACGGCACATTCTCAGGGCGCAATCCCGGGGAATCCGGCATGGTTTTCGTCGATCGGTCCACCATCCAGGCCAATTCTGCCTAGCAATTTCCCTACAAGTACATAGTCGTCCGAATATACGGACCCCACGGGTTGTTGCCGCATGAAGGACATGACGACTTCCAGTGCCCTACAAGCATCCTCTCTGCTAGGCGGGCCCATAGGTGTCTGCGGTGCACTCTGTCCTGATATCGTGGTGTGGGATGAGGCCGGAGTATCATGCGGCATGTCCTGCGGTGAAGCTAGTGACGACGGCTGAAGAGAGGTTTGACCTATCATCTTGGGAGTGAGAGGCTCTGATGAGGGCGGTGGTGATATATATGTCGAGTCAAGACCATGGAATGTTTGTGACCTTGGTCGTTGTACACCCGGAATTCGAACATGCGGGGGGTATCCAGGGCTGGTGAGCCTTTCACCTCTAGCGTCTGGGGAAAAGAACGGCGAGGTTGGTGAAGCGGGACCTGTAAAGGATGAGCCTGTGTCGGTAAACATACTTGACATAGAGGTAGCAGTGCTGGCCGAACCTGGTGTTTGCATCTGATGCTTAAACCCACCGAATTCCATATAGGATTCTGGAGACTCAGTATGGTTACTATCCGTACTTTTAGACTCCCGCATCAACGGCGAGCCAAGTGGGCCGACGCCCTCCTGCTTGAACATCGGTGTCGACTCCGTCCTCGCGTGTCCCTGTCTCGGCGACCCGAGCAGTCCTATTGACGCAGCTCTCCCCGCGCCTGTCACGTCGCTTTCCGATCTTCCCCGGCCATTTGCATGCAGGTTATTTTTGTGTTTGAACTTCTCCAGCCACCCCGCACTATTCGCTTTGAACTGGCTGTCTGAGATCCCAACACTTGACGCAAAGAATTTCGCCTTCTCCCGTATCATCATATCTGTTAGAGCAACGCCTTGCTTCCGCGTATTTTTCGCCCAGACTGCCAATGCTCGTTCAATATCGGGAAATTTCCCTTTAGAACGTTTGACTGGTGATCTACTCCCATCGTCAGGGAAGAGATATTTCTCTTTTTGTCGAAGAACCTTGGAAACAGTACTGCACGAGAGGAATGATTAGCTAAGCCGCTTTTCGTCTGATGTTTTATTATGAATTTTTTTCGCGCGTGATATTACCTTCTTTCAACCCCAAACATTGCTAATGCCAAGAAAAGGTTAAGGTCAGCATATTTCGTTTCGAAACATAGGGGAAAGTATGAAGGGGTGTGTGTGGGGTGCATGAAAAAGGAAAAAATTAAAAAAAACGCGAGAGTTTTTTCCCATACCTCCGATCTCGGTCTGCTTGACATTCGGGTGCTCTTCGTGAAAGATACACATTCTCCGCCTATCCGCGTCGGTCAATGTTCTCCTCGGGCTCGATGTCGACTGAGTAGTATGTGCCGACACGTTGTTTGGCAAAGGCGCCGAACCCGGGGGAGGAGCAATTGCAGGCGACGGCATAAACTGGGCGTGCGAAGCAGCTGGTGGAACCATATTTTGGCCCCAATGAGACAAACCCAAGTAGTTGGGAGCTATCGGTACAGGAGGTGCCTGAAGCCTGAACTGCTGGTCGTGGGGGACGAATCCCGGTGACTCCACGAAGCCATAGGCACTAAAGTCGTGAGAAGGGTGGTGCTGGTGGTGTTGCTGCTGGGGATGTATGGGAGTAGATTGTTGCTGCTGCTGCTGCTGGTGCTGCTGCTGTCCATGATGGTTATGGTGCTGCTGCTGTTGCTGCTGCATCCCAATCTCAACCCATTGCGAGTTGACAAAGTCGTCATGCGGGTTGTGCACACCGTCCATTGCATAAGAGAAGAGCTATGTATGAGGACCAGCAGAGACAGGCGGGCGGTCGACAACAAGCAATGAGCGAACGAGCAGATAGCTTCTGGACTGGACCGGAAGTGAAGCGAACTGAGGATTTTTGGGGAGGGGGGGGGGGGGATCCCGTGCCTAGCTTAACCAACCTCTGCGTAGTAGTAACTCGAGGAGTGGCTGTGGAGGCGGTCAGGTCAGTATGAACCCTGAGATTTGTTTCTTCCTTTTTTTATTTTTTTTTATTTTTTTGAAGACCAAGACCTACCTACTGAGTCCTAGGTCTATCTAGGTCTAGGCATGGGGAATCAATCAATAGTAATTTTGATCACCCATCCTCATCTCCAATTTCCATCCTCATCCATCATACCAGCCTTTCTCTCCTTCCATCGGCAGTAACAGCCCCTTCTCCCTTTATGTAGCAAACTTATAATTATTTGTGTCTGTATTCACCCCCGGAAGAGAACTACAGACCTTATAGGGATCATAATACGCACAAGAAAGTTTTTCTCCGCATAGGGGAGATGCAGAGTGTGCGTGTGCATGTGTGTGTGTAAGGGAGGGAACAGGGAGATTTTTATTTTATTTTTTATTTGAGCAACCTGGTCAAGTTGGGATGGATGGGATGGGATGGGATGGGATGTGGTGGATGGGATGGGATGGGAAGAAGTCATGCAGCCAACCAGCCAGCCATGCAATTAAGCCTCAGGAACGCATCTCTTGCCCCGACCGACCGGCGCAGTATGCTGCTGCGGGAGAAACTTTGAATCTTCTTTCTTCCCCCAACCCATTCATTCCATCCCTATCCCTATTCATATCCCTATCCCTATTGCTACATGATGGTATATGTATCCCTATCCCTATCCAATCAACACTGTATAATCCATACAGTATCGTATCCATATCACAGAAGCAGCAGGTAAGAAATAACAGGTTATAGGTAACAAAGCAGGTGTAATCACCGGGGAATAGATAGTGATGGATCGGATGGGATATATATGGCAGAGACAGAAATAAATCGAAATAACCAATAAAAAGCTAGGAAGGGCAATAAAAAAAAATATAGGGATAAACACACAAACACTCACGGATACTGCCTATCTCGGTTATTTCGAGGGGTCCTCGCACAACAATAACAACATTGGAAATAACCACAACTAAGAAGGAAAAGAAAAGAAAAAAAGAAGAAGCTGTTGACTGGATCGCTCGATAGATAAGAAAGTCAGGCGAAACCAGAAAACCAACAACACTTTTTCCTACTCGCTTACTTAGACTAACGCGGCGGGGGCGGCGGCCATGACCGGCTGAACACGAAGAGGGAAAAAACCCCTTAAGCGTAGAAAAGCTGGCTGGGATTGAACTTGAAAAAACTCAGACAAGGTTCATCGTCATACAGTAAATCAAAACCAACCACCACAACCAATCGATAATCCATCCTTTTGACAGGCCGGCCTCGGGAGGGGGGGAAAGGTAGACGAGGCTTGGAACTCCGTAGAGTACAATGCCTGTCCCTGACTTGGGTACGGACTGCGACCGGCAACCATCTTTCCGGTAAAAGGAAGCTTCCCTAGACTCTCGTCCGACATTGTCGCTATGGACTTCTTCCCGGCGGTAGAATGTTCTTTGCATCTTTCGGGAATCCGGGAAGCTTTATGGCCTACAGATTACAACACAGACAGGGGGGTTTGAAAGAGGATCAAGAAACAGTATTACTATCTCCATTTCTCGTATGCTTCGTCTTGCAAGCGCCATCGCATGTGGAGGTATCCCATCTCATTTTTGTCAATCCTTTTTGTTCTCTTGGCCTCCTCGACAAAAGACACCCGCATATCCACCCACACACCTGTCTGTGTAAAGTATAATAAATGGGACACGTTCACAGTTAATGTTTCATCACACGGAAGATCGTGGTTCTAGAGGGAAAATTTCAACGGTCGCTTACGAAGTTACCAACTTCCTTAGCCTCTTTGCTTTCAGCATTCTTGCGCCTTGCGGGTAAAAGCCGCGAAGAAATGGTGCTTTGTCCTCCTCAGAGGTCCAGCAAAAATGATCATTACTGGCTCCCAAACTCTCGGGGCTTTTTTGATTCGTGGATGCTTTAACCTGGTGGTTCGAGTGGAGAAAGAAGAGAGGGGAAAGGAGACTTCGTAATACGCTGTTCATAATCCCTTCTCGGCGTATGGTAATCACCCCTGCCAACATCCCCACACGCGTTGAGGAAGTTCGAGTGTTTCCCTTTGGTCAATTTTGCCTAGATAACTGATGGATGCGGTATTACACGTGAATAGTTGTGTGTGGAAAGGATGTTTTGATATTGCTTTTGGCGGGTGAACGTCAACCAGGCAAGAATTGTCTAACTGTTTTAGTTACTGTAACGGATCTTTTACCGGCCCATCATCCCATGTCCTTCCTCATCCATGTTGCCCCCCGAGAATCATCCGGCCTGGAATGGTCGCTAGGTCACTCATACTTCCTTACACAATAATTCGAAAGCGAATGCCATTCACTTTTTCAAGATTGTAACCTAGGCAATGAAGGAGGTAGTGAGTTAGCCAATCTAGAAACATACCGAGGATGGGAAATTCCGCAGAGAAACATACAACATCCTCATCCTCCAGAACGTGACTCAATCCAACTCTTTGTGGCTGATGTTTGACACTTGAGCCGTAAACAATTGCAACCTTGAAAGTATCAACGATGGTTTTGTGTATCGATTTACACTGTGGAAAACATTAGCGCCTAACCAACCAATGAATAACCGAATACGAAAAGGGGTAAACCAACAAAGTCTTCAACAGTGCACGCGTTCGCCCTAAGTACGACCGGCGATGAATAATCCGGGGATTGGCCTTTAGGTTTCGTGTAGATTCGCCTTAAGTTAAGCTTCTCCCACCTACAGCTTGATTAGTAGTTTCTCCACAAACGTGGGCGTTCTTTCCCCTCACATCATTTCCAGAAGTTCGTCAACATTCCATCCCTTTAATTCCTCAAAGTCAGCTTTGGTACAAAGTCAAGATGCAAATGAGGAAAGCTGACTCTTTCAGAAGATATGGGAACCGAATTGGGAATCCTATAGAGCAAATCGAGCTCCTCAATCGAGATAGCGTCAATCTTGTTAAGAGCATAGATAACGGGTATATATCGTCGACTCTTTTCTTCGATAACGTCGATGAGATCATCGACTGTCGCATCACATCGGAACGCGATATCAGCCGAGCTGATCTTGTACTCCTGCATAACAGCCCGAATTTCCTGCAAAAAAGAAATAAGCATATTGTCTCTCCTCACGAATTTACTGGGGCATACATCTGCGTCTAGATGGGTAAGTGGCACTGTATTAGTAACAGCTACACCACCTTTGTCCTTCTTACGAAAGACGATATTTGGTGGTGACTTGTTGACCCTGATCCCAAAGCCCTCCAACTCGGCCTCAATGAGCTTCTTGTCCGTCAATGGCTTGTTGACATCGAGGACAATGAAGATTAGGTTGCAGGTTTTGGCAACTGCAATAACCTGACGACCACGACCTTTCCCGTCCTTTGCACCTTGGATAATACCTGGCAAATCCAACATTTGGATTTTAGCACCGTTATACATCACACATCCCGGTACCGTGGTAAGCTGTATGTAGATGTTAGCGTAGCTCTCGATGCACCAACCATCACTCTTCCCCAAGAAAGTATCGTACAGTAGTAAATTCATAATCAGCCGCTTCGGAATGCGTGCCGGTTAAAAGATTAAGCAACGTACTCTTGCCGACCGAAGGGAATCCTGCGCCTCATAAGCAATTCCATCTTTTGATCAGCTGAAAAATGCGAATATGTTGAAATAAAGTACCAATAAAACCCCTGCAAAATAGTCGTAAGCCGATATCCTCTCAGGAGCAGCTACCCCACAATGACTCGTTGAAGGTGGCACATACACACTGGCGACACCAGTTCTCGCAACATCAAAGCCAACTATGCAAAGTAATAAGCAATCCGAAGTCTCCTTTGGATTAGTAGGAGAAGAGCCTCACCTCCGGCACCTCCGCCTCCGCTGGAGGGGGTGACAAGCTCCTTTCGTAACTTAGCAAGCTTCGCCTTTAGTTGACCCAAATGACTGTATTTCCGGTGTTAATTGCCGTAGCTGTAATTCGAGCGCCGAGAGCTCGTTTAATTGAGTGCACTCACAAGGAAGTGGCCTTATTCTTCTGGGTTTTGGCTGCACGACCCGCTGTCAATATCACACTCCACAGAAGCGGAACGGGAGTATTGGCTAACTAACCCATTTCATCTTCAATGGCCTTGATCTTATCAACTGAATTCCAAAATTCGTTAGTGCTATTTGAGGGTCTTTGACTGGTTATTTATCATACCGGTTGTACTCATTCTGGTAGTGTGGGGTTTGAAATGACTATTAAATTTATTCGGTGGCGACTGGAATGTCGGGCGTACGGGTCGGGCGTACGGTGTAGAAACGTGTATACCCGTCGGCTTGGTAGAGGAAATATGAGATTGCTGTTGTCTGTGTAGATATTGAGGTGGAGTCCCAAGGAAACGTGATGGAGAGGTTGTAATAACTTTTTTTGCTGTGTCATCAAGGGTAGGTACGCGGGGATGCAACTTTTTTTTATCATGCACCCCACATACATGTACGCTACATGTACTTATAAAGGCTAGTAAAATATATTTATTTATTCAAGATCTTAATCGATTTCAACAAGATTGTAATATTATTTTACAGAAATATCTAATTTGAGATTTTCTATACATGATCCATAATCTGCACCAAATGGGTTAGGGTTACTGAATGTACCCATGACTTCTAACAACAACTTCATCCTAAAAAAAAATAAGGGTCTATCGGTAATTAGAAGCTGAGGGGGGGCGGGTGGGGCATCGATTGCCTCACTACATATTTGGAGTCTCGTATAAAGCATATCATCCTGGGTAGCAATCGGATCATATCTTCACATGTAGTATCGTACGTAGGTGTCTGATAGTTATATAGAAGATACATGTATAGTACTGCGTGGAGTGAGAAGGGTCGTTGGGTTTGCACCCATAGACTTAGGGAGAGGGCTTGATATAATGCCGAGCGGTCTCTCGTGCCTTTCCGCTACTCAATCCTACACAATTTAGACTTTTTATTCAGAGATATCATACATAAATGGCTAGCCCTATCAGGATACGTAATATATAATCTAGGGACTAGTGCGTGCTACAAACCATCTTGGCCTAAATCTCGTATATAACTTAAATTTGAGTTCTCTACGCGTATATATACCTTCATTTGACTCATGGACCACAGTCATACATGTAGTTGTAGTATTCTTCAGGCATTGACCTTGGACATAAAATGTTTGTTCCTTGCTAGGTTCTTCTAATGAACCCCATTCACGGAATCCCCTTACAGCAGGTTCCATAACACTAGGTCCAGGAAACGTCGTTCTCAACTCATAATGTGGCATTTCTCAATATCCGAGCGATTGAATTAAACTAACTTTTCGGGCAATTATTTGAGAATATTAGGCTCGGACTTCCTAAGCAGGCCATTATTTTAAGGCTCGAAGACCCACACGGTATGCGTGTGAAGCAATTTGAGCCTGTATTATGAAACCTGATGTAATCATAAGCTGTAACTTGCTACTATACATGTACATGTAGTTATAAATGTTACCAAGACTAGACACGGCAACATCAGACGCAAGCCAAAACGTTGACACATTATACTTGGAAAGCCGGTACTAGCCTTAACAACATCTAATAAGTATATAGGTATACCCGATATACAATGTGCGATTTAAATGTTTTGATTGGCTATGTATGAGAATTTGACAATTGCTTTTCCCTAGATCCAGTAATCTGGGTTGGTGTTGGTGGCAGCTCGGGTTTGCTCTTTGTTAGTAGTGGTGTTGACGATTCGAGGTTTCCTTTTTTGTTAGTATTGGTATTGGTGGCGATTCGGGTCTTGCTTTTTGCTAATATTGATGGTGATTCGGGCTTGCATTTTGTTAGTATTGGTATTGGTGGTTGTTATTGGTTATCTATCAATATATAACGATATAAAAGTAATGATCGTCCTAACCGGCTGAAGGCCGGGAACGACTTGTAATTAATATGAGGATAGGCCTGGTGGATGGGTACATGTTGCGTTCGCTGCCTCGTTAGTTCAGTTAACATGAAACGGGCAGAAAGTCAACACGTTACAGTGACATAAGTCAGTGTCCGCCGTACGTACCTACCAATGCTGACTTGATTGGACCGTCGCGTCTGGTTGGGGTTGAAAACTAGATTCTTACTATTCGAATTTTGGGCACACAATTCTGGTAAAAGACGAAGTAAAAGTTCTCAGCTTTAGAATACTCTATGAAACAGAAACTGTTCTATAGCTGATTCAAAAAAAAATACGTAACCAGCTAATGGACATAGAAATCTCATCATCAATCACGAGATATCACTCCCATTTTTATTGCTTAAAACTCATAATAACACTAACAAAAACCCCAATCCCGTACATAGTGTCAATTCGAACTAGCCAACTTCATACCAGTGTGATGATTATGACCAGAGATAACTCGATGAACCGCTGGTAAAGCGTCGAGTGAGCTATCGAGGTTCTACTTACACGATCGCGAGAGAGTTTCTCATCTCCAGTGTTATACCATTAAGGGGTGAAGTTAGTTCTAGAAAGAACTCACAATTAGAATTGTATCAATAAGACGAGAAGTAAGAGAATGAGGACTTACCAAACCACTTGAGGTATAAAAGCGATTGTTCGTCGGACGCAAGTTCCACGAAAAACAGATCTTTTAGTTTTGAACATTCTACCGGGCTACCATCAACAACCGCTTTTCCGCCAGTAGTAGGTTGCTTGAACGAAAATTAACCACCATCTTCAACCTAGTTACACAAGGGCCTTTTAACTTACTTTGACCGACCATTGCGCTTTTGGGGGGGACCTGTCGGGCCTATTGTTCCAGCTAATTGTTTTGTAATCGATAGATGGGTTGCTCGAAAGAATGTAAACATTGAATCCACCGCCACCAAGGGCCTTCCAAGTGTTCTGCGCCTGGCCGGGTGCGGTAGACAATTCAAACCCTATTGTGCAATATTTGGGGGCATCGGCGGGGATGTCCCATCCAACTTATTCAATATTCTTTGTTAGAGTCTATTGTCAAGTAGATATTTAGGAAATACGGTTTCATACTCAGAGACCTGATCTGGTCGGTTGGTCTGCCAGTATATTTCAACTCGCCCTCGTACTTTGTCCCGCCAGGAAAATTGGGATTGGATTGGTTGATGGGAACGATATAGTTGGGCATAAGGATCCTGGGGGGGAGGTAGTTGGGACCGCCATCATCAGGAACAGGGGTTGCAGAGACAGCGACAGTGATGGTACAGGCAAGGAGGACATGGAACAGACGCATTTTGGTGGATTTTGGTGGTAGGTAGATATGAGTATCTGTAAATACAGCTATGGGGTAAAGGTAGAAGGAAGACCTGAGTCGTGGTGAAGAAGGGAGAGATATTGCATGGATGGGCGCGCTTTATATAACATTTTCCGGCTTACAATATTAATTAGCACGATATATCTTTTCCTGAAATATCCTTGATGTCTATGAGTTTTCACTCGTGAACCTGCAGCTGGACACATCAGTCTACCCCGATCCATTATCACATCACGCGCTGAATTAAAACTCGGAAGCGCATAATTTATTCTGGGTCAGTGTATTGTACACCAGATTGGTATATGGTTCGTGGCCCCAAACTTGGCCTGACCCACTCACAGGATATCACTCGGGAGCATATATATCTGCATCTGGAAAGAGAAATATATATATTGCTTCAAGGCCGAAGTTCTAGGAGGGGGAAGTAGATATCCGGCCTCCACTTTCTGTATTAGGCCGGGGTCAGACGACTTGTTAGACTTAAACCAGCGTCTGAAACGCTACAGTAGATATATGCCGGCCTCGATCGGCCTGGCCAGCCCAACATTCATTTATACCCAATGGTAACGCTGGACACAACAGCAGAGACCCAAGTGGTCATATGGAACTTGGTATTAATGCGTTGTTTATAGTAGATCTGTGCAACACTTTGGTACGGTGTAGTACGGTGTATAATCTGATGGTACGTATGGGGAATTTTCCCTTTATCTCTGTAGCAGTAGCCTGACTTATAGTTGATGTTTTTTTATATCCATGCCGTTGAACGCCGCAATGAATGTGGATTTCTCGAAAATGAGCGCGTGTCTCGATCTGTAGTAAAAAAGTTAATTTTGTGCCGTATATATCCCAGGGCCATTAATGAGATCGCCATTAATGAGATCGCGCAAGATATTTCCGGAATAAAGATTTTGAGTGTGCACCTGTATGACAAAAAAAGGTCTTAGAAGCGCAACCGGTTGAAATTCAAACCCAGCAAGACATAGGTTGACAGTAATAATGTGAAAGAATAGTAAGACGAAGATGAAATGAAATATATGCATACAAGTATATATGAATTTATAGGATTTATGTAATTGGGCTGGAAGTTTATATCTATGAAGTGGCGCGTCAAGCTGATGGGCATACTTGCAACGATATGCATGAATGAAGCTTGTCGGGCTACATATAGTAAAGCCAGTCCTCAATAAGTCGACCAAGGAGTTAAGAAAGAGAATTGATAACATGTACATATACACAACTAGACACACTTTAACACATGGATCTAAGGCGCTGCTGCTGGGGCCAGGGATTCCGAGAGCATCTTAGCTTTCTACATGTATATATACAACGTCACTAATGTCGTGCATGGTTGAGCCTTAGACCCTTCAGATTTTCCCCATCATCCTTCAAGCTTCTCCAGGGTTGGTTTCTATCAAGATGATGTAAATACATGATTCACCGTGATCGATCATTATCAAATTGGATGTCAAATTCATTGGCCAGACTTCGTTCGCTTCTGTGGTTCCTTGGGGAATGTATATATTGTATCCTACTTTACAAGCCGGGCTACGCAGAGTTAAACAAAAGAAGAAGAAAAAAGCCGGGCTACGCACGTACGGAAAAACTCAAGCCAGCCAAGATCTACAGGTCATATTGAGAACCCAGCGCCTCAGGTTTCGATCATCAGTTGTATCCCAGAGTTAAAAGAAAATCCTGTGGAACCGTCAATAATACGATTTAGCTACTTGATATTACTTTGCAGCCAGAAACACTCTAGATAGGTTAGTTTTACTACGGCACCCTGCCTAGCTTATTGAGCGAATATATATTAAGTAAATCTTTAAGAGATTGTGGTACTAGCTACTACATATATGCGCGGTCTTAATCACCAATAGTATCGTGAATTATACAACGTCGCATCCTCCTCCCAACGTTTCACTACCGCCTCGACATCGATTATAGTACGTTAGACCTAATAAAAGGCCATTTAAACCTGTGCAAACTCCAAATACCACCCTTGGCCACTCGCAGTCTCTGTAAACGCACACAGTCTCAATTAGCAGCCCATCCTAGTCAAAAACGGACTCGGGGTCAAGAAAAAATGGTGCTCATACGGAATGTCTCCACCCGATTCTTTACATCTCCGACTTGTGCAGCTGTAAACTCCCAATCGACTCTCTGCGCATTAAATAGTGCCTGGCAATCTAACGCTATTCCCGCGAACGTCGCCTCACCACCTGCCGGAAAAACCTGCATATCATTAGCACTTAATCCAGCAGAAATCAGTGCATAGGAAGTTAACTCACAGTAACAGTCCCTAGCTGTGCAACTCTTCCAGGCCTAGTGTTCCACGAATCTGTGGCAGGATTGACAACCCGATCCAGGCTATAATAATTCATGATACCTGCGCCTTCAACGCTCCATGCAAAGCCAGTCGCCGTCGTTGGAAGGGTAAAGCGAAGATAGCAGGAGTTGGCACCATCGACGGTGGGGATGTCGAAGCCAACAATTGTAGTGATTTCGTTCGCCGCATTAGGAGTCCAAGAGACTTCACCAGTGTATTGAGAACCGAAAATGCGGGTAGGCTCGGCTTGTGAGAGAGGTACAAGATAGTTGGGCGTGATGGTTCTGAGGACTGTTGCAGCTTGACGTTTCTCAGCGACGGGAGCTGAGAAAACAGAGGCAGTGAGCAGGAGGATAGTGGAGAGGGTGTACAACATGATGGCTAATTGCTTTTTAGAGTGGTTGGTATTGTATAGCGAGTGTGAGAAGCTTGCTGATGAAGTAAGTGAGTGAGTGAACCGATAGAACGTTTAACATGGGCTTTATAACAATCCGCCCCCGGCAATTCTTTATGGAAGTGAACCGGATTTTCTGCCGATTGGAATACGAGATCGGAAGCCTTGAGGCGGACTAAAATTAATCGATAAATTAGCTCCCGCATAGGATCAGTGATTCTAGCCAACTTCAAGTAGTAAGGTAACTGAATAGATCCACGTTACGGGATCACCTGTTTATACAATGTCGATATCGGACACGTGCATGCAGTGCAGCACCGACCATTATTATAAAACCAGGTTTTATTGTCCAATGGGGGTTCTAAGAGGGCTGTTCTCTTTTATTTCTGACTTGGCTGAACCAATGTTAGATCTCAGCTTCAAGTGGGCCGGGCGGGAGGATAGCTACTTCTGTTCTGTACACCATGCCAGTCCACGACGTCGTTAGAACCGTTATTTCGCATGGACTAGGGTTTGTCCAACCTTTCTTTGACATTCTTCCGAAGGTACATGAAGTTGCTTCCCTAACAATTTGAATTTTCTGGGGCTGGTGTTGTACGGCGCAACTATGCAGCTGATATCTATGACGAAATGTGGCAATTGATAATATGAGTACTTATCCATGAACACATTACAGTCAAGGCCGTAGCAAGCGGTGTAATATTATATTGCAGGTCTTCTTTTAGATCAGATCAGGTAACCTGGTACTGCATGGATGCTGTACCTTGGGTATCCCGGAACAAGTTAAATCTCATCGATTGAACCTTGAGCAATTTAGACTATGTGATCGAACAGCTCATATATTTGAGCTCTGAGGCCAAATAGCAGCTAGCTGAAGCATTATACTCTAATCACTCGAGTGGTTTGGAGCTCTGCAGAAATACGAGGCAATGGCAAGGTGGTGATATACGGGTATCGGCCCGTAAAAATAGCAATAGACAATCTTTATCCGTACGTGGCGAGGCACTGTTTGCGTCACTTTGGCCATACCATCGCTGGCTACTTCATTCGAGAAGATCAATGATAGTATACTCTTTGGATAAAGCTACCTGACCTCCTGCATCATACATATTGTACTAGATGCAAAAGATACAAAAAGCACCTCATGACATGAGAAGCATCCGCAAAGATGCTCCCAAAGCCTACAAAACACACAAGTTTGAGGCCGACATCTATATTAAGCTCTTCCCTTCTCCCTTGTAAACGATTGTGCTTTTAGATCGAGCTTACCTGATACACGGTGCAGATCTACACAAAACCGGGAGATGGGTGTGCATTAATTAATGACCTAAACGGCCGGAGTCCCCGGCTAGACTAGGAAGGTGTCGTCCGGGAGTCGCGGCATGTGGAGGGTATACTTTGGTAGGTTGTGGTATATATTCTGGGTGTCTTCGCTCCTCTACGTTTGGGCATTGTACTGATCTACTTGTGCGCGACGCGACGTGGATTCTTTATACAAGTGCAAGGTGCAATAACTATCATTGACATGTCTGACTCAGCACAGATGGGACTCGATGATGGTACCCGGGTAGCTGGTTTGGCAGCTTGGCGAGACAGCTTTGGGCAAGACAAGGGGGTTTCACTTAAGCTTGTGTGTGAAGAGCGACACATTGAAGATTGGCATTGGGTCATCTGTTGGAGGAGAGTGGAGCTTTGATCCGTGTATTGGTTCATGGTACATACATACTGCACCTCGGGCTGTCGTGTCTTGTTTGCCCCGCCTCGAGCTCGTGGGCGCTAGTACTCGTACTCAGGAGGGAACATTCCATTAGCATCATGATCAACACAGTTAACATAGCTTGTAGACGCACCATTTCTCTAGTAAATCCCCATATCCAGCAAGTATACCTCCATATCACCACTTCCCCTTTCTACCTCAGTGCATTATGTAACCCCCCCCCCCCCCCAAGAGCTGTTGTAAGCTCTTGGCATACATACATACAGATCCCAGCTTGGCGGCAGCGGGGGCAACGCCCGTCATTCGTCGCCAAAGATAGATTCCCGCAGGATTGCGGTTGGTGGTGAGTGGGCGAGTGGAGAGCTCTTCCAACTTCTGCATATGTTTTTTTCTCCCTCTCTCTCGCCTCCCACCAAAAAGCAGGGGACGGAAGGGAAGGGGAAGGGTCAGCTCAGCCCACCACACCGCACACGCACTCCCACTCCCTCACTAACTCAAACACACTCTCACATACTCTCACACACTCACTCACCCATACTATCCCCCCCATTTCTACGGATCCGATCCCGAAGCCGATAAACCCCCTTTCTTTATTTGTAAACCGCGAGTCTTTCCCGTTCAATTGTTACCCTTCACCCGAGCCTGACTGTAGTTGTTCACTCTCAATCAACCTAGTCTCAATTCTCCTACCTTACTCTCACTACTGCCTATCTTACCTTGCTACTATCTAAGTACTACCACCACTACATAACCCTGCCCATCCATCCATCGATCCACGCCCAGCACACCGATGTTTGGCTCGCCGACCGACAGCCGCCGCGGCGATGGCTTCGAGGGCAAAGCCCGGGGCGTGCTGCGGGCGGTCGAGAGGGCGCGCCTGCAGTTCCTCCAGAAGACGAAACCTCCGAGGTATGTGGACTAGTTGTACTTGTGTTTGTGTCTAGATGCATTGTCATTGTTTCCAGCCGCTGTGTCTGTGTGTGTCTGTGTATGTGATATGAGGGAGGGGGGTTTGCGAGATAAGAATTCAAAATCTGCCCAATGGATCTTGTCTCTTTTGTTGGTGAACAAAGGGATACTACACCTGCGTACAACCTGGCTGGAGATCTGTGTAGTCCCCCACCCCCACCCCCACCCCCCTCATGGTCACCCAACCCCACTTCCCCACATATTCAGATACCCCCCCCCCAACATCCAGACCTGTATACACACACATATATGTATATCTCAAAACACAGAACCCTACCATTTCATATGTCTCACACACACCCCACAACAGCACCCCTTCCAACCGTACCCACCACCACCGCCCCAGTCAAAGCCAAAGCCAAATAAACTTACACCCCGCTCCCCACAGCAGCAACGGCAACGGCCTCACCAGCCCCGGCGGCACCACCACCTCCCTCACGCACACACACTTCGATCTGCTCCCCACCGAGCTCCTCATCGCCATCATCAGCCGCACAACCTGGCGCGACGTCACCACGCTCCGCCGCGTCTCCCGCGCCTTCCGCGACCTCGTCGACACGCACGAGCACATCATCGTCACGCAGTGGCTCCTCCCGGGGTCCTACCTCACGCTGCTCTCGCAGCTCTTCTATCCGCCGCGGTCACGTACGGGCGACGGAACACGGCGCGCCACGGTGCAATACTTTTACGGCCTCGAGAGGCGCCATGTCACGTGCTCACAGCTGGCGTATTATCTGTGTGATAAGGCGCTAACCCCGATGTTTTGCGGGGGGCGGGGTGGGGGCGCGGGGGAGTTTACATTGGATCGCAGGGCGAGGAAGGAGGCGGAGGGGAAGAAGGAGCTGGCGATTAGAGCGGTGCAGAGAAGGTTGACAAAACAGCTGTAAGTGGGCAATGATTGTTTTGACTCGTTTTGGGGAGGCTGCTGACTTATTGGTGCTTTCTTCCGTTGCTGTTTAGGTACTATGTAAGCTACCCTACCCACCCCATGCATATAACCCCCCCCCCCCCCGTGTCCCCAATGACTAACAAACCCAGGTCCTCCACTTCCTAACCTACTCCCGCCTGCGCCTAGAAGCCTCACAAGCCGTCACCGCCGCCGAGAACAGCGACGACTACCACACGCCGCCCTCCCCGCTGGACCTCACCAACGCCTACACGGCCATCCAATCCAGCATCATCGGCACCTTTGACAACAGCACGCTCATCAGCACGCACCACGCCATGCACTTTCTCGTCAACCTGCTCCGCCTCTCGCTCTCCCCCGAGCCGCCGCACAACCAGAACGACGAGCAGGTGGCGCTGATTCTGCGCTGCACCATGCCGCTGCAGCGCTGCGTAGAGTTCTTCGCGGCCGACGTGCCGAGCGCGAGCGGCCGGCTACGGAAGCAGTTTATGAGCGACATGCAGGAGGAGCGCGTGGAGATGGAGGCGAAGCTGGTCGGGCGCGCGGCCGGCGGCAGGAGGGGCAGCACGTATGGGAGGCGCCTGTGGGCGCCCAGGGTCGGCGAGGTGTGGTTTGATGCGGCGAAGAAGGCGCTTGGCGAACGCGGGCTGAGGGAGCATGGGCCGGATGGGGTGTACTTTTTCCCGGATTGCAGTCAGGAGTTGCTGGTGGGGTGTCCGGACTGTCAGTTGAGGCCGACGCCGCGGTGATAGCTGGTTGGGCAGAAGGGGGGGGGGGGCGGAAGGGGGAGTGTGTGATAGTACATATAACACTTTATCGCATTGCGGGATGGGGGGTGGATATGATTTGGTGGTTTGTAGCGTAGTTAGGTAGCAATAGCGCAGAGCATTGGCGACGGCGCCAATGGCAGGTTGTAGATTAACGAATTGATGACGGTCTCGCTCGGATCTATCTTTCTTCTGTGATGTTCATAGCCAAGCTGGTGTCAATGATCATTTTGGGCCCTGTAACGTCGTTAACAACCAACCAGGGGCCAATGATCTAACCCCAACATGAATACCCGCAAACCGACATAAACAATCCCACTCACCAGCCCAATAACGCGAGGAGAGGCCGGGGAAGGGGGGGGGGCGGCATCTTTATAGAGTACATGTAGCTGGAACCCCGGCGTGGCCCCCCCCCCCCCCCTTGCATACGTATATCCTCGCAGCTCCATTTAGCTTATTGTGGTTGTGTGTGAGTCACGTGCCCCATGCGTCATGCGTTATCACTCATATTCCATCTCACATCATCATTTGCGCGCCAACGCACGCAATCACATCGTCGGTGTACTTCCTGGCCCTCCCCGCACGGGAGAGCTCAGCAGGCACAGGCAAGCGAGCTGATTTATGAACTATAGGTATGGGTATAGGCTTCTTTTACCTTTGCTCTCTCTCTCTCTCTCTCTCTCTCCCCTAGCTCGTCTGGTCTCTTTCCTCCTCCTTGTCGCCGGCTCGAGCTCTCCTCGCATCGATATCTCCAATTGATCCGAATTACCTTCGCTGCTGCGTTCTCAGCGTTCTCAGCGCGGCTCATATATGATTATCCAACGAAATTAATGCGCAGAAACCAAATTAAACAGACTCCCATAAAAAGCCAGCCAGCGATAAAGCACACTAAAATGAAAGGGGGGGGGCACTAAACACACTAAGGGGAACAAAAAAACAATAAAACAATAAAAATAAAACAATAAATAAAACAATAAGTAATAAAATACATCCCCTCCATTAACATACACACAGAGAGGGATACAAAAAAACGCCCATAAAAAATAACAAAAATAACAAGTCCTACAAAAACAACATAAAAGGTCCTACAAAAGCACACACCCTCCAACATCCCCGGGTCTTTCACATCTTACACCTACAATCACACTCCGGCACCGGGCACAGCACATGCCTCGCAAACCACTCCCTTGCGTGCCCTGAGTGCATGCCATGATTACATGACAGGCAAAAGTTGAACCAGCGATCAAACTCGCCGGCCGGATCGGTGCTCTTGCCGTCCTCGGCGCCCCGCACCACGCCGCCCTCGGCGCTCTTCTTGTAGTACTTTGTGCCGAGGTTCAGCAGACACACCGCGCACCGCGGCAGGCTCTTCTTGCACTGAGGACACACCGTGGCCTTGGTAGCTGCGTTGACGCCCGCAAGCGAGGTCGGTGCTTGCGTGATCTCTCGCGGGTTCATGTGCGGCTTGCTGGTGCCCGCGGGCTTTGCGGCGGCTGTGGGCGCGCCGTAGGATATGTTCTGTTTGTACAGTGGGGTGTTAGCGGGGGTTGCCTGGGGGAGGGGACAAGGGGGGGGAGTACCCGGTCGCAGTATGTACACCTTACATATACCTGTCTTTGCACCTCCGGCACCGTCATTACACCTCCCCGGTTCCGCGAGTGCTTCCCGCGGGCAACGTCGAATTTCGCGCGTGCGTGGAAGAGGCGCCAGCTGTTGAGCAACTGCCGGTAACTACACACACCGGACGTCAGCCAGGTCAATGATCACCGCACACCCCACCAATGACCACCGGTACTATAAAGTAGCAGACAAACACATACCTCTCCACCCAATACCCTACCCGCTCATCCTCATCATATCTCGGCACCGTCAATCCGGCCACCAGACTCGCCGTCTGCACATCACCCTTCCTATTAACGTACACCTGCAACAGCTCGCCCACCCTTCCCCCCACGCCCGTGAGCACAATCCCATCCACATCCCCATCGCCCACCACCCTCTCCGCCAACCCGCCCAAATAGCCCGTCAACTCCGTATCTTCCAACCACCGCAGCGCAATCCCCAACCGCTCCCGAATCGGCAGCCCCACATCATCCAGCACATCCCGCCACTCGCCATTCGCCACATACGCAAACACCGCACGCAGATACGGCTCGTCGAGCTCCACGCTCATAGCGCGGCACAGGTCCTTCCAGATCCCCGCGTTCTTGACGCTTTCGGCGGTCGCCGCCGCCGTGGGCTGCGCTAGCGTCGCGTGCGAGTAGTACCCCGCCACCGCGGTCGACATGATCTTCATCTGCTGCCCGCCGCGGCCGAGCGTGGCTATGCAGCGCTCCGTCTCGCCGTGGAAAAGAGCCCATCCCGCCGCCTTGGCCACTTCCCCGGCCGTCTCCAGCTGCGTCAGGTGCGCCTCTAGCTCCGACGGCGCAAAGTCCCACCCCGCAATCGCCAGCGCCAGCCGCCGCTGCTCGGGGAACTTGGTGCGCCCCGTGAACGGCGACCGCTTCGCGCGGCGATTAATCTCGGAAATAGCCGCTGTCCAGTCGGGCTGTGTGGGTGTGCGTAGCGGACTCGACAAATTCCTTGTAGCCATGTTAGCAATCGCCGACGGTCCGAGCCCCGTGCCATTGTTCCAGATGCCGAGCACGCCCATGTAGCTGAGGTCGAGGATGCCGGCGACCATGCCACCGTTAGCGGCGGCCTCCGTAGCTCCCTGAAGCCACTGCCACATCTCTTGCAGCTCGGGCTCCTCGGAGACGAGGGTTATGTTCTTGGCGCAGTCCATCTCGTACCCAGCCTCCACCCGCCGCCGCATAACCACGCAGATATCGTTCTTCAGCATCTCGGCAGCGTCGTAGAGGAAGTCCTCCGGGCGCGCGATCGAGTTGGACCGGCCCAGCCGCCGCCCTTCGTGCATGCCTAGCCGTATTCCCGTGCCCGGCGGTGACCCGACCGGCGAGTCCACACTCGCCTCCTCAGGCGCGGCCTCTACCTCCAACGGCGGGGTCAGCGCCGTGCTCGGGCTAGGTAGCACCTTCAGGTCCTTCCCATGCGTGATCAGCAGCCCATTACGGGACCCAAAAGCCAGGCTCGTAGCGCTACCGGAACACGACATCACCACGGGTGTGCCATCGTTGCGCAGGCAAATAGTGCGGATGTCCTCAGACCCGCAGTCGCTCATCCAGTCGAATGACACAATGCGGCGGTCGTTCTTCGTCGTCCGCACCGGTGTGCTCTGGATATCCTTGATGCGCGTGACAAACAGCGTCTCCCCGGGCTCAACCCTCACATTTGGTGTCCTGGCGCCCGAAGCTGTCCCGCCACCGCCATTCATGCGCGCCCCATCCAACAGACTAGCCGCACTATCTCTCCACCCCTTCCTCCCACTTGGTTGTACCCCACCCGAAATGACACCCGGCCCAAATAGTCCCTGCCCCAGGGGCGGGTCGCCATCGGCGATCTTACCCGTGTCGTATATCCTCAGGCCGCCGCTCGTATTCAACACCGCGAACGTCCCCGGCTTAGTATTGCTGTAGCGCAGGGACGCAATGGGACTGCCCTGTCGCCCATACTCCTCTGCGCGGTTGAAGAGCAGTGCGGGGCGCGGCTCGTGCGCGGGGCCACCGTAGCCGAGGTGGCGGCGGTCCCACACGGCAATGACGCCGTCGTCGCTATGCGAGGCGAAGTAGTTTGAGTCGAGATCAAGGCTGAGGCCCTGTGCGCAGCGGTGCGGGACTGCGAAGACCGTTGTTACGGGGGATTCTTCTCGTCTCATGTGTTAGCAAGGGAAGGCGCTCGGGGGGTGGGGGGAGGAGGGGGCACTTCTAATGTCGTAGCAGCGGATCCAGCGGTAGGCGACACCGCAGATAAGGACGTCCGGGTCCTTTCGTAGGAAGCGGACGCTAGGGATAGCCTCGCTGCTGGCGAGCTGCCAGGCGGAACGCGCGATGCCGCCCTGGTTGGCAGAGATATACGAGGCCGCGATGTCCCAAATATTGAGGCAAAAGTCGTTGCGGACCTTATCGAGCGCGGTGGCGAGCAGCGCGCCGCTGCTGTTGAAGGAGACGCTATTGCAGGAGCGCTGGTGCTTGACGCGGAGGGGGATGGAGGCCCGCGTGCTGAGGCGGTAGAGGAGGGTTTCGCCGGAGGATTGGCCGACGGAGACGAGGTCTGGGGCGGTCAGAACCAGATGCGGGGGGAGGGGAAGCGGATGAGGTAGATAGAGCATGCAGATGTAGATAGATATATACCTTCCTGCGTGGGCGACCAGTCGAAACACTACATACATCGCGAACAGAGAATTAGAACCAAGACATGCCACAATTGCACAGCAATAGCAGCATAGCAGTACGTACACGAATATAGGGCACCTTTGGGTGCTTCGACACCAACCTGCACTGCGTCCCCTTGCCCTTCTATAATTTACATAGCCCCGCGGTCAGTGCCTACCCCACCCAACACTACACAAGATGAACCAGGAGGCAAACCTCGTTGGTGAAATCGTACAGGCACAGCTCCTGCTGCGTGGTGTTGATCTTCAGGAAGCGCTGGTTGCCGGGCGTGGAGTGCGGCGACCAGCGGATGCTGACGGAGCTGTTCATTGTTGCGGGGGTCTACTGGGTGTGGGGTGTAGGTGGGTATTAATGGTTTAGCCAATTCAAAAATGGGGAGGGGGGGAGCAAGAAAATCAATTCACCATGGCCATTGGGACTGGCTGGATGGCTGGGTGGATGGACGGGTGGTGGATGGAGTAGAGTAGATGGATGAGATGGATGAGTGGAGGGGAGTGGAGGGGAGTGGGAGTGAGGTGAGATGAGGGTGAGATGCAATGAGAGGAGAAAGGGCGAGATGCAATGAGAGGAGAGTGGGTGAGATGCAATGAGAGGAGAGTGGATGAGATGCAATGAGAAGAGAGTGGATGAGATGCAATGAGAGGAGAGTGGATGGGGGGTGGATTGCGGGGTGAGTGGTGAGTGGTGAGTGGTGAGTGGTGAGTGGTGAGTGGCCAGATGTATATGGTATATGTATGCAGGTATATAAGGTACTGTGTGCAGGGCACCGGTAATGTCGAGTGAGTGGGTGGTACGAGAGGACGGGCGAGAGCGTGTGGATATATATATTATGTATATCTATAATGTATGTGGGAAAACTACCCGAGCGAGCGAGTGAGAGCAAGAGCACCGGGCGGAGGAGAGCAGAGCAGAATATGCGAGGAGAACGCCTGCGAGGAGAGAGGGAGAGCGTCTGTGGGGGGAGCGCCTGCGAGGAGAGCACCTACTCAGGACCAGAGTACATGTATGTACATGTACGTATGGCACACGACCGCCCGCAGCTCGCAATGTTTATCAATCGATGATTGACGTTGTGATGCCGCCAAGACAACCCCGATAAGAGCGCCCTCACACATCCCTGCAGCCCTAACCCATCCCACCTCGAAAATTAAAATCTCCATCCTCTCTGTCTCTGATCCCTCACTTACTCCCACACCCTCGAAACCAAACCCACCACCAAACACCACCAAACCAGCCAAAACTCCAGCCCTCAACAATACCCACAATGTCACAAGCCACAACGCACCCCTCGCGCCGCCCCCAGAAGCGCCGCAAGTTCGGCACACACACCACAAAGCTCACCAACCCCACCACCGCCGGCACCTCTATCTCAACGCTCAATAAGAAGATCCGCGACCTGACCCGCTTCCTCGCCAAGAAGACCACCCTCCCCGCCGACGTGCGCCTCGACAACGAGCGCGCGCTCGACGCCTTCAGGCACGAGCTCAAGGCCGCGAAAAACTCTGCGCGCGAGGATAAGATCGCGGAGAAGTATCGGATGGTGCGCTTTTTCGGTACGTAATGCCCTTGTGCTTGTGCTGGTGGAGTGAAGGGTGAAGGGTGAAGGGTGAAGGGTGAAGGGTGAAGGGTGAAGATGAAGGTGAAGGGTGAAGGGTGAAGGGTGAAGGGTGAAGGGTGAAGTGTGAAGGGCGGGTGCTAATGGATGGATGTGTGTGTAGAGCGCAAAAAGGCCTCGCGGAAGCTCGACCAGCTGGTGCGGCGCCGGCGGGACTCGACGGAAGCGGATGAGGCTCTGGAGAGGTTGATACATGAGGCGGAGGTAGAGGTCAATTATACGGTGTATTATCCGAGGGGGGAGAAATATATCTCGTTGTTTCGGGACCCAACGGGGGATCCGAAGGTCGTGGAGAAGCGGGAGGTGATCAAGAGGGGGATTGAGAGGCAGATGGAGATGGGGACGCTGGGGGCTCGGGAGGAGGAGGTGGAGGAGGATGAAGAAAAGGTGGGGGGGAAGAGGAAAAGAAATGTGGAGGAGAAGGAGGTGGTGGAGGAGGAGGATGACTTTTTTGAGTTTAGTTAGAGTGAGGTGGGGACACAACGATAATTTCCAGCGTTTCTTTGCTGTCTTTTTCTTATTTTTTCTATCTTTTCTTCTATACTTTTTGCTCTCTTTTCCTCTTTTTTTGCTCCTACTATCGATAAAGGTTTGGGCCGGGGTTACGATACCAACACTCATACTGGAGTGTATTTATGTACCTAATACGAATCGTAAAGCACTTCTAAACATGTTAATGCCATCTAGGCTCAGTAACACAATTAGTAGCTGCAGTATTTAGTAAGAAGGAATGCCGGATTGGGTCAGTAGCAGTAGTATCAGTGGTGGATTGATTGTTATGATGGGCGACCACTCATGATGCCAAAATCGAGTGATTGGGCAGAGTGGTTGGGTACGAGTGATTGAGTATGAATGAAGTGGTTGAGTATGTGTGATCGAGTGATTTGGTGTGAGTGATTCCGCGTGATAGTTGATGTTGTATACAGCTACATCGGGCGGTCCATACTTGTGTTTATAGTTGTGGATTGCCACTTTCTTGATAATACGGATCGGCTAGACCCGGTGCTTAACAAAGCTTTGGGCCTACTGTTGGTGCTGGAGGAGGCAGTCGATCGTCCGCCAAGAGGAAAGAATACATACATGTATTTACTTTAGAATACTCGAAGAGTGGGGGGGTCTATATTCGCTAAAAAAATCCTTAATATAATAAATTACATTTTTCTTCATAACACCTGTTCACTTCTCGAGTCATAATTTCTTTTGCATATATCACGAGGACATGCCAGGTGGGGAGGCTTTTTGGCATTTGGAAATCTACATGTAGATCTAAGGCTTTAATTTGACACATAACGCGATAGCTATCCGAGAATGACTGATTTGGACCAATTGACCTGATAGAATGCTGGGATACAATAGTGCAAAGCCCCCACCTAGGCGATATACATCCAGCTTTACTGAGCTTTGGTGTATTATTGTTGGAATCCGCCCCAACCATAGAAATTCTGTCTAGTAGGTACGGCCTTGCTCTAGCTGAGGTTACAGGTTTTCCATACATTTGCTGAGTATTCAGGATAAACAATCATTGACCCTTAGTATGGGGATTTTACTTCGAGTGATAGAATGCTCGAAATGTCGATATGACCACGCACAGAGCACCAGCTGATAGAAAAAAAGCACAACGCCTCCCGCCTATATCTATATCGCTCCAATGATATCCAACCAGTCCAAGATACATGTATTAACGAAAACACTCATACGTTGCAACTTGTAACAACTCGTGAAACATCCACGTGCATTGTGCTCCCACAAAACAGCTAGCACCGAATAGGACCCTGCTCACATAAGCATTGCCACCAGGGTCATCCATCCATCCATCCATCCATCGATCCTCTCCCTTCTCCGCTCTCACGAACGCGTTTTTTTCAACCACCCCCTCCCCCCCCAAGTATCGGTTTTACACACAATACCGGTCAAAAGGACATCTCGCTCACCACAAAATAACCCCCCCTCCTCCTTCTCACCTCCTTAGCAGCTATGTCTTATCGTGGAGGCGGTGGTGGTATCACCGGAACTAACAACATCCCCCTTGGGAACCGCCGTCGCTTTGGCGGTGACAGTGGCAGCGAGTCACCAGCTCCCGCTCCGGCCCAGCAGGAACCTCCTAGAGAGCGGGAGCGGGAGAGAGAGCGCGAATACTCCCCACGGGACCCTGGGAATGGATTGGTAGATCTCAAGCGTGGGAGGTCGCCTGTTCGAGGTTGGTCTTCGTTGTGCCCTTTGCAGTATGTGTTTTCAATGGGGGCAAATACTAACTTGATACCTTATCGGTGCAGCCGACCCCGATGGCCCAAAGAAGCGGAAGAAGAAGAACAGATGGGGTGACCAGACTGATAACAAGGCTGCTGGATTGATGGGATTGCCCACCGCGATCTTTGCTACTATGACTAATGAGCAGCTCGAGGCGTATGCGTTGCACCTGCGTATTGAGGAAATCTCACAGAAGCTTCGGATCAACGATGTTGTCCCCGCAGATGGTGACCGGTATGAACTTATTATCCCCCTCCCCCTCACGACTTCTGTTTGTTTGCTTGTTTGTGTATGTGTACTTCGGGTACTAATCTGCAATTTAGGTCGCCTTCACCGCCGCCGCAGTACGATAACTTTGGTCGTCGTGTCAACACAAGGGAATACCGGTACCGCAAACGGTTGGAGGACGAGCGTCACAAGTTGGTCGACAAGGCCATGAAAGCCATCCCAAACTATCACCCACCAAGTGACTACAGAAGACCCACAAAGACTCAAGAGAAGATTTATGTGCCGGTTAATGATTATCCAGAAATTAACTTTAGTATACTAACTCCCCTCCTAACAATTTTGCTATTACCATATTACTATCAACCCAATTTTTATAAAGAAAAAAGAAAAAGAATGAAACGCCCCGGTGGTGTCTTTAACCCTAAAGTTCCCATCGACGGCTTCATTGCTTTGCCTTACAACTATCACAGCCTTCACACACATAACACTTTTCTTTACAGGGAATCAAATAGCTAACCTCTAGGAACTTTTCCTTGTGATACTAATAGTTGGTCTCCTAATTGGGCCTCGTGGCAACACCCTGAAGAAAATGGAAACTGAATCCGGCGCCAAAATCGCCATCCGTGGGAAAGGATCCGTCAAGGAAGGAAAGGGCCGCTCCGACGCTGCTCATACCTCTAACCAAGAAGAAGATCTTCATTGTCTGATTATGGCCGATACTGAAGATAAGGTTAACAAAGCCAAGAAGCTGATTAATACTATTATTGAAACGGTATGTTTGGACTCTGGTAGCGTACGTGTTCTTACTCGGATTAGCGAGCTGACTTTGGTAGGCTGCATCGATTCCCGAGGGACAAAACGAGCTCAAGCGTAACCAGCTCAGAGAGCTTGCAGCACTCAACGGAACTTTGCGAGACGACGAGAACCAAGCCTGTCAGAACTGTAAGTCGACCCATGACATGCGATCCGGCCTCCCCAAGCCAAATCTAATTAAATCTATGCAGGCGGTCAAATCGGTCATCGTAAATATGACTGCCCCGAACAAAGGAATTTCACTGCAAATATCATCTGTAGAGTTTGTGGGAATGCTGGGCATATGGCCAGGGATTGTCCCGACCGCCAGAGAGGCGCCAATTGGCGTAATGATGACCGCAGACCCGGTGCCCCAGGCCAAGGAGGAAGGCCTGGAGCTGCAGGCTTGGGACAAGGAGATGCTGTCGACAGAGAGTACGAGGTGAGTAGTATTGTTCTTGTATGCCATGATAAAAATTAACACCCTATAGCAACTTATGCAAGAACTCTCGGGTGGAGCACCTTCTGCTGCAATCGGAGACTCCGCTCAACAAGGCCGCATCGAAGCTGGTCCAACCGGCTCCGATGGTGGCTACGGCAGCCGCGACAATTACGGCGGCCAAGGAGGATATGGAGGCCAAGGCCAGCCGGAAGAGCTGGGTCCAGATGGCCGCGCTCTCAAGCCTTGGCAACGAGGTCCTACTGGTGGTCCTGCACCATGGCAGATGGGTCGTGGAGGTGGTGGCGGCGGTGGCGCCCGTGGTGGACATGGTGGTCCAGAAGGACACGCGCCTCCACCCAACGCACCTTCAGGGCCCAGCAGCCTTCCACCTTGGCAACAAGGTGGCCATGGACCTCCAACCGGACCCTCTAGTGGGGCTACGCCATGGGCTACACCTCAGCATGGCGGCATCCCCCCTCCTCCTTCGACTTCTGCAGCTCCTCCGTGGGCTTCTGGTGCCCCCGGTGCAGCTCCTGGGATGAGCTATGGATCTGGGGCATATGGTGCTCCTGTAAGTTTGCCAACTCTATCATTTGAAGATGCTTAATACTGACTTGACAACTAGCCTGGTGCATACGGGGCTCCACCGCCTCCCCCACCCTCCTCTTATGTCTCAATTCCACCCCCGCCTCCTGGCAACCCGCCGCCCCCACCCCCATCTTCTCATGCGCCACCACCACCTCCCCTCCCCCTCCACCACCACCTCCTCCATCAAACGACCAGCCGCCCCCACCGCCGCCCCCGCCGCACTACCGTTAAAGCTTATGTTTGAATGCGATGAAAACGAAAAAATTGATACCATGGTACACGTCCGCCGTGTGCTGGAAATTTTAGTTTTCCTATAACACCTCATTTTTTGCAAAAGGCTTTAATCATTTATTTCAATTTGTCATCTTTCGTTTTCGGTTGTTTTTTCAGTTTATAATTTTTGGCACCTAAAGTATAAGAAAATGGCGTGACAAAAAATGGTAGTGCGTGCGGTGCTGAGGCTGGATTGGATTGGATTGGGTTGGATGTGGATGTGGTTAGTAGGGAAGAGGGGAAGGGGAGAGGGGCAGGGTGGTTAAAAAATGGACACGAATTAACAATGACTTGTGCGTCTTTTGCTTTGCTTGTTGACTTTGAATATTCTTAGGTTCTATTGTGTGTGTTGTATGCCTGCGTGTGCTCCTTTGATGGTCAATATGGATGGGGTGAAAGTGCTAGTGATTAAATGAATTGATTATCGTATTTCTTGCAATTTCTGTGGCGTGTTGTGATGTATTGCGCTGTGCTGTGCTGTGCTGTATTGCGCTGTGCTGTGCTGTAGATTGGATTTAAATGTTCTAAATGATGCTTGCTGCCTTGGCCATGGCTGACTCGACTGATGTTGAATGTAATCATAAGATATCACTCGTTGAGAGAGCCATCCCGCGCGGCTTTTGCCCGTATATCACAGACCTTATGATTAGAGTTATATGGATGAATATAAATGCAGTAGACTCTCGCTATAAGGATACCAGTGGCCGGTCCGCAAGCGCCGTTTTGTTAACATCCTCCCACTTTCTATAAGGATAATCCGCCATAAGAGTGCATATATTTGGCTCCCACCGTAACCGTATAGAGAGAGTGTACTGTACTACGAGAGCATGTTAACTTAGTTTGAATAAACCGAATTTAGAGGACTGAGGTAGCTCAGTGGAGCTAATAAACTATAGTGAAGGGCACGTGGACAATTGCAAGACTTAGTCAACTGGCGCTAGTCTCGTGCAGTTTTTGATTATCCCTTGTACGGATGAAATTGTCAAATTCGCAGCCTGGACCGTGCACGCACTGAGTTGGGTATATCCGTTGCTCTTAATGGTTGAGAATAGCCATAGAGCCAATCAAAAATAAGTGTTAGATACCTGCTTGGGCTAGTATTAGCTCAAACAGGCAAGCTGCGAATTTGACAGTTTCATCCGTCCAAGGGATAACGTGAAGTATACGTACTGAGATATATCCTTCTTGGCCTTAGTCTTGTAGTTGTAAAGCTCGGTATAGGCTATATGCAGTTGTGAGGGACAATAATTGGACTAATGACACTACATAAGTCACGCTATGTCTACCGATAAACATAAAGGGTTATGGGACGATATTATGATTGATAGTATAGTATCTCATCATTGAAGAAGATGAGAACTGATAATATACAATAATGGTTAATGATACTTGTCCCTACAAGGAAGCCACGGTTTTATTCCATGACATATACTCACTCGTTAATAGGCCCTTTGCGCAGAGGGATCCGGAGTCTTTTTTGACAAACTTGGCATTAATTAGCCAAGGAATTATAGATCCAGCCTTGCATTTGACTCCCGGAGAGAGGGCTAATCGCGAAGTTTGACCTCCAGTACTTCTAACATTTTTAGAATCACCTAATGGACATGTTTTTTCCTGGAAACCTTTTCATGATAAAATTCAAATGCAAATACACCTTATATCAAATCCGCAAGAATTTACCACTAATGTTGATGGTGAAAATAATTCATTTACTTTGGATTTCTTCTCTCACCAAAAACTGGGTAACGCCGATCAGTGGCAAGCAACATCTGGCTCAGTTTTTGACAACGAAAATCCCTATAATGCCAAGCTACAGGGAATCTGAAAGCATCCTGCGCAAAGGGCCTAATTAAAAGGTCGGACCAAATCCCCACACAAAATTCCGAATCTTTAATTAACGCGCGAGTACATAGTCATCTACTAAGAAGTAAATCAATGAATCATCAATCAATCAATCAACCCACTAGAGTCTAGGTTTGACCCTCTAGCTCCTGCATATGCTCAATCTATCTATACACATAAAATCATGTTCGTTTGCATATTACTCTTACCCAGACCTGCATTGGGAACAAAAAAGACGATAAACATGATTCTCATCTACTTACTCACTTGAATAACCGACCAGCAACGTTAACGATTATACCAAAAGCGGAGCGGTAGCTTTTGATTCATAGGCCAACGTAGGGGTTAGGTGTATTACATACTACAGGAACCTTGGCGGGTTAAATAGAGCCTAAAATATCTCCAGAATGCTATTCTTTACATAAGTCATGACTCTAGTAACTCAAACGTCGCACGGATTAGCCTGATTGGTCATGTACTCAATTGCAACCCTAACCCTGTATTTTACCAGCTACATATGTATGTACTAATCCCACGCACGAAGAAGGCCCTCGAAACTCGAACCACAGCGAGACATAGTTGTCTTAAGAATAAACCTTCCGGGTCTTGTCTCGCCTTGAGACATATGTCAGCCTCGAGGCGTCGTCTCTCGTCTTGCCGCTTGTGCCCATCACTAACCGGAGTACGAAAATACATGTAATAAATCAAGTTTAAGCCCCCCCCCCCCCACAACGGGCTCCAGTTCTCTATCTCCAGTACATAATGTATGTCCCAGTCTTCCCAGAGCTCCTCCAAGGCGTTTTACATATGGCCGGGTATATTCACTTCATCGAATATCACTCGGGCATGAGTTTCACCCGTGGGCCAATCAGCGCCCTCAAGTCGCTTTTTTTTTAAGGCGAGCGTGGAGGAGTTGCTGCGTATGTTTAGCTTGGTTGTTATATTAGGCGCGATCTCTAGGGTCTCTTGAGGTTGTTTCTTTTTTGCCCCGCTGTGTGGAGAGATTTATTTACCATTAGCAGCTATAGCTAGCTATGAGCTATTATAAGGGTGTGGAATATTTGGGACACTGCCTATGACACTCTTTAATGCCATTCAACGCTTTAGGATGTATGCTGCCTAGAACTACATATTGTCTCGAGTATGTATTATGATCTCACTGCCGCCTAAGTAACAAAACTGCACTAGAAAAAGCATTTTTAGAGAATTTATATATCATGCGCTTGGATTCCATTAGAACATGGGCACATAATAGGCTTTTGTATTGTATTTCTGCATCTTCTTTGATAATATAAATGCTTTTGATCGAGTGATGGCGGGAATCTCAAAGACTAGGAAAAAGCCTAAAGGTCTTAATCTCAAAAGCTGTATGTATATATATCTAGATTTGCCATTGGCGGACGAGTAAATGAATAAACGGCCGGAAAATAGTTCACGCGACGCTACCAAAACTCCTGTAGTTCCAACTATTTAGAGTAAAGATTGCCGACGTTCTTTCCGAACTGATATATATCCTGTACCTCTATCGAAGCTTCTGTAGCAATCGCCCAAACCTCGCTACTTACAGGGACAGAGATCTACGCAGGGCAATGGCCAAGAGATCATATGCATCAAAGTAACCCCGGGCACCGCACGCAACTAGAATATCATACATGTATGGCTCGAGAAGCTATAGTGGGTAGGTGTGTAAACTTCGGCGTTTGCAGCCAATCAATCAATAGAAATTTGGAGATCTACCCCCATAATAGTACTAGCGCCTGCCTAACGGTGGAATTTTCTCCAAAAAAGGTTCCTCTGAAGTTGACACACCCACCCCCTATGCCTTCTCGCGCCGTAGTTTCAAAAATATTTTCCGAGAAGGCTTACCGCTCGGCAGTTGGGGTTTAAGGGTAGAAATGTCGCAGACGTGGTAATCAATCGTGAAGGCCAAGCAAGCAAGGCGAGACTATTCCAATGCGATTCTATGTGCCCAAGGCTACTGTGGTTGGTTTGTGCTCGATATTGGTTCTCTTGGATAAGCTGTCAATGATCTGTGGGCCCAGGTTTCACATACCAAGAAGAGGTCCCTCCAACCCTAGGTTCCTGATAATCTGGCCTTCGAGACTGCGAGTAGTCTCACTATGTGATACTTCCAGGGGTCAAGCGTGACAACGGCAGTAACAGAATCGAATCTTGTTGAACTCGGCGGAAAAACCTACCTAATTTAAATAGTGTTTTTACAGCTCCCCCAGTTTCTATAGGGTAGCAAGTCTAGCCCCCCCCCTCTTTGCTTTTGCGGCTTCGTGGGGGGTTATGAACTTTCTGATGGTTAACCCCACCTCGTGTCTTAAACCACCCCAAGATTCCTGGGGGTTTGCTCCGTCCACAATCAAGCGATATATTGTCCCGGATCCCGCGATCGGTTTCTGATTTGTTTATTAAACGATCGTAGATGTCATGAAACAACTCAGTGTTTCTTGTAAATCATAAACACACCTACCTTTGGGTTATGTTTCTTATCTGTGGCACGAAAAGAGGTGCCTGATAACGTATGCCTCGGCGCGACAGACTCATTTGTTTTAAGACCAATGTATCCAACCGACAAGCTGAGTGGGAAACAATTAAACAAGCATTGCTGGCCGAAAACATTCTGCAAGGGCTTTCTCGAAGTGGTGGGTGCTTTGGACCCGCCATCGCTGATCCAGCAGGTAGCTGACGATGTGTAGGGCTGTTGTGGTTTGGTTTACAATGCATCACTCGGCGCGTGTGGGCGGCTTTTTTTTTATGGTACTCCGATATTCCGCTCGGACGCTGTAAACCTCTTCCCTTCCTGCATTGCAACTCTTCACAGTTTATGCCATCTCAAAAGCAGTCCGGTTCGTAAGTACGCGCATTCGTCATCCACTTGCTGGCAGTTCGCCGTTGGGGTTATCATTGTCGTGTGTCCTTTGCAGAGAATGTTCTGCGGCTTTCTTGGACTTTCTGGGCACTTTAGTAGCTAGATCACGCCTAAGGAGCTTGATCGGTAAATTCTTAAAAGAAAGAAGAGCTCTTTTGTTAGGGTACTCGATCTTGTGCTTTCGTTCGTACCTCTCCGAGTTACCATCGGGGATCTTCAATGTGCCTACGTACTCTAAAGTACCGTAACATGTAATCAATTTCAGCTTTCAAGCTTTCTCGGGACAACTACAGGCTCTCACATGAAAGATCGCCAAAATCTTCAAAGTGCGAAACTTGCTCAGACTTTTGCTCAGGGATGTCCCTGGAGTAGGTAATAGTGGCGTACCCAAAACCCGTTTAGAGACATCTGCTTAATGAGACGGAAAAAAGTACTTCCCCTCATCATCACCCCGCTCGTTCCCAGGAGTGAACTGAGCATTTCGGTGGAAAATCTAGCTATCCATGTAGCATGTATCTATAATGAAACCACTGCTGCGTGAGTATATCCGTGCAATGATTGGTTCGGGAAAATAAGGTCTGCTCAGAGCTTAGATTAGCAAGAGCTAAATGAAGCTTTTCTACATGAGACATTCTGCAACGATCTCCGTCTAGTCTATAAATCAAAAAAATCATTACAAGCTAGACATGTAGATGCCATCCCAAGCTGCTACCACTGACGGCTGCCCGTAACCTAGGTATGATATCTTGAGATTATTATCCCTCACAAATTCTCACTCCCCTCCGGCAGATAACCCTCGGATCAAATGGGGAGCAATTGCCCGCCTTTTCTACCTGAACAAAGCGAGTATTCTAATTTCCAGAGGTATATTAATCCTGGTAAGACTGTATTCCCGCCGTAAGATGATAGTTACTGCAGATTGTAACGGTTGTTCGAGGCTGACTCGTATAAAGTTGATTCGACGACGAAGAGCTCAAAACTTAATGGATAGGGTACAATAGCCATAATCGGAAGTAAAATATCCCCGCTGACTTCTCCCGGTACCCGGAATAAGAAAGTTCGAAATATCGGCTACAGAGTAGACCCCTCCTTTAGGAATAAATGTATGTGCCTTCGTACATAGATTCAGCACGAGGAGACATCTCAGGCTTTATTGTAAGGCCAATGATTCTTGGCTCTTTTCCCGGTGTCGGTGAGAAAGTTCGACGTTTCTGACCTATCGATAAGAAACTTCTCCACTCTATTGACCTATAGATAAGGAATCGACGTTCAAGAAGAAATGTAGTTGGATTTTTATGTCCATCCCAACATAAATGACGTGTGATATTGAGTATAGTTCCCTATGAATTGTTAGAAAGCTGGCCCGCTGGCGCTTGAGTGAGTTATTGTACCTTATTAGCAGTAGTAGCCTTTTCGAATTCTGCTAGATCCATATTGTAACGCGATGCATGAAACATATCTATCCACCGCTCGTTCACTGCATCCTCTAGGTCTTTCCACGGTTGCAATTTCACGTGGAAAACCGATGATACTAACCGCGTATCCATTCGTAATGAATGCAGGTGCTAAACCCGATAAATTCCCCTTGCTTTGACGCCCTGCACAAATATTTTGGCTGTCATGAAGGAAGGGGTACAACAAATTCCGGTGAACTTAGGGAGTATTGCACCGGATGAGTGCCACTGAGGCGGACGTGGCGAGATGGCCGAGCTCTCTTTCCCTCAAACAGCTTGCATGCAAGATTCTTGGAGGGACCGCATGAAATGTCGTTGCCAAAAAAACAACAGTTACGGGCCAATTTCCAATTGGTTTCATCCCAAGAAATGCATCAGGGTTAGGGTTTGAGGCAGATGGACCAGTCGGGCCAGAGGATCTACCCAGAAGAGCATCAACATTCAAATGTTTGTCATTGGTGGTTCCTGTCCCTCTTTTCCCCTGCGCCAGTTTTTATGCTTTTTTTTACACGTTTTCAACAGCTATTGCATTTCTGCTGTGCGGTCTCGAAATATTCCTTAAGATCTCTCGTGCTTGATTTTCCGAGCCGTTAAACATCGAAATCATTCATGCCTGTGACTGCCAGGAGGGGAAATCTCCAACCTCCACAAAAGTGAGGGGATCCCCACGTTACAAGGAAGCCTTAGCTCAACTAAAAACCCTAGTGGCGAAAGAAGTCCAACCACCTAGAATAGTAGATAGTCGAGTAGACGGTACTCAGGTAGTGTGGACAGGTCTGAGGGCCTTATTTTTTTCTTCTGATATGTGTGTGATGACTATGGGCAAGGGTTTTTTGAGCATCTAAAAATTAGCGTGGGAATAAGCCATACCCTATCACTTCCCAGACTTTAGACTCAAGAAATTGGAATGCCACAGCCTAGTAGATCCATAATCTAATATGACACCGGTTCTATTCTTGGAGTAGTTGAAAATTCGATTTTCCGATACTGCTCCACTCTCCCGATACCGAGAGAAGCTCCTCCTCCTCGCCAAAGCTGTTATTTTTACGGCCCGAGCCGGGGCAATTCCGTTGTGAGAGGCTTTTCCAATTCATAATTTGTTCGGTGTGGCTAAAGGTCTCTCGATCGATCGTTCACTCGTCCACGGTTAATTGATAGGTTCTTATATCCGGGAAGGAGAGCAACAATGTTTCCCCGTCCGGGGTTTTGATAGGTATTAGCCGGGAGACGGTCGATGTTTCCGAAAATGTTCGAAGCCTAGTGGGAATCAACGATGCTCGGATTCTCACTGGCAGAGCGGAGAAACTTATCTGACTGTACGCCTCAAAACCAGATTTTTTTTCTTCCTTTACTGCTTGGGACAAGCGGGAAGGTTCCACTCCAACGCTTCCATGCTCGCTTGCTTTTGCTTAGGCTCTCGGCGCTGCACGTGCGTAACGTCAGACACATTCATGCTGCCTCTCGGGGAGGGATCTGCGGGTTTCGACGTCAAAACATGCTGTGAACGTTAGGACTTGGATGGGCTGTACTTTCTTGTCCGTTTCTCGTTTCGAGCAGGCTTAGTGGTCTGCTTTGCAGTCCGTGTTTCCCTAGCCCCCCACGAACAGATCTGCACTAGGAGGGAGGATATCGCGCACCAAGCAGGAAAAAAAAAAGCAGGCAGTAGGCAGGCAAGCAGTCTGCCACGCATAGCCAGCAAATAATAGCGGGGGAATAATTGTGTATCTGTATCGCTGTTCACGCAGTGCATAGTAAGGAGGTCGATAGAGCGAAAGAGCGACAGTGGAGTGAAGCAACACGCATAGAGAGCCTCTCCACAGAATCGCTGAGGGCTGTTTGGCCCGTCCCGTATCCTTTGTGTTTCCAGCCCTGCTATTCGCTCGCCATCTCCACTACTAGTCGCCCCTCAAACCCCTTTTATCTGTCTCTTCGCCGCCGTTCCTCTCATCGTTTTTTTCCATTCAGCAAGCAAGCAAGTGTCCATCAGTGTCCATCAGTGAGCATCATCAAAAAATCAAATTACTCACCATGGCTACAGAGGACGTCTACTGCACTGTGAGAATTCTATTCTGTTTTGATTTATTTTATTTACTATCATCATCATCAATTATTCAATTCTTTCCATAGAGATTGCGTTCCTCTCGTATCGTTGAGTTCAGGTGGCTGACCGTGACGTATTTTATTTCCAGTTGCTTCTGAACGACAACTACCTCCCAGGTAGGCACTTCCCACTCCTACCCAATCCTGTTCAATAGCTCACTTTCTCTTTTTTACTATAGGTGCTCAAGTATTAGCACACTCCCTTCGTGATGGCAGTACTAGAAAGAAGCTGGCCGTAATGGTCACTTTGTCAGGTGTTAAACCTGCTACAGTTACAGAGCTGAAGGTGAATAGCAAATCAGATCTCATCCCTCCGTCTCACCAATACTAACTCTAAGACCCCACAACAGCGTCTTTATGAATATGTAATACCTGTAGAACCTATTTTCAACGAGACTCCAGCAAACCTCGATCTCATGGATCGTTTGGATCTCAATGCAGCTTTTACAAAGATCAATGTTTGGAAACAGACTCAGTTCAGGAAGATCGTATTCATTGACGCTGATGTCGTTGCTATGAGAGCTCCGGATGAGCTATTCGACGTAGACGCCGATTTCGCTGTACGCCCTGGCCCTAATTCAAAGGCTTAAGGTGTCAATACGCTAACACTCTCTTAGGCTGCTCCTGATATCGGCTGGCCAGACTGTTTTAATAGCGTACGTTTTGTTTAGTTGGTGTCTCGGATATTATAGCTGATCATAAATTAGGGTGTTATGCTCCTCAAACCCGATGCTGGAACTTACTTTTCTCTCCTGCAGTTGGCCGGGCGTGGTGTTTCTTTTGATGGTATGCTTTGAACTAGCAGCTTACTACTCCCCACAGCTGACGCTTTTCAAAGGTGCCGACCAGGGACTATTCAACACATACTTCAGAAACTTTCATCGCCTTTCGTTCACATACAACTGCACGCCTTCGGCATCCTATCAGTACTTGTCCTCTTCATTACCCCACTAATAAATGCATTCACTAACCAATATTGGCAGATACGTCCCCGCATTCCGCCACTATGGCTCTCAGATCAGCCTAGCCCATTTCATCGGAGCAGAGAAGCCATGGACAGTAGGAAGGTCGTCATCGTCTCAGCAAACCGGTACACCTTACGATCAACTTCTGGGACAATGGTGGGCGGTCTGGGACAAGCATTTCAGGCCAGTCCTGGAAGATGCTAAGACTGGGAGGCCACATGGAGCTGCGAATGGAAACTATAACAACTTCCAGCAAGTGTACTCTGCAGCGCCATTTGTTGCTGGAGGACATCAAGAAGAAATAGGGAGGCATCCAGAGATCGCATCTGGCCCTGGAGGTTTTCAGCATCAGCATCAGCAGCAATACAGTGCTCAACCCTTCCAGCAACAGCAACAACGCCAGCACCAGGAACAAGAGCACCACCAGCAACATGAGCACAAGCACCAGGAGCAGCAGTACGTCCAGCATTCTCACCAACCACAGCAACAGCAACAGCAACAGCAGCAGCAGCAGCAGCAGCAGCCCTGGCAACAGCCGCAGCGGCAGCACAAGACCGAGCCTTTCCACCAGCCGCAGCCGAAAAGGCCTGTTGAACCAGTAAATACTGCTCCTATTCCAAAGTCCACAAAGGTTGCCACTCGTGTGTGGCCTGGTGAGAGTGATTACGATCAGGGTTCCCCTTTCACCCCACGTAACGATTCTAGATATGCTGCTGCTCCACCAAAATCAAAGTTTGTCCCTGTCAGGTCTATTGTTCCGTCTTCCAAAGCTCAGCATGCGGAGGCCCCGCTGGTCAATGCTCAACCCCAACCTCAACAGAAGCCATTTTATGGAGCCTTCCCAGACTCTGTCATGACACCACATGGACCAGTACCACAGGCCAAATACTTTGAGACTGGTCCCCAAAGCTTCTTGGTCCAGGAATTCACAAGTTCTGGGGCACCAATTTCTGAATACCTACCCCACAAGTATGATGGACGTATGGAAGGATCTCAACAAGGATCAGTTGTTTATAGCGAACCCGCACATAGCTGGGACCCCGCTAAGTGGGTGATACATTTATTACATAATGATGAGTGATACTGATTTTTCTATAGGTCTGCGCCTCCAGCTCGCTCTGCACCAGAGGCTCGTCATTTGCCTCTCATGAGCTATATGAATGAATGGGACAAGCAACCTGAGCAACGCAGGATTGTATCTGCTCCAACTCCACCTCCAGTTTTTAAGGAACGTGCACGACCACAAGTCGAGGTTAAGGCCCCGGAGGATGACATAAAGCCAATCTTCCCTTGGGAGAAGAAGCCAAGACGGACTAGCCGTGTTTTTGCTGACGAAATCCCGGACTTGGATGAGGATGATGAGGCACCAGAAGAAGCTGTGGAGGAGACCATCGAGGATCTTCGTGACGAAGATTGGAAGGACTACACCAGGAAGAACCAGTGGGACGCAGTCCCAGGGATTCAGGATTATGTCTCTGATTTAAAGCGCCATCGTAAAGATTTCCAGCCATCAGAAACGGCTCCCCGTGTTGCAACCAAGTATGATTCAGATACTGTTGTGCACGAGCGTCCACCTTTGCCAGTTACACCAGCTCCGATCAGGAGGACTGGGCCACATTGGTTATCTGCTAGCGACGAGAAGTTCCCTAGCGCCGCTGGAATTCCATCGCAGGAAGATTGGGTATGTTGCGCGGATTCTTGAGCTGACATTGCAAACAGCCTGGCACGGTATACTGACTATTTACAAGGATCCGCACGCAAAATTAGAAGAACTCAGAGGCCTTCCACCAGCTTTCATTGCGAACATTCTTGCAAAGGGCACCAGTACTAATGAAACGCAAACGGATAATGGTAACTCAGCAGCGGTTGATGTCAATAGGATCGAGGCAAAGCCAATTGAGCGCCAAGCGGCACCTATGGTAGCACTTGTAGCAACACCCGAGGCGCCCGTGGTACCTGTGGTACCTGTAACGCCCGTTGTCGCCTACAGCACTACGACAGCACAGACAGAACCCGAGCCGGTTGTTGTTTACAGCACTACACAGGCTCAAACGGAGGCTCCCCAGATGAGAGATTCTGGTACACAGTGGGAGAACGAGGATTGGGACGAAGAGACAGTAGCGCCATCACCGTCATCGACCCAACCGCAGACACCGACCCAGGAGATGCCGGCTATGACGTTGCAACCCGCTCCAGCACCTGTCGCCAAGAAGGTTGAGGCCCCAGCACCCGCCGCTAAAGAAGCCGAAGTTCCAGCAGTGGTAGCAAAGAAGGTCAACGACAATAAGTCGAGGGAGATTCTCGAAGAGACAGTTCTAAATAAATCCCCAGAGTCGAAGGTGGCATTTGTTCTTCATAGAGAGAAAGCTCAAAACAATGGATCTGGAGATGCTGACATTGGTACCTCTGCCAAAGGAAAAGCGGACGATTAGTCTACGGAGGCTGTTCCCGAGAATGCGATCGAGGACCCTGGGTCAGACTGTCTCAGTCCGATAAGAAGGCTATCTACGATACGGACGGTTTACGGTTTACGACTTTTTCTGCGGACGATTTGCGAGCGATAAATGTTACAGGGGTATAGTTTCTAGTATTTTTTTCTCTTTTCAAATATATTCTTTGGTTTTCTATACTTGGGTTTGGGGAAAGATTTCAATATTTTAAAGAGGTTTTCTGAATTTCGTGTTCATTATGTTTCTGTTTTTATTTCTTGCTTTCATATGCTGTTTTTGGCTCTACATCTTCGATACTTTCGCTTCTTTTCCTTCCTTGTTAAATTAGTATTGCAAAAATATTCTGTTTCAAAGAATCTTGCGAACGAGTCATCTGGTTATGTGCATATATGCAGTATTGATTTCTGTGCGTACGAGCTAAGCAAGGCCGCCTGGGAACTTTATCGGAAATTCCGCGCATACTTGTACAGCGCATGCACGGTAGGTGTGGGATTTTCATATGCATATACTGCAAGCTCAAAGACCTTTCCCTGGAGGATTTTTCTTTCTTTCATGCAATTCATTCTCTTTCTCGAAGGTTTTGATTGAGACTTGGAGGCTCATCAAGCCAACGCAGCAGGGTCGGGTCCGATTTGTAATCGGTGTTCAGGAATGTGAGAGAGGCCACCTAAAGGGTGGAATTGAGAGCAGCGGGGCGTTTGTGTTTGTACTCAGGATGCTCGCTCGTGAAGAAATCTATGGAGGTATAGATATGTATCATATAGACTACCCGCTAGCACCTATATCTGTGGGAAGAGGTCTGTATTTTTTTCGTATGCATTTGGTTGGCTACTGGTGTTTAATTGGCCCCAGTATCTTTTCAAGGCCAATGATTTGAGATGAGGAAGAGAAGAAGAGCGACTTTGCTTTTTTTTTCGCACGGGTGTAGTAAACCGCCAATGTGGTACTTAGCTTATTGACGTGGTACGGATAAAGTCAACCGGCGTACTTTACCAAACGTCGTCGTCGTCCTCGCGAAGCGGCTCATGATCAGCCAGCTACGAATCAGTTCTCCCTATGCTATATTAAAAATAACAGGAATTCCCCGCACGCCTTAATGGGCATTGCTCTTCTAGCGTATTATGCGCGTTTCTACATTTAACATTGACTGAAATAAACTAGAATAGTTCTCGATGATAATAAGCTTTGTATAATTCCTCAATTCACTCGTGAAATAATGTTTGCAACCCTGTTTGTGTTTATCCTTTCGTCTGCATCATATGCCGGACTTACTCATTATGTTCAAACTTTGCCTCCTCTTCAGCTTTTGATTCAGCAAGACATAAAATTCTTTCTATCACAACTGCCTTGACGCTGATTTGGTGTTCCTTTATCCGCACCACGTCAGGCCCTATCATGAACACAACCAGAGCAGTTTCCACCTCAATTCTTGTATTGGTTCCATCCTAAAGCAGTGGCTCAACGCTCGGATGTCAGCACTCATAAGCAAGGCTACTCCTTCCGTAAAAGGTAGGCTGCCTAGAATTTAGTTACATATGTAGGTTTTAGAGGACGGCCAGTTGAGTAGCAGCGGGATCGTTGCCGAGTGCCCATCCATGACTGACAACGAATCAGCATAGGCTTAACGCTTTAGCGCAGAGAAAAAACTCGAAGGGAGCTCGACCAACAAGGACGTACCTACAAATCCAATCCAGTCAGTAGTTGCAAGCTTCATAAGTGGACAAAAGTGGTGGCCGAGGTTTTCGAGTAGTATTTCACGAGTAGCCTCCATGGCAGCGCAATCATGGAAATCACATTGGTGGAAAAGACCGTGCTCTTTTGGTACAATACTTGTACTCTATATGTACCGGTTTTACTTATGGCTCTTGCATGTTCTGTCCCTCGCTTGATTTGGAGAACCATAAAGTCTTGGCACCCGGGCATACAGCGGCTGTTCGGAGCGGGTTCATCCAGACCCTTTTCCCCCCAATTTCACTCTACTTTACCGCCAAAAATATTGATAGTTTGCATAAATTCCATAAGGGTTCCTTAGTTAGCCCACGGACTTCTTACTGGCCATGTCGTAACCGTCCCTGGCTTGATAAAGCGCAGTATAAGCAAACCACAGACGAGGGAAATAAAATACCGCAAAAGTTACCCACCCATGCCTCCCACTCAAAAATGCTGGATATTTTCCAGAGTCAACCTCATAGGGCAGATTTTCTTGCGGGGTACATATATGCATAGTGCATACTGGATGTTGATACTTTGCTGATTTCCTCCGATTCCCGTTAACATTAAAGAAAAATAGGCTTAGAGCTAGAGTACGATGAAAAACGTAATGAATGAACGAACAATGAAGAAAGCCTCTTGTGGCTCCTCCTAATTGAGTACTGAGACATGTCGATTAGTCAATACTCTACATAAGTCTGACCTTTCCACTCACCTCTGATTCGTAGCCAACGAGACATCGACAGCAGTTTGGAAAACAGCATCTTGTGTGCCCATCCTCCTCCCTTAGTTAACCCTCAACCCTTCTCTCCGCACCCCGATGTCTACACCAAAGAAATGTACCTACCAAAAAAATATACCTTTGGTTCCTACCTCCTGCAGATAGAACCCAACGAACCTCTAGCCACTAACCTCGTGACTGAGTCGCCAGCCAAGAAAAAAAAAGTGTACATGTATAATTAATGCATGGCAGAAGTGCATTAACTCGATTGTAGCTTCTTGCAAAGATTCCTAGGTCTCGATACATATATTTACATGCATCCAGTCGTCACCACAGAAGTAACACGACATCTCAACAGGGCCGTCGACCTAATCAAAATCTTGAAGACCTTCTAGGCCAATAGTTGGAAACAATGGCTTTCCTGAGTGCCTATCTGTACCTCGACGGGACCCTTCTTTCTTTCGAGGCACTTTAAGACTTTGACCGACATAGCGTTTCAAGATTCGAATATGAGCTGAGCTGAGAAATTGTAGAGCTACATGATGCTTCTCCCCAGAAGGCAGCTGACCGATCATTATACGAAGCGTCTCAGAATTCCATAGGCCTCAAATGAATGCCGTCCTCTCAGGAGGCCGGCAGTTATCGTGAAACCATCTAGTTACTGATGTGACCAGTTCAACTACACATTCTCCTTTCTTTTTAGGATGAGGACACATCAGCATTGCTCGGGTCGGTCGTTCAGTAGTCGGAAGGGAAGGTTGATTCGAGATTATACCATGAAGCTCATGATTAGACGTTGAAATAAAGAATTGTATATTAGACCAAGTTGTTGTTGACTTGAAGAATTCCACCATCAAAGCAAAGCTGAGTAAGTAACCAGCTGTATTTCTAACCAGGCCAGGAGGAGCTCCTAGTTGGGAGAGGAAGCTCGAGCCAACTTGCTTGCACATGCGAGAGAAGGCTTGTGTCTTACACCTTAATTCAACGTCCTAGTGTAGAATATTAGGGGCTCTGCATGAACAGTGCGCAGTCACGTTCCAGAAAGGTACTATGTGGGGGTACATATTCAAAGGGGAGCGGAATATTGCTGTAACTCCGAAGCGCCAATGAAGCTCCCCAAGATTCCGATTTGACGCGTAATGAAATCTGGGGGATATTTCTATGGCGGGTTTCGTCCATGTATGTGGGACTTCCCCTGATATGGCTGAATCTCCGGTGCGACTCGTCGGAACATATTGTACCACAACAGTATCTATAATTGATTTTTCTGATCGACGAAGGCCCAAAAAAATGACATAATGAGAGTGTCATAATCATAAACGGTAAGCCATAAATAAACCTTGCATCGATCAATAGGGATTCGGATGGAAGCTGCTGGAAATAATGGGGATTGTAGGTAGGTCTCTACAACGGCTAGTGTATCCATGATAGACGCCTTCTATACTCGTAGTTTTTTTACGTTTTCGAACTGGACTGGATATGCATATAAGCGTAAATTGTGCTTGGCAACTAGATTTTGGTGGTATGTAGACCTAGTTTAGTTCGGAAACGTTAGAAAACTACGAGTAGAGAGGCACTCTTGGGTGAGCCTGGGCACCCTCCTCGGCGTTCGTTTGAGACGACACTAGGAATAATAGTATAGGGTAGATACATATGTGGTGTCATGAGTACTAGTACGAAGTTGATAACGCCGGCCAGGGTGTGTTGAGAGGTTCGAACGTGTCATTCTGCAAACGCAAAGATTTATACCCTCGAAACGTATACATCTGCGTGTTTGCCGTTTTTTGACTTAAGCGACCCGGGACCTCGCTTGCTTGATGGATCCGCCTACTTCTGAACTCGGGCTAGACGAAGAAGAAATAATAGGCAGAAATCCAAGGCTTCAATTCCACCGGATCGACGCATATGTTTATTAGTGACATGATGTATCACTCGACATCCAACCGGTCAGAAACCCGAAACCTGATCTCGTTTCACAAGACTTATCTAACTACACATTACACAAATCGATCGTGTTTCACGAAGAAGAGCTTTTAGTGGGTGGGAATTTGGCCTAATAGGAATCTGCAAGAATAGACTATTTTTGCAAAATGTCTGTTTCCCGGCAAATATAAAGGGATTTCTGTTTCTCAAGCTAGGCCCATTTACCTCATGAGTGACTGTGTAAGATACGCTGACACTCAGGATGCAAAAAATTTCTTGTGTAATCAAATAACGTATTTCACCGTGTACCCGTTTATCACCACGTACTCGTGCAATGTCTCAGCCACTGTCTCAGGTACTCGCCGGACTAAATTCGATGAACTACCTATTGTATGGTATTTTTGTAAAAGGTCCCCAAATGCCAGTAACATACAAATATATATCATATCTAAGCGCATTTGGGTATGATTGTACCTATCTCATCCTCGATATTTGAGATACATATGTTTATTCCATTGTATGAGCTTTGGGGCTAAGGAGTCTGACAGAACAAAAATCTGGGTAGTAGATTCGACGAAATTATGTTGAGAACATTGATTTAACTCAAAGGACCTTCAAATATCAGCTCTGTATATTATGACACTAGTTCCAAGCCGAATCTTGGGTATGCTTATAAGCCTGGAACCTGTGGCGCGTGTACACGGTGATACACGGGTACACGGTGAGATACGTTAACATGTTTCACCGGGAAAGCGATCATCACCGGGAAAGCAACCTCACCACAGAAGGGCATTATGAGCACCAAAGCAATACCCATGAAGCCATACATATATAGGGGAGTTCTTTTGGTGTTTTTGACTAATTCTTATGATCGTAGTAAGTATATATATAGCTGTGGGGGGGGGGGGTATCAAGGCTTAATGGCCCTCCCACAGCTATATACTCACTACCTATTAGTAACGATCATCAGAAATGTTCGAAAGATATCTCAAAATGACTTTAGTGTATTTAGTTCTGTAATTCTGGGTGATTTTGAATTCTCACAGCTATTTTCGATCCCGTTCATGTCACGCTTGATTGCTTTCCCGGTGCCGATTGCGTTCCCGGTGAAACAGGTTATATAGTGTAATTGATCTTGTCCACGTGCTGAAAAACGAATATGTAGGCGCTTATGGGGCAATACCATAGGTTTCAAGAATTGCGTTTTTACTCGCCGAATTGACCAACCGGCCTAGGTGAACGTATCGACAGAATGCTATATTTCCATTGTCCCTCATAGTATAAGAGTATCACCATTCACCACCGGTATACTTGTGCTGCCGGAACGCCCACCGAGAGGCTCGAATTCGTGAATAGCTACATGTAGGTGCGAAATATGCCATCTGTCGTGGCTAATTTAGTTAACTGAGCCAGGGCTAGATCGTTTGAAGATCTAGATCTAGACTGGCCGACGGTGAATTCCGCGTCCGGGAATACGCATAAGGGAACGAGTAAACATATTCGTGGTTTACCCCGGACACAACCGAAAACAGCATTGAACCAAATTCATTGGATCTAACCCCGAACTTGATATACCTACTTTTGTAGTCTGAGTTTAGGAAGTCATGCTTGGGTGGGTGGGGTAATGATTGATACCCAAACCCTCTTCCTCATGTATACGTATACAAATACAGTCGTCTACTATTGTTTGACGAATATTTTCAGCTGATAAACAGGGAATTCTGGGCCAATATAAACCAATTAATCTGGATACCTCGAAATTTCTCGGCTGTTCTCTCCCATAATTACATGCATGCCCCCAATTGGTCAACTGGCGGGATTTGTAATTAATGTACCGTAGCGACTGAAATACGACAGAACACCCATACTGGACGATTTTTGAACGTACCAAGCCATTCTTATAAAGCCCGATATGAGGTGTCTCATTTCTAAATTAGCAGCTTATTCGTTTATATACACGCTCTTTGAGCTGTAAAACGCTTCTATATCCCGTAGAAACACCATGGTAAGGGTTTATAGCTAACTACATACCAAATTACAATACCCACCCAGGGAACTTCATATAATAAGAGTATAGTATTGGGAGATATACACTAGATATATTTAAAGGTTCCCCTTCGTCAATATGTAGGCTGATAAGGGCCGCAGACGCATATGTGAAGCTGATGGAACTGTAACTCTTTCACTAGTCTTACCAGGTTTCTCAAATTAACCGCTAAAAGCCCTATTCATGGCAGGAATCCTAATTTCAGCAAAAACAATAGAGACCAAAGAACTACAGAAACATAAACTTCATCCGGGCTCATGACTATAGGCAATGGTACCGGGTGTCAACGCCCTATACCTCTTGATCCGAGATTCAAATCTGGGCCACTTAGTGATCAATGTACTGCTCGGTAATGGCTACTAATACCGACTTATTGATATTATTGTCGTTATGAACTCATGAATTACTTCTGGTATACCAGCTCAAGGACGTTATTACCGGAATCAATGACTTAACGCCCGAGAACTTTATTTGATTCATAGTACAAAAGCATACTTTACTAAGAGTAGATATATATGAGCTCGTTTAATAAGAGGTATGGTATAATGGTCTTTGTTTAGATCCAATTTTTATGACCCAATGAATATCTAGCCATTATATTGATGTTGTCAGCGTGCGAGGTGGTGGAAGACGGGCAGTTCAGGGGAGTGCGATATTACCATAACCGACAGGTTGCATGTAATTAATGAATTAAACAAAAATAAACTTAGTCATGGAATATCACTCGGGAGGCAGATCACCCTGTGGAACTGTCTATCGATCGATTGATTAATAGTTCATTTATTGAACCAAATTACCGATGTTGCGTCAGTCTAAAAGGATTTTAGCTATAAGAAGTATGTAGTCGAGATACTAAGCAATGTACACGCAGTGGAGTAACGTATCAACGGTGAAGTCGGACGTGACCGGGATGTCGGATGTTTGCTTTTTCAAAGGAAAGCTCACGAACAATTATAGAAAAATGTAAAAATATGTACAGTTGCACCTCGCTATCTCGTAATTCGATATCTCGGATCTCTTGCTGTCTCGTACGAGTTTGCGGGACAAGTACTGCCTTCCTCCACATAAATCTATTTGCTATCTCGTATATTTTGGTATATTTGCTATCTCGTACGGGTTGGGCTCCCAGAATACGCTAACGACATAACGAGGTGCGACTGTAGTTTGAAGTTACCATTCCTACATGTACATGTATATACTAGGTGTATAAGCTTTTTTTCAACCCTAGTAGTTAACATGTCCATAAATATCTTATAATAAAGCAATAATAGTGTCTATAAATGAACCGCAATATATGACAGTTTTGCTATTAGTTAGCTCTGTATTAGATGAAATTTAAGCTATTAGATGGTCTAAATAGATGGTCTAGACTTTAAACATCAACTTTGAGCTGTCATATGAGGTCTTATTTACACAAGAGTTTTATGAGTCCAGTTAAACTAAAAACCGGTATTAAATCAAGGTCTACCAAAACTCGAAAAACTTCAAAATCACTATATGGCTACTAGGAGCAAAAGGGAACTCAGATTTCGTACTAGGTAATCTTTTTTCTTTAGTTTACACCTATCTAAGCATCTAGCGAAGTCAATTATATCTCTCTTGAGCGATATTGATATATCCGACTTCCGGGTAACAACCGACATCCCCGTTCCAAGTTACGTTAACAGATAAGATACATGTATGTATGTTGATGAGATCCTTAGTACATGAGCGATGGGTACATGTAATAAGCCATCGGATGGAACCCCACCAAAATACGCGTTTGCAGGCAAAATTGTGGCTAGGTCGTCCGATGACTTGTTACCCACCGCTGTACATATATAGTACGTTCTAGAGAGGTGAATTATGCAGTAAGTGTAGTTTATAGCAAATTAGGTCATTATTCATTTTTTCGCATCCTGATTTATAAGGAGTTCATTTTTTGCCTTCAGTAGAAGACAACAAGTCGTTTATCTAGCTAGATACCCATACATACAGTACCAAAAAAACGGGTGGTTCCAGTACCGCACCTAGCAGAATACCGCAAAACTACGGTATTACTACGGTATTACTACGGTATTACTACGGTGTAATAGTTAGAATTCCGATTTAATTCGGAAGTTTTACACAATTCCGTATTGATACAGTACGTATTGCATCCCCTTTTTTGGTACTGTAGGTAACCCGCATAAGCCTTTTGACTTTACGCAATCTTGGGCTTGCACTGCACAATTGTGCTTTGGATTTTTAAACTTTACACTAGATTAAAGCCTCACCTGGTGAAACCTAGCTAGCCCTGCAAAATCACAGTCATCAATCACCATGGCCGGATGGCCTCTCTCTTTTTCTTGGCACTTTGGCAACGCCAATACCACCATCCCCATCTTCATAAGTACACCCTATGCTCTCTCTCCTGTTGGTTTATAACTATACCACTACACCCTAGCCTATCTATAGATACTTTTAATGGCCACAATCATCATCATTAGCAGCAGCAGCAGCACCAAACAAGCGAGCAAGTGAACTGCACCCTGACGTTAATTGATCATGATCGGGCGGTGGATCTCTCCGCTGTTAGGGATCACACCACTTTCTGGCAGCCATGACTGCAGTTTGTCATCTTCTCATGTCCCTAAAGTTCTAGAGATTGCACTCGCTCCCCTGCCTCGATAAATTCCCCAAGAGGACCAGTACCCCGGCCGGGCCCGCTCATCCATCCAATGGCCACCGACCCACAACGTCACGGTAAGTGTTCATTGAAGTCTCGCATCATCGTACGTCAATGAACAAGATAAGTGTCACCTGATTATTGATGCTATACACTCGGCTTCCACCTAGCCCCGGAGGACCCGGCGCAGCAGCGCACAGCGCAGAACTATCATTTAGACGAGTGATATACCGTGATCCTCGGATCCCGAGATCGCCGAAGCCACACGGATTGGAGGCCGGAGACCAATCACCGAGGTTACAGTGATGATCTTGTGAGGTGAGAACAAGCATTGGAGGGCAGACCTTAGGTGACCCACTGTCTATGCAGGAGCTTGGTCGGCTGTGACCTTCGTGGACCGTTACCAGTAGGACGGGTTCCGAGATCCGAATCCGCGGGATTTTAGGGGTTCTGCAACAACCGGCCCTGGTAAGTAAGCATTTTAAATATAGAGAGCGACTATTTTTGATCTGTATGAGACGCCCCTCTCCTCTATATGATTAGAAACGAGTGGCCTTGTGCTAAGAGGCACGCGTACTCTTTTATGTGAAGTTTTGGGTTGACCACTAGGTTCTGGGGCTCATGGGATTAAATTACATGCTAATGAAGTCCATTGCATAGTTTAGCCCGAGACAAATATAAAATGGGCTTCAAATTGGCACCGTCCACTGATCGGATACGCCGGCTCGACGAAAGACATCTATCCAGTAAGATCGAATCAATATTGGCAAAAATGACCACGCAAAATTATTTAGAATTTGTGGCTTGCACCCCTGCGTCACTAATAAGAGCCAGTTTACACGACTGATTCCAGTAGCTCTATCTCCTTTAGCATTGTACGTACCATTCAATTTAAACATAACTTCAGCCTTCTCCCATTCATTGCATTGATTTCAGCTACACATCATTTCCTTAAAATTCTCCGCTATGCATGAGAATAAGCGTAGAGTATAGGATATCAGTTAGATGCTTAAACAAACACTTATAAACTCATGCTACTAACTACCAGTTGAACCCCACTAGAAATCGCAAACAATTTAAATCGCCATCCGTCAAGTACAAGTCTCTCTTGTATTATGTTACCTCCAATATCAACCCAATACCTTGAAACCAGGATATATACTAACCACACTATCCTCCAAGTGAGGACTCATGAAGTCGTGTAAATAATATTCTCAGTCGTTACGACTACTGTGGGATTCAAAAGTTCAATGATTGACACGCCATGCTTTTTTGCCACAGCTACTTGATATGCTGTCTGCCCTCTACTATCCCTAGCGGAGACATCGGCTCTCAATTCTCTCAGTAATTGAACTACAGATTCATGCCCTCCAAATGCTGCAAAATGTAGTGCTGTACGTCCCTCATCATCTGCGTGCGACAAGCTCGCATTTTTCTCCAAGAGTAACCTGACTACATCTGGGTCTTCTAAGGAGCATGCCCAGTGTAGCGCGGTTCGCCCGCGGTTGTCCGTCTTTGTGATATCGGCGCCTTTCTCTAGCAATAGTTTGACAATTGACTTATATAGAACTGCTCGATGAAGTACAGTGATTCCATCCTTATCTGCAGATGATGGATTGCCGTGATTCTCAAGTAGGATCTGAACTACTGGTTCGTGTCCGTTTTCGGCCGCATAATGAAGCGCTGTTCTCCCTGCGTTGTCTACGCTCGAGATATTTGCGCCACGTTCAAGAAGCAATCCTACTGTTTTTTTACGTCCTTTGGACGCTGCTAGGTGCAATGGCGTGCATCCTCTATTATTCACAACGGAGGTGCTAATGCCGCGTCTAAGGAGTATATTTATTGCTTCCTCTTCCCCTCCAGATGCTGCGCTGTGTAGCACACTATCCCCATCATCCGTCACAGCAGTGATATCAGCACTCTTATCCAAGAGTAGCTGGATCATATCCAAATGACCACACTCTGCCGCCATGTGCAGTGGCGTATTCCCAGTTTTATCAGCAACTGATATCTTGGCGCCATTCTCAAGTAATAACCTCACTACTGATCCGTGCCCATGCGAAGCGGCAACGTGCAGCGCCAATCTTCCTTTGTCGTCTCCATCCTTAACGTCGGCGCCCTTCTCGATCAGAATACGACTTTCCTTTTCCAGCCCCCGAGAAGCCGCCCAATGAAGTGGTGTACAACCTCTACGGTCTGCAATAGTTGGATTGGCACCTTTATCGAGCAATAGCGTAAACATGGATTTTGGACCATGATCGTGAAATATCGATGCGTGCAGCGGGGTAATACCATGCTTATCTGGAATCGAGGGTTTAGCTCCCTTTTGGAGCATAAGATTTACTATTTTATCATGACCCTCTATCACGGCTACTAGCATTGATGTTTTCCCGTCATCATTGGGAGTGTTGATTTTAGTGCTGTTTTTCTGCAGTAACCTTTGTGCCACAAAGAAATGCCCGAGAGTAGCTGCAACGTGGAGCGTTGTTTGCTGCTTAGGGTATTTAGTATGATACTCTGGTGCTTTTTCAGTGCTAGATTGCGACGCTCCACAGTAAATAGCCTGTAGATATGAATTTACAGATCCCGGCTCTTTGAGGAAACTGCGAACGATATCTGTTGTTCGAACTTCATCGCAGCACTTCAGATGATGTGGTAGATTCTCGGAAGCATATTTATGAAAGGGATGCAGCCTTTGTCGTGAATATAAAGCACCATTGGTAGCACCGGGACCCTGCGTAAATACGTCGAGTGACAGATAAGAAGTACAGGCAAGAGCAATCCTCCAGTCGGCATCCGTGGGGAGTATCGAATTGTTAATCAGAAATTCCCGGACGGTGTAGTGAACAAGCTTGATGGTATCATTCTTATCGATCGTCACGAGATTGGCGCAGGCACCAACAATTGCGTCCCTATCAGGCAGGTCTTTTTCGTAAAAGTGTTTGCCTCTTTCACGTCTCATATGGATGGACACTGCTAACTGTAACTCTCGTACTTTGAGCGCTCGTCGAGCTTTGACAAGCCATATGAGAACGTTGAGTCCCAAGTCGACAGACTTTGGGGCTTGGCAACGGAGAGTATCCACTAGACGGTTGTAGGTGAAGTCGAGGGGGTTGTCTATACTAGGGATTAAATATAAATCCTTGAGGTATTCGAGTTGTTTGAGAATTTGGTCTCTTCCATTTTGCTTATATAGGTGTTTTATGTGGAAGCGGGCAAGCAGGAACCTAGAAGGAAGTTATAAGTACATGTATATATATATGTGTGTGTATAATAAATTATTTGGTCTAGAGGGCTACGCACATTCCGTTGGCACAAGTGGTAAGCTCGGAGACAACCCGAGGTTTGTATTCCCTAGGCACATCAAGACCTTCTACTTTCAGTCCAATGTAGCTCGCTAAATCCTTATCACTAGCGCAAAACTTAATCTTCGCCGAATTTTGAAAAGATTCTTTTACACCATTGCAATTCTCACGGCTAGTTAAGAACAACCTGATACCGTTCCGTTCCATTCGATGGAATAGCAGCAAGAGTTCCTTTCGCCGGCCTTGGTATTCATCCAAGGAATCACAGATAATGAATGTTTTATCAAAAAAGTTTGTAAGTTTAAGGAGGACCTGGTATAGCTGCTCGAAAGAGGGTCTCTGCTGCTGGTACGAAAGTTCGTCGTATAGATACTCAAGTTCTTTAGGCAAAGATTGCTGTGTTTGATGGGCTAATTGTTTCCCTAGGCTTGCGAGCACGGACGTGAGTTCCTGTTGGCTTCGGTCTTTGTAATCGAAATAAACATAGGCTACTCCATAGACTTCTTGTGAAGTTTGAAGGTGGTCGATTATGAAAGACCTAAAGTCCATATATATATGTATAATTAGCTTGAGAGTTATCTGTGGGTCTCGGTCAATAACACACGTCATAAAGGTTTTGCCTGATCCAGCTGTGCTAAGTTAATACTAGGAATTATTCAGAAGACTTTTATACATAGAAGCACTTACCCAGGCCATGAACCCACAGCAGCCGTGAATCTGTATCATGGGTCCAATTCTTGAATTCCTGTGACCCTAGTAGCCACTGGCCAATGTTGTCTCTTTTGTTACTGATTTCGGTATGTCTCTGGTCGAATGTGTTTGAGAATAACCAGTGAAGTATTAATTCTCGTTTTTCTTCTGGTAAACGCATGCCAATGTAACGCGTTAGCGGTTATTTAACTGACCATTCATTTGTGATCGATAGAAGTAAAGCCCGAGGATTTATAGATTTGGATATATATTGGTTAAACAATATGAAAATTACTCTTACCAATCAGAGCTTTCGCCTCTATGAGGCTATTATTCTCGATCACATATCGCACACCGCCCATAATAGCCGCCTGTTGAGATCTTTTTGGATAAAGATATTATCAATTTTCACGCTTCATTGATTCAATATAACACAGACCAGAATAGGTATAGTGTTAAAAACTTACTGGTTTGCTGTCCCTATAGCCAATATAATTGTGGTTTTGAACCGCTCGATCCTCGATAAGTACTCAGACATCTCCTTGTCTTTCAGCGGCCACCTCAATCTGATAATAGATCTTTTCAACCAGCTAGAATTATTCTTCGGCTCGAGCTTTTTTGCAATCATGTTCATTTCCATTACGCATTCATCCAACGGGCTCTTGAGTATCTGGATTGCGCTTGTGTGGGAGGTTTTCTTACGATGTTCCTCTAGGAGATTAAGAACATGAGTGAGCGATTGAATTTCGTTCAAGAATATCCTGATCGACTGGGGCGCCTTTTCAATGTCGTTTATGTACTGATACGCCAAGTTTGTTATTTTTGCAGTGATTTGGATTATGGCGATGATCGCTGATGTTAGTGCAACTACTTCTGCCATTTCTCGCTGTTACACTGACAGGGGCTACCTACAGTAGGATACTGGGATGTTGGTTGGCTACTTTATTAGTTATACGTCGAGGTAAACAAAGTGAGGTCTGTGAAGAGTTTTACCTTAGGCTTACTCAGCTATATATACACATGTAGATAGGTGCGATCACGTGATTTTGTCGTTTAGACGGGGTGCTCAGTCAGGATCAATATAACCTGGACGGTTGCCACCCACTTTGGAACTTGTGGCGTGTCGCTTAAGTTTCGTCTTCTATCTTCAAACAATGTAAAGATTCAGTTGGGGTCTGGTTTTAGTATTGTCGCAACAATACTTCTGTGCGACGATAGATGCTTGAATGCAAAATATAGCAAACAGGAAAGGGTTATGGATGTACCTACATACATGTATATGTATGACCTACTAGGGGGGTTAGGTGTCACAGCTCTCAACCAATCAGAAGCCAGAGAAATCAGAAATCGAAAGACCGTTTCCTATCCTTTTATCATAGAATGTCATATATGCATACATGTAGTTACTGAGCTGGGTATTTAATCAAGGACTGGGAATATAGGGGGTCGGTTCACTACAAATTATCCTTGCCCTGAGCAACCGGTTCTTTCCATGGTAAACGAGTAGATCTAGATCTCAAGTATTGATTTATAACGAAGCGCTTAGTCTCCGTCACTAAAACCATTAGATGTGTCAATATTCGGCTGCTTTCTGGAACATGCGCATGCAGTTTACGGCGGCCGGAATGATCTATGGAAAAACAGAGTATGATACAATTATGACTCCCCATAGATCATTCCTATCACTGTGGTGCCAGAATTAAAATGCCACCGATCAACCCCAATTAAGTACGATTTGGTGGTAAAATACTAAGTAAGCGGCAATTTAACTTTGGCAGAGTGAGTACAGCAGTGGGTAATAAGTCATCAGACCAAAATACGAAGTTGACCACTATAAGAATAATTTATATGGGCCAAGACAATTCTCCATGCAAATTATCCCTGTCTCCGTCGTCACTCAGTTATAGAACTAAAAGAATGGATTATGAGGACCGGGGTGCGGTTCTCGTATTCGATCTGATTATCCCTTAGGCGGATGAAACTCCCAGCTTCCCTCTTTTTCTCGAATTGACGGTATTCTGATATCACTTTTGAAGCATTTACGTTGACTCATCTTTCCATGTACCTACAGCGCGATCTCGAAAGTGAGGGAGGGCATGACACCAAAAATGCCACTTCTCAACGTGGCCCTAGACCACCAATTATCATGAATAATCCCCGAGGATTGGAGAAGTATATTTCTTGCATGTTAAGAATTACCCTATCAGCTCAAAATTATACAATCATGCCTCTAGCATGAGCTGTGCCAAAAACACGCCAAGACCACATATTTGTAGGGATGCAGCCGAATCTCCAAATTGCTCTACTTCTAGCTCATATAGTTTCTTTCACATCTGACCTGAGAGAGTGCCCTTTTAGATGCATTAAATCCGATACCCAAAGTCTTACTATATAAAGCCTTGTTGATTCCTGATCGCAATTGGGTTGTAGGTTTTCGTTCTGTTTAGGCCAATTTTAGTGTGTTTTGGTTGCCATGCCCTCACTTTCGAGATCGCGCTGTACATACAGAAAGTTGACTGTACATATAAGTACATGTATGTACTCATTCCGCCAGGATTAAATTGTGTAAGCGGCAATTTAATGTTGGCGAAGTGAGTAGATAACCGAAACTTTCCTATTGGTATCAGCTGTAGTGAGAAGCTAACAGTCATAGAATTCTAGAAGTGGATACATGTATGTAATACAAATTTACATGATCGAATAGACATATTGATTTGCAGGTTCCCCGATACCCAAGTCGGAGCATAAACAAATGTATTATCTTCTAATGTTTTAACTTTATCTCGGAGGATTGGGGAATAAAGTCTTCTCTATAAGGCCTCTAAGGCCGTGGGCACCGGTCGGTTTACTAAACTTATTTCTCAACTTCTAGTATTCCATAGATTGCTTATGACACAATCAGTAGTCAATATTCGCTTATCAAACATGTAGATCCATCCATAAGATTTGAAATTCTTTGGCTTATGGCGATTGGCTCTACGGATACATACATATAGAAATGCGTCAACTCAGGATGACCGGAGTCCGAAACACCTTGAGGGAACCGGCGTGCCAACCCCAAATAATATCAGATCTCCATACCAAAACACGCCCCCCGAAATTGACCCCCCCCCCCCCCGGGGGGGGGAATCTAGAACACATGGGTCTTTTACAACGGATTCAGGTTCAGAAAGAGTTTCTTCAACTTGCTTTTTAACTTATTCTAAGATATCTCTCAACCAAACACATGAATCCATTAATCATTGTTGAAGCTCACGACACTTACATTTCCTCTATCAACCTCATGCCCGCAGTTCCTCCCCCCGGTAAACCGTCTAAACACACGCACATTCAATGATACATCAAGTCCGTAGATTCTCTCCAGGGAAAAGGTTGCAATAAAAACTGAGAAAACAAGTCGAGAAATTGAAGAATTGAGTGGTGCTTGGTTGACTTGATAGCAGCGGAGAAAAAAAGGTTATGTCACATTTATATACAAAAACATCAGCGAGTCAATGTCGAAAAAAAAGAGTAGAAGATACAATGAAACAATATTTGAGTAGGGTTTATTTATGATGGGGGTGTGGGAGCTACGCCGGAGTTGTTGGCTACAGGTGGTGGGACCTGATCTTCTGGGAATGGGCTGTATTTCTAGTCAGTACAGTCTAATAAGATACTTGATCTGGTATTATGCATTTTACTTACGGTGGTGAGCTGACTTGATGTGCTTTATTGAAAAACTTCTCAAAATCTTTGTTCTCCTCAAACGGCCTCTTTCCCAAAATCCTGATCATATCTTCTCTACCCAATACTTCCTTCCTCAAAAGTTCCTCCGCAATCAACCCCACAAGTTCTTTCTTCTCTGTCAGAAGAGTTTTACACTTGACATAAGCTTCGTCGATAAGTTTCTTTACTTCTTTGTCGATCCGGCGTGCAGTCTCCTCTGAAAATGGCTTCTGAAGTCTCTGGCCCTCATCATCATCATAGTAGACAAAACCAATATCCTTGCTCATTCCCCATTTTGTAACCATGGCAGATGCCATACGGTTGACTTTGTTGAAATCGTCGGAGGCCCCAGAGGTTACTGTATCAAAATGTATCTCCTCGGAAACACGGCCTCCCAGGGTCATTGCCATGCGGTCCATTAGTTGCGACATAGACATGAGATACTGTTCTCCCGGAGGAAGATATTGAGCGTAACCAAGTGCACCTTGACCACGAGGAATGATAGAGACCTTGAGAAGCGGATCGGCATATTTTAAAAACCAACCACACACAGCATGGCCGGCCTAAATCAAGTCAGCGAGTCATGTTGTGCAAAATAAAGGGTTTGATTTCCACAAGAGTTCATGCCTCGTGATAAGCAACTGTCTTCTTCTCCTCCGGGTTAAGAACAAGTGACTTCTTCTCAAGGCCACCGATAACACGTTCAATAGCCTGTTCGAAGTGCGTCATAGCCACAGTTTCGGCGTTTCCTCGAGCGCCTAGGATGGGATTAGCATGTGAAACCCTTGCCTCGGATAAGGATCAACAACGCACCGATAAGCGCAGCTTCATTAACACAGTTGGCAATGTCGGCTCCCGAAAATCCGGGGGTAAGCGCAGCCAATCGACCGCTGAGGTAATCCATGTCTTCCGAGGTCACAATCTTCTTTAGATGGACGAGAAATATCTGTTTTCTTCCATCCATAGTCGGGCGATCAATGGTAATGTGTCTATCAAATCGTCCAGGTCTCATCAATGCCTTGTCCAGCACATCAGCGCGGTTGGTGCCCGCCAAAACAACAACTTGTTCGGTGGTGTTGAACCCATCCATTTCTGTAAGAAGCTGGTTGAGTGTGGATTCCCTTTCATCATTACCACCACCAAAATTAGACTTTGCACGGGATTTTCCAATAGCATCGATTTCATCGACAAAGATAATGCAAGGTGCGTTCTTCCTTGCTTTCGCGAATAGGTCACGGACACGAGAAGGACCAACACCAACAAACATTTCAACAAACTCAGAGCCCGACACAGAGAAGAAAGGAACCTGAGCCTCTCCAGCAGTCGCCTTGGCAAGAAGGGTCTTACCAGTTCCAGGAGGGCCCGATAAGATAGCGCCGCGGGGAATCTTAGCGCCAAGCTTCTGGAAGCGCTCGGGTTGTTTGAGGAATGAAACGAATTCCATAATCTCCACCTTTGCCTCGTCCATACCAGCTACATCCTTAAATTTCGTCTTGATATCGGTTTCTTGGTTGAAAAGTTTGGCCCTGGATTTGCCAATTCCAAAGATACCGCTTTGCCCACCAGCACCACCGGAAGCACGGCGTGATAACCAGAATATAGATCCTATTACTAGAAGCGTGGGGGCAAATGATAGAACAGTTCCTGTCCAAGAGATTTCGTCTTTGTAAGCCACGGGTATTCGTTCGGAACTAGGAATACCCAATTCCTTCTGCGCATCATCTAATCGTCGTTCGAAAGCTTCCACGGAACCAATGCTAAAGTAATAGTAAAATTGTGGGTTTCCAGCGGCGGGTGAGTCAGGGTACATCTGGGCAGTAGCCGCTCTGTGAAGATTGACCTTCACACGGCTACGGTTCACGACAGTTAACTTCTCGACAAGCCCCTTGTCAAAGAAAGTGTTCCGGAATTCCTGCCAGGTGATCTCCCTAGCTTCCTGACCTGGAACAAGAAATTGATATACAAATAACGAAATAACGGCTGTAGCAAGGAGGTTGGTGAAATCGAGCTTGAACTCTCGAGGTCCACCTTTGCCATCATTAGGAAGTCCGAAGGGCATTTTTCCGTCAGCACCCTTTCCTTCGGCTTCTCCCTGCTTCCCTCGATGTTCCTCTTTTTCTTTTCCGGTCTCTTCTTCCCCCTTGCTCGCTGATTCCCCCTTGCTCGCTGATTGCTCCTTGTTTTGCTTCTGGCCTGCCTCCTTGTTGTGCTGCATGTTCTGGGGCCCAGTACTCAACCCGAAAAGAGATGCCATATCCTTAACAACCTTTGGCATCCACGGTAAGTTGGAGAGTTTCTCTGCCTTTTTGCTCGCATCTTCAACCATTGAGATGAACGCCTTTCTCTGATCTATGGGCCAGCTGTTCCATGTCGCTTCGGGATCACGAATAATTAAAGCCACTAACTTCTGGTGCTCGGGGTGAAGTTTATCCCACTGCTCCGGCTTGAATTCTGATATCGGGGGCACTTTCGAGGAACGGCGAGCCTTATTGTCCTTGCCATCACCACCCTGTCCAGGCCCCTTGTTTACAGTAGCATACGACCTCCGCACTGCAATTCCACCGTAAACACTTAGAGGAGTTACCAGCCCCGGCGTACGAAGGCAGAGTTTTGAGGACCGCTGAAGCAACGCTCGAGTCGGCGCCGCCGAATGCCTCGCGAGAATTCGGGATCGCGGAAGCATTACTGTGACGAACTGAGCCCTGCAAGGGGCGGATCGGTGTAGTGCGGGAGGTGTAGGCGGTGAGGGTGAGATGAGATGGATGAATGAGATGTGGATGATGGAGGTTGTTGTGGGGTGGCGGTGTGGTTGGAAGCTGCAGCGGAAATCCGGTGTCGGTCGGGAATTGCGTAAGAAGGCATTTTTCGTCACTCCACGTTGAGATTAGTAAGCGGGCTCGCCCCGCAGTCGGATAGGGCCTAGTGTAAGCGGTGTTAAAGGAATCATATCTCCATGGTACATGTCGATATCAAGGGATCATTGAAATATACCATCGTGACTGGGAATCGGGAGCCACCCATGTTACTGTGAACTGTTTTTGTCTCACATGCTAGAGTTCTTGAATTCATGTTGAGGTTGGATTAAACTAAACCCCAATGCTTCTTTTTTAAGGCCAAATGTGTCGAGTGACAGCCAATGACTGGGGTGCCCAGACCGTCCGAGGTACGCCGAAAACAGGGCGATTCTCCAACGCCACATTTCCGCAATAATTCTACCGATAGCTGTACCTTACAAATCTCTATCGCCCGAGAACCACCAAACCCTTCCAGCCCCCCTATCGTCCGTATCGCCCGAGAAATCCTAAAAACGACAGGAAATGAGAGAATGAGAAAAGTGATGATATTTTACACTAGAGCAGAGTATTTATGCCTAAAAAAGATGACCCCGATAAACTCCAGAACAGTTTACACCACTACAAAGCGTACATAAATACATCGCGATCGTATATGTACCACATGCCATTAGAGAACAAAAGAAAGTAGAGTTAAAGAAACAAAAACAACTAAAGTACCATACCCGACCCAACCAAACCTGCCTAATATAATAGTATCGATCGTTGTAAAAGAAACATCGCTGTTGATGTAAAATCATCCAAACATATCACCCGTCCCATAATACATACATTTCCTCCATCCATTCTCTATACCCCTTAGCCGTAGGGGAGAGAAGATTAACTATTTGCACATTACCTGAGTAGAGTTTGTTTCTCCACGTGAGTGGAGTAAAGCTGTCCCATGCGTGCAAGCATGCCCTATCGACGAGAGCGGAGTAGAAAAGAAAGGGGTAGAAAGATGTAATAAATAAAACCAAAAGATGTTTGGAAAAAAATGCCCAAAACCCGATACTCCGATGCAAATCAAACAAACACATGGAAATTTTGGTCGGCATCGCTCTATCCACGCAATACCGTTCTCTCCCTTGGATCTCTGTATATACTACAATCCACTAGTACCATCATGTCCCCAAGGGACTTGAGTATTCACGTCCGCCCAGTCCCACTCAAATGTCATCGGCATCTGCCACAAATCCTGCGGTACGAACGGCTGTTGGAACGAGTTACCCGACATTTGTGGCAGGCCTTGTGTATCTAAACCTACATGACCCGCAGTTGGAGAAACGGGAAAGGTTGATGAGGGGGTACTCATCTCGTTGAGCCATGAGAGAGGGTTCGAAGGGGAAAAGGCGGTTGGATAATCTCCAAAGAGCTTCTTTGGGTTAGCGGAACGTTAAAATGGAGGTAATGGTCAGGGAAGTATAAAAGTACCTGAGAGTTTATCTCTGGATTCAATACACTAGTAGGGGGCGACGCAGCCTCGGTCCTTGGTGATGTAGCCCGCGGTATATTTGTTCTAGGGGAGCTCGATGCATCGTGCTTGTGTGGATACGAGACACTGTGCCTGGAGTCCTCATTCTTCCTCTTCCTCCTACTGACATTCTCATTCTCCGCCTTGTCTAACACTAGTTTGGCAATTCGATGGAACTCGCCGCAGACTGCAAGCATCCGCTGTACAGATGCAGTGTCTTGCTTGTTACTATCATCCTCCTTTTGCACAGTCTGTAAAAACTCCACAACCACATTCATAAGCCTCAGATCACTCCTTGCGCGGACATCCTGTGGGTTCTGAAGAACATTGGCGAAGAGGGTTACGAGTGCAGATACGGGATAGTACATGATCAGCCTGCATAACATCCTATATGTATAAGTGAATCAAAATTATAACGATATACTCTCTCGCATGAAGACGCGCTAAAATGAAAACACTTACCATATGCAAGGATAATCCCGTCTGTTAATATACTTGATCAAGTGGATCGACGACCTAGCCGCAGCCACACAGAGTGCTGCACTCGAGAAGACACGCGGATTGAGTGGTCGTGCGCTTAGGCCAGCTATGGCGTAATTTGAAAGCCTGCTGGACCAGTAGCCATGATGTATCGACATTCGATGAATCGTTGTAAGACAGTTGTAGTAAGCAAAGTGTAACATGACTAGATGAAGCACCAATGGTCCCTGGTTAAGATCAATTTCGCTATCCGGTCTATACTCCAGTGGCACAGTCTCCTTCCATTCCTCGAGCTCCTTGTCAAGATCTCCAATGGTATTCAGTAGCTCTCCATCAGACTGCCTAGCAGCCTTGGCAGAATAGAGCTGCATATAGACTTTGCTCTCAATGACCGAAAATGTAGCCATTAGTCTAAAGAGGTTGCACTTGTCTTTGCCGTTCTTGAGTATGATGTTGCCAATATCATCAGCGGGGTCTTCGTCGGGTAATTCAACGGAGATGTCATCGTCGTTGATACACGGGGGACGTCCAGAGCGGAGTGCCATGTCTTTATCAAGGAGATACATGATCCAAAAAACCCGTCGTCGTTGTTCGACCTCGACGGGGTTCAATCCAAATGAGTTACCTCTTCGATGCATGCCAATGCTATTTGATATCCGTACTGCTGCAGCAATGAGGAAATAGGAAGGCTGTGGATTGGCAGTCCCCTGCAAGTAAAGTGCCTAAAGAAGAAACAGATCACAGTCAACATTATGAACGATATACTTCCATCACGCTAATGAGAAAGAGTTTGAATAGTACCATCCCTAATATAGCTTGTATGCTGATCAAATCAGTGTTCTTCAAAAGCAATTCAGTAAGAACAGAAGCCGCATTCTGAAAAAATTGCCACGACTCTTGTACATGAGAGGTAGCAGTATCCTCGTCCGGTAGCCCGGGATGCGAAATCTGTATTCGCAACGCAATCGCAAGCACCATATTGAAAGCCGCATACCATCCAGAGTCCTTTGGGGGAGGGGTCTCCGAATAGTGTCGTTCAAATAAATCATCGAAAGTGGGTTTATGAAAAAGCGGAAAGCAAACATTGAAATACCGGAAAAAATCTAGATGACAGAAGAAGCAATGAGGACGCAATTCCCAAAATAAAACATGCAACTACATTTGAGTGAATTACAAAATAAAAAAAAGTCTCACCTTGTACAAGCACAGATGCTACCTCTTTGGTTGGCAGCTCATTCTCCCCTCGGTGTTCAAATAGAGGGCCGAATATATCCTGCTTCCACATAGACCATTTTGAGTCTGCCGACGTGGCCTCCATGATCATTTGCTGGAAACTTTTGTCACCTGTTTTTTCATTTACCCATTGAATTCCCTTCGGTGAAAATATCGAAAACCCCGATGAGGAACCTTGAACAATACCTTGGTTAGAAAATCCCTTCAGCCGTCTTAAACACGAAAAATAACAGCATTTTGGTAGTATATACCAATAAATCGTGTCTCTCCACAGTTATTTGTGACCAAAGAACACATCTGATCCGACAAGGCTTCCACTTCATCCTCCTCTTTAGAGATTGCGGGGGAATTTGTAACTGAGTGCATCGAGGACGAGGTTGGAGTCTCCCGCATTGATTCTGACGACGACCTTCCAACAGTGGGTGTGCATACAGATCCGTTCTGGCTAGCAGCCTGTTGTTGCTGTACCTGATCTTGCAAACGGCGTTCCAAATCCCCCAGATCCGTCTTCCCGTCACCCTCTGGCAACAAACCGGACAACTTGAGGAGAGACTCCATCCTTCCGAGCCGATTTTCTAATCCTTCAATATATTTTGCACTAGTCATATGTCAGCGGTCGAGCTCGAATGAGGAACTCAAGATTTGACCAACCCTTTGGGGGGGTTTCTTTTCTTCTCAACCAAGGTAAAGACACATTCTGTTTTGTAGTTCACACAATGCGTACACGACGGTAGTTTACCATCACATTTGATCTATTCCGAGACATAACAATAAGCTTGAGTAATTTAAGGTTTGCCACCATTATCCGGTGATGTGGGAGTCTAGGACAAAAGAACATGCGAACTTTTTTCTTCCTACACATATCACAAGCTCTTGCAATCCTCCTGCGTTTCGGATCGGTTCCTCCATCGTCGGACGAAGCGTGCCCGGGATTAAACATAGCGGCGGGGATGGGCGCACCTCCGTTGCCGAGAAAGGTTGGAGAAGTGGTTGGTGACGGTGAGAGATTCACAATGCTGTGAGCAGCCATGAGATTATTATTTTTTTTTTGCCTCCCTTTCCGTCTGGATGTAAAGTAAGAGTAGTAGAAAATGTTCTATGGGGTGGCGGCGGATAGTGTTAAGGATCTGATCCGATGATGATATGTATGTAAAGAAGAGTGGTAACTAATCCGAATAGGAGTGTGTACTGCAATGGCAGCGGCACATGTGAGCGGTACTAAGTACCGTAGCGACAGAAGGAAAGGGTAAAAAAAAAAAGACGATAGGGCTTCTTTGGTGTTCTAGTCTGTTTGCGGGGAGGAGATTAGACAAGTGAGTGGGGGGTGGGAGGTATAGGGCTTTTGACGACTCGGAGATAATTGAAATAGAGGAATAGAGCACAAAGAGGGTAGTTCTAAGTTACGTAGGGGGTAGAGGGGATGAAGGGTACCTGCAAGTGTGATGCAGTTAGGAGTGATTGTAATCCTCGAACGAGGTAAATGCTTGCTCTTTGGCTGGCTGAAAGCTAATGAAGTCACAGGCTCACAACTTACAGGCAAAAAGTGCAAGTACGGTCCTGACTAATTGTATGGGGGGCTAGCAGACTGTTGCCAGGCCCTGTCGTGTGAGTCCGGCACCGGGGCCTCGGAGTCCCTTGTCTGCGCGCGCCGGAACAACTACAATCCCGCCATTTTTTTTTATTTTTTTTTTACACACCCTGTGATACCTTAGCAAGGGATAAACTGGATCGAATATGCTGATTGAATGGTGACTCACTAGCAAAGAAAGCTCGGGAGGATGTTCAGAAAAGGCGAGTTAAATAAATCCTATTCCTCTTTTCATTCCGCACCTTTCAAGCTTGTCCTTTAAGAAGTTGACGCCCTTCCTGGCAGAAACATGCCAAGTCCATGGATTGAGCTTTGACCTGGGACAACTACAATTGTTACTTAACTCCTTCTCTTTCCCCAGACTGGGCACTCTACAAATTACAGACTCTGATCTCCACTTTTCTCCTGCCATGCCCTCAGCCTCGATTCATAAATACGTTCTCGAGATTAGCTTACGCGTTCAGAATCTCGTTTTCAGGTGCTTTAGAACTTACTATTAGCTGCTACTTGCATGCGGACAGTCTCAGTACAGAGACAACTGGCCCCCTTCAATGTTTTAACATTTGGTAGCACATTTCTGTTCTTGTCCCACACAAGATGCCTAGGTACTGCATAAAATCCTGTCCTTAGTCAGTATCGCTAAATCTACACGGAATGCGATGGAAAACCCGATCAACAACGTCACATATGCACATTAGACGACTTCCCTAGCCACCCGAACACCCCCCTCACCCGAACAGTCAAAGTCAAAAAGAAAGGATCTTCGTTGCAACCGGTGTGTGTACCAACCATACTCAACTGTTCGGGTGGGGGGGTGTTCGGGTGGCTAGGGAAGCCATCTAGATATCTAATATGACATTGTTTTAAGCATTTTACTCCCGCACTCTACCGCTGCAATAGCATCTCTTTACATATTGAAGGATTGAGTCGTACTGTAAGTACATACATGCCTCTACATGTATTTGTGTGTGTGTGATGACTCTCATACACTCGTGTCATATAACAGTAAGCACATATGGTCATATGTAGTAAAGCAGAGTAGGTCCCGCCGCAGTGGCCGCGCAAAAAATCCAGGACGTCGATTGCGATACGCGAGCAAGTGATTTCTTTCGGCCGATTAGGCATCTAGCCTTCGGACGAGAAAAAAATACATATATGTAGAATAGAGTAATATTTGTACATACGTAGCTTAGTCAGTGAAATATTCCCAAGCAAGCTGTCTGTCTCGTATTCGTTTTCGGCTTCGTCGCCGAATTGACTATTCTCACCGACGGGTGGTTGAGCCCCTCTGGAGTCCGCACTTCTCACCCCTGACAAGCCTCTCGATATCACAGGTGCTGTCTTTCCCGGGTTTCTAGCTTGCTGTCGCACTTGTTGGTTCCTGAGTGCTGCTATTCCCTCTAGACCTCTACCTAGAATCACCCCTTCCCTGTGTGGTATCGAAATACTACTAGATTCCGCCCAACGCTGCAACCAGAACAACTGAACCTAGGTTTAAGTACGATGAGCAAACCGTTGACTATTGAGGAGATTTTGGCTCATCCGGCCTTCCCCACGGTCTTGGAGTTCCACACCCCAGATCGTCAAGGGAATGCACCAGTTGCGATTGACAGGGCTGGCGGTCCGATGGCAATTGCGTATGAAGTCCACGGGACGGGTCCCGTTCATCTTGTGGTACGTCCTCGCAATTATTGCCATTTTTGGCGGGAATGATTGGCGGGCTGTGCCCTCATTTGTCTTGTCGATTGTCGTTGATCGGGGTCCTTTAGATCAATTTTGCTGATTGATTGTGTAGTGGATAATGGGGCTAAACGCTCCCAAAATTGCGTGGTATCGTGTACGAGATTCTTTGATTGGGCAACCAACTTGTTTAGACCGAAACGGAACACTCTCTAACTATTTCCATTCCTGGTTTCTGTTTTCTCGCTACTGCAGCAAATAAAATATTTGTAGGTCTTATGCGGGCCTTATTTTTGCTTATGTCTTTGTGAAACTGTACTAATATCTTACTATATGTAGTGGACATAAATATGGTGACAAATACACATCACTGGTATTTGATAATCGGGGTCAGTAAAATAATGTTACTATCAGCCCTTTGACTCGAGGCTGCAATTTTTTCCCCGAAGAAAGACTGCAGCTGTCGCTCTTTTCTTACGCCGGGGAATAAAATACCTGAGGAACAATTATCTAAAATGGTCAATGCAACCCTCAGGCGTTGGCGACAGTGACAAACCACTAGTCAAATACTCCACCAGTGAAATGGCTAAAGACGTTATCGATATTCTGGATCACATAGGTTGGACCAAGGCTCGCCAGCTCCATGTGGTCGGTGTCTCCATGGGAGGTGAGTAGTAAACATTCCTTTCCCATTAATTAGGCATATCTATCTATATGGAACACGCAGGCTTATTTCTATCCACTACTCTCACAGGGATGATTTCCCAAGAATTGTATGCCTCCTCGTATATTGTGCCAGCGACCATATCCTCGGGACTGGCTTGAGTACTTGCAATTTAACGAGCAGTGGGGCTTAGGGCGTATCTTATACCACAACGTATCGCCTCTCTCACTCTCCAGAGCACAGCCTCAAGCCTAGTCTCCACACTTGTAAGTCGAGAATACTCCTCATACGAGGCAATGATACGAAGCTCTTCTCCGCCGAGTCTCTGTACTGAACTAATTCACACTAGCCATGGCTCACACACATTGCCCGCCGTATCGAGATGATCCGACCTAAACCACTCGTTGAGCGTCTCGAAGCTGCTAAAGCAAATCTCTTCTCGCCCGAATGGCTCCTCGCACCTGACGAACTTGGTGAATTCCCCACTAACGGTGACCGCTTCGTTGCCGAGGACCTCTGGCGTATGGAGAAGCTGCAGGCTCCTGTCTACGCAGGGACACTTCTTCAAGGGCTTGCTGTGAGCTGGCATTACTTTGGCCCCGAACGACTGAAGGTGCTCGGCGAAAAAATCCCCGATATACTAGTAGCCACGGGAACCAATGATGCACTAATTGAGCACAAGCATTCGGATGTAATTGTACAAGGTATCAAGGGAGGCGTCCACAAAAGGGTCTTTGAGGGTGTGGGGCATTGTCTGCACTTTGAAGTAGTAAACGAGTATCATCAGATGTTGGAAGAATTCTGGAAGCGCGCGGTTGAGAGGCACCAGAAGGTATGTTAATTGTCCTAAACTTAGGCGAATAATCGTACAGATATGGCTAAAACCTCCACTCTTCCAGGTATCTGCATGAATGTCTAGCCCGCCTTGCATAATCGAGCGCAGTCTGTAAGCGTAAATCATACTTGTTATTTGCAGGAATACTAAGTCCAAGTCTCCTTTCCTTTCAATTCATCAACCTGCCTATCCTCACCTCACGGTCACGCCCTTCGTGTTTCTTTTCAGGCCAGCTTCTACCCACATTTACTTAAGTCTACTTGCACTTGTACTGTAATATTGAATTATTCCGTTTCCGCTATACCCTACCAATGGTAGCCCGTCACAACATGGCACTGTTTGTCTTGCGTATCGCATTGTATAGTGTGACCTGCATTACTGCAGAAACTGGCTTGCATGACTCATGCGGATTTTTATGAATACGGAGATATTGTAACACCCGACTTACCTCCCGGTATCTAGTGCTAAAGCCTTACCTTTTATCTGATCTGTAGTCACTCACAGGGCGAAGGCGGATCCTGTCTGACGGCGGTCAGGGATATTTGAGGCCAATAGCAGAGACGCCAAGTGTAAATTACTGCAAACACAACCATCAGACAGGATCCGCCGTCACTAGGTTAGCGACTGTACTTCAGCGACAGGTCATTTTGGAAAATTTATCATATGCTCGTATTGGTTAACTGATCAGATAATCTGCTAAGGTAAGGTGAGGGGAATATCTACTAGGTATGTAGGATACAATGTGTCATCTCGATTGGAATTAAGCAGCCAACGGAGTTAAGATCTGCATGCGCTTGAGAGAGCAATGCTGCAGCTTGACCGACCAACTGCCCCCAGCCATTGCAGCGTTTTCTGAGTCATTTTACCCTGACCAGCGGATCGTTCTGTTTCATAGCATATCACTCGTTCGTTTAAATTGCAATTTATTGCACAGGTATATGTGTATAAACCCAGAAGAGGCGCTACCGCGTAGTCCGTGACTTTGTGACACACCAAAGGACACCGTATTAAGGTTATGAAGACATATGGGATGCACTACAGCATATATCAAGGTTTGATAACCGTCACCTGTCATATATCTTTCCCATCACATACACTCTGAAGAACACGAGCACACACAGACTCGAATCAATCTAATTGGCATAACTGGCCCGATGAACAGCCTCATAAGAAACCCCTGATCTGTGCTCCATTTGAATGCGAATGACTGGATTCAGCTCGTATTTACGCCACTTCTCGGCACTGTGCTCGCTAATCTATGAGCCTACGTATGCAGCCGGCCATAGAGATACCCCGACCCATGCCGTCCCGAAATTTGTTACAACTACTAGTAGAGGAGTCGTCTTCGTATTTTATGACCATATCCTCATCTTAGCAATTTGCCTATCAGTTCCTCATTGATTTGTTTCTGGACTGATCTAATATATACCTCGGGGCAGCGGCCTCCGACCCCCGAACGTGCCTCTCGATCCTGTTTAGACTAATTACAGAGTTACTGGATATGATTACTGCAAGCAATAGTATTGCAGAATCTGTGGTTTTGATGATTGAGGCTTTAATACTCATGGTGCTTCGGCGCTAGCGTTAACCTTGGTATCTCTTCCCAAAAAAGTAAATTCCTTTGGGTCAATGATCGATATTGCAATAATTATGCACTACCTACCTCAATTACAAAATTAACTATCGCCATCAATTAGACCCAGAATATCTAGATCGGAATAGCTAAAATGCGGAGAATATTAGAACTAGCACTGTCCGGCTTCCGTTTCAACAAAATGACATCACAACTCCGGTGGTCTAGCTGATATATCACTCCTCCGCTGTCTCTACTCCCAAAACTCACAAGATGCATCGGCTTCGAATCTACTCCTCATTGAGATTCCGGATACTCCGTAAAATGTCTTCTACTGAAACTCAGTCTCGAAGCTCAGCATTCGACGATCTCTACGCAAAGACGCTCTCTTTCAGACCTCCCCTTCTGCATCCGCCAAAACCGCATACACCCTCGCTTGCTAACTCAATTTCCTCTCTCCGTGTGCATCCTGCTCTCGAGGCTGCCCTTCATATTCTCAATTATGACCTCCCATCTGCACACTTTCTCGTGCGTAAAATGCAGTCCTTGCCTGCCGCCGAAGGGATGTTTCTCCACGGGGTGTTGCATCGCATCGAGGGGGATTATGAAAATGCCCGGGCATGGTATAAGGATGTGAGCGATACCGAGGTGATGGAGAAGGTATGGGGTAAGGGGGAAGGTGTCAAGGGTGGGAAGGCAGAGAAGTTCATTTCGGAGGTGCAAGACTTGGACCAAAAGCTCAGAAAGGGAGAGAAGGGCGAGGAGGTGGAAAAAGAACAGGCTCGACTCGAAAATGTGAGTAAGCGGGAATTGAAGGCAATTGTGGACTATTGTTTGAACACCATGGGAAGAGGTGTCTGGCAGGACGCGAGAGGCGCTTATGTGGAGAGTAGCGAGAAAATCAAGAAGATGGGACAGGATCAGACGACAGGGCCGGGAGGAATGAGGAAGTTTTAGGGTTCGGGGAGCACAATGTTCCAATTGAAATATTTAATGTAACTCTTGCCTAGAGTAGGTGTTGTTTTATTCATTGGAATGCGGTGTGCATGTAGTTGGTTTAGGTGATTGTTTGTAACTACATGTACCTACTGTACTGTGTGCTGTACGTAGAGGCGCGCCATTGGCAGGGACAATCTTACCGGGTTCACTGGTTCGCACTCGTTGTTTAAAATTTGTTGGCTGTGTCGTGACTCGTGTGTCGTGTCGACGTCACCACCAACCCATTTATTTAACCCACAGCCAAGAGCTAGCTAGCGCACAGGCCACGTGCAAACAACTCTAACACAACGTCTTCATGGGACCTCTCCATCCCACCGTGTAAATCAATCTTCATTCCGATCAGAACTCTACACCGTAACTTCTTCTTCTTCTTCTTCTTCTTCTTCTTCACCGGACATCTATCTACAATGACAATTCTTGAAATCTCCCAACGAATAGCCTCCCTAACCGATGCCCACCGAGAAGTCAGTCTTCTACCTTGAATTATTGAAACGTGGCATTAGTAGCAATAGCTAACAACAGGTCACCCCCCCCCAAAAAAAAAACAGTGCATGCTCCTCATATCCCGACTCTCAAAGCTCGGTGGTGCGGAAACTGACGCTGCACGCCTCGAACTATCTAACGTGATCCATCAATCCCTGAAAGACGCCGACCAGGAGCTTGAACTACTCTCAACACAGGTCGACGATGAAATCAGCGACGGCAACTCGCCGAATTCAACAGCGCTGATCTCAAAGATTCACAAACTGACGGAGGATATGAAAATGTAAGCTCAACTTAGCAGTGGGGTGAGCGCTGGGAATAAACAGGCCTGATTCAAGGTGATCGTAGTGCACGTCTCCAATACCGAAAGGCCCAACTCGCATCGAAGCGGCTCGCTGAGATGACCGCCCAGCGTGAGCGGGAACGGCTACTTAGCGGCGGCGGGTCGGGCCGCTCAACGCCAGAGGGTAAGCGGCGGAATAAAAGCCTGACACAGGCGGACGTGTTGGTCGGTGCGTCGACCGATGTCACCGTTGCGCTTCGGCGTACGCATACGTTGTTGCAGCAGGAGCTCTCGCGCTCGGCATTTGCGACGGAAACGCTACACGCATCCACCGCTGCGCTGACAGATTTGTCGTCCCGGTACAATGCTTTCGACGATATCGTTGCGTCGTCGAGAGTGCTGATTTCAGACTTAATCAAAAAGAACAAAAGTGATAGATGGTACTTTGAACATGCTATCTACGTTCTCGTTAGCATTCTTGTTTGGATCTTGATCCGTCGACTCCTATGGGGGCCGATCTATCTGTTTTTCGGTATGCCATTGAGATTGGCGTGGTGGGGCCTATCATGTGTGGCATGGGTTCTTGGGTCGGGTGGTGATGGCGGAGTTGCCGAGATACGACGGGGGGCCGGGCTTGATGAGAGCGGGTTTGTGGGCGCAACACCGACTGTGGAGGTTAAGGGGATTCCGGAAAGCCTGTTGATACGAGTACCATCGTCAACGGCATCCTCCATGCCGGAAGCTTCTGAGGGCATGCCAGGGTCGACGAGGGAAGAGTCGATGAGAGAGAAGGTTGAGAAGATAATAGATCTTCAGGAAGCTCCATCGGCTAGTGATGGCGGTGGAGATGTCCATGATATACCAGAATCAGGGCCACAAAAGGGCGAAATTAATCACGAGGATTCTCTCCCGGGAAGCATTCAAAAGGAACCGGAGCCGCTGAACATGAAGTCAAGAAGAATGGACTACGAACCAGAAGAAACAGTCGTTGTGCAACCCACCGATGAACCACCACACCGAGACAAAAACCCTAAATCGAGGAGAATGGAATATGACCAAGAAGAAGAAAGCCGCGCCAATGCACAGGCCGCCGAAGAATCTCAAGACAAAAACCCAAACTCCCGGCGGATAGATTACGACCCTGAACACACTAATCCATCACAAGAGGGACGAAACCCTAAATCGCGGATAATGGAGCATGACCCTGTAGTAGAGGATAGTTTATGGGAGGAGGCAGGTATTGAAGTTGGGGGGGTTCACGATGAATTATAGACCTCCCATTGATTTTCATTTGTTTTGGTTTTGTTTGAATGTTTATTGGCGTATGCAAATATCTATATGGGGCTTTTTATAATGCAGAATGAGGGAGGAATAGCCACTAGGCGATGAACGGTAATTAGTTCATGGGATTTCTCTCGTGGGCAATATTAGCGATTTATTATGTCGGCCCGCATGCACATTGTTTAACGTTTACCGTTCTCGAGCCAAATTGATATTTTGATCTCCCATTAGAGGAGTTACCTGGCCTTCCAGCGAGGAGTATATCTCCCCCGGATGCAATATCCGCTCGTGAATCGTGGCAGGTGTAACGGCCTGCGCCGACTCCTTGGTCTCTTATTTTCGATCCTAGATTCTCTTAAGCTTCTTAATAAACCGCCGCTCAATCCTCCAAGAACAGCCCATATCGTGAGACTACACGAAATTTTTCTGCATATTACAAACCATGTTCTTCCCAAGAGCAGCTAGGCCCTCAAACGCACCGGCTTTAAATTGTAAAGTATATTCAACGTTGTGACATAGCTGACATAGCGCGGACTATGGACTATATCCTACAATAATAGACCTTGAAATTGGGACTAGATGTGTGAATCCTGCGCTCTTACCGCGTCGCTTGGTAAACCCTTTTCGGAAAATACTACTAATCAATAATAATGAGTAGCGAAAATCATGCCTGATGAAGTGTATGTCTCGCATATGACTCCCCCTGTGTCAAGTTATTAGGTATTATTAAAAGCCAATGCGTCACCCTGACATATATTGGTAAAGTAGACACATGTACCCGTCCTAGCTAGAGAAAAGAAAACAGGATTTATGTTTTGCGGCTCGTGACTCCCAACCCGTGCTCCTGTTTAAGCTTAAGTTAATGGCGCTTGTCATAAAAGCTTGATCATCAAGTAGATGGAATCGTAACTCTGGGCTCTGCCATATAAGTTTTTTGTACATATAAGAGAGTCCATTATATATTGGCCAAAAGAAAAACCTCAAATTCTATACGAACACGAGGCTTTTGTTAATGCTCTGGTTGCGACAACCACTTTTGGCAGACTGAAGGCCGGTGCTCTGGTGGATATGAGCCCCAACCTTAAGTTATAGTAGCACTGCATACCGGCCCCTCAAATAGCCTTTTTTCTCACGCAACTGACCGACATGCATGCATCTCCGCAAATCCAGCAGCTGGGCATCTTGAGAATGAGTCTCGCCTCGGTATCTCGGCACCAAGCCCTGGCCATATCGTTCGGCCGAGCAGGGGTCTCTGATAACAGCCGCCACGGCGCGGGGTAATAACTTTAATAACTGCATGTATGCATGCTTGGCGTGACCTGGGGTCTGACCAGAGTCCGAGTGATGAGATATGAATCGGATATTTCGGATGTGAAAAACCCGTGGCCTGCAGCCACAATACATAGGCGAGCCCGAGACACGATCGGTCGATGAGATCTAGATAAAGGGGCAGCAAAGGATACGACCGATTAGGGGCTGTGAAGGACTAAAGTTGAAGTGCCGTGGAGGGGTTGGTTGTTTGAGAGAATCATAAGGTTGGACCTCTTTCTCTCTTTTATTTTTGGCCATCTGGTTAGTGATATGTATTCAAGGCCCGAGGCGCCGAGGTTGTCTGTGACCTTGAACTCGGTCATATAAACTATCCGACCTTGACCTGTCTTTAAGCCTCGGATTCCGAGAAACTGGGCCTGACAGATGTAGGTACGGGTTTAGGCCGCATTTGAATAAAGAAGGCGCGGCGGCCGACATGATTTCATCATGGCTGACAGGCTTGATATCAAACAAAGTCCCCTCATAACGACGCTTGGGCAGCTTTTGAACCGACTACATAGCTTATCGCTCTAGAATGCGGCATTATCCTACCATCCAATAGTCTTTCCCGGCTCCTTATGGATCAGATTTCTGGAATGTGTTTAGTGTGTGGACGCCATCGGGGCTCTTGGGATGGCATGATCATATGAGGATATTTGAGGTCGCGCAGGAATATCTGCTACACTCAAACATTAACGCTATCCAGATAGCAATATAATACCGTATACCCATCCATTCAACAAAGCTCCCCCTTCGGAAATAGGGTGCTGGCCCTCTCGGGGGTGCGGGCACAATCCCCAATAGGTGGGGCAATATCGCTGGTTTTCACAGCCCAGCTAGCTACCTGAGTTGCCCAGGCAGATCGGTAATATGATACGGCGGTATGTATGCTGGTTGGCGGGGTGGGTGGTGGATTGAATTGATCCGGCTACTTCTGCACCGCTGCGGCTATAGGACTAGCTCGATCTCTCTCTCAACATCTGTACCTACTCGTACTCTACATGCCTTGCATGGCCTTCAGGCGTATAGCTCTGCTTTGGCCGCGCGCTCAGCTACTCTACTCTAACTACACTATTCTCCGGCTCCATACAGCGACCGGAATGATCTATGGAAAAACAGGGGGGGAGGTCAGAATTGTGCATATGGCGAAATATCTGCACACGACGCCACCACCATACAAATTTAACCCGCCCCCCTTGTTTTTCCATACATACATGCAGCAAATGGCTACACCCCAGCGCAGCACCGGAGGCAGAGTGGAGCGGGCATGCGCCACGGGCAGAAGGGGGTGCCTCGTCTAAAAGGTCAAATAGAGGAGAATAAATCAAGAGAAAAGATATATAGAAACAGACAGTTTCTAGGACACTAAGCCATGCGTTTGTGGTAGATTGTTGACTTGGGCATGAACACCGAACAAAATGAAAAGCAAACGACGTAAAGCAAAAGGAAACGGCCTTCAAGATCATGGCGAACCTCGGGAGAGTAACAAAAGACGGGACTGGCTCCCCCTTTTCCCCTACGCCTCATTTGAGGCTACACAAGCTCTTTACACTTCCACAGTCCCTCTTCTATGAAATAAACAAAAAGAATAAGCTCCCTTTACTAAACATCGAGTGATATCTCATGAATATAATTGCAAAAGAAGCCTCCCTGTTCATCATAATCAACTAATCAACGCAGATAATCTAAGCACTTAGATACTCTAACACATTTTTCGATTCGAGGAATATACACCCGGAACCAAAAACTAGGTACATCTATACACTTATATACAATCCAAACCCAGCCGGGGGCCAGTTCCGGGATATATATTCTTCCACCTTTCTGGCCTATACAGAAGCAAGCATTCTCACACGACCCACCCCAATATCGAGCACTTAAGCGAGCTTACCCAAACCTCAACCCAAAAGTACTTCAAACTCATGGACTGGCTATAGCTAGCTAGTACGTTTACATGTGCTGCACCCAGGCTAGCTATAAGCTATGCTGGCCGGATCGGATCGGATCAAGCAGTTCCAAAAGACTCGCATAGACACCATTGATAGCTGTATGTATATCGCCGGACAGGGCAGGACAGGCCTGTTATCTGCCGGTATGATCTGGAATCATCCGGTTTTAGTAGTAAATATGGTATCTCGCCCGGGTAGAGCTAGATACGTCTCCATACAGGTACATACAGCTATTGCTGCTCTGTGATGAGGTTCTAATAAAACCAGCTCCCCCCCCCCTAGGTGATACGGCTGCTTAATATTCGGGCCAGCGGTACAGGATAGAACTGGGGGGAAATAGTAATCTTGCCGACTCTTTAGACCTTGACTACTACCCTTCAAAAAAAAAAAAAAACAAGCACGAAGCTCTCAGTACTATACCCGTGTACTCACTTATTGTCTTGATAATTCATACCGGCCAATGAGCGGGCTTGTTTTCTTGGTTTTATTTCTACCCTTCATTAAAAATAGGGATCTCTAGTTTTTATTATTCATTCCCCCATAGCCAACGGCACCAAATACCCCCCCCACAAAAATTGCAAGTCATTATCCAGTCCCCAAACTCGACCTCCCCCACCACCAAATAATCAACCCATAAACCTACTTGCCCAACCCCAACCTCGCCACCCACTCCTCAAGCCCAATAGAGCCCCACTTACTCTCCCTCCCCAACAGGCCCGTCCAGGCCAGTATCCCCTGGCTCGCCGTCGCCCTCACCACCGCGCCCGCGCCGGCCAGCCCCGCGGCCCGCACATAGTCGACGCCGAGCAGTATGCGCAGCGCCTCGACGTTGTTGACGACGACGGCCCAGCCGACGGACTTGGCCGCGGCGGGGACGTCGTACTCCCAGATGACCATGAGGATGGGGAAGAGCTTTGTGCACGACGAGACGAGCAGCGCGGTCGAGACCGAGTTGGGGCGCGTGAAGCCGAGGAGGAAGCGGGAGAGGAGGCGGATGGTGAGGTGGAAGAGGAGCGATTCGGTCAGGCAGAGGAGTACTGTTGTGCGCGTGTGTGTGTGCGTGTTAGCTTGTGTTGTGCGCCTGGGTTACTTGTTTGGGGGTGGATGGAGGAGGAGAGGGGAGCAGTACGGAAGAACATGTATTGGACTACAATTGGCTGTTTTGTGAGGATGCCGAAGGAGTTGAATGGGTCTGGGGGAATCTCTTTCTCGATGCGCGCCCACGTCAGGTACACGTCAAAGAGGAGCAGCAGTATCCCAAGTCGTATTATGGACGGCTATGAGTACGATAATTTAGCGTTGTATTCCTTTTCGGTGCTGTAATTGTAGAAGGAGCGCTACATACTTCGAACTTGTCGTCCTGCCGGCCGAGACGGTTGAACAGCAGATGCCTATAGACCTAAGTACACACCCCTCCGCCATCAGCTCTCTCTCCTATCCATATCCCCTATCTTTATCCCGCCTACCCAGACTTCCCCCTCCCCCCTCCCCAAACACACACCCCCGAGTATAGTCATACCTGCGGCTTGATCAACACCAGATCAATAAACAGCACGACAAAGTCATGCTCGACATACTTGTCGGCGAAGCGCTTGCAGCGCGGACACTGCGTGAGGCGCACCCCGCGCCCCAGGGACCGGTCGTCGGCAGAGGAGTAGGCCGTGTAGAGCGACTGCACGGGGTACGAGCATTCTATGCAGATGTACAGGTTCTTTGTGGGCGTCGCTGGTGGTGGTGCTGCTGCTGTGGCGCTGCTGGTGGTGCTGGTGGTGCTGCTGGTGCTGCTGGTGCTGCTGGTGGTCGCCATTAATTTGAGTTGTAGGGAGGGAGCGAGATGTTGTCGGATTAGAGTTGGCGGCAAGTGCCGTCCGCGGGAAAGTGAGCGGCGGCAGGAGGCTGGGTGCGTGCGGATTGGGCTTGTCGATGCGGGCGATCGATGCGCGTGGGTTGCCGAGCGAGGACCCTGAGCCCCGGGCCCGGGTCACTCACTGTCAATGATAGCCTTGCCTTGCTTACAGGGCTGGTTTTGAGGGCCGCCGAGAGTCTAGCTAGCTAGGGAAGGGCAAGCCCAGGACAGATGATATAATTACAACTAAACATGTCGGGAATTAAACAAACTACATGTAGATGTGACATGATTATATGGTTGGCGATGTTTCCTCCACCCAAAGTATACCACGAAGCAGCGGTCCACAATCCCATCCCAATATACGTAGGCAGGCACATGTAGCTAGCTTCTCACCAGAATCCAACGGTCATCAGGGCCATATCATCAGCACTACATACTAACGGGCAGATACCACCGACCACCAACCTCCGCCCTCGGGGCCGGGCCACCTAGCTAGCTAGCCAGCCTGTCGGCCACCACACCCAGCCCATTGAACCTCATTCACGATCCATCACCTATACTTACCTGCCTATCTGATAGGTATTGCGGGTTGTCAAAAACAATGGGGCGCAACCCGGAATGAACACCACAACGACAGGCCACCAACGAACGGCGATACAGGATGAAATATGTTTAGGGCCTCTTATATATTCCTTATTATCACCCCCGCCGTAATTATGGCCTGTTTGTAGTCGGTTGTGGTTGAGAAAAGTATCAAGTTGAATCCCCGTTGCGTCCTATTATTCTTGGCAAGTCGCAGTGTATAGGTATACCTGAATATGTATTGTGTGATTTAAAGGTTTGGATTTGCTAGGTACTACGAGAATTTGGCAATTGCTTTTCCCCTAGATCCAGTAATTTGGGTTGGTGTTGGTGGCAACTCGGGTTTGCGCTTTGTTAGTATGTATTAGTGCTGACGATTCGAGGTTTCCTTTTTTTGTTAGTATTGGTATTAGTGGCGATTCGGATCTTTGTTAGTATTGATATAATATTGCGAGTGATACTACCTCATCTTGCTGGCGATTCGGGGCTTGCATTTTTGTTAGCATTGGTATTGGTGGCTATTATTGATGGTAGTTATGATTCATGGCTTAACTTGGGTAGAGAGTGATGATGTTGCTTTTGTTGGTATTCTATCAATAACGTCGACACAAAAGTAATGACTGTCCTAACCGGCCGAAGGGCCGGGAACGACTTGTAGATACCTAGCCTAGCTATATGCCACCAACCAGTATATCAAATCCTTCTCCAGAAGAGTCATATACACATACACATACCCCCACCCAGCACAACCCCAGGACATCCTGTATCATGCCCGCAAGTCTATATATCTGCCATAGATTTCGGGGAGGGGGGAGTGCATACAATAAAACTACATGCAAATGGAACTGACACAACAAACGTACGAACGAACCCAAGCCCACCCCTCCCCCGCAGATCAGCGAGTGACATCCCATGACCCCAATTACCAATTACCAATACCCACCCACCCACCGTCCACCACTATCCCCCCCCCCCCCCCTTCCCTCCCCTCACTCACTCACTCACTCCTCCAGCCACGCAACACACACAACACGAGCCACAGAACGCCGGTCGTACCGGGGGGCCAATGCGTGTTAGAGCCTAGTCCTAGCTAGGTGGTAGGGTAGCTAGCGGTGGAGGGTAAAAAAAACACAATCCCATATTACGACGACCACCCCCCACCCCCTCCCAGATGCGCTGCCGCCACACAGAAACCCGCAGCGCGAGTGACCCGCCGCACGCACGCAATGCAAGCCCCAAGCCACAGACGTGTCCATTGGGCCCGTCGGCCCCGAGTAACGTTTCATGCCACGTCTCGCTGCGTCGCATATGGCGATATGGCGGTGTGTTATTGGGTGCTGAGACTCCCCGTCTTCTGCTACTGTCTGTCTGTCTGTCTGTCTGTCTGTCTGTCTGTCTGTGTCTGTCTTGGGGGAGGGGGGGGGGGGTTGCATCGAGCTGTATATTATGGAGAAAGCGAGAGAGAGAGAGGTATGGACCAGGGAAGAGAGAGAGAGAGAAAATCGTCATCATTTTCTTTGCAATGCATTAAAACTTTCCGGACGTTAGATATGTATATAAGTAAGTATAGATACAGCGCGTTAATAGTACAGAGGGTGTTTAAGACGAAAGCCAGAAGAAGAAAGGGGGTAGCCAAAAGTGTAGTAGTAGTAGTAGTAGTAGTAGTAGAAGAAGTAGAAGTAGAAGTAGAAGTACGAGGCCAAAGAGAAGTGAATAAACATCATTACAAAAGCAAAAACAGACCGCTCCATGAAACCGTGACAAGAGGAGGAGGAGGAAACAAAGAAAAGTCATCAAAAGCGCACAGGAAAGGGAAGAGAAAAAGGAAGAGGAAGAGGAAGAGGAAGAGGAAGAGAACGGCAAAGTCTCGCGCCCGCTAAATCATATAGTCCCGCAAGTTCTTTGAGCCCACAGCTAGAACAATGCCCCACGAGAAAAAACAGAACCGCCCAGAAGAAGAAGAGGAAGAAGAAGTCCCACACACGCACCAAACAGAGCACCGAGAAGAAGAAGAGTAGTAAAAAAAAAAAAAGGCCTACGAGATGCCATTAACCCTCTTCTTCGCGATCCGCATCTTCTTATCCACCTTGTCTACATCCTGGTCCAAGTTCGACAACATGCGGTTCTGCGACTCAATCTCTTCCCCAATAACCATTCCAATCTCCTTCATCCTCGTGACATTGCCCAACAGGCTCTCCACGGCGTTGTCCTGCTCACGCATGTACTGGTCGTTCAGCAGCACAAGCCCACTATTTTCCAGCTCCCGCGTCTTATCCGTCTCTGGTAGCGGCGCGCCCAACACCCTTCCGCCGCCCACTCGCGGCCGCCGCCCGCCCGTCGTGCCCATAAACAGCGCCCCACGGTCGCTATCGGCCGCGGACGGCGCCGCCACCCGCTTACTCGCCATCGAGTTTGCGAGAGACTCCAGCCCATCGCGCTCTTTGCGCGCGCCCGCAACCAGGTCCCGGCGGCGGCGGATCTCGCCGTCGAGCAGCTCGCTGCCCCCCTCCTTGTTGCTGCCCATGCGGCCGTCCCTGAGTGCCGCGTCGAGCGCAGCGATGAGCGTCGAGGAGCGCACGAGGCAGCGCTTGGCGCCCGCAGAGGCCTCGTATTGGTCGTTTGCGCTGATGGCCTGGTCGCGCTTGGCCAGGAACATGCGGGCGTCGTGGAGCAGCGTTTTGACCTCGCGGTGGATGTCGAGCCAGTGGGCAGGGTCAGTGATGGGGTGGTTGGCGGCGGTGGGGGAGGCGAGGGAGGTGCTGCTGCTGCTGGGAGACCAGTTGCTGGGCAGGGTGAGGAAGGTGCGCCATGGCGGGGAGGAGCGCCAGCGGTCGTCGGGGGAGGTGAGGATGGCGTTGAGGTAGGCTTCGAGCGCGACGCGACGGTTCTCCGTGAGGGCGGGGTTGGAGATTGTGCGTGTGAAGTAGGACTTTGGGGGGGGGTTGAGGGGCGGAGGGGACCCGACGGTGGAGGTGAGCTGCGAGTGCAAGGTGAGGAAGTCGTTGTACCGCTTGGCGACGGTGAGGGTGCGGAGGGGGAGGCGGAGGTTGATGTTGTAGAGGGTGTGGGGCTTACCGGGGGAGGTGGCAAGGGAGGTTGTGGGGATTGAGAGCTGGATGGGGGGAGACATTGTGTGTCTGGAGTGAGGTGAGGCGGGGATAGTATTGTTGGGAGGGAGGGCAGGCACGCGGTGAGTGGTGAGGCGGCGTGGGTGAGATGGTGAGACTGTGAGACTGAGGGCAAGCCTGTCAGTGAAAGAGTGTTGAGGGGGGGGGTTATCGTGAACCGGGACTTTTGAAGTAGATGTGGTAGACCGACGTATGTCAGAGATGCAAGTGAATGTTTTTGTTATCCCCACCCCAGGTATAGAGATTACTATTGTGATGATATGATGATGATGTCGAGAGGGGAGGAGGGAAGGAAGGAAGGGAAGGAAGCAAGTGTGAGAAGGGGTGGGAGGGGAGAGGGGGGGGAGGAGGAAGGGAAGGAAGGGCGATGGAAGGAAAGAAGGGAGGAAAGGAAGGAAGGAAGTTACGTGCGGATTCCTCAGCGATCGACGTTTTGGGGAAATCTGGTTGGTAGAAACCTGGCTGGGGGAAACCTGGCTGGGGGCTGGCTGACTTGCTGCTTGCTTGCTTGCTTGCTGGTTGGGCGAGAGAGCGAGTCTGTCACTTCTTGTGTCGTGAGCGATTACTCGAGATGAGATCAGCTGTCTGAGTGGTGGAGTCGTTCTTGGTACCGGGCAGGCTGGGGTGTGTGTGTGTGTGTGTGTGTCTTGGTCCTGGGTGAACTGGATCTCGGGACTCTTGGAACTGGGACTGGAGACTGGAGATCGGAAAAGGAGAATCTAGAGAGAGAGAGAGGGAGAGAGCGAGCGAGCCAGCGAGAGCCCTGTAATGCTGGGTTTTATAATCCTGTCGAGGAGGTTGTTGACGTTAGAAGCATTCTATCCAGACCAGACCATGGATTCACACCCCGAGATCCACGCTCACTCACACTCTCAGTCTATCACTCGCCCGTTATCTTCGCTCTGCATGGCGATTCTACCGCTTTATCCTCCGCTCTCTCACACCCTCTCTCCCCCTCTCCCAGATTGCTTATTCCCGCTGTGTGGGGACCACCGTGCGTCGATTGGCTCTCCTCTCCTCTCTTCCTTCTGTGTGTATCGTCGCCCACCGGTGTGTGGCTCCCGCACGTGGCGCATGTGGCGAGGGCCCGCCACAAATAGAGAAGCTCGGGCAGGCTAGTCCTGTCCTGGCCCGCAGCTGGCCGTGGCTGCACAGGGTTGTTGATCCCTGACGCAGCTGCCCTGTTCCTGTTTGTACCACGATGCTCGGAATTATCTGTCTGTCTGCTCTGCTTGAAGTTCAAGTCCTCCTCTGCCCTCACCATACTCGACATCGACAACCCCCCTCCCCCCCCCATTCTATCCGCTCCCTCACGCCCTCGACATCTCCACGACTTCTTCTTCTACAGTGCTCTCTCCCTGCCTGTCTACATCATACCTGCAGACCCTGTTCAGAGCTCCAGAAAGAGACATCTCTCCTATTCGCCCCATACGTCTACAACACTCCACCCCCCCCCCCCCCCCACTACCATACACCCATACTATAGCTAGCAAACCCAGTACCCCAGCTCTCCACCTCCCACAATCTCCCTTAAACACCTGGACAGACTTCACAGATACACACACATACACATCATACACCTCTCGTGGTGCCCAGCCAGCACCTACGATGCTAGACAGGCCGATTTCACTAATGTATGTTCCTCTCTCCCGTTACCACCCTGGCCCAAGCCCCCCAGGCTGAGGCTCCAGTGCTAACAACAGACCAGACCCGTCACTCTCCGCGAAGCTGCCCTCGACTCCCCCACCTTTCGCGGTACCGTCATCCACTATGCCGAGCAGGTCACACTCGTCGAGGCCTGGCTCGAGGAGTACATCAAGGCGACCTCCCGTTTCAGTGCCGGTGTCAGTGGTACGCACGCCTTCTACTCCCCCCGGGAATGTTGGGATTGTTCTCGGGAAGGCTAATCTTACAAAAAAATATATAGCACTCGACGGCCTAATCAATACATACATCACCGCCGGAAACCCTGTCGGACTTTCGGAGAGCATGATGGACCATGATTACACCCTCTTGGCACTAACCCGGTACGCCGAGGGGTCAAAGAGCTTCTGGGGCGCGGTCATGGCGGGTGCACTGAAGGCGGAGGCAAGCGTCGTGGAACCGCTGCAGACATTCCAGAAGCGGGATCTCAAGACCTTCAAGGTACTTGCACCCCTAACCCTACCCATCACTAATCCTATTACTACAATAGGCTAGCTAGCTATACAGAAAGTTGTCTTTACAGTCATTGACATGGCGTGCCCATAGGAAATCCGACGCACCCTTGAAACTACGCAAAGCCGATACGACCTACTCCTTAGCCGCTACTCTACCCAAAGCAAAACGAAGGAGCCGTCATCCCTCCGCGAAGACGCGTTCCAGGTCTACGAGGCCCGGAAGCTCTATATACGCAGCTGCCTTGACTTCTGTGTGGCCGCACCAACATTCCGTGCGGCGCTCGACAGACTCCTTGTCAAGATCTTCTCGGACCAGTCGCGCGAGCAGCTACGCATTCGCCGCGACGGCACCTCGACCATGGAGCGCCATGCGGCAGAGATTGACCGTGTGCGCGCATGGTCGGAGGGCATGGAGGCCTCCGAGCAGATGTTCCGGAAAGAGCTCGTCAGCGCGCGCAAGGAGCTCGAGGATCGGGCGAGGCGCGACTGGCAGCCCGCGAGGGATCTCGAGGAGTATGCGGTGAGTACGGTGCCGTATCTGACGAGCCGGCCGAACGTGCCGGAGGAGAAGGAGGGCGAGAAAACGCCCAGCGTCAAGCAGGGCTGGCTGTTTATGAGGGTTTTGGCGGGGAAGCCGGGGGCGAGGACCTCGTGGATCCGCCGGTGGTTCTTTGTGAAGGATGGCATGTTTGGATGGCTTGTGCAAGGCTTCAAGGATGGCGCCATGGAGGAGAGCGAGAAGATTGGTGTCCTCCTGTGTAATATCAAGCCAGCATTCCAGGAGGAGCGGAGGTTCTGCTTCGAGGTCAAGACGAAGGATACCACTGTGCTGCTGCAGGCGGAGACGCAGGTGGAGCTGATGCAGTGGCTGGCGGTGTTTGAACAGGCGAAGCGGACGGCGGTCGAGAATGCTACGAGTACGAGTAATACCCAGGCGTTCTCAATCATTCCCCCGTCTGCGACAATCCCGGCGGCGGAGCCAGCATATATCACAAAGGGACACGACGGGACAATAGCATCGGCCGCAGTCTCAACAAATAAAGACAGCCACACCCTCGGCGCCTTGCATCTTCCCCGGCACCTCCATCGCCGCAACGACGACGACGACATGCGCCTGGTCGCGTCCAACACCATGCCCGCCGACACCACCACCCGCGCAACCTCAATCGACATCGCCAGCTCGGACGCCACCCCCATTCCGTCAAACACCCGCGAGAAGATCGCTCAGAAGCTCGACATTGGCCGCAAGCCCGTCGTTATCAACGAGCGCTCGCTCAGCCCGTCCCCTAGTCCAGCCACCCCTCTCCAAAACGTCTCTGGTGCCGGCTTCAGCGCCCTCATCTCTGCATCCCATAACGCCCTCCCATTCCACCCCTCTGGCGACACCACCCGCTTCGGCGACACCACTACAACCCTCGCCCCAAGCACCCTCGCAAACACCCCCGCCCCCGTCATGCTCTCCAAGGCCGCGGCCGTGACCTCAGGCCCCGCAATGAACCCCACCAACCCCGCCGACTTCTTGAAGGGTCACCGCAAGACCCAGTCCCTCGACACCGACATCGGGCAGTCGCACGCACACGGGGGCACCGTCACCGCGCCCTCAGAGGGCACATACCCGCCGTCGTACCCGACCGAGCTCGTCGCACAGGACGCCCACTTCCGCACGCTGTTCCCAATGCGCGGCAGCGACGAAATAGTCCTCCTCGTCTTCCGCGCAACCTGGGCGGCCAGCGCAAAGCAGGAGCTCCCCGGGCGGTGCTACGTCACGGCAAAGCGCGTCTACTTCTACAGCCACTACCTGGGGCTCGTCTTCACGAGCGTGGTCTCGCTGACGCACATCACCGAGGTGACGGCGTCGCCGGGGCGCGACTGCGACCACCTCTTCCTACACCTACACCCGGACCCCGACGACACGGGGAGCGTGCTCGAGGACACGGGCGAGGACGAGCGCGTCGTCGTCAAGGTCTTTTTGGAGCCCGTGCGGCTGCTCCAGCGGCGGCTCCTCTTCCTGGTGAAGGCGCGCCACGCTGAGGCCGAGGGCGGCGACAGGCTAGATAATACGGAAGCGCTCACAGCGCTGCTGCGGCTCGAGAAGGAGGAGGAGGAGGACCACCGCGGCGCCGACACGGAGAGCTGGGAGGACATCGGCGAGGAGAAGGTGGAGACGCATGTGACGCAGAGGGGCATCGACGGGCGTGTGAAGGAGGTGACGAGGGTAAGGCTGCCCGCGATGCCCATTGATTATCGGCCGAGGGGCATGGCGCGCGTGGCGTTTGAGAGGGGGTTTGATGTGTCGCCAAAGGCGCTGTTTCATGTCATGTTTGGAGACCGGAGTTGGGTGTGGCAAAGGCTGTATTACGAGAGGAGGGCGCAACGTGGGTTTTTTCCTTCTTCATCATCTTCTTCTTCTTCTCTTCTTTGGGGTGGGGGGATGCGGTGCTAATATGATGGGAGGGGATGTAGATATCCAGCAGAGCCCATGGAAATCCTCGGAGACGGGACAGATGCGGAGGGAGTTTGGGTATGAGATTGACTACAACGGACTGATTGGTACGGTTTTCTCCCCCTTCTTTTTTTTTTTTTTTTTTTACGATTACGAACGTACCACTTACAAGTTGACGTGCGTGGCTACAGGCGGGCGGAAGAAGAGCAGAGTAAACGACTACCAGACCATCGAGCTACAAGACGACCACCTGTTTGTCACCCCCACCCCCGACCTCCCTCTCGTCTAGCTATCAATGTGTGGAAATATACTAACGGTTAGGGGGTTGCCCGGGGGAAAAAAAAGGGTCTATGTAGTCGCGGACCGCAAAACACCATGGCATCTCCCGCACCGCGAGCGCTTCATGCTCGTGACCAAGATTGTCATCTCGCACGTGGCAAAGAGCAAGTGTAAGCTCTCGATCTGGACAGGCGTGGAGTGGTCGAATGCGCCGGCTATATCAAAAGGTGAGTTTTTTCTTTTTTTGTGTTGTTCCCCAGCGCCGGTGGACACCTGCAAAATCCGGTGTATCGGTCACGTGAGTGGGGAGGGCCAATGATGGTATAGTCCACTTTTTGCCATCTATGCACGTGAGCGGTATACTTATCCGGAGGTTGTTGGTAAGGAAGGCTCTGCGAGCTCCGTTTTCTAGTAACACGATTGGGAGGTGCTGCCAATCGGGTTTACTGGAAAATGGAGTTGGCCCTGTCTGCGGGTATGTAGGTAGAGCAATCTCTTGTAGTCTGGTTGGTGGATGGCGGGGATTAGCCACCAATCAGGGTACTAGAAATTGGGAGCTCGCTCTACACGGAACAAAAACGCAATGCAGCATCCCTATAGGCGTACGGTTTATAACGTTTTTGTGCTCCAACAGGCATTATCCAGCGCCAAGCCCTCGACGACCTAGACCTCGATGCGCTGGACCTCGGCGACATCGTTGCAGACCAAGTGCGGAAACTAGGCACCAGCGAAGGCCGTACCAAGACGGCCGTGCGGCTATTTGGCGACATAGGGGGCGAGCAGCAGCCAACCGACGAGGCCAGCAACCGCTTCATCACGCCCGGCGGCGGCCCGGGCCCGCTCGCATCGGAGTTGGACCCCAGAGCCCCCAAGCTCCCCATCAAGCAGCGCCGCCTCACGCGCATGATGGCCGAGACGGCGCTCTCGTTCCTCGAAAGCGCGGCCAGCAGCGTCATTATGTGGACGGCCGCGGGCGTTGGCAAGGCCTGGGAGGTTGTGACGGCGCAGCGCGCCATCCTGCTAGTGCTGCTGGTGAGCGTGGTGTGGAATGCGGTTGTGGGCCGCGGCGCGGTCGTCAGTTACTGGAACGAGAAGAGGGCCGCGAGGTGGCTGGACGAGGTTGGGGTCGCGCCGAACGGCATCATGAGTAGGGCCGTGTATCTGAGGGATCTGGAGGAGGTTGTGAGCAACGGGACGATGAGCTGGGTGGTGGAGGGGGAGAGCCAATGGTTAGTAGTACACCCCTTCATTCATTCATTCCCCTTCCCGTCATTTGAGGTCGCTGCCATGTCCCGCGCCGTTGGGTTGGGTTGGGTTGGTCGCGGGATACATTCCCAGACCATCCCCGATCCCCTCCCTCCCGCCCTCCCTCCCTTCCTCACGACATCGGAGCAGCGGCAGCACGAACCCTAAGTAACACCCACACTAACACACTCCCCACCCACACAGCCATGCAACCTTCCGCAGCCTCTCCGAAAGCACCGACATGGACGCGCCCGCCACCACCGCCACGCTCGGCTTCTCGTCGCCCTCGACACGCGCCACCGCGCGGCGGCTGCGCCAGGGCCGCCAGCACCTTGGCTCGTACCGCCACGACCTCCTCGTCGCGATGCGCGTCGTCAACACGCTCGAGCGCGAGCTGCTGTGGGGCGAGTGGAGCAACTGGGTCAAGGAGGAGCTGGGGCGGTGCGCGCAGGCGAGAGAGATGCTGGACGGGCGGGTGGACGGCGAGGACGTGGCGTGGCTGGTGGAGTATTGTGGCAGCTGCGAGAGCGAGGGGAGGGTGGCGTTGAGTTGAAGTGGGGGCTGAGTTGGGTTGGGTTGAGTTGATAGGGGGGGGGTGGATAGTGGGAGGAAGGGAAGATATCCTGGTTGTTGTTTTTTTTGACTCTTCTTTCTGTCTGTTTGGTTTGTTTGTTAGTGTGCGCGTGCGAGTGTGTGTGTGCGTTCTTTTTGTCACTTGTGTAGCATTTTCTGTGTTTTCTTTTGTTTTCCGTGTGTCTGTTTAACTTGCTGGGCTGTAATAATATATTTGTATCTAACTATGGGGTTTAAAAGGACTAAGGGGGGGTGGGGAGGGCGTTGTTGACAATCAAAACATCTCTTAGCTTGTCTGCGTCACGGCCTCTCACTCGCTGGATCGATCGATGATGTGAGGTTCGAAAGCAAGGCTTGGCATTGCCCTCCCGCCTCGCCTGGTCTGTCACCTAACCCTGTGGACCTACTAGTAGACGGTGCACTACCGTCAATTCTCAAGAAATCCACTATCCCCGCTTCGCTAAATCTTAATTCCGGGTGAGAAAAAAGTACGGCGGTACTGCACGAGCCCGTCAAGGTTTGATTCGCCAATTCGCCTTGGCTCGGACTTACCACATACAAAATACGGGGGGGATAGTGGATTATTTGAAAATCGACGGTACTACAGTTCTCGCTGTCAACAGACTTACCCGCTACACCCACCCCCCCCCGTAGTACCTACATGTAGTATAGATACTCCGTGTGTGAGTGTACGTACAAACAACTGCACTGAATAACGTAGCAAGACCGGGAGCGCGAACGTGCACCACGGGATTTGTCGGTTTGGCGCTGGTGAGCTACATGTATGTAGGTATGTATGTACCTACATACATGTACCTACATACGTGGAAGTGAAGTATGCAGTCAGTCAGTATCTGCACATGAGGCAATGATGTACCATAACCTCGTAATGTCCTGACGTTTTTGGACGCGACTAATATTGTATATATATACATACTCGGGTGCATACCATTACAAAAAAAAACACGCCAAGCCAGGACTACATATATGGATGGGTGACATCATACTAATTAAGCGCAGTGGCTTGCCTGTGACGAGTGAACGTCCGCCCTGGTATTTTCATTCCCCCCCTAGGCCCAGTGAGTTGTACGATTTGCAATTGTGCGGTTTTGGGTTTTTGTTTTTTGTTTTCAAAAGGCACAAAAATTCCCCCCCCTCCCCTATTTTCAACAGCCGCTCATGGCTGACTACATGTTGTTGACGTTGTCGCCATTGCGATTACGTACCTGTCCATCCATCTTCTCTGGCGCACAACCACACAACGACAACGACAACCACAACAACCACAACCGCAACCATAACCGCAACCACAACCGCACAAGCAAAAAAAAATCAGATGAGCGCTATTTTCATTTCACTCTGTTTCAACTAACGTGTTCTCACGCCAACTCACCACCACCCACCCACTCCCGGATCTTCTAGGCGCGAGAGGGGAGGCGGGAGAGAGAGAGAGAGAGAGAGAGAAGAGAAAGAGCTTGAGAATGGCATAGCAGTGTTTCAGCACCCGCTTATCGCGCCTGCCCGGAAAATAGCAGGCCAGGTCTAGAACATGATCCCTCTTTATGCGCCGGGCGGATTATTTGTCGGCGCCGGCGCTGTCCGGGCCGTTACGATTATGCGCCTTCGATTGGTGGTGGTGTGTATCTAGATGGTGGTGGTGTGTATCTAGATGGATGATGCTCCAGGGAGATATCCTCTAGTGCCTAATCAAACTACAACAATTCTCCCCCAATGCGCTGTCTGTAGACTGTTTTTTTATGCGCTGCACGCTGTAGAGGAACATGTTAGAAGTAGAGAGCACTGGTTAAAGCCATCACTAATCGCCCCCACCACCACTATCAATCGCGGGGCCTGCCCAGCCCCACATGATAGTGGCAATTTTTAGTTTCTTTTTTCTTTCTTTCTCTTCTCTTTCTCTAGAATCGTCGACGCTTGCGTGCGGGACAGTGAGTGATGCAGTCATATGGCATTGAGCAGGGTAGGTGCAGATTAGGGTAGGGTAGGGTTGAGGTGATATGAAGTGAGTGAGCGAGCGAGCGAGCGAGTGAGTGAGTGAGGCTGAAGATATCCATGAGGGGGGCCAGGGGAGGCGTAAATGGCATAACGGTTTATAGAGGGTGAAGAGGGTGCATGTGCTTGTTAGAATCTGGGCTGCCTGGGGGGGAGAATGATATGTAGATGGCACGACGGAGATGGAGATGGAGATGGGTTAGCGGCCCTGCAGCGTAGGGGGGGCGGCCCACGAGATGGGGAGATCTGGTGGAGGCTTTGAGAGTCTGGATGGTCAGGTCTAGTTTGGAGATGGAGGAGGGGGCCAGTGCGGCCGGTATGGTTTGGTATGTACATGTAACTACAAGGTGTTTCGGTTCTGGTTTGCTACTGGGCGTAGGTATAGGGCACTCTGCCTTACAGGCTAAGTATGTACCTACAGTACATGTAAACACCTAGCCACCACGGCGGGCGCAAACGTGCGCAGCGAAATCCAGTACAATACAAAACCGCATACTAAACCACACAGAGCTAGGGACATTACTGCTCCCTCGTCCTCATTCTCACGATCATCATCAGCACTGTGTGGCTTAGGTAAACCCCCCCCCCCCCCCCCCTCCCAGGGTGAGGTTGTCCATCTAGGGCCTCAAGATATCAATCAGGCCAGCCACCAACCAGTCCCTGGAGAGCCGAATCGGACGGCCCAGTTTCAGAGTTTAAAATAACAGATCTCAGTGTCTCATGAAGCGAATGACGTGAACCCGATTAGTGTGGGCGGGGTGGTCAAAGCGTTTCTTTATTTTTGTTTTTTTTTGTAGTGAGGGCACAGTCCACGACTTGGGGGGATATGTTTAGGATTGGTGGGGCGGCGACTGGATAAACGGCTGTATAGTACTAGGGTTTAGTTTGTGGTTTTTCTTTTCTTTTTCTTTTTTGCCCAATCGCACAGCAGCGGAGGGATAGGGAGAAAGCCCGCATGGGGGGAGAGGGTATACTACCTGGGTAGCATTGATCGCGGAGAGAGAGATGGGAATGGGATGATGGGACTCTGGTTGAGATCCTGGGTTGCGTAGGAATTTCTTATCGGGGAAGTGGGATCTCGAGAGCTCAATGCGTCAGACGCATGTGGTCGTAAAGGTACAAACGATAGAGGAACCAAAAAAAGATCGCTAACGTACCAGAGCCAGGGGGGGGTAGGGGGGGGTGGAGAAAGAGAGAGATGCAGGTACATACTTCCTACGTACAGCTTCGTGGTATGCGGCTCAAAGGTCCGAGAAAACACTCCTCATCAATCACCGTATCATGGCTTGCGGTGGGAGAGTAGGATGATCATGTACGCTAAGAATCATCATCTACTCTACCTGCTACAGTGCACTGTCCAGGCCTGTTTGGCATCCTACTATTTATTTACTCACTAGCACTACTAATATTATGGCTGGCCGTGGACTGGTATGATGATAGAATATGATGTAGTCACTAGCGATAGACACGATAGACAGACAGACAGACAGACAAGCCACCCTCGCTCCCCTGCGGGAGCTAAGTACGGGCCGGTACCTTACTCTAGCACTAACCAGAGTGGGCGGGACTCAACGATGACGGAGGCCACAAGAGAGACACTTCGGGTGTTAGGCGAAAACCAGGTACCTGCCTAAGCAACCACTCCCCTCTGCTCTAGCGAAAGCAAATAAGAAAAGAAAGAAGAAAAACGCCGAACGGGGTTCAGGTTGCGTGCATCAATCGTCCAGCCAGACATCTCATATCTCGGGTATGCTAAAGGCTAGGCGCGTTCATGCGGAAGAATCGAGCAGAGAAGAAAGAGAGAAAAAAAAGGAACATCCACATCCATCAAGAGATGCGTGACTATTACGGCTACCTGCATTGTAAAAGGGCTGAATATTGAGAGAGAGAAAGGTACCTACCTACAGGTAGGTACGTATGTAGGGTAGGGTGTTTTTTTTTTTTACTAGGGGAGTGGAGTGGAATGAATCCCCCCCCCCCCGACGTTGTTGTTATTTGGGGAAACCAATTGGGCTGTGATATGTGACGCTGACAGACTGACTGACAGTAGGCGCCTGGGGGCGGCTGTTTTCTGTCCTTTGGTGGTTTTTCTACTCCGGCAGTCGGTTGAGTTATCATACCCTACCCCGCGCGTTGGGCCATGGCAAAGAATAGAAAGAAAAAATAACCGTGGGGCCGGGAGACGAAAGGATTATTTCCTGGTGGTGGTGCGTGCGGAGTGTGGGACAAGACATACATGGCCCATGGGTGAGTTGGTGGGTGATCTATGTTTATCTCTATGTATAGAACAATAACTCTCGTTCTTCCGCACGTTTTCCCGTTTCTGCACGATTGCCGCCTAGGATAATGGGGAGGGGGGAGTGGAGAGTGGAGAGGGGCGGTTTTCTTTTTTGCTGACAGAGAGTGGCGGTTGATTAATCCGGCCGGATAGGTGGGATTTGCGGTTGAAAAGGCAACAAGAAAGGCACATAATTAACCTGTTGTCTGGTCCAAATGTCCAAATCTGTCTGTTGTGAATCTAAATATATCTATTTATGGTAACAACAGAACACACAGGATGTGATGTGTGTGTGGTGTGTGGTGGGTGGCCCTAGCTCCCCTCTCCAAAATAAACCTCTGCGGGATGATATGCACGGCCGGAAAAGACCCGCATCGGGCATGGGGGGAGGGGGGGACCGGATCCCGCTAATTACAGATCCAGAATTGGATCTTTTGTTGCTGTTGCTGTTGTGCCACTTCGCCAAATTTGGGATACAGTAGAGGCAGAGGAAAAGGGAAAAAAAGTGACAAGTCGGGAGTTCTTGGCGAAATGCTAAAGTGAGAGCGCCTGCCTCTTTGGGCATTCTGGTAACATGTCATCTGGTAGCAAGTAGAGACATGTAGCTAGAGTGCTTTTCTGGTACTGCATTGTACCTACATGTGCTGATCCACAAAGTACTGATCTCGAATTTGCAATTGGACCTCCCCCTCCCCCAGCCCCGGCCCGTTATCATCATAGCGAGGACTACTGTCCTCCTACATACTCTTACATACTGGAGACGGGTACTTACTTTCAAAAGTAAAATTCTCGGGTTCGGATTGTATATACTCTGGGCCGCGTTTCATTGTGTATCTGGTATGTGGCGAATTGCAAGAGCGACATTGGGATGATGGCAGTACCTACATGTAGCTACATAGATGTGATACTGGAAGCGGAGTACATCAAAGTCGTATCATGTACCTCTTCTACATTACACAATAAACCCCCCAAAAAAATCCAAGCATAGATGCATGCACATTCAACACTCATGAGTACTAACCTGAAGGTTTATGTTACTGTTGTCTTTTTTTTACGTGCCTCTTCTTTCGGGGCCGCCGCCATGGACGGCTTCCCTTGAATCCCTCCATGGCTGCAAATACTTTTTCACACACACTCACACACACACACGCAGGAACACACCCCCAAACAATCATCATCATCATCCCAACTTTCACCGAAGCAGGCACCTCACCTCACTCCGCGGCTGTTTCGAAATGGTCTCAAACCCGCCCTACCTATTCCAGGGCCTCCGTGAGCGTTTCATGTGGGTGTCAGTCAGTACGTCGATGGCACACCTTTAGCAGCAGCAACAAATATCCTGTGGTGATGGTGGTGGTGGTGCCCGTGAGACGGGCCCTACTTCTGGAAATCTTGAGAGGGACTAGTAGCTTTGGGCAATAAGGCGTAGGCATGCGTGGAGTGAGAAGTTGCTGCCATTTCAATCTTATCTGCAAGCAAGCCACAGTGCAGGTGAGAAAAGATAGAGAATTAACAAGGAGTAGGAGGAGGATGAGAAGCCTGCGGAATTTTGTTCACGTCAGGCCGTTATGGGCTTTTTTTTCTTTTTTTTTCTTTTTTGTCTGTCACTAACTGCTGCGGAATTCTTATTACTTCTTCGGAAATGTTCTGTAGACTCATCATGATCACAAAGTCAATCTGCTACAGTAGTTTTAGTAATAGTAAGAGGTATCATCTACAAGGGCTTTGCTTGCTACTGGCGGGGGAGTGTATTCCACATGTGGGATATTCTTTTTTGGGATCATGATTATTGGGCAGCGCAGCAGCAGAGAGCTGTCAGTCAACCACTGTAACCGTGTGTACCTTGCATCTGAGGAACCCACGTCGTTGCAATGATGATGTTTTTTTTTACCCAAAGCCCCGGGATTGAAGATAACTTGCAGACTGCAGACTGACTGCAAACACGAAATAAAAAAATAGCTAGAGAGAGATGCTGCGCAAAAATCGACCCAGCCACGCTCGCGGCTCAATATGATCCCTCCCCAGAAGATGAAGAAGAAGCAGAAGCATACCCTGGTTCCTGATGGAGGCTCCGGGGACATCCGGCTGGGATGGATGATGGATGGAGGGAAAGAAAGAAAGAAAAGAGCCTCGATTGTTTTATTTTCTTTTCTTTACCAGCGGCTCCAGAATGTTCGGTTAGCAGAAAAAAAATAGCGAGAGCATAGACGCCTGCTACCAAGTTTAACCCACGTACCAATCGGGATGGGGGGACCCTGCAAACTGCAAGGTAAGGTTGTTGCAGGGGAAGCCAGACAGAGAGAAGCCATGGCCGGGGGGTGGTGGTGGTGCGCCGGAGGGGTGTTTGAAGAACGATGGAAGAACCTGAAGCAAGTCGTACATATGTAGAGGCGACAGCGCGCGTACTGGCGGGGTGCTTTACTACTGGTCTGCCCATCCAAGAGAGTCTCTGGTCCCCTCGTTCGACCCCTACCATTCCCCCCACCCACCCCACACAAGAAAGAGTCCCTGGAACAGAAAAAAAGGACCGTTACATCTAACCTACAATATAATTCCCGATCCCCCCCTCCCCCACTCCATCCCATCCGATATATTTCTTTGACTCGTCAGGGCTCTCATCTCCGTTTCGTTTCGATATATATTTTTTTATTTGTTTTCCTTTTTCTCTCTTTTTCATTCGTTTTTCCTTTATATACGTTTTACGATTTATATTTTAGACTTAAATCTTTAATTCGCCCCGGGTCTTCCCACTCGCAATTGAGAAACTGGATTTCTCATATATCATTCGCATATCCCGAGCTGCTGGAGTCTTGTTCTACAGCAATATTCCTTGTCTCAGCTGCAGTATAGGTTGTTGACAACTACTACTTACTACTATCTACTACTACTACTACTACTACTACTACTACTACTACTACTACTACTACTACTACTACTACTACGACGACGACGACGTTGACTACTAGTATACTACGACTACGACTACTACGAATCAACTACTACTACTACTACTACTACTACTACTACTACTACTACTACTACTACTATTACAACAACAACCTAGTACCACATCCGTCTAATATTTAATAATTCACTTGACGCTGAGCTATCGGGTTTATACACATCACACAATCTCCCGGCCGGTCCTGGTTTCTTGTTTTACTTTATAACTGGTTCCTTTTGTATACTTTATACAGTGAGTTGTTCGCCTTTCCCCCTTGCTTCCTCGGCCCTTTGTACTCGTTGCGGTGATGCGACCCGTACAATGAGACCTGGGAAACAACCTCAATATCCAAATTGCAATGGCGCTGACGGGTATCCGCATCTTTAGTTGTATATCCTTGTACTACCTTTTCATACGGCGGGGAGTAACTAGATGCACGCCTTAACTCAAATGGATTCAATTCTTGCGCAGTATGTCTCTACTATTTTTTTCCCTTTCTTTTTTAGTCGAAGAATTCCCTCCGCACACCCCCCCCCCCCCCGTCCTATATTCACACACTGGCGCAGGTGACTGATGTTGGTGATAAACCATGAACAGACAACACAATATGCCAAAGAACGCTTTCGCACAACACACTCAGCTCAGACCCCAGAACCTAAGTGACAGCTATCCGAGATCATTTCAGCCAGCAATGGCTTCCCCTCTGCCTGAATCTTTCGCTCTGTGGCCGCCAACCCCTCGTACAAATGGCAACAGACCTGCAACAGTTCATGAAACTAGCTTTCCATTTTCTTCACTTCCAGAAGACTGTTCTACTGCCGTACCTGCTTGGGACCCGACTTGCTTGATCCCCTCTGAGAGTCATAGCATTGGAACCAGTCCTGTGGATCTGTCTCAATACGATATGAATAGTAAGTCGTACTCAATATGCCATATCATCTTTGGGTTTTACTATACTAACGATTGATAATAGCCAACGACTGGAGCCGTCCTAGAGGCGTCATAGGCGGGTGCAACTTGGATACTGAGGTGGATCGCATGGGATCCAGCTATGGAAGCAGCGGCAGTAATAGCACTAACCTTCTCGACCCTCACTATCATTTCTCGCCACAACAAGTCGGCGATACCCTGAGCTTGAATACCAACGTTGCCCGCCGCTTCTCGGACGCAATCTCAATGTCCAGTGCAGACCAGGCCGCCTTATTGTCTGCAACTGACATGTTTTTCGACAACTCGCCATATGAGACCTCACCCTACGAGACCTCACCATACCCGGAGTCAATCATGTCCGACTACACCCACAGATCAACATTCACAATGTCCACTAGCACAACACCTCTCTCGCCCGTAATGTCGCCCAACAGCAACAGGATGAGGAGTGGAAGCCGCGGGCGTGCCTCGCCCTCACCATCAAGGACCAGCATGAGAACAGTCCCATACTCGACAGCAGGGCGAGACGCAAACAAGAGGTGGTCTACAGGCTCCTTTCTGCCAAACTCGCAGACATCCTCGCCATACATTGTCACCCAGCTCGATCCCTGCCAGGTCCAGAACTTTCACTCAAACAACTCACACCACTCGTCGCCCACATACTCATCACCCACATACTCATCGCCGACCTGTGGATCTACGCAATGCCCGCCGCATCCTCCACAGCAGATACTCCTCGCTTCCCACAACCACAACTTCTCGCGCGGCGGCGGATACGTCCAGCAGCAGCAGCAGCAGCAGGGCCCATATGTAGATGACTTGGGCTGCCAGCCGCAGATGCCGAACCACCTGTTCGTCAAGATGCTGCAGTCCAACGCAGCAGAGCACTACCGTAGCCACTATGCCGACTTCACCGACCCCCCAGACCTCTATGCCTCGCTGCAGGAGGAGCAGATCCCGCCGCCGGCGGAAGACATGAACCCCGAAGACCCGGAGATGAAGCCGCACGAGCAGGACCTCAGGTTCGAGGGCGACCTCTACACGCCGCGCTGGGTCCGCGGGCACGGGAACAAGCGTGAGGGATGGTGCGGCATCTGTAAGAGATGGTTGGTGCTCAAGAACTCGGCTTTCTGGTACGATAAGTCATTCACCCATGGCATCAGTGCGGCGACGGGACAGCGCTTTGTGGAGCCAAAGTCGGTCAGGAGGATGGAGGGCAATATGGATGTCTGGGAGGGCTTGTGCCATAGCTGCAATGACTGGGTGGCGCTCGTGAGCAACAAGAAGAAGGGTACTACTTGGTTCAGACATGCGTACAAGGTAAGCTTGATTTTCCACCCAATTGAAACACTGAGACTTTTGCTAACGATTCGGGTTTCTTCCAGTGCCATACACACCCAAAGATCAAGGATGCGCCAAAGCGACGAAGGGAGAGCAGTCAAGGGAAAGCTGCCGCAGCCGCTGCAGCAGCGGCAGCCAAAACGAGACAGGATGCGATGAATGTCAAGGTTGAGGTGTCGCAACAGAACCTGCAACAATCATCATTAGATCTGCAACGCCAACGCCATCACCACCACCACCACTATTAGATTTTCAATTTACGAAGGCAAAAAAAAAAATATAGAGAAAAAAGAAGGGGAAAAAATGAGCTTTTCCGTTTTAACCATTCGAGATGGAATCAAGGGTTTTTTTTTATCGGAGTTTCTTTTAGCGAAAGCCGGCTTTCCGATTATTATCGGTGTTTTTCTTATTGTTTATTGCTCTGCATCTTTTTTTTTGGCATTTTAACGGTCGTTTTCCTTTGAGGTTTGGTCTGGTCTGCTGGGTAGAAAAATGAATTTGGCTTTTCTTTTCTTCTTCTTTCTTTCATTACGGTTATCATGCATGTTGGGTTCACACAAAAAAAGACGGGTAGGGTCATTCAGGGTCAGGGTCATTCATTGGCGGGGTTTCAAGGTGTTTTGATTATTTGGCTTTCACTTCGTTGTTTATTTTTCTTTTCTTTTCTGTAGAGTACTAACCTGGATTTCTATGTATTTTTTCTTACTTTCTGGCCATTCCTTAGTTATTTCATTAATAGTTGATCTCTAAGTGGAATTTCTAATTTTTTTTTTTTACTTTTAACTGATCTTCTTCCGTCTCACATGCTTTCTTGATCATAATCAACGTCAATGATGTTGTGTTCCCTAGTAGTGTTTTGGGGGGCTACATGTAGCTACTCTAGACAACAATAAAAATAAAAGGAGAAAGACTCGGTTTAAAAGGGATCGAGTTCAATTGGGATTTATTCAGTTGATCTGCATGCAATTGTACCTCAATCGGGGGAGTTGAAGCAGCTTTGTGTGTAGAACCCTGAGGCAAGGTCACGGAGGTGGTTGCTGGTTGCTGGTTGCCTGTTAGCTGGGGGGGAGGGAAAGTCAAAGTGAGGCTTGTTCAATGTAAGGCTTAGAGAGGGGGGTTGGTTTAGAAAAGTTGCTAGAACATTCCACGACCCGGGCGTTTTTTTCTCTGGAACAACCAAAAGGCTCACTTTTTTCTACTTCTCTTTCTCACTCGTTCCCGCCTTCCCTCTCCTCTTTTTTCCTTTCCCCTCAGCTATCTTCTTCCCTTTCCTTTCCCCGCGTCTACAAGACCGAGCCTCCCCTCACCCCCATCACGTTTATTCTACTCAACAGCGTTTGTTTGCCAATTGCCGACAACCACTACCACTAACCACAACCACAATCACAATCACAACCGCAACCGCAACTACTCAACAACCTATACCCCTCCTCTTTTTTTTTTCCTTTCTATTGCGTCGCCCCGTCTCGCTATCGTCTGAAGGAAAGGTCTGCAGGGTGGTCTCTTAGTCGTTTTATTTCTTGAGTTGAAATACACACTCACGCTACTACTACTACTCCCACGCCTTCCTCATCCTGGTTATCGCTCCTATCCTTACCTAGGCCTGCCTTAAATACCTTATCCGATACTCACCCTCACTCGGTTTCTTTTTAGTAGGGGAAAGTGGTTTCTAAAACTGTCTTTTCTGCTACAACCGTGTTATCTTTGAGCCACTTCTCACTTGCTTGCTCTAATCGATTCGCTCTCGGACATCGTCGGTCCCGTGACCAGGAGCAAAAAAGAAAACAAGTAAAGGAAGAAAAAGAAATAGATCAACAGATCAACTCTATATAAATCTTTTTCTAGAACGGAAAGCAAAGAAAAAGAAAAAAAGAAACCTGCCAATATGTCTTCTATGGACATTGATTCTGAAACTCCCGTGACACCTGCAGCGGCGGAAGCACCACCAGCAGCACCACCAGCCCCAGCAGAGACCCCCAAACCTCCCACCACAAACGGAGTAAATGGCACACACGCGCTCCCGCCAGACCCGCCCAAGGTTGAGCTGGACGGCGAAAACTACAAGCAGGCCGGTAACAAATTCTTCAAGCAGAAGGAGTACATCAAGGCCATCGAGCAGTACACAAAGGCCATCGAGTGCGAACCCGAGAATGCAACTTTCCTGTCAAACAGAGCGGCGGCCTACATGTCGGCCGGGAAGTTCAAACAGGCCCTCGATGACTGCACAATGGCCGACCGCCACCAGCCGGACCAGCCAAAGACTCTTCTGCGAATGGCGAGAATCCAGGTTGCGCTGGGTAGACCCGCTGACGCCCTGGAGACATACGACAGGATGATCCCCCCGGCGAGCACAAAGGATAGGGCTCCTGCGCAACAGATGCTACAACACCTTAATAGTGCTGAGCAATCTGTGGCCGCTGGCACGGGAGGCTCCATGACTTTGTTTGCCCTCGACCGAGCAGAGTCCGGTTTGGGGATGGGCGTGGAGCCACCAAAAAAGTGGAAGATGCTTCGTGGGGAGGCAAACTTAAGGATGAATACACAGAGCTCTCTATTTGAGGCACAGAACGTGGCTATGTCGCTGCTTCGCCAGAATCCCCAGGACCCAGATGCTCTTGTGCTCAGGGGACGTATCCTGTACGCCCAAGGCGAGAACCCGAAGGCGGCTGCGCACTTCCAGGAGGCGTTGAGGTGCGACCCTGATATGAACACGGCGAGGATATACTTGAAGCGGGCGAGGGAATTGGAGAAGATGAAGGAGCGCGGTAACGAAGCTTTCAAGAAGAATGACTTCAAGGCCGCCAAGGATTTGTATTCCAAGGCTTTGGCAGTGGATCCAGACAACAAGGGAACCAATTCCAAGTTGTACGGGAATCGTGCCCTGACTCACAGCAAGGTAATCCTTTTTATAGAGCACCCTTCCTATGCCGAGAAGCTATTGACACCTTTCTCAAGCTCGGAATGTGGCAAGAAGCCATTGCGGATTGTGATGACGCATTGAAGCTTGATCCCACCTACCACAAGGCCCGCCGAACACGCGCCAAAGCATTTGGGCAGTTGGGTAATTGGGAAGAGGCTGTCCGCGAGCTCAAGAACTTTGCCGAAGCCAACCCGACAGACAACAGCATTAAGCGGGAGATCCGCGAGGCAGAATTGGAATTGAAGAAGAGCAAGCGGAAGGACTACTACAAGATTCTGGGTGTTGATAAGGATGCCAACGAGGCAGATATTAAAAAGGCGTACAGGAAGATGGCAATCCTGCACCATCCTGATAAGAACCCTGATAACCCGGATGCTGCCGAAAAATTCAAGGGTAAGCTAGATTTGCCCTACCTCCATATGCTGGATTTAATGGTTGACAATTACATTGTAGATGTTGGTGAGGCATATGAAACACTTTCAGATCCCCAGAAGCGGGAGCGATATGACTCTGGTATAGATCTTCAGGAGGATGATATGTTTGGCGGTGGGGGGGGAGGAATGGGGGGAATGAACATTGATCCTAGTACGTCACTTCAACCCTATTTCTTTTCACGGCGAGAAAATGAACTAACAATTTTAATAGATGTTTTGTTCAACATGATGAACAACATGGGCGGAGGCGGCGGTGGCTTCTCTTTTGGCGGTCCAGGCGCCGCAGGAGGATTCCCAGGCGGCGGCAGGCGAAGGGGTGGTCCCCAACAGGGCTTCCCACCAGGCTTCGGCTTTTAGTCAAACCTAGGTCGGGGGTTGGGTATTTCTAGGTACAAGTTTTTTTTGTTTTTTGTGACGATATCTGGCGGAATACCAGATAAGAAATGCGGAAGACCGGATTAATGATTTTCCATATATTTTTTACTTATTTATCGCCTTTTTTCCTTGTGTTCAATGTGGTTGCATACGCAATTATTTTTTTCGGCTTTCGTCTTCCACTTCCTTTGGAAGCAATCACTCAGTAGGGGGCGTGCTTTTTCTTCCTTTTTTTTTTTACCGTTCTCCCTCCTAGCAGGCATCTTCAACCCACCATGGTCGACTTTTAGAATTCTTGAACTAAACCAAAAGTTGGGGCTTTGAATTTTATATATATTGATTGTGTGTTTTATTTCTTTTTGGTTGACTGTCTTAGTTGTTGGTGGTGGCGGGGAGACGGAGATCTTATTTTTATAGATGGGATTGGAGTGAAATAGGATTTGGGTTTGGAATCGGGCCTTCTTTTCCTTTCCTTTTTATTTTTATTTTATTTTCTTTCTGAAAAGGGAGTCATGAGTGTTGGTTCTTTTGCTTTTCGCTGGAAAATATTCTTATGATACCATGCGATGTGTGCGTGTATTTAAAAAAAAACAGTAACTCATTTCTGTAATTTACTGTGTTTCCCATCTATTCAAAAGCAAAGTCACTAACAATCGTTCTGTGCCCCCAAAGGTTCGGCCGCTTGAGTTGGATCCGGTCACTTTTTTCACTCCCCGTCATCCTCTGTCACTCGGACAGCAAGGCACCATCCAAATTGTGGAAGCGCAAAGAATCGCCATAAATACTGTTTATGAGACTAAGCTTTCTGGGTGGGTTTGTTGCTGGTGGGTCTGGCCTTGGGCCTGTCCGTGTCTCTGAGGCGGCGGGCTACCCCACCCAACAGATTACTGGATTCTCAAATGTTGGTGAGAGATATTGTAAGCTCGAACTCTCAGCTCACTAACAGCAAGCACTACTGCTATCTACCGAGCCCGAACCAGCTCGATCTCTTCTCGCGGGTGGCTCGAGTCGGCTCATGAGCGTAATTTACGTATATTTTGATATGCCCCAATGAGTTGTGGGAACTATAAACATAAGCTTATCACCTTCTTGATGTATTTAACCCCTAAAAGTGAAGATAGAAGTTCCATAGGGCTATTGATCTTCGCCAATTCGTGGTCTTGCCACAAGTTGTTCCTGCTGTATCGATCATTGGCCACTGGCTCGAGCAACCTCACGAGCCGCTACCCAAAGCCCAAGCTAGCTGGAGCCTGGTTTTCAAAAGGCCGAACCAGCTCGAGCTCACCGCCCCCCATGGACCACACTAAAACGCACTGTGAGTACCGGGGAATGTTCAAAGCGGGACCGTGTTGCACCGCTAGAGCTTATCTTACGCCAGCCTTCGTGATATACTACAGTTTTCGGTAGAATTATTGCAAAAGTGGGTTTCCGTGACCCGATGGCCCCACTGGCCCTTGAAGATTTTCAGTGAGCATGGACCCAGAAACCCACTCTTATAGCGCTTGTTTTAGCAATACTTCCTCCGGAATATGCAGAGATGTATTATCGAGGTCTGGGACTCCCCGGGTATGAAGGAGAGACGTAACACGAGAAAAAAGGGCCGTTACTAAAGTAAGGACGCTAACTAGATTGGTTCCGTTGTATTTACATGCTAGAAGCAGTTGATGGATGGCAACGGTTTGACCCTCCATCTATCTCTGTTGCAAAGAATTAAGACTCTTTGTCTGCCAGCAGCTCCCTGAATGTTGCTAGTTAATTCGATAGATAGATAGACGTAGTAGATATCGTGGGTCATAATCCATCACTCACTCTACGAATCTTAGCTTATGAAGTACATACATGTAATACCTAATACGGTTTAAAATCAATGGTATTGGGCGCATAGGATGTGATGTCCCAATTTTTGGTCCGAGTGGGCGTGTAGAGCCCGGGGCCATCATGTAGCATTGCGGGAAATGGCAAGACGCGGCAACCATAGTACAGTGTTCGTTGTTCGTTCCTCCACTGCCTAGCTGCTCATGATCTTCTTTTTCGGTAGTAGTCCAAGTGGGGGCTCTCCGCACCTGTGATTCTAGTAGATCCTTTGGTTGTCATACAGTGGCTATCATATCGATGAAGGAGAGGGAGATGTACCCGCGACTGAAAGACTAGCCATATGGCTTGTGGAAAGCATACAAGCACCATGTCTATTCTTTCATCTCGAGCTCTAGATGAGCAGATAATGCCGACACCGCCCATGGTAATTATAGTGAAGGCAGAAGTGAAGCTTACACGTGCACACATACATATATGGTTTGTACTCTAGCTCTGGGATAGCTGCTCTATCCGGCGTGCCTACCACAAATACCATCACGAAGCTGCGACATGATACAGCGAGACTGTGTTTGACCATTTCAGAGTGCTTTTAGAGCCAAAATTACTGCAAAAGAATCTGGGAGGCTGAAGAAGTTCGCAGACATAGCTTTTGCGAGTGGATGAAAGGTGCTGTCTCCGCTCCCTGATTGTTTCCCTCTATTCACCAGTAATATCCAGGAACTACTGTGTGGATAACAGAGCCTCCGGCTAACGAGAAGGGGGGGTAAAAGTCTTCCAGCTGAGGCACAAAGGGCTAAGGGAACGTTGGAAGATACCCCCTCCTAGACAAGTCAATCCTTCCGATAATATTATCGCTAATTCCTGGCAGGTAAAGTTTTGCAACATGGCTGAGCCATCATTTTGTTGATCTAAGAAGAGTGATGGGGTCTTTTAGTGGCCACAAATGGCGACCCAAGTTTTAAAATGCAACTATGCAAGCTTTGTTCTTATGTAGGGTAACAGATAGGGTTTTAAAGCTCTTAAATCTAGTCTAGTAGATGGCCATATGGAGAGTTAAGTCTAAACCGGCGCCAAGAGGCAGCTGAGGCAAGCTCTTGTAATGTGTTCTCACAAAGCAACACTTACGTCAAATTATCTCCCCCTGGACCAGAGTTAAGAGTCTAGGGGCAGATCTGCTCTCGGGGAAAGAAATGTAGGATGTCTCAAGGGTAGCATCTTGCTGTATATACAGTTCCGTAGACTAACTACCGTGCATTTTTCTCACTTTGGTATTAATTACAATATCAGGGGACAGGAGTGGTAGTGCCGATAACTTCATTTTATTTCCCTCTCCTCTGTTTACGAGGTTCATGATCACTACCCAACTGATTGGAAGGGTCCGGAAGCAAAGTGTGGAGCACGTAGTGGAGTTAGAGATATTACTGTGTCAATTCTCTTTATGTGTTACTTAAATTTCCTAGAAGCGGTCGAGGTTGGATTTACAGCCCAGTATGTTGTTGTTGGTCGGCATATCGGCACCACCATCCATCACTCGCACCGCTTGTCTTGTATTGGCGTTCTCTATAATACGCCGTGCAGGGGTTTGCCTTGTTCCGCTTCGCAACACGTCTCGCAACCTCACAAAGCTCTCCTAAATAAGTGAAACTGGCCTTCCACACAGACAGCTTCCATCTGTTGGAGCATTCCGTTCAACGAAAAAGCCCAACAAACTCACGCTAAATCAAAATCGTACCCCCCCCGCAAATATCAGTTCACAATGCGCTCGCTTCACAATTGGGGCGCTTTATTGTCGCTATTTGCGACTTTGGCAGCTGCTGCAGAACAACTTGTTCTTCCAGCCGACTTCACACCTCCACAGGTGTTCAAACAGAGCAATCTGTTAAGAACAATTGACCTCACAAAGCCATACGCGCGCGAGATCATTGCTGCGGTCGTCGAGAATATCTCGGAACAGCCGCAGAGCGAGTTCTATCTGCCGGTGGATAAGGCCACATTGCCGAAGCTGAGTTATGTGGAAGCTAGAAATAAGAAGGGTTCGGGAGAGGAGTTTGCAGTAACTCGTGTGGAGTATAATGATGATAGGTGAGCGAGAAGCAAACTAGTAATGGCGGGGAGAGTTGCAGCTCTAATTATCGGTGAAATAGTTCTTTACAATACTACCATATTCTCTTCGAGCCTGCCGTCCCTGCTGGACACTCCATCACTCTTCAAATCAGCTTAGCAGCTACGGATATACTTATTCCAGTTCCTGCGCAAGTCACCCAAGTCGAGAAGCAGTTCCTACAATGGACCGGTAGTCAATACGCCTTGTCCGCATACACGACTGAGAAGCAGAAGACCAAATTGAAACTTGCTAGCAATGAAGTTCCTGACTTCACCAAGCTTGAGCCCAAGGCTGATGGAACTGAGGACCCTACCAAGTCTGGTAATCAGTTTACTTTCGGACCCTACTCTGTTGTCGAGGCTGGTAAGGCTGGTGAAGAAGTCACTCTTCGATTCGAGTACACCAACCCGGTGATTAAGATGGATCGTATGGAGAGACTCATCGAGGTGTCTCACTGGGGTGGTAACCTCGCTATCGAGGAACGTTACTGGATGACAAACAACGGTGCCAAGTATGTAGCTCTGTCGAAAAGCTCAATCACTACCAGAGATACTAACAAATAAAAAGGCTCAAGGAACAATTCTCCCGTGTTGCATGGGCCGCAACAAACTACTACAACCCCCCTACTACCGCCATCAAGCAGCTCACTTTCCCTCTAAGTGTTGGCGCGAAGGACCCTTACTTCACTGACGAAATTGGTAATGTGTCTACTTCCCGCTTCCGCTCAAACATCCGTGAAGCAAACCTCGAGCTCAAGCCTCGTTACCCGGTTTTCGGTGGATGGAACTATACCTTCGTCACCGGATGGAACCACGATCTTCGTGACTTTGTCCGTGGCCACAAGAACGGCGAGGACTTTGTTCTCAAGGTTCCTTTCCTCGAGGGTCCAAAGGAGGCTGTCACCTACACAGATCTTGAGGTTACTATTGTGTTACCTGAAGGAGCCACGTAAGTTATCCCTAACCATTACTCGTCCAAAAGAAATAATCTAACAGAGGACCAGTAATGTAAAATACGTCTCTCCCATCCCCCTTGTCAAGGAGGAGCAGTATCTCCACAAGACATTTATGGACACAATCGGCCGCACCGCCGTGAAGCTCACTGCTGTCAATGTAGTAGATGAGCAGCATCGCAAAGAGCTCGTTGTCAGCTACCATCTACCCCGGACGGAAGCTTTGAGGAAGCCGTTTGTCATGTTCAGTGCATTGATGGCCATGTTCACGCTAAGCTGGATCGTGAGCAGGATTGACCTTAAGATTGGGAAATAGATACAACTTGTTTTTTTAACGGCAGTGTGTACGCTATTTCTTATATTGAATCAAAATTAAAATGAGAATTGAGGATGAATGAAAGGGTTATGGCGTAGGTTATAGGGTCATGTATATATACCATCTTTGAATAGTTCTGTTCCACTGCCTTTTGCTTCTAAAGAGAAGTTAGATACGGATCATGGTTGTTCTAAATCTAAAAATTCAAGTGAGAAAAGAAATCTTGTGTCTGAATATTTACCCTTTTACGAGGTCTGTGAGGCCGCGTCATCAGATTCCAACACAGACTATCACTCGATAAATGTTATCTACACAATCTTCGGTAACCACGCACTGATCTTCTGTCCTGTTTTGTTCACTCTGGATCCTCTCAGACCAGAAAGAACAGAAACTTATCTTGATTCCCTACATTTTTCAACATATACACATACATATACACGAAATATCACTCGACACAAGCGTCAAATAACTCTTCTGGTATTATTTACAGCTTTTACACATCTCACAATGCATACCGGCTCCGCCCCATTATAATATTCATTGAAGTTTCCAATCTATTCATCTTCATCGTCATCTTCATCATCTTCATCGTCTGAAACCTCCTGTCCCAAGGCTTTCAGCCGTTCCTGCACAGCAAATAATTAGTAAACAGCCTTTGATATCCAGATGCAGTACCTTGAACATACCTTATCCTTCTTCCGCTTCTCTTCAAGATCTGTTAGCACCATGAGAAGGTCCTCCAGTTGTGTCTGCACATCATCCTTCTCCCTTTTAGCAATCTTGGCCTGCTCCTCTGCCGTACTGATCCTTTCCTCCGCTTCTGTTGCGTTTGCCTGAGCTTTCTTGGCTTCTTCGTCCGCCTTCTTCTTCTCCTCCTCTGAAGACTTAAGTTGGTCCTCGATGGCTTTAATCTTCTCGGTCACTGTTTTTGCCGTGTTTTCTGCGGCATGGAGTCGTTCCTGGGCCTTTCCGTCACCCGACTTTGCGCTATCTTCCAAGGCTTTGATCTGCTCCTCTGCAGCTGTTGCTCTCTCCTCTGCAGCCGCTGCCTTTTCGTTTGCAACTCTGGCTTCCTCTTCTGCAGCCTGTGCTTTCTCCTGTGCGATATTGGTTTTCTCCTCTACCGCCTTGAGCTCCTCTTCTGCAATTCTCTTATTCTCCTCTGCGATCTTTAAGCGCTCCTCAGCAGCAGCTGCCTTTGAGTTGGCTGCGGTTATGACTTCTTCTGATGCCTCTAACCTCTCCTTCATTTCTTCCCCTAATGATTTCGCTAACTCCTCTGCAACCCGGGCTTTCTCCTTCATTTCTTCCTCCAATGATTTCGCTGACTCCTCTGAAACCCGGACCTTTTCTTTCATTTCTTCCTCCAGCGATTTCGCTGACTCCTCTGCAACCCGGGCCTTCTCCTTCATTCCTTCCTCCAATGATTCCGCTAACTCCTCTGCAGCTCTAACTTTCTCCATCATTGCAATTGCCTTTTCTTCCAACACCTGCTTACTCTCTTCTAACAGCCTTACCTTTTCTTCTGAGAGTCTTAGGTACTCCTCTGCAGCTGTCACTTTTTCGTTGGCTGCTCTGGATGCATCTAATGCTGTCTTAACTTTTCCTTCGGCCGACCTGGCCATCTCTTCAGCCGCCATAGCCCTTTCCTCGGCAGCCTTAGCTGTGTCGTTGGCAGCCTTAACCGCTTGGTCTGCAGCATGTACGTTTTCCACAGCTTCCTTGGTTCTACTCTCTGCAGCAGCGACTGCCTCTTCAGCTGTCTGTGCCCTAGTCACCGCTTCCCTCTCCTTAATCCGCGCTTCATTGAGAGCCATTTCTGCTCTCTTAACTCGAGACTCTACTTCGGAAATCGCAGCTTGGTGGTCTTCGGACGCCATCCTAAGTTGTAAATTCGTCTCCCTCTTCGTTTTATCAATCTCAGCCTCTAACTCAGCAGTTCTCTTCTTCATCAGGCTCTCCATCTCCGCTACTTTCTTCTTCAGTTGGCCCTCTAGCTCTGTCACCCTTCTTTTCAACTCATTTTCGAGCTCGCCTACTCGCCTCTTCAGTGCCATGTTCTCCCGTGCTGCTTGATCTGCCTCCCATTTAATACGCTGGATTTCTGCAACAGCAGCCCTGTCTCGCCCAGTAGCAGCGGCAGAATCGGCTTCATGTTTCCGCCGTAACACTTCTGTTGCTTCCCTCTGCCGGTGCAGTTCTGCTGCAGCTACCTCTTTTGTTCTTTGTACTTCGTGTTGTTCTTGCGTTACCCGCTGCTCGAGGGTCAAAACTGTTGTCTGAAGTTGCGAAAGCTCTTCCTCTTTCTCTTCAAGCTGTGTTTTGAGTGATTCTAGCATTTCTGCAGAAATCCCGTTTGATTTGCCATTCGAGCCTGTGTGTGCTTCTGATGGATCTTTGTCAATGGCTCGTAGTATTCGACTATAGTTATCCTTTAGAAAGTCGATAAAGGTGTGATCGAAAAACACATCTGGAAGCCCGCTTCCCCTTCTGCTCATGGGGACTTCCATAAAAACCTCAAAGTCCCGTACACGAGGATTTTCTCGCAACTTTGTGACTTTATTAAGGTAATGATCTCGCCCCATACGACTGGCCAATATAGGATGTAGTGTGGCTCTACAAATCCAGGTCAACATGAAATATTCCCAAAACATCGATTATTTAGAGCTCTTACCGGGGAATAGGCGAATCCTTATGACTGAACTCATATAAAATCCCCAAGAAGAATGCACTCAACCCTTGCACCAACACATTCGAATTACTACTCTGCTTTACTGTCGAGACCAAAGACTGTACACTTGACCCTTCCGTTAAGAAATCGTCAACTGCTGGCGAATCTTCATATAGCCACACGCACAACAGCATTAAATAACCAACGATGATTCGCGGGTCATAGTTATGTTCCAAAGCAGCAACCAAATTGGCAGATATGCTCTGGATCGCCGAAACAACCTCTTCACCAGCCTCGGCATCACCTTCAGTGACAGAAGTTGCAAGTGCCTTAGCTTCCTCGTCATCGTAGACGAGATGCAAAAAGATGACACTTGCAAGCCAGACACGATATGGATCGCCGCGAGAATCCGAGTCGAGGTTTATCAGACATGTGAGGATATTCGCAGATGGGTCTCCATTCATATGTAGATTGATGGCATGATTCAGGAAATGCAATCGTACTGGTTGATTCCCAGCAAAGTAGGATTCAAGACACCGGCAAGCAGCCAATCTTGCATCAAACGCATTGATTGATGAAGTCAACAATGCTAGGTCCAGTAAACCCTCGATAACATAGCACATATCATCCGGTTTGAACTGTTGTATCTGAACTTCAGGTGGAACGGTGGGATCTAGATAGGTAACTTTCATTTGTGCAAAGTTCTCTTGGAGGACGTCGTTTTCGTGAATCAAATCGGCAACTGCTTTCAAGGCCTGAATCGAATTCTGATCAGTGCTACGAATCCCTCCAAAATTATCTTCAGAGGATTATCATTACCTCAGCCCGGGTTGGATAATCGCTAAAAGCCGAAAACGCAATTATCAACATCAAGTGTAAGATCCCCGCATTGAAAAAGGCCATTTGATTTGCGGCAGTCCCCAAACCCCCTGGAACAACAAATAATCTCACAACCCTCGTCGCATACTGAACATTAGTGTCCCTCTGGTCTTTCGCGTACGGTGCTACATCTCTTTGATCGAACTCAAACAGCTTTGCTAGCTTAGGAACACAGCCGGTCTCTCTGAAAAAGCTCTGATTGGACACATTATACGACAGTAAATTTGATAGCAGCTGTAGACAGTCTTGCGCTACAATACCACCGTCAATACCACCTTCAGAGTCGATTATATAGAAGGCCTTTTCAAACGCATTCTCGAAGGCAATGAGCTTCTGGATATCAGTATGACCAGAAGAAAGGTTTATTATCAACAGGATACCCTCTGCAAGATATTAGAGACTATAATCTATATACGAGGTAGAGGACAAGGGTACCATTTCTGATTGCATCCCGCTTATCGTCAAGAATTGAGACAAGGCGGGAAATCCCCAGTGGAGCTGTGAGGATACATTCTTGAGTTCTTGATGGTCGATTATTAAGAATTGCGACCAGAAGCTGTAGCGTGTACAGACGAATGTAGAAGTCACTATCTTGTAGGAGATCGATCAGCACCGTGATATTTTCTTGTTTCTACATCCACAAATCAGCTCACTGGGACCCAAACTGGGGTCTTGGGGTCACGAACCTGAGTGAACTCATCGGTGAGCCACAATGCTATGTCTTCTGAAGATTCCGGCTGCACACGATGGTCAGTACATGCTGTATACGTAGGCACCACCCCCCAGTCTTGCTCTAGCTTCCGACTCCACAAGCTCACGCAGCTGCCGCCTCATAACAGCTCTCATGAAGAAATAAAACCCTGCTATGATAGAACTAACATTTGATTCATCTTTAACAAACAGCAACAGCAGTGTTTCCAGTACTACTTTGATAGTGTCGACGTCTTCCGCATCCTTGCTCAATGTCCCAATCAACCCTCTCAATCCTCCTGATGCAACAGTCTCTTTGTACTCCCTTGCAAAGCTGCGTAGCCCTTGAATCGCCGCTCTCCGGTCTTCCAATAGCGTACTTGTTGATAATCGCAGGCATAGTGTCTGAATCGTGGAGGTCGCATCTTGCTTCGGGGGAGCTTGGCTCTGGAGAATTCCTGTGAATAGTGACATTGTGCTGTGTCTGTTATCTGTAAGTCTGTTCTAGGGCGCGCATACACCTGCACGAAAAGGTCTTGCGTTTGGGAGGGAATTTGGAGATATTAAATTTGAGCGTTTGGGTGAGTTGTCGTGTCCTAGACACTGAGCGAATGGTTGAGGTGTCCGGAGTGCCGCTTTACTAGTCACGTTTTTTGAATCCTTGGTCATGGAAATCCCCGAATGTAGCACACATTTATAATTCTAAACCATAATAACTCTACAAACATCCGTAATATATAGATGAAATTTGTTTGCGCTTTTCTTTTTGTTTTCCCGTTTTTTTTTTTGTTGCGTGTTTTCAATAAAGGAACACGCCTATGGCTATGGCTTTCCTCCACCTCACCGATCTAGATATCCCCCATTATACTAGCCATGGCCCAGTATCGGACACATCCTCCATGCCCAAAGATAGACCAAACGCTTCGAAAATCAACCAAGCCACGCTTTACCCTAAATCCCAGGATGAATAACGCAAAAGAAAAATAGAAACCGATCACAACGTAGAATTGAAGGGTTTTTGAGAATACAAGGTAGTAAGGTAACAGAAGTAACAAACTGGTATGAAGGGCTGGAAAGAATGAAACGAGAACGCATAACCTCCGAAAACGATCAACTAGGTACCCACAAGGTTTAAACAAAAACACACTCAAGTTGTAGTAGTGAAATTTTTCGAATGGGCGAATCATTTAGAAGGTCTCAGCGTCTTCTTCAACCGCATCAGGTATCTCAAAGCCATCCTTCTCAATATTAGCCTTTGTTTGCGGTTCATGATCGGGAGTGTCTCTTACCTCTGTCGAGTACAGAATAGCTTGGATGTGCCTGACAAGGCCGTCCTCATCCTGTTCAATCTCCGGGGTCTCCTCAACTGCGCGCTGAACCAGCAACTCAATGTCTCTTAGTTTACTGAAGTAAAAATCCCTTTCCCTCTCGAGACCGGTAACATTCTCCTTCAACGAGGCGACTTCTTGTTGGAGGACAGCGCTATTAGCGCCGCCAAGGGGAGTCCTGGTACGGGCAGCCCCCCCAACAGTTGGCGTAGTTCCACGCTTTACTGCTGCATTTGACCTGGCAGCAGGCGCAGGCGGACCCGCCCCCATTGTACCCGCTTTCGCCCTACGACCGACCGCATCATAGTCTCCGCCGGGATAAAACTGATCCCAATACCGCTTCGTCCACTGTAAAAACTCGAGATTGTCCTGAAATTTACACTTGACTAGACGCTCGACCGGGATTGGCCTTTCAATCTGATGCGACGTAAAAACATCTAAGTAAGGAGAACGCAGGGTCGGAGTTAGAAAAAGTCACGCGTATAACACAAGCCACCCTTGCCAAGTAAAGGGGTAAACACGTACTCGTGAGGATCTTGTAGTTTTGTAGATACGCGTATTCGGTGTTAACGTTGAACTTGACTTTCGACATAGGCACATCCCCTGTTTGATCTTAGTTCAAACCCTTTCAAACTTTAAACCCACCGTCGTTCGAGGACTTTACTAACCATAGATCGAATCCATGATCTGGCACAGGGCGGCACTAATCCAAAAGGCCGCTGTCAGTTTTAAGTGCCAGTCAAGTCTCTAACGGGAGGAATCAGGAGCATACCCAGTTCCACATTGCTCTATGCGGGTGATGTTAAGCTGCAAAAGGTTGTTTACCCAGTTAATGAGTTCTTGTCTACAGCGATGTCAGCGGAGCCGCAAAAAAACGTGGAAGCGGGGGAGTTTATTGAACAGGGCCGTTGAACAGGGGCGGGGATTGTGGATTTTTTTTTATTCTAGTGGTGATTCGTACCTTGATTCGCCCATGATGTCAGAATTAATTGGTTAGGTAGATAGAAGCGTGTGTTAGCTATTTAACGGGTATGCAAGAGAGGTGCAGAGGTTAAGCACAGTGGAAGCAAATGAAAGGTGCTGATGATGGAGCGAGAAGGTTGCGTTGCGGAGGTGCAGGAGAAAAGAGAGCTCTGGTTGTGATCCGTTCCCCCACTTGCATAACAATGTTGTTTAGCTGCCAAGACGAAGGACCAACCCTTGAAAACGAGCCCCACACTCTATGAATCTCCTGTCAAATCCATATGGAGTTACGAAGAAGCATTTTTTGTACCTATGCCTGTGCATATGTATGTGTATCTCTTTTGATATGATAGTAAACTCGCAACAGTTCGATTCGTGATATCTAATTCTTGGTCGTGTAGCTACATACATATTCTAATTTGCTTTCCGTCCCCTAATTTCGCCTGGTCAGAATGAATTACATCTAATATTTTTTCACCTCCGTGCCCGTCTATGCTGTGGCCCTTCCTCAATCTCAACTTCATTACCAGGTCTCACAGCGGAAGGTCTCCTCCTTTCCAGCCTCATTGAATCCCCCCTTTCCATAACACTCTCATCACTATCTGAGAGGGCACCGGTATCGATTGTCTCAGAATCTTGGGGGCTGATATCAACACTCTCTGGGTAGTCACCATAGCTACCACCGGCTGACTCCAGGGTAAACGGTGATGCAGTCGGTGCATCCAAAATTCCTAGTTCTTCGGCGGTGAAGTATTTTGGTAGAAGATTTGTCCTCATAGGAATGAGAAGGAAAATAAACACCGGGAACCTAAACAACCATTAGCTCGTTCCTCAGTTTCAACTATTAAGTCAACGCATACCCGATAGCAGCAATTGTCTGCGTGATTGCGAATGTTGCCCCAAATCCTACAAGTTCAATGGCCACGAACGCCCAAACCGCTCCCTTTCTACATCTATTCAACGGATCTCCACCATGGGTCAACGCACGATCCTTCAAAAGATAAGCGATTTTGAGTGTCATTCCGTTCTTTTACACCGTTAGCCTCATGTTTCCGGGAATCGAGAAAGAAAAATAGAAATACCTCTTCCAACGCCTGAATACCCATAACAAAGAACAATCCAGCTAACACAGCTTGCGGGATCAACGCAAGAACAATTAACAGCGGACCAGTCATGATCCCCAATATCATTAATCCCTGTAAGAGATTGCTGACCCTCTGCTCAACAACATGGTCAATCACAGTTTCAGTCTTACCCTTATGTTGCTCTGCATCATCCACCCTCTTTCGAGTAACACAGAGAGACGCAGTGTGGAATGGAGCCTGAGGAATAAGGCCGTTTGGAGCTGGGAGTCCCAGAATACCAGAGACACCGGTGGTGATTCCGAGAATGAAGATATCCCAGTGAAAACCGGCTGGCTTTTTCAACGGAAACTCACTCCCCTGGCAAATAAGACTGGAAACATTATGATCAAAGTAGAACAGAATAGTCAACAAAATTGCGAATCTACAACGTCTGTCAGTAAATTCCCAAGCGTAGCTTAGCTTTCTGTTGTAATCTGGGCGCGCTTACGGGACTGCCAAAAATACATGACCAGCTTCAATATTCCAAAAGTCAACCAGCCACGGCCTGTCAATTGTTGGATGAAATGCCTTCGAGATTGGAAGCTGCTCCAATTTAACATCTGCCATTTTTCCGACAAATTGATATCCCGTAAAGAATATGACAGTTAGAGGCGTGCCATAGTCTTTCAAGAACGTCCTGACCGGCTGTTTGAAAAGGTTACTATCCCCAATAACTCCACAACCGTACCCAACCATTAACACAAGTAATGAGATAGAGATAGACAGATGAGCAGCAGCGTCACTTGCATGCCATTGTAGCGTCAAAATCTGGATTCCCTTTTGGAGATAAATAAAGGCAACATAGAATCTAAAGGACAGACACGATAAGTATGCACTCGAATGGGTATACAGATAGAGCACCTACCCGAAGATGTCACAGGAGAAGCGAGTAACCCATTTGACCGCATTGCAGGCGTTGGTAATAGCAAGTATAATGTGCATGATCATTGACCACCTGATCATAGTTTTAGTTGAGCTCAGCTGACAGACCGGGAGTTTGCATGGGATACTGACAGACAAATCCAGCACATAAACTTGAAGTATGGAATTCCTCTGTTTGTGATGTTATTTGATGCTGGTTCAATATCTTGTTTTTTGAATAGAAATACCTTGGGGTCACAATATCATAAACAGTGCTGCCCGGAGCGTTATTAAAATGCCCCCAATCTATGCCCATGATCAAATGGAAACTTACTAGTTGAACACTGTGATAGGACCAGTAACACCCACAATACACAACGGCTGCGCAGCCAAGAATGAAAACACTACAGCGCCGAGTACAGAGGCAAGTAATACCTCATTTACGCCATATGACATGTCGGTCTTTTCGAACCTAATACCGAATAAAAGGTGTTAATGATAATTCAACCACTACTTGAATCAATGATATATATATGACTCACATGTCAAACGAAAAAGCAAGAGCTGGCAAAACACTTTATATTTCATTTTCAGCGATTAGTGAGTGAACCATTTAGGGTCGTTCTCTTAGGAATGCGAGTTATTACTTTGCAAAAAACATATAAACTACAGCACCAAATTGTAAGCATTAAAACCCATATTGGTGTTGTCACTTACTCGTGCTAGGGATAATCCTATAATCCCACGCGTCGGTCCAATCCGACCAATAGTATGGCGCCCTCCTCCTAATGTCATTGACCATTCCTCTTCCCAACCACATTGTTTTCTTGGTTGATGCTCCCCCGTCACCAACGGAACCTCTCGACATAGTTGTAGACAATCGATTCGGCTGCGGTGGTTGTTCGTTCAACCGCGCCTGCGACGACGCCATCGTCCCGTTCATTAGCGTTGTCATAAAACATCAGCATAAGATAACAGCACATACCTGCCCATGACCGCCTTCTCCCCAATTCTTCCCAGATACCCCATTAAACGATGTTGAAGAGCTCGCCATGCTAATTCCCATTCCTGTTTCAGTGACTACTTGGATCGGTTGCTGACTTATACTCACTCGCGTCAAGTTGGGAAAAATTATTTCCAGGGGTTTTTATATACTTGCCACGCTGGACCGAAGGAGCTTTTTTTTTGCGCCAAAGGTAGAGAGGGAAATGTTGTCTCGGCGGCTCTCCTCGGCACTCCACAGCTATCTACATACCTACCGGGTCCTACCCTACTTTAACTACAAGCGATGATCCGTGCAGCGTGGAGCCCGACTGTCGGTCCTGCGGGGATCAAAACCGGATCAAAACTCTAAAATTTCGGGAAAGCCTGACCTACTCGAGACTTGGCGCGTATCACTTGTGGACGGCATGTTCCATATGGATATCGACATGTAACCTATTCTATCTACTTTACTTCGCACAAGCTTAAAGGGGGAACTCTCTTCAGGAAAGGTCTCTACTCTAATCGGACGCAAACCAGTTCTGGTTTGTGGTTCCCCAAGACAGCCGCCATTTGAATGACAACGCTTCAAAACCTCCCCCCAGGCTTCGGATTTATCTATCCCACCAATCTCTCGTAATGGAGGCACGAGACGATACCAGATTTCTCCTAAAATACAAGATGAGTACATACGTATACCCATACAGTCCTTTATCACTCAAACGGCAGGTCATCAAAGGCTGAAGTCTTGGTTTTGGCTTGGTTTGGCTTGTGGCCAAGCATACATATGTAATTTGGTGGGAGGACCGAGTGATTTCAACCGTACCAAGCCACAGCTAAGAGCCAAGTGGAGCGTTCAGACACCAGAACGTTGCACAATCTCATAGTACACTGACGACGACTTTAAAACCGATTGGCACGGCAAGGCTGACTTGGACTTGGGGTTTTTTTATGCACATTCCGAGCCTACCTCTACCCAAACGGCAGTTTGGTTTGGAGTGATAATAGGGGTTACCAGTAGCCACTGTGTTAGCCTAACAACATTCGTGATCATTGCCATTGTATTAACATATCTTTTTTTCTTTTCTCTTCAAAATGAAATCACCTAATCCCAAGAACAAGAAGCTTCCAATGTAAGAATTCATGAAAATTTGAAACACCTCCCATTTATCCCACCATCACCACCACCTATATAATTTTTTACTTGCCAGGATAGCTGGGGTGAAGGCAAATCGACAAGACAAGAAATATCAATGGAAATACCATCGCAATAGCAACCCAAGACAATAGAAGCCACACCAAAAGATTCATCATAGTGACAGAGACAAGAGGCAGACCCCTTCTGAACAGGGATAGTAAGGTTACACCTTTTCTTTTCAAGATGGCAAGAGAAGGACATGAGATAAGAAGTGAAAGTACGGAACACAAATAGACCAATAATACTTAGTAGAACAATAAGAAGAAATCGAGGAAACGTTACAACCTATCCCAACAAAAGAGACCACAACAGTTGAAAAAAAAAAATAATCCTTACTCTCTCTTTCACACAACCTTGACTTTCCTCCTCCAATCCCAACCGTTTTATTTAGGATGCAATATTTGCCAGTCCTGTTATTAGCAGGCCTAGGCAACAGCTACTGCTCTGAGCACTGGGTAGAGAGCCTGCTCATCAGTTTGCTCCTCAGTTTTCTCGGCTCCTCCGTTATCGGCACCTTCCTGGCCAGGTTCTGCGTTGACACCACCATCTTGGTCGGTCATTACCTGATCCTGCTCCTGCTCCGTGATTTCCTTCTTTTCTTCCTCTTGCAGCAGATTCTTAACGTAATCCCTGAGGTTTGAGAGTAATTCGATGTTCTTTTCCCATTCCTTTGCAGGGTCTTCGGGTGCTGCTGGGGCAGAAACCTCCGCTGATAGGGCACCGAGTTCTGGGTCAATTAGACTATCAGATACTTCGCTCTTCTTATCCGCATTATCATCTCTATCCATATCCACATCCTGATCCGCTTGAACCGGTTTCGCTCTTTGCAAAACACCAACGCTGATTCTACGCCTTTGCTCTGATTCGAAGGTAGGACCAAGGGACGATGCTGGAGCTGTTGAGACAGGTGCGGGGTAGGCTTCACCACTAGTGGGAATAGCCGGAAGACTGGGGTACATAGATGATGCAGATTGTGGCGATGAAGATGGAGGTGTTGTATGCTGCTGGTTAGGCGAGTGAGAAGTTGTGTAGTTTGATGTTGGAGGCGTCAGAGCGGATGTACCACCCGAGCTAGTTGAGTTTGAAGCTTGCATAATCGCCGCTACGGCAGGTGCGTTATCGTGACCAGGCGTGTGGTTAGGACTATGCTGCTGTGTTTGAGTACCATGCGGGGAAGTCGGTTGGTTATTGCGGTAAGGCTGGGTGAAATGACTTCCAGCTGGGACGCCGGCGGCCGCTGCAGCGGCAGGGCTTTCGTATACATTGGCTGAGAGCTGGGTCAGGAAATGGTCAGCATCAATGAGGTCCTGCTTGGTACGCAGAGACGGGAGCGTGTATTGGCTTTGTCCAGCAGCGGGGGCTGTAACGGTTGCAGCATGGTGCCCGTTAAAGTCAACAGTTTCTCCAGAAGTGGTAGGCACGAATTGTTGCAGAGCAGATAGGCGCTGTGCCATGTTGCCATCGTAAACCGGCTGGATTTTGTGCCTTTTAGCGTCCTCGAAAAATTGATCTACGCCATCAAATGCTCGCTTTTTGCTCTCGCCACCGGGCTGTTGCTGCTGGTTCATTCCGTCCTGTTGAGGCGCAGGTTGAGGGGTGGGGTAATAATAAACTCCTGGATTCGGTGCACCGTTCGGAGCCGGATAATACGCCCCAAGGCCTGACACAAAATGAGGATGTGTACCAAAATTAAGAGGTTGGGGATGCATACTTCCATAATACGCCTGCGCGGCTGTGGCAGCAAGGGCTAATGATTTATATCAGTCATTTGCTTTCTTTTTCTGCGACATGCAAGATCACTCACGCTGCATACCAGCACTAGTTGTGTACGGAGAGTGTACATTATCTCCCTGTAAAGAAAGCAATGAGCTCCCACGATCATACCCGTTTGAAGCAAAAGGTGCACCCACGCGAGCCTGATGAACGCCCGATGCGCGTCTGCCCGTACCATCCGGCTCCGGACTGCGGAGCAGGACAGAGTCGTCCGCATGTGTCTGTGGAACATGGCGCCGATAAAGCGATGTCAGCGGAGAACCCGGAAAGATTTGAATGTGTAGACAAAAAAAGTGACTGCGGAAGTCCAGCGAAAGAGCGCCCCTACCTTCACATGCTTCTTCAAATCCTGCGGCCGCTTAAAAGCTTTACCGCAAAACTCACATTTGTGCGGTTTAAGCGGCACATGTACACGAATGTGGGAAGTGATATGGTCGCGCTTTACGGTTGTTGTCCGGCAGGTGCCCCATGCGCAAGTTAAGCATAGGTTGTTAGTTGACTTGCGACCGACGTGGATATCGCATAAATGATTCTTTGATGAGTTGGTAGTCACGTCAGCGAAAGCCCCTCAACACGAAAAAAACGCCCAGCCTCTATAAACTCCCAAGACAAAAACACGACAACACGTCTTCCTCTCCCTAATCGACACAGTGCAACTTCGCTACTGCTACTAATTTCGAAACAGCATTGCGGGGTCAACATACATATAGCTCCTCTGGCGAATCGAACTTTTCCTGGCACCCGTTCCATTGGCAGCCGAGGTTTGTCTCCTCCTTTGCCGGAATAGATGGGGTACTTGGAGCGACGGGCGCTGCCGTCGCGGGACTTTGTGGGACAGCCAGCTTGGAAGATCCGGGGGAAGCTTGTTGCTGCTGTTGCTGCTGTTGCTGCGGTTGCTGCTGTTGCTGCTGTGGTTGTTGCTGTGGTTGCGGAGCAGAAGTGGGCGCTGCAGGCTGTTGCTGTTGCTGCTGCTGAGATGTAGAAGAGGAGTTGGGAGCGAGACCCGACACGAACTGGTCGAGGATGGAGTGAATGGAATCTATGGTTGCTGCGGGGTCCCTCTATATGAAGGAGGAACACTTATGGGTATGTTGGGGTTCGATAAAGTGGGGGATGTGAATAAAACTACAAGAAGAGGATGAGGAAAGGAAGAGCAGATGTTAATGAGTAATGGAGGAGGGCTTGATTAAGAAGGCGGGCAGGGCAGTGTCCCGATTAACAAGCAACGGGAAGGACGATGATGATGGATTGGATATGGGGGATGGTAGGTAGTAGTAGTGGTGGTGTGTGGGTGTGAACTCTAGAGGAAGAAGTGTGGCGGGCTCCAGAGAAATCCACGAGGGGGGGAGGCACGAGAAAGGGAATTTTACTTCTAATGCAACAGTTTTTAGTAAAAACTAAACTAAGAGAACTGAGGGAGTACATGTATTAGTAGCCCCCCGAACAGACCACGCAGTAGAGTACCTCTACACACTCTTACATACATAGATAGACCTTCTCTCTACACACATCCAGCATAGCACACAGGTAGATACAACAAATCAATCTCAGAAAGAGAGGGAGGGGGGAAATGGGTTGGGAACGTTCTGTTCACTTTGCTGCCCCCATGAGCCTTGTGTGGAAGCAGATGGCGTTGGAGATTGGGGTGTGCCACTGTCCAAGCCTAATACTATTGGCATCTAATACTATTCCGGCTCCAAAATACTTGGCGCTGTCCTTGGCGTGACTTGGCGTGACTTGGCGGTGTCCTGCCAAGCCGTGCGAGCCCTCTGATTCGGTCGTTGAGCCCCTCGACCGCCTGCTGCCGCCAAACATGCGTGAGCACTCAATTTATCCTGTCGAAATAAGGAGGCAGTGCAAGGTTATCTTTTCTTGTTCCGTTTTTACGAAACGAGGTGGAAAAAATGGAGTGGAATCGTTTCCATTCTCCCCGTTGTTGTGACAAAACTTGATATGTAGAGACAGACAGATACAGAGAGAAAAGATACAAGCACCGACCATGGCTAAACGACGAGGGAAACGAATAGAAAAATAAAGAAAAGGAGAAAAAGGAAAAAACAGAAACACTTTTCACCCACCATTGAGTTACACTTGAGTTCCTTGCTCTCAACAATAATGAATTCTCGTCACATGTAACTACTCATACATCTTTAATGGGTATCTTGGCGGGGTTGCCGACAATCAAAGGCAGGGGTTAGGGCAAAGAAGAATAAAAGCACCAGCAGCAGCAAGATCCCACGTCGCCGAGCCAGTGGGAAAAAATTTTCTTGGCTCGTATTTCCGTTTTAGTCGAGATGCTGTGGGTCGAGATGCTGGCCCACGGTCGCTGGCTTGACTCGCTGGGGAGATGCATTCCATTCCGCCGACTCGCGGAACTGACAGTCCGTCAGTCTCTCTCATCACGTCGCTTGGACACCACCGTTCTTTTCGGGGTATCCCGTCTCCACTCTGTTGGCTCCAAATCGCATGTATCAGCGTCGTCATCGACGTTGGCATGGCATTATTAAAGTTTCCGCGGCTGTATCGCGGTTGCTGCAATTGGTTTATTAAGGAGTGAGCTATGGCGAAAGGGCGTCACTGTGAAGATTCCTGAAGTCAAATTAATATGAGGCTCAGCTTGGGATAATCAGGTCAAAGAGTGCTTCAAACATCTACATACACAGACCTTGAACACCTGGATCATGAGATATCACGATACTGAAATCCTTGGCATCACCGATACATGTGTCTTCTGGTCATGGCCACTTTACAGACATCTCCGCCTGGGTGTATCCGAATACCAATCTGCTGAATGTGATTCATTCTCCCGGCTGGCAGCACTCTGGCAAGCAGTTGTACTCTAGTCCAGAGTGACCTCACTGGCGCCCCCCCCCCCGAATCATGTTACGCCCGAGCAATCAACCATGGGCGACCCAGACAACTTTTTAATAATCCATGAGGCACGTCTTACGCACACTTGACATTTTCAATCCGACCTTCGCACGGCCTAGCTAACAAGCGAATCATAAACACAAAATATAGCTACAAACGGTCAATCTTACACTGCACCTTCAACCCCTTCTCGGTTACAGCATTTTCTACCTACACTAGTCGACACATGACTCACTTATCGACTTGAGGCAGCACTCCGTCATGGAACTCATTGCATGAATGCAAGAAAGCGCAGTGGCTTCAAATGCCCGATCATGAGATATCACTATTCAATTAATGCTTGGCAGCCAAGCAATAGCACTTTTCCAAGCCATGTCTCCATTATTGGTAGTGTTTTTTTCTCTTAGCTATCACATCTTATTGCGTAATTACTTTTTCCATGCTTATTTGCGAGGTCTCTGAAGCACAAAAAATTCAGAAAATACAGGTATACATGCGCCTATCCAGTAAAGTAAGTCACAATAACTTTGCAGGGACCATTAGGTTTGGCGGTCCATTCGGGGTAGGTAGTACATGGAACCAATATATCTGGGTTATAGTATTAGAGGGGAAATCTTCTCTAGATATATTAGCACTTTTTTGACTCCTTCATTAGTAGTAATTAATCGACGGGTAAATCTATACCGATATTGATTGATTACTTCATTACTCGTATACTGTATACGATAGGCTATTAGCTAATAAAGAGGAACAGACCCAAGATCGACTACCCTATAGTAGCTAGATATTTTGAGGTTTGTATATTGTATTTACCAACTGCCACGAGGGCCTGCGATATATCCGAAATTATATTGAGTAGACCCATGAAAGCCAAGCATCATATAAGATCACTCGATAGAGCCAAGGCCTTCGTTAGAGAAAACATAATTTCCTTGGATTTCCAGCCAATAACAGCCAGAAACTCTTGTGATATGCCATAATACATATAGTGTTTTTTCCCTTTTTTCTGTTGTATAAGTTGCTTCATAAATCTTAATTAAAACAGAAAGGCGTTGTGTCAATGAGCCGAGCTTAGGATTTGGCCTATACTACATGTAGTTGTTTACTTGTACTTGCGTTAGAACCTCATAAACAGGTTTGATAATATAAATTTCAGAAGCAGTTGTATGGTATAAGGGATCCGGGGCGTGGACGTCTTATGTTACATCCATTGTTATTGTTCACATGCCTATTTGGAGCGTACTCCAGTCTTACAGACTCTCAAATCCCAAAGATTTCCCCTTAATTTAGTACAAAGTATATCGATATTAAGCATTAGTTTTTTTTTTTGGAAGCCGAGGGCTTCTAAACAATAATCAGCTTTAGAAGTGCTCCTCCAGCTCGTATAAATATCGATTTTTCACTTTACCATCTAAGCGCCTGTTAAAACAGCTTTGATAATGATAACACATGCAGTTTCAGAAGATACCCTTTTGTAAGCCTGCAACTCGAGGGCACGAGATATCTCTTGTTAGCGCTTAGAGTGGCAGAAGTGACCTAAGAGAATTTCGCGGCTTGAAATTGATTTAGACAATATCCAACAATATCACATTATATTGATCATCCTGTAGGTACTCCTAAGGTCCTAAATAGAGAATTGGGTTGCCGTGCACGTGGCGGTGCCTTGATTCGGCACTCAAAATACTTTGACTGGCAAAGCCTGACTGGCACCGAGAGTTGTATTAGCGCGACCAACTCAACTAGAATAGGATACGCTACTAAGCGGGGGGGACTGGGAACCTGAAGGTGTACTATCATGACTATTGGAGGATTCTTTAGCCGGTCATGTATGATACTTTTCCTGGCTACGTAGTAGCTATTCGAACACCCCCCCCCCCCCATCTGAGAAATCCAATCAATGAAGGAAGAAAACATCGGATTCGGGACCACTCACTACTTTTTTGAGCAGATGTTGTTCACGAATCATTAACCAAGATTTAAGTGAGCCTGTTGTGAGCTTTCGAAGAAAGTTCATAGCTCGGTAGCAATAATAAACCATCCAGTGAGATTAGAGGACTTTGTAAGAATAGTCGAAATGATTGCTTACAAAAGAAGGAGTATATAGACTTCTTTTATGACTGGATTTCAATTGGGTTTCAAGTGATTGGCTGAGCGAGTCTTGGAATGATGATAATGAAGAGAGTGTGTTTAGAGACCTGAGCTAGGTGGAAAGTACCTATGATATGTGTAGATTCTATACTGCTAGCTTTCTCACGATAATTGCTATCCTCAGGTAAAACTATGAATCCATAACCACTTGTACGCACATACCTACATGTAGTAAATACACTGTAGAGTATGTATTACTACATATATATCGAAGCTCGAAACTGGTTTCCATTGAGATTGGTAGTAACGAAAAGGCGAAGTTAGAGGTCGGCGAGTATTCTGGCTTGGCTGCCATCCTTAGGCAATAAAGCGCCAGGACGAAGGATTGCAGTTCGGCCCGCCTCCGCACACGTGCTAATAGAATTTAATTTGCCAAGAGAAAACATAAAACCGTTAGAACCTACTAGTGATGCCGAGACTCGAAATCCCTATTATCACATGGCCTTCCATACAATCACCTGACTACATGTAGTAAACCCACATTCCATCCCAAGCTACGAAACAAGCGTTGAGACGCAGAGTTGATACCAGGGATTGCACCGGATATCACTAACATCCCTTCGACCAAGCCTTGGAAGAGACGAGTCTAGAACATAATCGAAAGCTTCTCCGTTGGCAGAGAATTCAGATTTATTTTTTTATTGAATTGAGAATCCGTTAATTTACCGAATACGATAACGCGGCAATCTGGGTTACGAAGAAACTCCCTATTGTCTTGATTCTACTTGCCTACATGTATTCTATTATCTTTCTGGTTTAGAACATGTACTCTATGTCAAGGAGGAAGTTGGGGCATACATGTGTGTATGCAGGTGGTCGTAAGCATATTCCAAACTCATTTCCAATGTAACTTCACCTGTCCCATTATTTCCATAGCAGTAGCTGTGTAGTCGAGGTGTTGGCACAATGACAGGAAACTAGTCTAGGAATCATTGACTTCCAGGGTCTTAGCTCGATAAGATTACCAAAGCGAAAACAAGTTGGGTATCCAAAGTAATTTATTTTTACTAGAAACAAATTTATATAAATTTCCTAGTTATTTATTGAGAACGTTAAACATCAGATGAAGGCAGAAAGGAAAAAAGATACCAACCGCCATGGACCCACCACAACGGATTACCATAACTCCAAGATAAAAAGCAAAGGGAAAATCAAAGTAAATGCAAGCTGCAATTAACTGCAACTGCGATAGAGGCATGCGGTTGTGCCTTACCAAGGGAATAAGGTCTAGATAACGCCCTTGACACTCGTGCCAAGCAGCCCGCCTCTCTCTCTGTTACCACAAAGGTCCTCAGAGCTATCACGCCAAGTGTTGCAAGGTTCCCGACAAAAAGAATAACCAAGATAACAAGGCTTGTATGCAGGTCCCCACCACATCAAAAGGACAAAACCATAATATAAAATAAGCGGAAATGGAAAGGAGAAAAGGGAATAAAACAGGAAAATAAACAGAAAATAAACAGGTTAGTGCCAAATGCAGTGTAGAATAAAAACCATCGCGAATTGCTTAGAGCAGACTTCGTGATGAAAGAAATGCATGATGCCCCAATAAGGAAGTTTATGCGAACCCAAACTTTTCCAGCCATACTCAAAAAAGAAAGAAAGGAAGAAAGAAATCCTCTGGGGATATGATATCACCCTACACTTCACTTATCTGAGCTCGGTCAACTTATTCCCAATCCCAGACTTGTCCCAGGAAATGGGCCATGTTGACACGCTTGTTTTTCATCTCGATAATCCAAGGATGTTCTAACATCCTCCATGGACTAGCTCGTCTCGCAGTATCTTTCTCGAGACTGTGAAAATCAAGTTAGTATTGGAAAGCAAGAGGCTAGAACACAGGAAAAACATACCAACAACGGATAAAGTATTTGAAGTTATCACTCCACTTAATTCCGAGATGAGGTTCGTCTTTGAGTTCTGGGATTGGTTGTCGAACGATATATGTGAGGAGATCGATCAGACCAGCGCGCCCACCACTGTCGGCTTCATTTCCAAATGGAAAACGGTGCTGAGCAACCTCAAGTAAGGTAACCCCAAGAGACCAAACGTCGGAGGTGATGGTGTAAGAGTGCCCTTGGATTCTCTCAGGCTAAATCAGGGTTAATAAACGTCATTTCGAGCTTTGTAGTAGCGCAGGTAAACGTACAGCCATGTAATATGATGTACCAATGAAGGTATCAGCATTGCCTTTGGAGCCGATAAGTTCACCGGAAACACCGAAGTCACATAATTTAACTTGCCCATTTTTACAAAGAAGGATGTTCGAAGGTTTGATATCTTCATCATAGGTTAGTGAATAGACATCCAATTCCCATATAGAGTCACAAACCTCTGTGGATAATCTTTCTTCCACTTAAGTACGTTAGTCCCTCCAACACGCCCTCTGCGATCTTTCCTAAAACCTTTTCTCCAGTCCTGCCATCGAGCTTCTTCACCTCCCTGTAGATACTATCCAAGCTGCCGCCTTCACAAAATTCCATGATGATCGAGATAGTTGCTGAGGAGACGTCCATAAATGCACCGTGGTATTTGCAAATATACGGTGATGAGCATTCCTTGTTGAAACTGAGCTCTCGGAAGATTTGCTTCTTGACTTCAGGGTTGGGATCCGTGGTAATGATCTAACCCAGGTGTTCCATGTCAGTTAATGTTTCAGATAGCGGCCGATACGGCCGCCGGGGATGTGGGGCATACCTTCATGGCAAAAACTGTTTTTCCGCCCTTCAATTTACACCGCGTCACAGCTCCCCCAGCTCCTTCACCAAGACTTCCCAGTTCTATAATTCTATCATTTAAACTAGCACTCCTCCACCCTTCGTCATCTAGATCATCCGCATCCAAGTTTTCGTTTTCCCAGTCAATGCTTCCTCTGCGACCCGTTCCTCCGGTCCCTCCAAGAATCGCGGATTCACTACCCATCCCGCTCGTATCGGGTGAATTCCGCACCTGTTTCTTCAACGTCATAGCAAAGCCCAAAGCTGCATATTGCTGGTTTGCTCCAGCCACTGGGCTTGCATATGACGATGAGCGTTGCTGCTGCTGAATAGGCCGTATCGAGAGAGGGGCTGGGTTACCCGGGGTTGCCAGACTTAGCTTAGGTGGGCCACGTCTGGGCTGAGGAGGTCCAAGAATCGGTGCAGAATATCCATTGTTGACTTGAGTATTGAGCTGGGGGGTGGGCTGTTGAGATACGTTATTTGAAGATCCTGGGATTGAAAGCCCGAGGCGAGGAGGACCACGGGATGGAACCGGTGCTCGCAGGAGTGGGACCTGTGCTGTGGACATAATGTGTGGCTCTTGGTATAAAGCCTAGAACTGCAAAGAAGATCAGTTAGAGAAGAAAAGTCGAATAAGGTAGCAGTGAGAAAAGTCGCACTTTTCTTCCTGCCAATTATATAAGATTAAATGGTAGCTTACGATGACGTGGGCGAAAACTTCGAATTCTACAACAATAAAGACGAAAAACTATGTATCAGAAAGTGGTAAAACGAGAGTTGGGTCGTTTAGACTATTTATCTTGCCTTTGGTCGGTGGGACTGCCGCGAAGTCAGGACGACGTGTCGCTACTCTCGGTTAATGCTGGGGATGATGGGATGTGAGCTCTGTCTGAGCGACCAAGGTGGGGGACTAATGCAGTTATGCTTATGCTAGAGACAGAGGCAAAGGCAAAGAGGTGCAGGCGAGCTAGAAATGAGTAGACAAGTTGTAGAAGGAAAGAAGCCGCGGGCACCGTAAGATATGCGGTGAATATGTGGTGATGGGCCTGACTGATGGCTGAAATTCAAAGATGCCCCAGACTGGGTTGGTGTTGATGTGGTGATGATGAACGAACGAGCAAACGAGCGAGCGAGCGAGTGAACGAGTGAATTTTTTACGGCGCCGGATATCCGCTGGGATATCTATTGACCTAACCTACTAGATGGATAGTAGTGATACGAGGCGTTATTTTTTTGTATTTTATTTTTCTGTTTGTTCGACGAACAGATCACAATAGCAAATCCCAGTGTTGGGGGAGCAAAAGAGGCGAGGAGGGGGCGTCGGAAGGATAAAGGTGGAGGGGTGGAGACTACGGCTAGAGAGGACAAGACCAGCCATATCAACACCTATCTCCTGATGGGGGAGGAGCACGCTGCAGCCCGCTCTATGAACCCACCCCCCGCCGCCGCTGCATACATACATACATGTACTCTACGCACTCTTGTATCATACTGTCTATGTACATGTTGATAACTCGATTTTACGTACAGGCAGCTATTCGTTCACACATATCAGGTCCGTCAAATTCGTCAAATACCACTCCCCATACGTGGGATTCCTCCTTGGCCTTCTAGAGATGCTTGCCTGTTATCTACATCTCCGGTAGTGATAAATCGAAGCCTTGTCTTCATTACGCCCTCAATCACTGATCCCGTTCTGCTCCTAAATATCATTTGACCTGTTCGACTCAGCGCCAATTGCCTGGTCATTAATTAATGCAGCTCTAGGCAGTGAGGCTGCATAGCTTAGGGATTTTCGCCTTTGGCGGGATCTTGGGACTTGGAAAGCATGAGATATCAAGGTTCCAGTTAGACACGCTTCAAGTTTTCGGTGTGTCGGAAAAATCGAAATCCAGGCATGAGCAGCGTTTTTGGCCTCCCTGTCCCGCTCTGCTTTCCCCTCATCCAACGAGCCTCACTGTTCGAGACGGGTACCCCTGACTTTTGGACTGGATAAGCGCTGCATGTGTTTCAGCCTGTCTTACGATTACATGTACCATGTTTCCCAACCACATTTTGACGAATCAGAGAAACAGAATAAACCATCTGGCATTCACAAGCTTACAATTCATAAAATAGAGTTCGGGATCATTGGATTCGGCTGTGAGCATTTGTATGCTTCCCAATTTTTCATCTCATCTAGGCTTTCAAGCTCTGCACATTTGAAGATGATGGCGCCTGTGGCCTTTATTTTAAGGTTTGGACCAGACCGCTCTGCTGGCAGGGGGCCAACGTTAAGCAGAAGACAGCGCGCGGTTGAGAAATACATAAGGGACCACGACAATAAAATGTGTCATAGCTGCTTTCTATTGAGGTCTAAAGAAGGAACCATCTCTCTATCAACAACCTAGTTGGGCAAAGGAAACCTCGATAGCACTAGCGGATGTCGTCCTATAAAGCGCCTGGTATCCAAAGGTTTGGATTTTTGTTTCTGGGTTCAAAGAGCGCTGCTCGGAGTTTGATACTGAGAATCGAGAATTGGGTAACGATAGCCTTACGGCCCTCATATCATTATGTTTGACCGATACTGGACTCTCAAAATAACAATTTAAACAGGGCACGCCATGCGGGGAGTGGCTTGCAATTTCATTACCAAGCTTTCATGGAAAGTTTGAAGCTGGGACAAGCCCTCTCGGTAGTTGTGCAAAGGATAGGATGAGAAAAGTTAAACTAATATTGGATGAGAAGGGTGCTCTATTTTAACTGAAGACGAGTGACATATAGTGGATGCAGCCTTATGGCTTCAAGATCGTGATGATCTTCCGCTAGGAGTTTTGCCAAGTTTAGCCCAGCTATGCTAACGAAAAACTTGCAAGTCAATCCGTTACCCCGCAGCCCGAGCTCTCCAGACTCCAGGGCCTTGAGGGACCTCGAAAAAAAAACCGAACTGCAAGATGGTCTATGTGTCAAACAACTCGGTTCCACGAACATCTTGCATATCGCGACATACTTAAGCGGCTCCCATGTTTCTGGTATGCATGATCATATTATATTCTGCTGCACTTTCTATCTGCCGTGACAAGCCTTATCTTTTCTGCCAAACTTACGCAGCCTTGTGAAGCAGTGGCGATGATGAGGTAGCATAGAGGCACTGAAAACAAGTTTGCTGTAATTTTCATCGGAGATTTTATCTGGACTATGAAACTATGGGTCTCGATCGATATCTTCACTTGCATCCGTACGAGATATATATCAAATCGATATATTATGCCTATGTGTGTTGCGTGTTCTATCTGATGCGCATGGTGCGGGGTCTCTTACCATAAACTAAGGCGACCACCTTTGTTGCTGTGGCAGCCTACACGATCGATATGCAACCTGGACTCTATAGTGCGATTCTCGAGAGAGGGTAGGTGTGTCAACTTGAATTTCAATTAGCAGAAATCGACCTTTAGCTCGAAATAAGCGTAGATTAGGGTCTTTACTTGAAGCTCTTCCTACAAAATCAATTGCCACTCAAGTTTACACACCTACCCACTATCTTCAAGACTCAAGGCGTTGAAGCGCAATACCGGAATCATAAGACCAAGATCTACACCGGACTCTACAAGTAGAGCTTCCCATGGATCATTTATGCTTTCATAATGTCTGACTCGGTGAGGAAACTATAGAGACCGGGCGCATGCAACCTCGCACTTATCTGCCAGTCACCTGGGCACCGAGCATGACAGTTCTGTCCTGCATCCAAGTCTGCACTCAAATCAACGGCTCACATATCGAAAGTGTGCCCTGCCTTCGGCCGCGTCACGATTCGGCGCCGACTATGCAACCTAGATTTTTAGGATCTTGGGTTTGGTATCGGGCCGAAAACTTTCCGAAAGCAGCGTAGATCTATGGGCTGCAACCTCATGCAAGGATTGCCAGTGCCGATGTCGGATAAACCAAAAACATTTGGCGCGGTGGATGATAAATAAAATTATTTCACTGATATTCTACGGATCCTTAGCCTTATCCTCAGCTGAAAGTAACTCAAGGTTACAGTAGAGTAGGTACTATATTGTGCCCCATAACCTTCCCGCAATGCCACCTGGGATGAAATTAGTCCAGTTTCCAGCCTACCTATGCATGAAGAAATGGCGAGAATCTATTTGCTGTGATGGGGCGGTGGGTGGGGGGGGGGGGCATATCTCGACCCAGTAGGGAATGAAATTACCTCAGACCAGAATTTAGATACAGTCTAGCTAGTGTAAATGGGATTTATACCGCGGAGACCTATTAGAGACTTTGCGGAGATGGAGCCGGCTCCATTTTCCAGTAACATCATTGGTGTTGATCCCACAAGCTGACAATCAGATATCGAGAATATAGAGCCGGCTCCATATGCGCAAAGTCTCTATTATCACATTGAGCTCTTTTTCAGGTTAATGAACCTTCTAGTCCTAGAGTAGGTACATACATGTACGGACGGGGATGAGAGCCACCAATACCCTCTTAATGCATTGAGAAAGGTCTTATAAGGTTCTACCTGCATGGAGATATAGCAGAAATGCTTTTTCGAATTATGATCATGCTCATGATAAGCTTCCTGGTGCTAACTACTAGCATACAGGCACCCTATCACTCGATATACCTACAAGTAGTTAACCAGGACTACAATTACACGTAGATTAAGACCAACTATATGCAGATATCGCTTTGCTGGCTTGATATCAAAGAACAACTGATCATATTGCCTCGCGCGTACGTAAGTATCAGTCCTTAAATTGTGAGCCATATGAGGTTGAACAGGTCAATTTCGGGTACGAGCGCATTAATAAATATTAATTGTCCGTAGGTACAGGTACAGCGGTGGGTAATATGTCATTGGATGGCGTAGCCACAATTTTGCCTGCAAACGCGTGTTTTGGTGGCGTTCCGTCTGATGACTTATTGCCCGCCGTTGTACAAGAGAAGAAGAAAGGCTTGAGAGATGACATACACTACATAAGCGGAAGGTGTTCAAGAAGACTGAGGTTGGTATATGGAGTTCTACAGATTGAGCATATAGCAGCTAGGCACTACGTGCTGCTACTCTGTCATTTGGGTCAGGAAATATGGCAGACCCAGGCAGGTGTTAGCAAGACCTACAGATCTTGTGTAATATACATGAACATGACAAGACAGTAACATCAGCTATAGACGGGACATACTCGTATACCCCTGCCATCGCGCACATGATAAGCAGTACACGTTGTGAACGTGTTGCATAGAAAAGGCGGTCGAAGTATATGTAAATATAAATGAGTGATATTCTGTGATTACCACTCGACCAGATATCCACATGTATTTGAGTCTTTCTTTCTTGTAAATGATAGGGGCTTTTGATCTAATGCTATTACAGGTTACCATGAAACTTTCATACTTTCTTGGTATCGTATTCAAGATAAAGTGAGCCATGTAATCAAAGCGTGCGCTTAGTTGTCAAAAAGGGAAAGGGCGAAACAGTCACAGAACTAGAAAAAAGCACATATTAGGGTAGAATTTAATAGCATAATAATACTCTCTTATGTAGCAAGGGTCTATCAAGCCTCTGGTCTTCAAACCAGACAAAAGCTATACGTAGATCCAGCTTCAATGTCAATAAAGTTATTTATAACCAACACAATTCGTGCTCGCAGACCCAGAGGTAGTTTCAGGAAATTCAATCACTTTAATTGCCAATACCCTTTCATGGGCCGGCTTCGTGTGATGCTAGTGTTGTTGCGTCACAAACGATCACTCGGCAACCAGATTTATCCGAAAATCTTCAATCTTTTTTTTTTTTTTTTTGTTTAACTCATTAATTGCATGCAGCGAAAATCTTCAATCCATAGGTGGAGCAATGCGAGATAAGAACCTGAGGGGATTATACCTACGTGTATTTAATTTACTAATATTCTCGATCGTGTTGCTGTTGTGAGACACAGTGGTTTTGGGTGTTATTTTAGAAGGAAGACTGTGGAGATTGTTAGTTACGGAGAATACCCTTGCGATAATTATCAAGTTTTACCACCATCACTTCTCCTGTTTTCTGCTTAAATGTGTTATTAAATTCTTGAAGCTTTTTGAGGGGGGGTATATGCTATTCTCTTACTGAAATGTCCTCCAGGCCACCAGCCACATCAACCCCTCCACCACTAATACAAACTAAAAACCAACTACACCCTCCACGTCTGATCTAATCTTCAACCCCTGCCTCATTCTCTCCGGCCCATAAACATATCCTTCTTATTAAAAAAAAATAAAGCATTTGCATCTTCACAGTCTATACCGTACCACACCCGGTCCTTCCACCGCGTACCGAACCAGGTCATCGCTATAATTGTTAGCACCACATGGGCCATAATCTTTGGCTGCAAGAGCCTGTGTAAGGCGTAGCGGAGGGGCGATAACACAGTACGGTCTCGGATGTCAGTTTGAGGCATGATGCGGAATATGGGCGCGGAGTATGGTTGTTATGGTGGATTTAGTGGGTTTAGTGGGAGCTGGATTTGATAGGGTGGGTCTTGGATCTAATGTGGGTACGAAGTCATAGCTATAGTAGTTGGTTGTTTGGGCCGAAGGGATGGTGGCCATGGGTCGCCTTGAAAGAGGGTACTCGCTGGGCGGTGTTAATGTTATTCATTGTCAGCCATTACGGTGGTTGCTGTTAACAATTGTATTGCTATTAACTTTCATTATGTACTGTAGTTACATATAGCTTGAACGTGGTTCCAGAATATCGATGCTTTGAATTTCTTTTGAATCGTGATTTTCTCTAAAACTGTACCTATAAAAAGGTGCCTTCACTTACCCTCCTTATTTCTAATCATCGATTCATACACTAACTTTATGTCTACTTCAATTGCTTCAAATTGCAAAGGCATCCCCGAAAACGGTTAATATAGACCATATTATTCTGGCGCATTGTGCTCCGTGCCCTCGAGCTGTATGTGCTTTTTATCCTAGTTTATTGGCTATATATAGGTATCCGATCTATCGATATATTAGTTACTACATGTATTTTCCTATATCACCTTCTGATTAGGGACGATCCATGGCCGGGATTGTGAATAAATCAATTAATCGACTAGCCAAACTAAGATTGCGAGTACCGGGTGATATGATATGACGTGACGAGATATACACTCTAAATTATGCTTAAGCTGGCTTATCTATTGAGATGCCTGTGCTGGAACACTAAGTATTACCTCAGTGATACTTTTACCAATCGAGTCACTCGTCCCAGCAGGGCCACGCATGTCACGCAGTGTTGGGTCGGCTATCGGGTGGCCTGTTACATATCGTTAAGGGGGTTGACCCCGACTGTCTGCGTGTACTCCCCTCACTCTTGTTTCGCAGTGATGTGGCCAGATATGCAGGTGCTGTCATGAGATCTTCAACTCTTAAAGATGGCCCACTGCTAAGTGTGCGTCTTTACCAAAATCTAAGCTCGCAGTTAGAGTAAACAAGGCTCAACAGCATGTACCGAGGGGGTGACTTTTCCCAAAGTACCAATCTCTCTTTGCCCGGGCCCGAAAGATACATGTAAATACATATACGTTGTACATGTATACATGTATACACTGTGATATATATGTCACCCCACTTCCTGAGCACAGTCATCCATACGACACCGTCACGGGCCACACTAGGTCAGTTAACCAAAAAAGCCCAATAATCCTACTATGGTCATGCCTTCACGAACCACCACCAAGTCAGAAACCTACGACGCGCGTTCTCCCCACCCCCCACCGTGACGTTGCACGTTGCAGGAGCACCACCTCAGTCCGAGTGATCCCCCATGAGCCGTCACGTCACGCCAGACACAGTGCCGTAACCATGGGGGCCGTTCCGAGCCTTTTTTTTCCCCTCCCGAGTCCGAGATGGATGTGCCGTGCGTACATGAGGCCGCTACGTCTAGCTGCACAGATGGTTTGTCTAGGCATGTACACACACAAACCCGTGCCCGATCTAGCGTGGGTAATTTGTTTAGATAGGAAAGAGTAAACAAGAGGCAGGTAGGAAGAGGAGGAGGTACATGTATGTAGGTACTCTATTCTACTCTAGAGCAGGTACAGCAAGTGGATGTAGAGTGCCCCTAGCTACAGCGGTTCCGATATCCGATCCCGATCCCGATACCTGGGGTTCTTGTGCTCTCTAACCGGAATGGAGTGGCTTAATTACACAGTCGACAGAATCCCTGTTGGTGGTATTAATGTTCCATCTCTCTCATCTAATATAAAGAAGGTTTGTTTGTCTGTTTGTCCCAGCACAGAGTATCTCCAGCATGTATGTAATGTATCCAACTTTACCTTTACCTCACGTCTCTGTAGGACCATACAAACACACAAATGCCCCCCCCCAGATGCCTCCTCTGCTCTACTCCACCCCCCGTCAGCACCAATGGTGGGGGATCGGCGCAACTGCATGCAACGGCCGGTCAGTTTTCAATAGATTAAACCCAACGGCAGCACAGAAAGTCTAGCTTCCCCTAACCCTTCCTTTCCTTCCCTGCCTTGCCTTGCCCTACTTGGCTTACTTGGCCCGCTTGGTTCGGTACATGTAGTTTCAACGCACGGCTCACCGGGGGGTATCTGGGCCGCTCGTTCGTTTATCACTCTACTCTTGCTCTACTTGCCGCCGCGTTCGACATCCCGGAGAAAAAGAGTTCTGGATTGCGCTCGAGGCGGTCGAGGCGACGGCTTGAGGTGATGGAATTACAGCTCGCGTCCTGTTTGTGAGGTTTCATTTCGTGATCAACGCCTCTCAACCGTGAGTCGTGTTCTAGAGTTCTAGAGTACTATAGAGTAGAGTGGTCCGTTCGGGCTTGGACTTGAACTTGGGTTTGGGCATGGGGGCTCGCTCGCAATTCAACGCAACGTATGTAGTTCATCTCCCGGGTTATTAAGACCTGGCCGGGCTTGCTCTTCTTGCTTTGTTTCTTACTCTCTGGGTTTTGGGCGTAAGACTCGGCTCATTGGTTTATTACGAAAGCTTCGGGGAAATAACATAAAAAGCCAAAAAAACAAAAAAACAAAAAAAACAGAAAGTGCAGCAACAGTAAAGCCCCCATGACGGGGAGTGGGTTCAGCCTATGTATGCAATTGTGGTCTATGAATGTATGTACGTCATTAGCCCATTCGTCAATTATTCGTTTAAATCCTTCGGTCTTTACACTTTACATATGTATGTAGAGAAGAGACAGGCCGTTATAAAATCGCGGGGGGGAGCAATCAGAGGAGGTTGTTCGATGCGGTGCCGGTAGAGCATACTTTCGGGTTTTACTTTTCCGGGGTTATTGTATCATGGGGTGGAGGGAGCAGAGCATCAGAGCTTGGCGGGCTTTTGAGATGTTCTTTCTTTTGTTTTCTTTGAGCCTTTGTACCTGAGGAAGAAGCTGCTGGTAGGGGATGAAAACCAACAAAACCAACAAGAATCTTTAAGTCTAGTGCAGGTACCGACCGGTATTACATTTCCTCGGTCAACGAGGTGACTGGCCGCTAGCTAGCAGATCTAGAGTAGCGCTCCGGAATGTTTCCTCTTCGGTGGGTGGAGGATGAGTATCTACCTCCATGCGGAGTGGATGTATGTAGCTCTCTTATGTCTTGCTCTCCCCCGCGTAAAGGGTCGGTTGGGGCCAAAAAAAAAATGGTTTGAGGCGGGGCAACACAGTTTAATGCACTGAAGGCAGATCATGTTTCCGCCCTTTTTTTTTGTGGTGTTGATCTTACTGGTCTCGACTGGGGGGTTGTAAAAAGTAGCAGCAGCATGGCAAAAAAAAAAGATTTCTTTCTTTATTTCTTATGGTTTTACTTTTTTGATATGCAGACGTTGTTTAAATCCAGCGCCCAGAGATTTTCGATGCCTTTCTTTTTTGTTTTTTTCTAGTAGGTGGTGGTGGGTGGAGGGCCGTGATAGGATGGGGAATTAAGGAAGAAGACTGAAGGTCAACTGCGCTGCAGGTAAGAAGGCAGGGCGTGTGGCCCCTTTGGTTAGGTGTGGGAGGCAAATAGATGAATTGTAGGCACAGTACCGCGAGTGATTGTCGGTATCTCTGAAGTCTTCTGCTTCTGTAGCACCGAAAACACTCACGCGGGCGAGGAAGGGATTTGCAAAGCTGCTGGGATGGAGTGGAGTGGAGTGGGTCTCTTGACATTTGGTGTCTTCTATTCCATGCAACCAACCAGTGCTCTATGTAAAGGTAGCTTGACTTGACTTGGGTTGCTTACGCTGTGTAGCTAACCATAAGCTGTCTCTGATTTGCAACTTGTTTCCCTACAGACCACAGTAATGTACCCTCCGCCACCACCGGGCTTTCTCGCTCCCCACGAGCCTCTATTTGTGTGGACCCTTTTTTTCCATCTATCCAATCCATCCAATCCACCCCCCTAGATAGCTACCATGTATGCAGGCATGCAGCACTCAATTGATAGACGCGCCTCACGGAAAAAGATATCGCCAAAACTAAAACTAAATTGGAAAGGAAAGGAAAGAGAACGCAAACCACTGATGAAGTTTGCCTCCTCCTCATCCCGTACCTAACACATGTAGTAGTGGTGGTGGTGTTAGTATATACTAGTAGTGGTCTCATAGATTCCTTACCTTTACTCTGCTGCACCTCTACACAGAGCTAATGTACGAGTACATGACATCCCTCCACCCTCTCTCCCTTCATCCCATCCCATCAACCATCTAAAACCTCCGCCTTCTCCTGATAGCTCGAGAACTGTCCCTGGTTTGGCCCGGGACCTATAACTGCGCTTCTTCGTATCTAAATACAACATTAAAATCTTCCCCGCATCCTTTCCCCTTCCCCCGCTATTAAATATTTTTGGGGCATACATACATACATCAGCTGGTTCATCAACTGCCACCCCAACCCCAGCATTCACTTCAGGGATTCGATTGCCTGCCTCCACATTATTTACAATCCAACTTGTGCTCCCTGATTGATATCAACTTCCTCATCTTCCCACCATCACAACGACAACCACCACCACCACCACCAAAAAAAAAAAAAAAACCCAACCACCCCATCCAAAACCTCAATACGTGACCGTCACACCCCATTCTATTATTGATAGCTTCCCCCATCCCAGGAAAAGCTACCTGCTACCCCTCTCGTTCGCTGCACTGTCATTCCACATCAGGCCTGTCTTCGTGATCTTGCTTCTCTAACAGGTAGTCTCGTGGGCTTCTGCACTTTCTTTAAACCTGCCCATCTCTTTCCAATATCGGGTACCCCGTCGCTTTCTATATTTCTTTATTTTTTTTTTCCCTTCTCCGGATCCGCTATCAATCACCACCGCACATCTCCCACGGCGCGCGCGTTTCAAGAGACTTTTTTATTTTTCTTTCCCTTTGCGTACCCTCAATAGAATAATAATATAGCTCGGCGCTTCTACGATTCATAGAATAATAATGCCTACATACAACATGCTCGGCGCCCCTGCTACTCATGCTGCAGCAGCTTCTGCTGCTGCTGCTTCTCGTCCAGCAACCCGGTCAAAGCTCCCGCCCTACATGTCGCTCTCTTTTTCAACTGTCCCCGAGATTCGACATGAGACCGCAGCCCACGTCACTGACGCTGCTTCCGCTTCGAGACTAGAGACCTTCTGCTCGAACCCCATTAGGCGAACCAGTAACAGTGTTCGAAGACTATTTCAGAGGGCCTCCCACTCCCTCCGGCTCTCCTCCTCTTCCTCCTCCTCTTCCTGCTCCTCCGGGAATGAACACTCGACCGGCGTGATCCACCACGGTATGAAAGAAAGGAAAGCAAAAATTACATTGGGAGACGGAGAGAGCGGCATCGGTATTGACGAAAAGGATAATGAGGAGTGCTTCTACTCACAGGACACTACGGCTGTTAGGAAAGGTTCGTAATAAAAATCTAGCGTTGTTACCGTCTGTTGTTGTCGTCGGCCGTCGTCCGTTGTTGTTTATTGTGGTTGTCGCACAACGGGGGACGACCCTGAATTACTACTGCTGCATACATACTACTCTCCCCCTCCTCCACTATGAGTGATCGTTTATGCTTACGACTGGGGAAAACGAACCAAATAGACTTTGTAAAGATTCTGCCGTCGGAGATTACTGCGCATATCCTGTCCTTCCTTGACCACCAGAGTTTGGTGAATTGCGAATCCGTATCGCACCAGTGGCTGAACGCTGCACGCGACCGCCATGTCTGGCGTAACGTGTTCAGAGACGAGCATGGGCCATGGAGGTCGCGCCCTGGAAATGATTGGAAGAAGATGTTTATGGTCAGACAGGAGCTCAATCATAGGTGGCAAAAGGGTCAGGTTACTGCCAAATATTTGAAGGGGCATACAGATAGCGTTTACTGCGTGCAATTTGACGAGTATGTCTACCTCCAAAACGAGTTTTTCCTCCAATCCCGCCATACTGATTGTCGGTTTCAGAAAGAAAATCATTACAGGCTCGCGCGACAAGACCATCAGGATATGGGACATTGCGACAGGCGAGTGTCTCAAGGTCCTGGGACAAGGCGCCCGGAATCCCGCGTTTGGGGAAACAGCAGCGGCGGTGGCAGCCAATGACATGGTCGCCCCGCGCAAAAGCTCCACAGATTACCACCACGCCTCGGTCTTGTGCCTCCAGTTTGACGACGAGATTCTGGTCTCTGGTTCGTCCGATCACACCTGCATCGTTTGGTCGCTGCCTTCCTGTACGTCGGTCATGCGGCTTAGCGCCCACACGGCTGGTGTCCTGGACGTGTGTTTCGACAAGAAACATATCGTCTCATGCTCCAAGGACACCACCATCTGCATCTGGGACCGCAAGACGGGGAGGCTTCTCCGCCAGCTCACGGGCCACAGGGGCCCCGTGAATGCCATCGCCATCCGCGGAAACCTCATTGTCAGCGCCTCGGGCGATGCGCTCATCAAATTGTGGAATGTGGATACTGGAAAATGCGTCCGTGATTTCACGGGCCACAATAGGGGCCTTGCGTGTGTGCAATTCAGCGAGGATGCGAAGACAATTGTGAGCGGTGGAAATGATCAGGACATCAGAGTCTGGGATGCGACCAATGGCGAGTGCCTTAGGGTGTTGCAGGGGCATTCGCTATTGGTTCGAACGCTCCACTTAGATTCCCGGAATAGGAGGATTGTTTCGGGATCCTATGATCAGGTTCGTGATGCGCCACCCTCCCCCCACACCCCGCATTTGATTCGTTTATTTCAATACGGAAGTTGAGAGCTGACCTATCGATTACAGAGCGTGAAAGTTTGGGACTTGGACACGGGGAAGCTTATTCTCGACATCCAGAGGTTCCACTCAACGTGGATCCTGTCTGCCAAGGCGGACTACAGGCGCATCATCAGCACTAGTCAGGACAATCGTACTCTGGTTCTAGATTTCAGCACAGGGATGCAGGACCTCGACGTTCTGGAGAATCCTTAATCTGTCTAATTCTTTTCCCTTATCCCTTTTTTTTTTACAGACTTGAAAAATAGTTTGTTGTATAGTGACCACTGATAAAGGTTTTTTTTATGGCGAATTCTCCTCTTTCTACTTACCCCATAGATTTTTATTTTTTGATCTTGGTTGTTGCCATTTGTTTTCTCTCACCTGCTTTGACTTTCTTTTCCTTTTCATTTTTTTTTGTCAATGGTTTTGGGCGGATATCTACTACTTCTTTGCTTTAGTATGGGTGGGGGCCGGGTGTTGTGGAATTTTTTCAAGTTATGCTTTAAGAAACTGACTTACTGGTTGCTGGACTGCGGGTTGGTACAGTCAGTCACGTTGCATGTTTTCTTTTTTCTTTTTGCTGCTGTGCAAAATGCTTTACTTTCTTTGATAAGTTTGCTTTGTTACATGTACTATAAACGGCATTGAATTTGCCCCCGTCATCCCCAGTCTTGCTTGGATTTGGAAGAAAATCGTTCTATGAGGTTCCAACTTTCTTGCTCTTACTCGTAAATGTTGCCTCTTGTTGGTTGTATATAATTAGAGATGCATGTTTCGCATTGGGTATTTATAAAGAAACCAATGCCCTGTTCCCGATAGATACTGCAATATAGCTCTCTGTTGCTTCATTGTGTGTGGTGTTTGGTCACAAGGTATCACTCGAATCACTGCCAACCCACCGGTTCATCCGAAGATTCGACGGCACGCTTAGCGCGCAGTGTTGATACCGTAGGATACAGGCGCCCTACTTGTAGTAAGGCCTCCGATGGCAGCTGTAGAACAGTAGATTACTTTTACTCCCATATCTCCATGCCATGCCCCCCCCCAAGAGCCATTAGCAGCCTGTACCACCGACCCCCATGCCATGCCATCCCAGCCAGCCCCCTTCCCCGCGAGCTCTCCTATCCACTGTTAAAATAATAAATAAATAAAAAGAACCTATGTAGGTACCTACATGTATGTACTCTACCCGCGGGCCCAACCGCAGAACCCCCCCACTCCCCGCCTAAACACCCCCCCCCCCTAATCCCTGCCTGTCCGTGTAAGTGGTAATTTTCTGGTTGGGCCAAAAAAATTTGAATCTGGACTCCCCCAACCCCTCACCCACCCTTCATGCATGTATGGTGTCCGTGGCTGGCTGGCTGGCTAGCTGGCTGGTTGGCACACACACATATTTTTTTTCTCGATAGGTATGATATGGGGAAAAGAGACAAAGGGAAGAGAGTCGGGAGATGGGAATTGGGAATTGGGGTCCCGGGAGGGAATGAGTTGTTGGGATCTTTTGCCGTGTGGGTTGGGGTTGGGTTCATAGGGTGTGGTAGGGTAAGGGTTGGATTGGATTGTGTTGGGTTGGGGGCTAGATCATGGGATGTCACTCTGTTTTGGTGAGGCCGGTGGGAGGCTACATACATGTATATTCTTTTACTTGTTCCTATGGTATGAGATAGACGGGAACCCGGGATTATAGAGCATAGCAGTTATGATTATATAGAAATGGCATTACGGATCGTTACTAGCACACACCTACATACTTCTTTCCATTCAACCTCCTTGCTTTGCAAACTTTGAGCCGAGTCTACTATGCGTGCTAAAGCTCGATTACTCTCTCTTGCCCTTGAGCTCATCACCACCGATCAATGTTCTCCACCCGGGAAAGAACTTGTTGACCCTCATCTGATACTCCTTGTACTCCTTATACTTCCCCGCCGTGATCCACTCCGTCAATAGGGTGCTCGACTGGAAGAGCAGACAGTAGCTAGCGGCTCCAATTGCACCCCAATACCACATCACATCGCCGACCCAGCAGCTCCAGAGATACACACCCACCCAGATCATCTGCTCAGCCGCAAAGTTCGGGTGCCGACTAAACGACCACAGCCCTGTGACTACAAACCCGCGGTCCAGGTCCTCTTTTTCAAACTTTGGAGGGACCACGCCGGTAGCGCGGTAGGATGCCTTGGCGGTCTGGAAAGCCCATTGCTGCTGGTCGGCGAAGGTCTCGGCGATGAGCGCAAGGAGGAGGCCGCGCGAGAATAGGAGATCCGGCATAGCCCAGTATGGGAGAACAGTTTCAGGTAGGAAAGATGATAGAAGGACGACGTATGAGGGGGCGGCGATGGAGAGGAGGAGGAGTGATTGGCAGAACGAGATGAAAGTCACATTGAGTGCAAAGAAGGCGATAGAAGGGACGTTCGCTTTGACGATATTCCTGTTGATGTGTTAGCTATATTTCTCTGGATACTTTATCTTGCGGTTTGGAAACCAACCACCGGTAGTCCTCAGAGCCGATACTATATCCACCTTTGCGCCAGTAGTTGAATGTCAATCGCGCGCTCCATAGGCACCCAAACATGAGCAGTGTATCTAGTCGCTCGGTGTTCAATCCAGACAAGCGTGCAAACAGGGCAAAGTGACCGATATAGATCGTGGGTAACAGACTCCACAGCCTATCGATCTGGGAGTAGTTTCTGTTAACCTCACTTACGACCAGCACTACGCCAGCTATAAACAGTGCGAAGATCACCCCCGAGATGAGCGGGTTCGTAGACAGATACCATTCTTCCGGCGACACTTCACGGCGTAGAAGTGGGAGGACATGGGAGAGGGAGAGCTGGTGCAGGTAGGGTGCGATGGTGTGGCTATAGGAGGTGATTTCCTCGAGATGGGATATCTGGGGTAATGCGGACATCTTGAATTTGCTGCTCTACTGTCTGATTAGAGAAGGGGTCCTTGGTGGGGCGATGAAGGGGTTATTGTAAAGTTTTAAGGACAGATGTCGATGAGACATGCGGATGGGGATCTGGGGAATGGCGTCACCTTTGGAGGAGGAGAGATCGGGCAGGCAAATCGCAGCCCGCCAGGAATCCCTGGCACTGCCCGTGGAGCTTACCTATGTTGGGAAGTTGATCCGAGAAGAGAGCCGCAATGCACGTGAGTCTGGGCATTTTCTCCTTTATTATTTGGAATCAGCACAAATGAACACTCAGTACGTAGCGTTGTAGAGCCTGAAAGCTCCGGCAGAGCTCCGCTATGTAGGATTGCCAGTTTCAACTGTAAATTGACAATCATTATAACTACATGTACATACATGTACTAAATAGAGGCCCGAGTGACCAGATACTCCGATTGAAGCTCCCTTGGGTCACAGGGGACCCATGACCGGTTTTTTGTAACACTACATGTAGTAGAAACGCTCAAAGCCGTTGGTACTTGTGTATGACACCGCGATATTCAGATAAGAAAGCACGAACAGCTGCAGATCTGCAGAGAGAACAGATTTGATGAATTCAACACTGATCCAGATATAGATATACGGGTACATAAGAAGTATGTAGCACCTACACGTAGACCCCCTTCCACAGCCTCCAATATCAATACCAAAACCCGTTGAGAAGAAATACCTTATTTCGCAGTCATGAGGTATCACTTACACTGGGTAAGGATCATAGTACACGCTTACCAGCAAAAGAACCAGAAAATGCAGTTGCTCAGGGCAAGGATCGTTTGTATGGAGTGGCGACTTGCATTTTCTGGTTCTTTTGCTGGTAAGCCTGTTTCTCGCCGCACAGAAGTATCGAATAATTTGATAATTATGTAATCAAAATAGTACTCGTTATTACTGGCTCCGTAGCGTAATGGCTAACGCATTGCTTTCCGGTTAAATCCCGAGATTGGCAAAGATTGTGGGTTCGAGTCCCGTCGGGGTCGATATTGTGTTTAAGTCCGTGTTCGTGCATCAATAGGTTAGTTTTGAATGAAGCATTCAATTTTGCATGTCCGAATATTTTTTCTTGATTCCCTCGCGTTGCGAGTAATATGGTTAATTAGCAAGCATATAACGCAGTATTGGGAAATAAATGTTTGCTGGTTGAGGAGAGTTCGACATGAGTACTAATAACTCTATATATATATACGAAGACCTAGAGGGCGACTCACCAGAAGGTGTAGTTGATTGCCGCTCCTACCCCTACCATAGGCGCGACGCTTAGATATAAGTACATGTACTTGATAATAGTGGGATCGGCGCATACATGCGTAGACTCCCATATACCAACTTGGAACTAGAACCTTGATGTACCAATATGATCGGGGATGCGAATTGTGAACTCTATTTATCTCCAGTCTCCATCTATCGACATCCGGAATTGATCATTAGCTTTATCTAATCCTTTATCTTGGTTGTTTTGTGGGAGAGCTGCGATAAAAGACTTCTATTTGGTAGATATTAGCAACGTCGTGCTCTATACTTCAGTTAAGGCCATACGCTCTGCCTGGGTACTTACATATGTTTTTCATAACAATCGGATGTTCGGGGTCGGACCGTCCCGTGACGGGTTAATCTACATACATCTGCTCTTTCTCGAAGTCAATCCCTCCATCGATCATCTTGCCTCGTCTCACTCTCACTCATCTCACTCCCACTCATTATTCCCAAACACACGGCCGTCTTAATTTTCCTATATATATGAATTTGCATCTCACCGCATCCATCTCCCTTCTCTTCTCATCCAAAGTCATTGGCGTAATTCTTGCCAACCGGGAACCCCCGCGGATGGAGGGTAGCGTTTCGACTTTTGAGTGGATAGGTTTGTAGTTGGGGGCGGCCTCCTTTTAGCTTTCTACTAAAGAGAGAAGAAACGAGACTGCCAATTCTTAAAGAGGGGGAAGTTGGTTTATGGAAGGTTCTCGCCGAAAACCAAGGTCATGTCAGTGAGAGTCTAGGATGGATGGACCAAGTCCTATTTTTGCTGGTACGGGAATAAAGCCGCTTGGGTTCACAAGCTCAAGTATCTTCTCAAGCAGATTTAAAATCCAAGTTGAGTGGTACAACCAGATGGTCGTCGCCCTTAGATAAGTACATGTAGAAAAGGATCATGTTCTTGTTAAAACAAGAGCGATCCTTTCGTGCGTTCCACAGATGAAGACCTACCAAGATTACGACGACGTGGTGATAGTCAGTAAATCCCACTAATCACAGACCCTGGAATCGCCAAAATAAGTAAACAGGTACATGTAGTGAGGGTCAAGTTTACTTACCTATGAAAGACTTCTTTGCGGGATAGCCTTTACACAGTGCCCCGTTCTAAAACCGCACGAAGGGAGAAGGTCGACTACGCTCTCGTTTTCTTACTTGGCCTCAACAGCCCACTTGGTTTGTTTTCAAGCCTTACAGCTGTCCTCCTTAAGAAGGGTTCAAATCGCTACGCCTCGAAGAATGGCGAAATCCATTTCTAATGAACCCCAAGTTCAAGTCGATTCACCTATTGGATTACATCAGAACTGCCACTATCACCATCATCATGGCCTTGACGCATCTGTTTGATTTAGAATATAGGACTTCTTGTTAAAACACATCATTTAATATCTAGCACACTTTCTAACTCGAGGGTCGTATTAAAAGAGCTAAAACTTATTTACCACTAGCGATGATTTGCCGATGAATCGTTTGAATATTTTGGGTCTAGTTCTGATTTACTTGGGGCCTCATATTACCCAAGGTAAAATCACCTCACCCTTCTTGCAAATTCTTCGAAACAAAGTGTATTCGATGCATATATTATCACTCGATACGACTCATAGAGTATTAGAATTAAAAGCTCTTGTAGTTCATCGGGGGCGGAGAGCTACCCTTATTTTTGCGCTTAATTCATTCAAGACTTCAGAGGCTTAGATAAAGATATAGTTAGTAAGGTTAGGCAAATAATGATAGTGATATGGTCGTGGCCGAGTGATGCTTCATGACTGACCGGATCTAACTTTTCATGCCTGCAAAGAAAAAAATTCTTCCAGATCGGGAAGTGCAGTCGGCTGTGTCCAACATCCATCTTGATGGGAAACAAAGTGACGGGGGATAAAGATTACGACTGCATGAAAAAGCATGTTTATTTTTGTCACAATCGGAATTTGGTAAATGACGATAAGAATTCGATGTGCCGATCCGCATATATCTCTTGGGATACTCCAACAGTGGCAGATAATTGATTCACTGGTATCGAGCTTCGACTGAGAATACACATTTTCGCGCATGAGGTTCTCTACTCTATGAAAAGATGAGTGCTGCTGGATAACATACTAGAGTCGTGTTGATTCTCTAAACCAAGTACACTGGCAGTACGCGTCCACTCCAGCCAGGTACTTTTAGACTCGACTTTTGAAACCAGCTGTGGCCTGGCGATAAAGACAGTATCAAAGTATCTATAACGAACTATAAAAGACATATGTATATCCTATCACACTGTCTATCAATAATCCGATTTAAAGTGGCTATTTAAATTTGCAGACGTTTGCAAAATCATCCATGAAAATCCGTTTTGTTATTACCAACGACGTCAGATCATTGCCCCCTGTAAGATATGGCAGTGCACGTTCTGCGGAGGTGAGTCCCGGATTTTCTCCAACCCAGCCGTTGACACTGTCGATCCATGTATGTAACCAGAAACAAAATGGTACATAAACTTGGAAGACAAGTTGCTCGGGATCTAATGTTGTTGCGGCTTCTATCTATCCTTGGAACGATCAATGATATCTCACGTGGCACGTTTAATTACGTTCACAACTCTCCGCTCGCAGCAGTTTGATCTTTAAAGAACTTCTTTAATCGTGGAGTAGCATCGTCACGATAACGTAGTCTTGAATACCCGTTTCATGGTCTCGGGGTAATTCCTTGCTTTGTAATTATTATATAGTCCTTTGTTCGTCCCGTGATTTCTCGTATTACCAACTACGCACCCCGTCCTTGGATTGTTTACTACTCAGCTTCCATCTGTTTTGGTGCCTGCAGCGGTACGCAGGTCAAATGTGATTTCAAGCTCAGATTGAACCTTAATAGCGACATCATTTTCGGCACTCGGTAAATGTTTGTGACTGCTGTCGCATCTAATTTTTTGACATGCCTCTCACCTATGAAGCCGTGAAGTGCTGGTATCTATTCAACAAGAAGCAGTCACAAGTTAGTGGCCTAAAATATTAGAGGCGGGTAGTCAGTCAATAGCTAGCCGTTCTCAGCAGTTAGATAAAGATTAGTAGGCGAGGAATTCGAATCCACAGTAACAACGACCACACAAGTGATCTGACAGCAGCTTAGAAGAACACACCAAACTCTCACACACGCGCACACACACACACATTTTGCCTCCGGACACAGCTTGAGACAAACAAAGTCCGGTTTCAAACCATTCACCTTTGTTTTAGGAGGTTTTCCTTCATCAAATAGTCTTTTGGGGATTTCTATTCAGATGCCCCCCTTTCTCTCATGAGACTCTCCAGCTCCCCCTGTATGTAGACAGACAACTATTTCCCGTAAAATTGCGCATACCAACGCCTGAACCGATCACCAACCGCTGTGCATCCACCCGCCCGCATCTATTCCACAAGTTCGATAAGAGACGTTGTGAAAGCTAGTACATGTACCTACATGTACATGGAGCGTGCTTAGGTACACATACTTAGATGCTCTTCGCATCAATGACCGAGGCATTTCGGCCCCTTTCTTCCATACATTTCCGCAATTTTCCCGGTGTTCTTCTGTTGATTGTTTCGAGGTGGTTCCAACATATTTTACCCTTGGATTCATCCAACCCATAGATTGGGGATACATATCTCTTCATCCCGGTTTGCGTTCTGGTGTTCATCCAAGACAAGCATTCTCTCATGTGTGCATTTGTAGCGTCTCTTTGCGTGTACAGCAGGCCCAACAAAAGGCCGCAAATGATGCTGCGATGCGGCACCCCCGCGCCCAAAGAGCAAAGCCGAGACACTTGCTGAAGCCCTGGCACGCCCGTATCACCAGTGCGGCGGCCAGTGCCCGTAGGCCTGTCCTTACATGCAATAATAATTACTTATTTCTCCTAGTCTAGATTTCCACTTTTAACGTTGCCCTTGCCTTGAGCTTTCCTTTCTTTCCTTTCCTTCTGCTTTTCTTCTCCTCAAAGCAGTTCCTCCTCGCTCCAGTACGTCCAACAACATCTATATACTTTATTTCACTGAGTGATAATACTTCTCACGTCGCTAGTCCATGTAAGCCTTTTTCACCCATCTTCAGCGTTTAACTGATTTCTCTGTCACTGGCAATTTATCCTGTGTTGCCCTACCCTCCCAAAGGGGACCTTTGTGGGAACCTCTGCGGGAACCTTTGTGGACTTGCTTGCCATGTGACTCACGAGGAATGTATAAGAATGGAAACACTGACCTGTGAAAACTTGTTACAGATCCTCAAACAGCAAATAACACTACCCGTTTGCAATCATGGCTACTTCCACCACCGTTTCCATTCCAGCAGCCATCACCATTTCTAACTTAAGCTCCCGCCTCCGCCGTGGCGGTGATGCTACTGTCTCCAGCAACAACGCGTTCCCTCATCCGGACCATGTTGACGCGAAATACCACCTCCCAACTCCGCCGACATCGATCTCGCCTTCTCTTGCTCCGGTCCACAAGTTCAAACAGAGCTGCAACATAGGCGATCGTCAGGGTGTAACAGACTCGGATGTTGACGTCTCCGACATAGGTGTTGGTGGCGCTTCCAAGCTCCCTACGACCGAAAGCCACAATTTGGGGCCACAGCTCTCGGAAGCTGCTGGAGCAATCACCCCTGCTCTCTTGGCCAAGTACCATTTGCCTGGAATTTTGCTCCAACATGGCCCTTTAGCTATTCGTCATGTAACAGCACACCTTATCACAAACATCCCGGGATTTAGCACTATTCCCCCAGCAAAGCAGAGGAGGCTTGTTGTTGGTGCTCTGGAGGGACGAGGGGGTGTCAGTGGCAGTGAGGGTGAAGCTGGAGGTGTAAATGGGGATGTTATTTTCGAGAAAGTTGGCTGGGGTCGGTGGGATGCTAGACTGAAGGACGATCTGCCAAGGGACCGCGAGGGAACTTCATCAAGGGGGCTTTCACCAGCTACCTCAGTACTTTCAACCTCAGTTTCAACATATGGGGCCAAGTCTAATGGAATGTTCCGGTCAAATGGCCTTTTATCTGCTACATCCATAAACCATTCCACAAGCTACACCGGCGAATCTGGAATATTCGTGCAGTCGGAAGAGGAAGCGTCAGATCTTTCAGAAGATCCTGATACTATGGAGCGAGATGAGAACGAAGCTGATATGATGTCCCTTGACGAACACCCATCAGAGGAAGAGGATGCGGATATGACTGATGAAGAGGATTGGGCTCAAATGGGTGCTGCCATGCTTCGACGACAAGCTGGTTCCCCTATAACATCAGATGGTTTTTTGAGCGGGTTTGCCGGGAGTCCAGCTGTCGGTTACGGATCTATGCCAACATGGCAGGTCAAAGCCTCTAGCTTCTACAGTTCGAACGGATACGATGACTCCGCGGCAGCATTGAGGGCACGAGAGGAGAGAGAAGCAGTTGAGGCGTTGGTTAGGCTCAGTTCGATTTGATTATTATTAGGGCGTTGCATTTTTGGGATTTCACTTTTTTAGACATTGGTAGGCGGTTCTGGCGGGTTTGTTTGGGCGTTTTTATTCCATTTTTTTTTTATCTCCTCTCTTCTTTTATCTTTCATAATTATCCACTTTAGTCTTTTTATTTCCAGCATGGACGGCTTTGGTTATCCTGTTTAATCTTCTTGGGGGCCTGAAGATATTTCTATGATATGGCTCACAGGCGTTCATTATCAGAATGCAGTTTGCAAAGTTGGGTGATTAGGTTCTCCCAACTTGTCATCTTCGGTTTATGGCGCTTTTTATTGTTTTTAATCATGTTGTATTGCTATGTTGAGGGGATTTGGGGGGGGGGGATTACGATAAGAGCTGGCAAAGGCAACATGAGAAAAGGGAAGGAAAAAAAAAGAACAAAAGAACAAAAGAACACAAAAAAAAGGTACTGTGGAGTCATTAACTTGATCTTCTGCGGGAAGGTTTTTTTAATGCGCTTTTCTGTCTTAAATGAGGAGAGACAGAAGGGGGTAGGTGGATTTCAGCAGATCTTGACTGATCTTGTTGGATGCCATTCGGGCTTGAGTTTTTTCATTTCTTTTTATTTCCTATCTCTTTTGATGTTTTTGAACCGCTCTTCACTCTTCATGTCTTCTGTTTCTTAGTTGGACGGGGGCCAAGACGTACGATGTTATGGTGATGATTACGGATAGCGGATAAAGTCGAACTACAGTTCCAATTATATTTTCGTGCGGGGACGGAATGTGGGGAGGGAGGGAGGGGTTCTTCGTGGTTCTTTAGTTACCGCGGGTGCTGGTGTTTTGGTTAGGATCAAGCAAATACCCGCTTTTAGTGGGGTTGTATCATAAATGTAGAATCATGATCTCAGTGATCGTGGGCAGTCACATCGGAATAATATGAGATGATGATATCTGATAAGTACGTGGGGTAGTGGATGGCCGGAAATCAAGAGTTCTACTGATCATTTCACGCCACGGAGTAAACGGATGTTTGAGATGTCTGAGCTATGTCATTGAACCCTGAATTTACCGGGTACGACCGGGTGACCACCGGTTGCTAGCCCGGAATCCTCCGCATTGCACTTCATTAATGGGTACAATAAGCAGTCACAATCACATCCGCGGATTCATGAAAGGCTTCACAGATAAACAGAGTGTTTATCAAACAAAGGTACCAAGCTTGGGCTCTTTAGATTAGGGTCCGTGATGACAGCACGGGTCAAATCCATGAAGATGCTAATGCATCTGATATCACCAAAGGGATCATGTGTGAGCCTGATATTGGATAATGATCGATGTAATTGCTGAACCACCATTTGATAGAAACATGAGGCTTTTGCAGGATGCTCTATCAGCTTCTACTCGGGAAGACGATCTAACCCCACATAAACTGGGGCATGGTTCAGCTGGTACAGAATGCACACAGCAGAGGGCGAGTTTCCTGGCATATTCAGCGTGAAATGTAGCACGACCGCTAGGGCAATGATTGGGAGGACCGGTGGCGTTGAAGTTTCCTGGTTGGGCGAAAAGATAGTCACGCTGTCGGTTGTACCTGCAGCTTCTCGTGACAACCACCAGTATCCACCGCTCAAGCAGACAATGGTGGCCACGTCGACGACAGGCTGTCTCGAAAAAAGGTCCAAACACATTTAACCATCACCATGGCTTTGTGACCTTTGTGCTAGCTACATATAATCGCTATTGTTCGTCACATATATGTATGCTAAAATGTTATACACTATCCATCTATATGGTATCCATAATCTCGTGAGCTTAGTGTAAGCAAAAATGTGCATAAATTTGAACACATATACATATACTACCAAGAACTTCCGAATGTACCTACATATTCAGGGGCCGGTTGTGCTGAAACCAGTTGTGAAATGCATGCTGAGAACCCAGTTTCGATGTATGGGGAGTTATGCTCTCCAACACTTGCGTGCATGGACCATTATGTAGCAGGTAGTTGCTTCCAATGGATAGGGCTCCAAAGTAGTACCAGTTAAGTCCGAAATATGCAATAGAACCTACATACAGATTAACAATACTACGCATGCGCACTCTTAAGAACCAGTAGTGATTTCCTCTAGCTAAAATTTTAGTATGTATTTGCGTGATCAATTTGGCGCGATGGAAGAAGCGTAGGTACTCTCTCCGCCAAGACTCGAGGATTTTAACTGTTTGTAACATTTTGTTGTCCCCGTCACTGCTCGGCCCGTCACTGATCGTAACAACACACCAAGTCTTCTTGCCTTGGTGCGATTTCAGATCCATTGCCGGAGCTCAGGCTTAAGGTAAGGTCACCCATGACCTAAACCGACATGCACGCTTTCTAATTGAGCATTTGCATGTTGGACGTTTGTCAATTGGTTATCTTTAGCCCAAACTAGGCTGGTATAGTTTAAGCCCTATTCAAGAATGGGAAGTCCGTGCTTATGTGTATATTCCCCCCCCCCCCCCCCCGAATAACTAGGTTTACAGCTCTATCTTCTTACCTCCAAGATATGATATTATTAAAAACGGTTTGTTGCGTTCATCATCTGGCTAGCTTTGGTGCGGTCTGCACCCCCCAACACGTGGTTGGTCTTTTGGTGTTTACATACCATGTTTCCACACTGGACCCGCAAGGCGGCTTACATGATTGGCATCTGGACAAGGAAGCTCAAGCTTAAGATCTTCACGAACGTCTACCTTGTAACCCACGTGCATAAGGTGCACGAGCGTGTCTGCTTGGCTATGGAGGGAGCTGTTTCCAAATTGCCCAGCATTGAAAGAATGCGAGGGTTACGTAAGACTCCGTTGCGCATACACGCGGCAAAGTCGATTCCTGGAGTGCTCACACCTCTCTGGATACACACTTTTTCCCGCAAATTTATGATTACCGGTTCTCATGGGTCAATGATATCCCTGTTTCGCGTAACATCGGAAACGTTCAAAGGCCATTGGCTAAGACATGTACATGATGAAATATGCCAACCTAAAGAGGCGCTAGAACGACGATCACATTCATTACTCCAGAGTACCGACAAAGAACTATAATTGGAATCATAGCCACATTTGGGATTTTGGCTCTTTAACCTCTCACATACCTAATGCGGGGGAGCCCGCGAGTTCCGTTCATGTATGTAGTTCCATAAATCCGGTACTGGTACGAAATGCCTACAAAACCTGTATGTACACTTACGATATAAACGAGCCCATTGTGGGCAACAACTTCTGATTCAATCTACACTAGCTCATCTGCGACTTGGCTGGGGAGTTTCACACTTGCATTTCCGGGTCCCTGATGCTTTCTTTAATTACTATTAAGGTTTAGCTTCAAATATGTAACAAGAGTATGATGCGCCATGCATTCGAAATTCATGCATGTGGGAGGGGTGTGTTTTAGTCAAAATGTGGTTTTAGTCTTTGTTTACAATTGATAAAACCCATTAGTTCCTCAAAGCTCTTGGATGCCAACAAGGTAGGCTACATGAGTTATGAGTATAATGATGCAAATTGCCCTTACTACATGTAGTAAGCGCACACACATATATAATTATTCGCTCTTGTTAATGGGGTTCATTAACACACTCAACAGTTACAATCATATGTTATTTAACGGGCTGGCGATCCTCTAGGCTGCAACCCAACATAAACAGTTGCTAGGCTTAAACCACGTAATTAATTGTGCTAAGCATCAACCTGTAATAAATACTGTGCGAGTTAAAAATAAGTACTTATTATAACGGGGCTATGACCGAGTTTATCAGTGGCAGCGCGAACCCCGGTTACCCACCCACTCCTCACATCTTGATATATGTAATATCAGTGGCAAGCCCTGATTATAAGGTCCAGTGCTAGCAGTAACCAACTCTTTGTCCCTGAAAACCATTCACCCTTATAATGTATCAGAAGCTCCACGATAGCCACGCTTGACATTAGTGAGAGTAGGAGTTGTAAGTCATGATCAACTGTTATTGTATATCACGCTAAACTAAGGCCCGTTTGGTTGCGCCAAAATGGTAATATGCTTGTATGTAGTTGAGAAATATCATAATATCAAAACTATGCCGTCAAAACCCGATACCAAAGGTTAGAGTTTACAGCCAAGATTGTGTATTCCTGTCTAAGATATAGCAATATTAGAAAATGTTGATCTGAATATATGAGTCACTAACTATCACTCGCTTAATGGCATTACCTGTTAGGGCTAAATTATGATATAAGCTTAATGTGAAATCAGAGTTTATCTTTACCGCTAGCTGTATCACTTTCATTTAGCTTATATCTAATAAGTATATAGGTATATCCGATATGCAATGTGCGATTTAAAGGTTTTGATTGGCTAGGTATAATATTGAGAGTGATATTACCTCATCTTGATGGCGATTTGGGGCTTGCATTTTGTTAGTATTGGTATTGGTGGCTATTATTGATATTAGTTATGATTCAGGGCTTAACTTAGGTAGAGAGTGATGTTGCGTTTGTTGGTACTCTATCAATAACAATACAAAAGTAATGATCCTAACCGGCTGAAAGCCGGGAACGACTTGTATTCATATATGCCGGTACAAACTACTAAACATGGACTTTAAATGAGGGAACGGTTTTAAATTGGGAGGCGAGACAGACTGAAAACTAGAATGAAGAATGGATAAGAACTGAGATGGGAAAAGAAGCAAATGTTCACCACCCGTCGCCATCTACACTCACTGGGCTTGCCTCACTCTCGCTGTTATTATGATAAGCTGGGACCCTGACCGGAGGCGGAGCTGGTTTCACTGCGGCTTTCCCCTTTCCTTCCTTAGTTACTTTCCAGCCTATAGGACGCGTGCTTGCTTCCTCATCGTTTTCCTCGATTCCTATCTGAATGTCCTCAGCCCGAACGATGGTACGAGTTTTGTGGGTAGAAGGCTGTTCTGGCTGGGTGTCTGTAAGGCCCTTTTCGGCTATTTTTATAAGAGCCTGGAGTGTATACGCTGCATCATTGCCTAAAATATATAAACTGATTGTTAGTAAAGTAATTAAGAGTATTTTATATTAAACTGGGAGAGCGAAAAATATGCGAATAACATACCGGCATTATGTAAATTCCATGCCTCCAGTCCCAGCACCATCAAAAGACTACTCAAACCTATACCTTGAGTTTCCCACTTAACAGCTTTCCACAAGGAAGCGGTGTCCATGATTTCCAAATCAGCAATATTCGTAACCTTGTATCCAAGATTTCTCAGGTAGTCAATATCTGTCTTTGTGTCATGCCCGACAAGAACAACCCTCCTCCTTTTTTCCTGCTCATCTTTATGACGGAAACAATTCGCGATCACAGTAGGAGCCTCTTTGAGGGACATATACTTGGAAGTTCCGAAATTGAAGTTGTCTGCATTGTCGTTGACAAAATTACCATTACGGAGATGCCGGTTCTCGCTTATCCGGAAGTGATGAGATTCAACAAGCCCTAGAATTTCCTCGGCCCTGGAGCTGGGAACAATAGGGATGTTGTTTTTTGGTGGCAGGTAATTTGGATGGTTTGTGTCGTCGTTGGTATTGATAGCATATTGAGTATCTCTGGGCGGAAGCCGAGAAGTATCAAGAATTGAAATACCAACCTCCGTAATAGCATTGTGGTTGTATTCATGAGATTCAACATCAACACTCACAAACACAGGTTTGATATTATCTTCAGCAGCATCTTTGTCAAACCCAAGATAGTTAATAGCAGATTTGACTTGTGCCCTCCAGCCATCAAAGTTTTTTCTGCTCTTTTCCCTCTGTCTAAGCTTTTTGTCTATTTTATCCTGGGAGCCCGCCCCACCCCCGTGATTGCTGTCATCAAAAAGAGTCAATCCCTTAAGTCGGTCAAAGTCTTCTTTGCTTCCAATTGTTCCTGCAAAGTAAGGCTCGCCTCCGCGATCGGGATCAATGCGAAAAGCAATATCGCTCGGTGAGACGTTCTGGAAAGCAGTAAGGCCCGTTTCGGCGGTTATTTGAGCAAAGAATTCCAATATCTGGTTGAAATGTATCAAATAGAAATCGTTGGAATTTGTCTCGTAATGATAACTGCATGAGTGTGAGAAACACCTAAAAAAGAGAAAAAACTAGAAGGTAGAAACTGACACATCCCAGCCATGGGCAAAAAACGGCTCAGAATCAAAGAACCGAGCAACAACATGTTGATCAGCCTTGGTAAGCTTGCGGTAAGGCCATTGGCGTAGCTTCGATACCTCAAGGTAGAAAGCCATGTTGAGGAATGGGAATTAAGGGAGAGTAGGGTTTATAATGTAGTGGGGTTCTTGCTGTTGTAATGGTACGCGCAGCGGGAGGCTTGCAGGATTGAGTAGGGTTTATAATGTAGCGGGGTTCTTGCTGTTGTAATGTTACGCACAGAGGTTCCACAACCTTGCCAAGACAAAAGGCCAGTGGTGTAACGAAGAAAAAAATATTTCGGAGAGGACACATTCTATGAGTTAAGCAGGCAAGCGAGCTCTCTTATAATTTCTCCTCACCTCAAAGAAGCGAAACACCTGGAATAATATAGAAGCTACAATGTAAAGAGATTATGGGATGCCTTATTCTATAGAATTTATATTTCACCAAGAAGATGTCATGTGGAGAACTGCGTATTTATTGCTAACGCAATTAAGTCTAAATAAACCACGGCGGCATTTATTTAAACCACAGCTGGGCCCCCCGAGCGCCTCGGATCGTTGTCTAAGCTAGCTCCGAAAAGAAACCCGGATCATCAAGGCTGCACAATAGACCCTTTGCGCAAAAGACTCCAGCTCCAAATTCTGGTAACCTGATTGGCGTCGATCCTCTCATCAACCAATCATACAAGCAGAATTTAGAGCCAGCTCTATCTGCGCAAAGGGTCTAATATTGTTCGGATGCCTAATTTTCTGTGTCGGGCCTGAGCGCCGAGTGATGATACATGATAGAATATAAGCGGTTGCTAAGATCGCAGTACTGGCTGCCGATACTTCAGAAATGGAATCCGGAAACATTGGTAACGGATAAAAGAAAATATCGAGGTATTACAGTCTCGGAAATGGAGGTAAAATTGCTACCGTGGGGCTACGGCTTATACCAGCATCATAAGTAGAATACCATATCAATACCGTATTCTTACAGCATCACTATCTACTACTTTCTAGTACTGTAGCTGCTTCATAATTGCTTATTTTACGGTCACGTGAATAATACTGCACCTATTCCATGTATCAAGGCATTCAACATTGAGCTTTACCCCGCACAAGTTCCTACTACCATCTTCTACAACCCCGAACTCCTCTTCACCAAGCTTTACAGATTATCCTACAAAGGTAAATAAGTTTACTGGGATCGAAATTAAATATACACTTCGCCCGATATTAGTGGTGGCTAGCTAACCTATGCAATTATAACTATATAAGTGGCTGGAACATCGCGGAAAAGCTCGCAACGCACTGCGACTATAATGATCGCTCCTCAGAGCGATGTCATAATTGAGATTATATCCTCGATGGGCCTTGCAACTCTTGAAGTGTCCTCCCAAGTGCTCTGCGTTACATCTCCGGTATTCCGCGCCATGCTTGGTACCTCTTCGCCTTTTAAGGAGGCTTGTGAACTTCGGGGGGAAGCCGGTACCCCTCTGCCTTATCGTTTGGCCCTTAATGGGGATAATCCAGAGGCTTTGGGCGTTATCCTCCTAGCTCTGCACTGCCAACACGACCGTGTACCCCGGAGCATAAGTTTCGAAAGATTACACAGCTTAGCAGTCATATGTGATAAATATGATTGTACCACCGGGGTATCGCCATGGGTAGACATATGGGTGGGACCATGGAAGGCTCGCGCCACTGTTGAAGGATATGAGCAGTGGTTATTTATAGCCTGGGTCTTCGATCTACAGGATGTATTCGAGAATATTTCAAAGAAATTCATAATCGAGGGATATGACTCGACTTCTGTTCCTGGGGCTTTAATGATAAGGTCGGGTATTCGTTTAGATATGTTTATGTTACCGGAGTTTATCGTGAGTAAGTTGAAAAATATCTAGATTTTATAAGCCTAACCACACATAATAATCACTTTCACTATAGGATTGGTAAAGGAAAGAAGAAACAAATTCATTAAATCCATGGCTCAAGTTGCGATTACTTACCGCGAGCGGTACTTAAACCCTCCGGGATCACAAGGCATGTGCAAATTAGGAAAGCCTGACGAAGGTTGTGATGCACTAATTCTTGGTTCCCTGATGAGAGGGTTTTTGACCCTCGGTATCGCCCAAGATTTCAACCATTCTACTATAAGGAGCATCAAAGGGTTGTCCGGAGGAATCAAAAAACTCCAGATTGAATTCTTTCCATCATCTGGGGATGTATACTCTAGGACCAACACTCACAAAGAACATTGTGACCCTCTCCCTCAACTTAAGGCCGAAATTCAAGGAATAGTCAATAAGATAAAAGGAATAGATTTGAGTTGTCATAATCATCAAAGAACCAGTCAAAGAACCAGAGCCGCAGCCGCGAAATGGGATATTTTCACGTATAGTTGATAGTTACAACCTTATCCAATTGATATTGGGCTGGCTGGTGAGATCAATATATATATGTTATTGTTATTTACGATAAGCTTATATCAATAGGGCGAGGCAGGAACGTTAAATGATCAACCAAATCCCTACTAAGAATTCCGACCATTCAAAGAACGCATGAGTGTATATGGGCGTGTACAAGTAGCCGGTAGAATATGATAATCAAAATCATATTTAGGAGCTTTCTTTAACTACGTTCTTCTTAATTTATAAAGCGCAACAATATCAGTCCTCGAACCCATGGAAGGGGGATGTACGTACGTGATCGCGCTTTCATACCAGCTAAAGTCAAATGTATTTGATAGGTTTAACTACATACATGTACATGTATCCCTAGTATACCAGCCCTGAGTCATACAATTAAAATAGGTACTTGTGTGTTCGCTACGTTATTCCCGTTAACACGCTAGTAGATCAGCAAGAATACGGCATTACTACGGCATTCTTTGTGTAAGTAATGCCGGTTTAATTCTGTAAATACATAACCGTGCAGTGCTTGTTTCGCCCGGTCTTTTCGCCCAGTAATCAATAAATCAATCAATCAAACTGCCATGAGTCATGATATATCACTCGATCTACAGTTCTCCCACAACTACGAAACCATTCTTTGCTTCCACCCCTTCGCATCACTTGCGGGTTCCGAATAGTTATGAGTCTTAAAAGTCGAGCGACTCAAGCCACATTCATGGGCAGACCAACCCACCAGTGGCCCCGCAAGTAAAAGATCATTGGGCCTTTATAAGTTTGTGAATGACCAAGCCTCCCGGCACCCATAGATGGACCGTAAACCTACGTCTTCTGCGTCCTGTACTTTGAAACCAGCCCGAGAGCCCTAATCTCGTGAATAACTACCATCTGCCGATCCATGTTCTAAATAACATAAAAACAATTAATAGGCTGCCCTGGATACCAGTTAAAATGAGTCTGGCGGGTGCCTGAGTTACTTGCGGTCTCACTACTTAACTTAATTCCGGTCTCATGGGTTCGAAACAAAGCTTCATAGACGTCTATTCTGTTTGCCTACAATGCTTCTGCTGAGTTGAGATGATGAGATTGTCATGATCAAGAGGTGAATCGCCCGGCCAGACTATATAGTTTTTGTAGCATCAGTATATGTAGATGTTATAAACACGTCGCCCCCCAATGAAACCTTATCAATAACCTAATCTTGTGTATTCCTCCACGGATCTGAAGCATTCATCAGAAGCACAGCTATGGATGGCATGGGCTCGTTTTTGGAGCAACTGCTTCACCTTAGGCATGTTGTACATTTGGCGAAAGGGATACGAGGAGATACTATAGAGCGACTGTACAAAGCCGCCCTTGTTGATAAGGTACCTCCTAATGCTAATTACTAGATCTTTCATCCCTCCCCGCAGGATGACAACATCGTTCAGCATTTTCTTCAAACCATAGTATCATTTTTAGTCCTAATAGTTCAACTTTTCCCAGTAAACATTGTTCAATAACACTATCGCTATCTATTATATATATCGTAAGCTCTACATCTCCACTCTCTCCCTTCTCCCCTTACAAGAATATCCTCGATCCAACCTAATAGATCCCAGGAATAATCCTATACTTCACAATCTCCGTATACCTCTTCCAGTCCTCGCCATACTTCGCCTTACACTTCGCCTCATCCCTCCTCTCCCTGTGCAACAGCAGCACCGCAAAATATGCCACATAAAAGTATGTGACCGGGGTACCAAATCCAGTCGGCAGACACCACGCCCATGCCATGATCCAGTCCCCGAGGTAGTTGATGTGCCTCGAGACACCCCACCACCCCGAAACCATCAACTTCGAGCCTGACTTTGTCTCGATGTACTTGATATCCTTCACCTTAGGGTCTTTTGGGTTCATCCGGAAGCTGTTCTTTGTGCTGTTCGCATTGCGGAAGATGTAGTAGCCCGCACCCTGCACTGCCAGGACCCCGGCAAGACCCAAGTACCCCAGGTCGACAGGGTGGCTGGCGAGATACCTTGCCTGCAGACAGTATGTGAGTGGCAACCAGCACAGGTCGCCGAATGCCAGCATAAACCCAAATCCATCGGTGGTGATATCCATCGTTGTCAGGACCGCAGGCTCGTTGTAGAGCGCGTCAAAGACGTACCAGAACTGGAAAACATTGACGAGGACCATCGAGTCGGACACATATCCGTGGGTGTTGTATTGGTGGGCGAGGAAGGCGAAGTTAAGGATCGGCCACATGATCATTCCGGGGCGGAGCTCGCAGAAAGACTTGAGGTCGAGGTTGTGGATGCGCGGGTTAAGAGGCCGCCCGATGAACCAGTCGTAGAGGACGTTGCCGGTGTTTGTGGCCAGGAGTTCGCCAGTGAAGAAGGAGGAGGTGTAGCAGTAAACGGACATGGCGAACGCGAAGAGGAGTGTGCCGGTGATGAGTTGGAGGAAATTGTCCCAGATGAATGCCCATAGCCACCAGTTGAAGCCTTCCATGTACGTCATGGCACCGCAGTAGCTGAGAACAAGCATGAAGGATTCGAAACCTACAGACAGCCAGTTAGCTAAAAGTCTTAAATTGGGCCCGGGGGTTATGCAAAATTACCATTAAGTTTGTACTTCAACCTCGTGCCGTCCTTCAAGACAGTCCCCAACACGGTCTTCCCGGGAAGAATGTACTGCAGCGCGACAAGACCGAACCAGTATGTGGCGTAATAGGCTGTCACTTTGGGCGAGAAAAGCCCCGACCAGCCCGGCCATACCTCAGCCTTGAAGTGGCCGATGGGGTCTGAAAGAAGAGCAGTATTAGGGCATCCACCCTCATTGCACGCAAAGTAGAGTGCATATGTGACGAACGGTGTTCCGAGTGTTACCCCCAAGGCTCCTATACTATCTGGGTGTTAGAGAAAAAAAGAAGCTCAATTGCTCTGAACAGCTTAAGGGGGTGGGGGGGGTGTCGTGTTTTCTTACGGGCCACCGAACTCGTACTCGAGTCCGTCAATCGCCATTGTTGCTTCTACTGTTACTGTTGCGAGGTGATAGGTACGAAAAGACACCCAATTGGCTCGAATTGACTTAAGAGACGAAAGAAAGTGTGGTTGTGGTTGTGGTTGTGGTTGTGGTTGTGGTGATGAAGTGGACAGAATACATTATCTGGGGTCGATTGTTGAACTTATACCCCGGCCCCCTGCCTGGCGCGTGCCCCAGTTTGGATAAGTAAATAAACTGCAGCCAGGGAAAAGTGTACTCGCGATTGGTCGAGTGAGCTAGACAACAACCCTTGGCGCGGCTGTCCCTGAGATCCGCAGATCGTTGAAATGGCCTTATGTTCGGCCGCGAAGCTTCCGGGGGGAAGCTAGGTGCTACGCTAGAACCTTTTGGGAACAATATTGGATTCGAGATTCGAGAAATTCAACACCATCACCCATACATGTAGGTACATTTACCTACTTGTACTCGGCACAAGCCTGAAACGACACACAGACTGACGAGTACGAATGCGAGACTGTCGGATAAGTAGTCTTCCGTAGATAGTATGATACTACTAGGCCATAGGATAAAGTGAGTGAACGGATCCTCACTTGTCAACACCCCGTTTAGTTCGCTCATTTAACCTAGAGCCTTGGATTTCCTGCACACAAGGAATACTGGGCGCCGGATGCCAAGAGCGAAAACAGGAACGGATCTCCAAGGGTTTCTACTAGTTCTGAGAATCGATCAATAGTTGCGTTTTATAGGCTTGGTCGCTGTTAAAGGGATATACTTGCAGCTTTAACTGGAGAAATTTCTGACCTATTCACTGGTATATGGGGGGATATTAGAAAAGGCACATATATCGACCAGACCAGCTATAGAGATGGACTTTGCCTGTCAGGCAAATAGAGAAATAAGCCGCAAGGCGGCTTGCCTGTGTATTGGACTGATTGATATAGGTGTAGTACCGGCCGAAGGCCGGAAACCACTTGTATACATATGAATGTTGTCCATTAGTGGGGAATTTCACCACCGGTGGTAATTACGTGATTTACTACTTTTAATACGCTTACCGCTCCATGATTTAGAGCCAGGACGAAAAAAAAAAAGAACAAGAAATGGAAAGGGAAACCGATGACAAAACAACACATGTTCAGTTTTCAAAGTTACTAGCTAAGTGACATGTTTGCCCCAGCAGGATCGATGATATCTATTTACAGTCCCTAGGCTATATCCGGGCAATTCTGCAAGCACCAACAACAAGAAAGAAAAAAAGAAGAAAAAAGAAGAAATCAACTTTTCCGAGTGATCGCATATGATTTGTTTTACAAGCGCCCCCACCAGTGCTAGCCTAACTACCTACCACACCTACGGATCCCCCGCATCAACCTTATCGCCCACCACCTCCGCCTGCACCGCGCCAACACCCCGTCCCCTTCCCCTACCACCTCTCCCTCTCCCTCCCCTCCCTCCCCTCCCCTTCCCCCTCAACCCCTCCGGCAACTCCCTCACCACCTTTCCCCCCTCCCACAACACCCCCAACTCCCCCCTGCGATCCACAATCCTCTCCACAAACCGCAGACTCAAAAAACCCCCCTCATCCCCCTCCGTCAACACCACCCCATTGGCACTCATCCAAAACGCAAGCCCACCCTCCTTAACCGCGCGCACCACATCAACATAAACAAGCACCTCTGCGTCCATGCGCATGCCAGAGATGACCCCCGTCTCCGCCGATGCAAGATGGATGTGGTTGCGCCCCATGCGCGAGAGATGGCCAGAGGCCACGATGGCCTCGTAGGCGCCATAGAAGGTGCCGTGGACGGCGACCGGCAGCGTGGCAGGGTCTAGCGGCGTGAGCTGTAGCGATTCGGAGGAGAGCGTGATGGAGTGGCCCTGGCTGGCGCGGATCAGGTATTGGGAAGGGTCGGCTGCTGCTGCTTCGGTGGCTGCTGCGGATGAGGGTGCTTCGGTCACGGTTAGGCTCGAGATTGCTGAGGCCGCGACACCGCCTTCGGCGGGGGTGGCGTCGGCGGGCTGCACAGTCGACGCGAGAACGAGCGTGTACCGCTGCTTATCGTTATCTCGCACGATCTGCTGCAGCCGCGTGAACGTGAGGCCTAGCTTCTTGAATTTAGGCATCACGAGCTATACCACACTCACCCACGCCGGTCAGCTCTTCGTTTCCCATCATCCCTACGCCCCGACAAGGTGCTACTCACCAGTTCTGCGGCATTGGCGTATCCGTCGCTACGCAGCTTCAGCCCCTCCTTTTCGGCGGCGTGGCGGAGCGTGAGACTGAGCGCCTTTGAGATTGTGCGGTCGTCGTTGTTATTACCGCCTCCTCCTCCTCTTCCTCTTCCTCCTCCTCCCCCACCACGGCCGCCGCGGCCGCCGCGGCCACGGGTGGGGGCGTGTGCTGGTTGAGTTTCAGACATTGGCTGTATTGGTGTTGTTGCGAATTTTGCGGTGCGGTTGGCGATGGTCCTGACGAGGTTGTGGAATGTGGTGCGGGGTACTGCTGCTCTGATTGACGGTGTGTATGCTGCCCTCATGTATGGTGGGGTGGGCTGCAGGATGACTCGCAGCCCACCACCACCCGCGCACGGACTCAGATCGTGCAACCGGGCGATCTACGCCTGATGACAGATGACGGCTCTCCAGAGAACGACCGGCATGCAACTCGACGTATGCACATGCACTCTCCAGCCAACTGCGACTGGCGCGCTGCGACGGTCTGGAACCGCACAGTAAGAGCATCAGGGACTCGCTATTGGCAGCAGCAGCAGCAGCAGCAGCAGCAGGCCATTCGGGTGTCTTGCCAATTACCCTCCAGGAGCTCTCACACAAAACACTCAGAGCTAAAATCCTCCCCCACCCCACACAGCGGGGAACAACACCCAGCACTACGGTCAGCACACTTGTTCTGTCTAGCTGAACAACAATCGACGATTCCTCGATGAGACCTGACGCGTGATACATGGGCACTAAACACAGCACATAGCACATAGCACAATGGCACAACAGCACAATGTCGCGGGAGTCACAGAATACTCAAACAAAACACCAAACAATGCTGTGGTGTATCAGGTATAAAAATTCACATGTGTTCACAATAACATAATTCCATTCCTGCCCTTCAACGCTCTAGAACCATGAAAAGAAAAAAGACGTTTCGACATTCCCACTTTTGTCTACTGAGTATATCCATATTTTTTTTGTACCTTTTTTTCTTCAGTTTTAATTTAAAGAGTAACCTCCACTCTGCCCTCGTTTCCGGGGGCGTTTCCTTGGAGGTTGGGGAGCAGGTAGGTAATGTCATCCCAAGGATGCCTGTAGAGACCGGTCCTGAGTCTCTTCTGGTCAAGGTAATGGGCAATCAAACCAATGGAACGTCCGAGGACAAAGAGACCGTTGAGCACACCCATCTGTAATTGTGTTAGTAGGCTTCTAGTGGACATGGATAAACTGGGTGACTCACTCTCAGGTAGTCTTCGGCCTCCTCTGCAGAGAAGGCACCGCAGTTTCGGATGAGATCAACGAAGCAGACGGCAACACATCCATCAACGTTGAGAATCAAGTTGTCCTTCTTGCTTGTGGTGACGGACTCGACGGCAAGGGCGTAGTCCAAGAGCTTGTGTGATGGGAATCGCTTCAAGACAAACTCCTTAACAAGCTCCACGCGGAGATCGGGGTTGTTTCGTGACTTGACCTTGTGACCGATACCAGGGACTTGGAATCGATTAGCATCATGCACCACCTAGCGTTAGATATAAAGACTTACTGAGCTTGTTCTGCTTCCTCATTGTGTCAACAAAGTCTCTAGGGCTCAGGCCCTTGTCGAAAGCGCCGGTGAATTCAGCGGCAGCTCCGTCAAGAGCACCACCGAACCTCTCTCCGATGGTCAACAGACCAGAGACCAAAGCGGAGATCAGGTCCTTTCCAGCTCTGGTAGTAATGATGGTGTTCATGGCACCAGAGACGGCGGGACCGTGATCAGCTGTCAACATCAAAACCATCTCCAGGAACTTAGAAGCATAATCTGGCAGACGGCGGCGGAACCACAGCAGAGACATAACACCTCCGATACCAATCTCCTCCCTGAAGACATCTGAAATGGGCATACCAGCGTATAAGAGCTCCTGACCACGGTCGTCGGAGATGGTGGAGATGAATGCAGCTGGCTTACGGACAAGACCGAGCTCCTGGGCCCATGAGTAATCGATGGGGATTTTTGGTGGGATCGGCTCTGGCTGGGGAACAATGGTTCCAGCAGCGACCAGTCCCTGGTAAACCTCCCTCAAAGTCTGGGGAAAGTCTTCGAAAGTCTCGGGAACATGGAAACCAGCTTCACGCATAGCAGCGTTCTTGGTGGCAGCAGTCTCGAGCTGAGAGTTGGCAAATGAACCGGCATGTCCGAACTGCACCTCAGTCTTGAACATAGAGGCACAGGTTCCGATGGCCCAGGCAACGATGGGCTTGGTGATGGCACCGGACTTGACGGCCTCGATAACACGGTACTCTTCTACACCTCCGACCTCGCCAAGAAGAACAAGGATCTTGCACTGGGGATCAGCTTCGTATCTAAACTGCTTGTTAGTAATGGATTTATCGCGGGTTCGGATCAGCAACTAGAGCTTACCTCAACAAGTGCTCAATGAAAGTGGTTCCTGGGTATCTATCTCCTCCAATGGCAACACCCTCGTAGACACCATTTGTGGTTGTAGAAATGATGTTGTTCAGCTCGTTGGACATACCACCGGATTTGGAGACGTATCCAACAGATCCGGGGCGGTAGAGCTTAGATGCGACGATGTTGTCCATCATACCACCAGTGTTACCAATCTTGAATGAACCGGGCTTGATACCACCAACGGTTGCAGGTCCAATGATAGTAATCCCCTTTTGCTGGGCAATGTACATAATCTCACGGGCACGTCGCTCCGGAACACCCTCAGCAATGATGGCAATGGTCTTGATTTGTGGCTTTGCCATCAATTCCAAGGTGGAGCTGTACACTGAACGAGAACTGGCAAAGTTCACGACCTATTCATGTCAGAGAATATGTAAGAGCGTTGTTGCTTCTCTGGGAAACCTTACAGTGTCAACTTCGGGGTGCTTCTCGCAAGCCTTGTCCACGGCCTGGTAGACGGGGAGAAGGGTCTCAGAAGTTCCCCAGTACATCTTCGAAACGAATTGTCCTCCGAATGGGTAGATAATACCAGCTACACTAGGGGTTGAACGCTTGCCTATCGAATGAAATAGTGTAAGAATATTTCTCCGTCAAGCGCAGCGCTGAAAATGATAGAAACCCATCCCAATTCATCACATGCTCTGAGCTATTCATCAAGGTTAGGGCACCTACAGATAAAGTCGAAATCCAGCATTCCCTGGCATGCTTTTGGCTGCAGTCCATAGACAAAAGCACGAGTTTTGGGGTGGAAAAGAGTGTGCTCTGCTTGGGGAGATCTCGGACGGGAGGGAGCGGTGAAACGGCGAATGTTGTCATTTGCAGAGGCTTGCTTGCCATCAGCAGAGGGGGGAGCGAGAGTTGCAGCAGACATCTCGAAAGCTCAAATCTTAAGTTGAAAGGGTTAGTAAAATCAATGGCGAAGGTTGAAGAGATGAATTGAAGCTAGGTGTAGATAATGGATGGAATTGAAAAGGAGCAAGTAATGGTGAGAAATAGGAGTGAGGTGGGGTGATAGCAAGGTCAATCTAGCGCGCAATTGCAACCTGAAAGAACACCCAATGCAAGTACAACAATGCACTGCATACACACCCACTCTTCTTTACTCCTCAAGCTTTCCAGCTGAACCCCTCACTTGATCCTCATGCAAGTCCGAACACCTCACAGAAAACTCAAACGGGGAAGCGGGGAGATTCTCAACTTACCAATTCAATTCGATTTTATCAAGTCAAAGAAGGCGGTGGGAATGATGAGGTGGTGTGAAGAATTAGATAGCAGACTGGTTGTAGCCTCGAAGTCAGTGAAGGTGCGGAGAGGAAGTAGACGGAGTTTTGAATGCCAGAACTCACAGGATGTATGCCAGGACAATGTGATGGAGAAAGACGAGGGATGAGATGAGAAGAAGAGTAGGATGGAGAATGGAGTGAATGGAAAGAACAGAGAAATAGGAACGAGGTCGGGGACGTGAGGGAGTCTTTCTTCTTTTTCGGCTGTTGAATCCAAGCCTAGATCGTTGGGGACATTGGACCCGAAGCGTCTGGTGAACCTGGGACCTGCAAGGCGTGCGCTACATTCCAAAAATCACTGTGTTCTGTTGGGACCCGTAAAACACCCTGAGCCAAACGACAAATAACTCGTTTTGGTGTGAATTGGCGCGATAACGCGGGGGTTCTATAGTGGCGTAGGTGTGGCTTTAACGCACTAAAATGTCGATCCTAGCCTAAAATAGCTATAGTGGGGTAGCAGGGTCTGAGGTGGGCTATAGTGGGCTTACTCGGGGTTGGTATACCAGACCCATATGAGCATAAGTTTACCCCGAAATGGGAACATACAGAGACCCAGCTTAATTATCTGACCAAAGTAGTGGGGATAGTTTCCTGTCCCCAGCTCGTTCAATTTGGGGGGCCGCGAAAAAAAAAACTCGAAGCCCAACGAATTGAATCGGCGTAACTGCAGTTTGCTGTCTCTGCAGCTCTCAACCGAAGTCCCGTATTTCCCCCAGGGTAGGCTGTTGCTTCACACACCCCTCCCGTTTTCTCAAAGACTCAAGACCAGCCCGCCAACCCCACACCTCTCCTGAACTTCATCAATTGACCTGTTTCCTCCTCCTCTTCTTCCCCCTCTTCAATCTCCAATTCAATTCCATCACCTCTATTTCCATCTCCATCTCCATCTCCATCTCCATCTTTCTCTTTCCCGTTGCTTTTGACATTTTATCCATAACCTCACAATGTCTGCTAAATCCATTCACGAGGCCGACGGGAAGGCCATCCTCAACTACCACCTCACCCGTTCTGCTGTCATTGCTCCATCAACTCTTCCTCCTCCCCCTCACAATGCTCCACCAAAGCTTGCCTCTCTATACTTTGGTGAGGGATCATCTCCCTCTGCTGTCTGCAATGCCGCCGAACAGCAGTACCCATGGCTGCTTGAGCAGGGTGCCAAATTCGTCGCGAAGCCAGATCAGCTTATCAAGAGACGTGGAAAGGCCGGATTGTTGACTTTGAACAAGACTTGGGCTGAGGCACGTGCTTGGATCGAGGAGAAGGCCGGGAAAGAGGTTCAGGTCGAGACTGTCAAGGGCTACCTAAGGACATTCTTGGTTGAGCCATTCTGCCCACACAAGGCTGAAGAGGAATACTACATCAACATCCACTCAGTCAGAGAGGTCAGTTTTTAGTTCTCCCCTTATTCCCTTATTCCCTCATTCCTCCAACGAAGCATCGTCCTTTCCGTTCTCTTTTTCGCATATAGCATGGCGCCTTTGTGTTTTGCATGTTTTGTTGTTGGTGGTGGTCGGGTTGCCGTTGGAGCGCGGGAGCTTAAAAGCTTTATGTACTCTCGGTCGAGCGGATGTCTCCCTTCCAACGGCGATTTCTTCGGAAGACTGCACCATCACTCCCCTGTATGAGACCCTGCATTGCAGCCGTTTTCTCGCTTATCGAGCTTCTTTCAGTTTAATTACCCGACATAAATGGCCTCGATCTGCATCTTATTTATATTTTTGTCTTTTCCTCATTTGTCTTGTTTTTTAGAAGCTTTTTGGTGACTTTATGTTGCCAAAAAGTGGCGATGATTTACTGTTATGCCAGAAACAAGTAACTAAACAACTACTAACATGCGTTATATAGGGTGACTGGATCCTCTTCACTCACGAGGGAGGTGTAGATGTTGGTGATGTCGACGAGAAGGCTGAGAAGATTTTGATTCCTGTTGATCTGTCACAGTTAGTTTTACTACCAGTGTCTACACATCACCTTTATTTTTTACTAATTTATTATTCTAGATACCCATCAAATGAGGTTATTGCTCAGACCCTCTTGAAGAACGTTCCTTCAGGTGTGCACAACGTTCTTGTAGACTTCATTACAAGGCTTTACGCTGTCTACGTTGACTGCCAATTTACGTCAGTTCCCTTGCACCCGCAGACTTTTAATACAATTCTAAACCTAACCTGATAGTTACCTTGAGATCAACCCCTTGGTCGTTATTCCCAACGAGGATAAAACCTCTGCTCAGGTCCACTTCTTGGACTTGGCAGCAAAACTTGATCAAACTGCCGAGTTTGAGTGCGGTGCCAAGTGGGCAATTGCCAGAAGCCCTGCTGCTTTGGGGCTGCGACCTGTTGGAAGCGACACTGTTTCTGTCGATGCTGGCCCACCAATGGAATTCCCAGCACCATTCGGCCGTGAGCTGACCAAGGAGGAAGCGTAAGTGATTGTCCCCTTTGAAACCATAGATCGGACAATGGAGATTAACCTGCTGTTAGTTACATTGCATCTCTTGATGCTAAGACCGGTGCTTCTCTTAAGCTGACCGTCCTTAACCCCGTCGGACGAGTTTGGACTCTCGTTGCCGGTGGTGGTGCATCCGTCGTTTACGCCGACGCCATTGCCTCATCTGGTTTCTCCAGCGAGTTGGCTAACTACGGAGAGTACTCTGGTGCCCCCACTGAGGGACAGACATACCTCTATGCCCGTACTGTCTTTGATCTTATGTTGCGCGCACCTATCCACCCCGAAGGCCGTGTTCTCTTTATTGGTGGTGGTATTGCCAACTTCACAGTGAGACTTCCCCTGTATTCCGGCAACCTTTTTCAGGGCTAACATTTTTATTATAGAACGTTGCATCTACTTTTAAGGGTGTTATTCGCGCTCTCCGTGAATTTGCTCCCGTGTTCGTGGAGCACAAGGTTCAGATCTGGGTCCGTCGTGCTGGTCCCAACTACCAAGAGGGATTGAAGAACATCAAAGCTGTTGGACAAGAGCTGAAGCTGGACATGCATGTCTATGGACCAGAATGTCACGTTTCTGGTATCGTGCCCATGGCTCTTCTTGGCAAGAACATTGGAAACATTCAGGAGTACAGCGGTTAAATCAGGTGTTTTCTTTGGACTATTGGGAGAAAAATAAATATAGTTAAATCGGATCATTAGAGAAAAAAAATATCCCCGCTTTCTTTTTTTCAAGCGAATATGGAATTCATGGTTTCTTTCATTATTCAGAACTAGTGATGGTTTATGACAGATTTGGGAAACTATCACCCTTGATTAGATACATGTAGCTTTAAGATACCCAAAGATACCATGCCTTGGAATAATACTTCTACCGATTGCTGTTGGGGGTGTAGATGGTTGACTTCATACATTATCACCCGCGGTTGATAGATAATTGAAGTCTGTTAAGGTAACATGACGTCTTTCGGCTACGATCTCATTATAAAGGTTTTCTTATGCGTTGACAACCAACGCCCAAAGTAGTGTATTAGGCTGTATTAATTACGCTCATAGTCTTGGCACCAAACCTTAGCTCACACATAAATATGACGTTCACATATATCTCATTAATGTTAGATACATGTATACAGCTAGCCTTGGCATTGTTTTAAAGACAAACTTTAAGATCTCGAAAGAAGACAATAGCGCATCTAGCCATATTTAGCACATGTACATAGAAAACCCTCATGTTCACACCTTGTACCACCGTGCAATGTCTCTATCCCGCATCCAGATATCCCTCTATCCCCACCCCTTAAAAAAAGGCCTCATTTCGATTCCACCCCATCCCATTCCGATATAGTCACCCGTGTAGATAAGGTAAAAAGAAGGTCAAGAAGCTCACCAGCCACAGCTGATATTAACTCGGGGTTTATTATTTTATTATTCTCAACACCGGGTGACATCCCTCGGGCCTCGGTCCACCTGAATACTCCGATCCTACACGAGTTTATCGGGAACAGGACGGGTGCTGGCGAGCTGACTGAGGACAGAGTAAGTACAGGAGGGTACTTGGGTACATGTGAAACCTTGGCGTTTACGGGTTGGTTGATGTATGTTTCGTTTCGGCCCGGTCATGTATAGTCACTCGGGGTAATTTCAGCTCGTGATGTGAGTCAGGTATTTTAGATACAGGAACAAGGAACGAAAAGTATGATATAAACATGGAGACTATTCCTCATTTCCCCTGCAATATTCTACTCTATCAAACTATAGATATTAAATTGTGCGCCCTCCCCAGAAATGCGGTTCGCCGATCACCTCAACCATCAACTACCAACGATTTCCTCGATACCCACCCTGGGGAAAACTCTATCAATGACAATGAAACCCCCCACACGAACCCTCAAGTTGAATCGAGCCCCGGACAGCTTGTATGCAAAAGAAGCATTATGCCCCAACCACATTCTCATCGAAACAAACCGGGAATATATCAAAGCTCAACTTTTTTTCAAACTGTAAGCCTAAAATCCACCAATGGAGCCCTCATAGATTCTACACGACTGTAGCACCCGAACTACTAATTTCTAAAAGACGTGGCACGAATGATACTGAGTAATGTCTATTATTAGACGAATATTACCGCATGTAGATGTAATGTCAGGATCCATGTCTTTCTCGTATTCATCAAGGAATTAAGATAACTGTAGCATGCCGCATTGGATGTTACTAATCATCCACCATGACTGTATGGTAGTCGAAATTAACGTGGTATAGAGCCGACTCGACTTTCGGGGGTGGGACTGATGAAAGACCCGTGAGCTCGCGCCAAGGCCAATGATTGAAATGCAGAATATTTGGTGCAGGGTGCAACGGATGCGTAAGTACAAACCCGAGTGATCAAAAAATCCGTCCAATTGGAAAAAATTGTTTGAATTACTGTTACCATTTCATTGCGGCGATGATGATGATGGCATTGTGGTTTTTAAGGCGCCTTGTGAAGATGTGGGATGGCGGGGTTCGTAGATCACTCGTCTCATCCTATATATAAGTGGATCAACATGCATAACGTGTCATGACACTGATAAACTTAGACTTGTGTATTTGAATATTCCGGTGTCTAGTGAACATTGAGGATTTATATGATGTTTCAATGTGATATACACTAGAGCCGGGGGGCAGAAGAGGCTACCTCGAGGTGCGTCCGATTCCAAGAAATGAGGGGCGATTCGTTAAGTGCCGAAAGCTTTCAAAGCAGGCATAAACTATCTCTGACAGCCAGTGCAGTGATCTATACATGTATCTACTGTTGTAGAGACCACCACCCCGAGTTTATCAAAGCATTGATACATCCATGATCCAGTATAAGTACAAAGATAAGAAGATGCATGACCCACGTGACTTGTCATAGGTGTTTTGTATCGTGGCGATGCATACATGTATGCATCGGAAAGCTAAGAACATTTCGAGTTGTCCAATTCTTATCATACTGCGTAATTCGAGGGTTTTGTTAGAAATATAACTCGAGACCCGTGGGTAATCATTTATTCTCAGTATAGTACTTAGAAGAGTGTCGTGCGTGTCATAGTACATGTAGTTTATGCGCAAGCCGGCTAACACTAGTGCGTTCTCCCCTGAGACAGAGATACCCTGAGCTTGGAATACGTGTAGTTATGCATACATGTACGTATTGAAATACAACATGTTAAGAGCCACGCGGCCTCATGGGCCACTGTACAGATAAACCGATAATCCGGGCCTCCAATTATCTCCCTTTCCATATTCACTCCCGACAATTCACCCGGCCCCACTCTAATCTCCAATATACAGTTTCTATGAAACCACAGAAATAAAACAATACCGAATACCGCGAATTCTCGGCCCGGCCCACAGACAACACTGACCTAAGCTGATACCAGTCCAGATCCAATACGACCTGCCCGACCCCGAAAGCAGCTCAATGGGCCGAGATTGGCAAGCACCACATCCCGCCGTACCGCCATATCTATCAAGTGTGGCAAGTACGCTTCTACTTTGGTTTGCAGTCGTAGACTTTCAATTTAGTTCATTACTCTACATTATCGAGTGAGCGGTAGAGACGTTGACCGAGTAGTTCTAGCTTCATAAAGTGTCTAATAGTTCTAACATTTGATCGCTCCACAAGTAGCTAGCCTCAGCCTTTAGAACTTCAATATAAGCCAACAACTTTAACACCTCAAGACGCCTCAAGACTTAAGTTCATCCTGTTTCAAGACCAATACAAAGTAGACACCAAAGTCTCAAAATGCCGTCAAGTGTCTGAAATAGCAGACATTGTCTACTAGAAATCCGAACCTTCTCAGCCATAAAATATCAACCTCAGCGTCAGGACCTTATTTTATCGCATAGAGCCTAGAAACCCAGATATGTCGGTACTCTAAATCAAAACCATATAGAGCAGGTGTGTACCATCAATTTCTATAGTCTCGAGTTGAATTGAGCTGATACGGCAAAACAGGTATACACCTTGCATCGGTGAGTAAGAGCCAGAGAACATGGCGCATCGGCCATGCGATTCCACGAGACTCACGCGTTCCTCGCTCACTCTCGAAAACCAAGATTTAGAGCAGTATGTGGCGGCACAAGTCTTAAATAGACTAGCTAGACTTGAAGCGCTCACCTGAAGGGATGCAACTTGCACCTTCGATCAGTCCAAAAACTCGTAATATCACGATTGACTCGTGAGGCGATGGCGAAGTACCAAAAAAAACATGGTCAGCGGGGATGGGAATATATTATGAAGAGTGTAACCAAATGAATGAAGGGGAGGGAAATGTTCTTCCAGAGTACAAACGTGAAAGAGAAGAGGACCTAAAAACGAGGATTAGATATACTACATTCGCATGACGCGCGTACGATGGCGACATAGGGCCATCTTCGTCAATGGGAAGGGATTCGTTCGTAAACGATCTATTTAGCTATCTTAAAGCCTCCCGTGGAGCCATTGGCGATAATGGGGGCTAATGATCGATTCGCGGACATCATGATCAACCACCGCGAGTGATGATCTGTGATCAGTGCTGTCTAACATTCATGGACAGTCACTCGCACCCAATCAAAACAGAGCGTTGGGTGTGTGTGGTGAGACTGTCTTTCTGTCTATGGCCGGATAACTACCACCACCGACGCGAGGGAGGTCTTTCTTTCCGTCGGTCCATGAAAAAATATACCAGGTGTCTCCGAACATAGATGCGATCAACAACCCTACCTTCCAAAACCGCAGCGCTTCCGGGTCATGTCTCCCTCCCCGCACACCCGCTCGGAGAAAGAGCCTGAAATCGACCTTTTTCTTTCTTTCTTTGAACGATGGGATGAAAAAGGTGAAGTGTATTATTGTATTTATAGGCGGCTCGAGCTGATCGACGAAGGAACATACATGGTCACATTTTTAGTGGGTTTGCATGCAGGGGCGGAGATATCCGTATCTATTGATGTGATGACGAGCTCAACAGCGCCATGTAGGTACTCTAGTTTGTAAAGCACCTACTCTAGACACAGCAGACGAGACGAGGAGATTGTTCTTGTAATGACAACATGTATGTAGCTTATTGGGTTTGGCAGTCCCGGGATACGGAGGTGCGGGGGAGAGTAGATAAGGCTGGCCAGCGAACGAGCTATTCGTGGCTCTGGGTTCCTATGCCCGCTTAGGCAGAGTAAACCGTAGATACCTATGCTCTAGAGTGGCCAAAGTACTCTTCTGCAGCGGCGAGGTGAAAAGATACCTCCCCTGTACGAGTAGGTACTCTAGAGCAGAGACAAGACATGTACAGTGATTCCCGCTGGGTACATACATCCAGTTATCTTTTGTCTTGTCGCGTCACCAGATCTCAGCCCTCGATCAGGTCAGGTACCCACCATCTTCACTATCTTATCGACATCCCATCCCGAATGAAAGTGCACTTTGGCGAGTTGCTTCAGCAATCATTACCTAGCTGCCCAAGCTCAGCAGTAGAGATGGCATGTAGGTACAACATACATACATGTACTCCAATTCACACATCGTCACTCGCCTCCCTCACTCGCCACGCTGAACCGAATACCAACCCCCTGTTTCGAAATGTCTTACGCGCCCGCATTTGGCCGAGGAGTGCGCCCAATCCAGCCGAAACGAAGCGAGGGTACTCTCCTCTAAAGGTCTCACGACCCTACCACTCACGGCTGCTACTGCAGGATGGTGGTTTTTATTGAAACACGGAAACAATCTGATTCTTTTTCTTCGAGAAACCTCCATGCGAGCGAGTTAGAGTAGGCATGCAGAGTTGTAGATAGGGCGCCCAGGTGCAAAAAAAGGTACCTTCCTGTTTCTATGGGACAGGGGGAGGGTTGGTGTTCCTTGCATTGCGGTCGGCAACGGACGGAGGTTTCAACTCTCAAGGGCAAAAGCGGGTTTTGGTTTGGTTTGGTTTGGTTTGGTTTTGTCTTTTGAGTAACGGGACCTTGCTTGAGGCTCGGGTACCGATTTGCAATTGGCTGAGGGGGCGGAATTGGCAACAAGAGAAGTGGACGAGTGAGGACGTGAGGAATGAATGGATGGAGGGTAAGATGTGGTTAGCTACGAATTAATAATTGTACCTTGCCACTCAGGGGACGGACGTTAATGAGAGAAAGAAGATGAATCTCAAGTATGTAGCAGACGTCGTTCATAAGCGCAGATAGGATATAGGTGCTGTTTGTAGCTGACTGCAATATGAACTGAATTTGCGAACACCCCATGGGCCATGGCCATGGCTGGCTGATTTCCTTGCTCGATACGCAACCGCAGACTCGATGCGGACTGGGCGGCCAGGGGTGTGGAGCTTTTGGGAGCGTCGTTAGCGCCAAAAGTTTAATGAAAGAAAAAAATCTATTTTCGAACACACACCACATCCCAGAGGGGTTGTGCTGCACACACGTCGCCGCGCGCAGAGGAAATTGCGGTTGGGCGAGCGCTATCCCGGGTGCGGTGCGGAGGTGGCTTGCAGGTAAGTGGATGGTAGGTGCATAATGGACGAGCCAGAGCAAAAGATCAAAGATGGGTAAACAAATTTTTGTACTTACCTGGGTTCTTAACGACATCAGTATAGTCAACTTTGGAGCAACGACGAACCTGGGACAACGACGAAAACTCGGATTTCGTCGTTGCCCCCAAGACGACTGTACCTGGGCGTGCTCAGGAGTAAAGTAGAGATAAAGACGAGTGCTTTTGGAGGTACGTACATGCATCTGCTACCAGAGATACATCTACATATACTACTCATAGCTTCATAGCGTTTCTGAACACGGCCAATATTGCACGACATACAAAAAGGTGGATTTGGCGCTTTTTTGTATGGTATGCAATATTGGTCGTGTTCGGAAACGCCATCAAGCTACGAGTATAGAGTAAGTACTCTATTCTACATGTACCTACAAGTCTACGAGGGTAGAGTACATGTAGGCTACATGATTGTACCTACATACCTAAGGTGCTGTAATCTAAGGAACATTACTGAGCCTGCTTACTGCTTGACATGGGGAAAGGTCGGTTCGTCTCAATCTTGAATGTTGAGTGTACTAACTCCTATTTCATGCCTCATGCGTTCTCAAATCCCAGGCACTCAGCCGTCATCGATCATAGGCAATTGAGAGGATTACATATTTATTACAGAGTGACAACGGATGATCGCGGCCGCAAAAGAAAACGCCAAATTTCTAACCTAATTAATTGTTGTTGACGAGACCGGCCTCAGCCCAGCAAGAAAGACAGGATTTGTGCAGATTTTCCCCACACTTGCAGCAGGTACAGATAGACACGTTAAAAGTTTGAGACCCCTAGTAACTATATTATCTTGTTTGACAAAGGTTTCTTAGGAACGTAGTCTTCTATAAAGTTGTGGTGTTTCGAAATTCCGTTTCTTCTGGCTCTCGATCCCCATTCTGGTTTAATTTTGGCTCTGTAGTAGAGTTACGTAGACTGGACTCTAAATACATTGGGACGGGTCGCTGCTTGCGTCGTTCAAGAACAACAAACACCACGGCCACAGTCTCTCCTCCCCGACTCAGCATAGCAAGCAGGAAGCAAGCACAGGCATACAGTGCACGGCAGCAGTATTAACAGCAGCACCAATTGCCCCCCTGTCCAGAGGCCCCCTCCCCTCGACTATCTTTTTTCGTCCCATCTCCTGCCTGTCCCTGTCCCTGTCGCTGTCACGCTGCTGCTGCTGCTGCTTGTTCGCACTCCGTCTGGTGCTGCCCCCCCGTACGTTCGTTCGTTCGTTCGTTCACACCCATCTCTCCCGCTCACTCGTTACAACCTACTCACTTCTCTCACCACCCTTTCTAACATATTTGCTTGTTAACTTACTCACCCCCCACCCCCCCTCATCCCCCTCTCTTCCTTTTCTCCCTCCTCCTCTCTCGTTTTTTTTTTCGCTTCCTTTCGCTCGCTTCATATCCCAGGTGACCGTCCACTACGGGGCTTCTGTCCGGTACAAGGAGATCGGGTGTTTGTGATAGACCTCAGAGAAGGACTCACTGCCAGCCACGCTGTCGGATAAGCCTCTCAGCCTCTCTTTTTAACTCAACTCAACCTAGGGTCCCTTCCCGCCCAACAGACCCCATACAATACCATACCCTTTCACTGGATTGCATTGTACGTACATGCATCGCCAATTCACGGTTCGTTGCCAATACCACCCACTTGTTGCTAATGCATCCCGCTCTGCATCATTATCATCCTCTCTTCTCCTTCTCTTTCCTACTACCTACATACTACTACCCTCCAGGTCAGAGCCCACTGACAAGGTTCACGTTCGCTTTTTCTATCGTCCAACAGCTAGTTCCCGGCAGCCAAAAGGAAACAACCAGTTCACTCTTTTCGAATTCCAACTACTGCAACTCAAAAACATAACCGACTTGGATATCACAGCGACCTCGCGCCCGCTCCTAGGCACTTGCAAATAATTACCTGCCCACTATTACAACTATTACTCGGGGGGAGGGAAATAAGACGCCAATTTTACTAAAGAATAATTTATTTATTTTTTGATAATCAACTATTTCTGTCTTATCTACTGCTGCTACTACCCAACACAAAAAAAAAGGAAGATTTTAACTATTCAACTTTTAGTTTTTCTTCACTCTCTGTTCTTTATTCTTGCTGATTCCCAACTCAATTATTCTCTGTGTATTGTATTTTATTCGGCAAAAAGTTCTACAACAACTTTCTTAGGGGGGAGGCGCTACTGGAACAACACTTCATCTTAATTTAGCCATTAATAATAGAATCTGGTTGGGGAACTTTTGGGATCAATAATCGGTTTGACGGAAATCACGAATACAAACGACTTTTTTTCAAACAAAAAAAATCATTTCCTGTCGGTCGGCAATCTGAGTCCCAGTTCCCGTACGAGGTTGCATTTGGTTAAGGCTGGGGAAAGGAGATGGGGGTTTCAGCTGGGAGGGTTACGGTGGATGACGGAGAGGGCATGGGCGGGATCGGCATAAGGGCTGGGAAAACTACAGATGACGATGAGGATTTGCGACGGGATTATGGGGACCACGGCGGAGGAGGAGCAGGAGAATTGTCGGAAGGGGAGTTGGAATATCACCAAGCAATTGAGAAAATCAGGATTATTGAGCAGGTTCGGGAAAACTTGGCCTACACACGACCCTCACGACTGCGACCCCGACAAGTGGAGAGTGGTTCATCATCAATAGGTGCGGTGGCTGTAGGACTTCTGGATTCCGTGGTTTCGAAATTTTCTGACGTTTTGGGAGGAGCCTCCGATGCTTCAATAGTTTCTGACTCGATAGTAGTGTCGACGGCCCTGAATTCGATAGGGTCATCAACAAGTGCTTTATTGGATACTTCCTTGGCTTCGGTCCCATTAACGAGCCTCCTTACAGATTTAACATCCTCGACTACGCTGCTGACAATCTCGGGTACGAATTCTCCTCCTCCGTCGCCAGTGGAAACATCCTCTGGGATGTCCATCCCACCTACAACAAGATCAACGTCATCATTATCATCATCAATTACACCTCTGCCTCAAAATACAGGTTCAACTACCCGCCCTTATACGACGATCACTTCCTACTTGACGACGCAAACATCAAGAAACAATGGAACCACAACAAGTAAGTCAATGGGACATTGCGTAGGCCCTAGTATTTTGAGGAGGTTCTAATGCTATTTTTGTAGGCAATACTAGATCCACGGGTTCAACTACCCTTACCTCATCACAGCCTAGTGGCACAGTTACTGTTGATGGCACTATTATTGTTTACACGTATTCAACAAGTACACAAGAATTGAGTTCTTCCTCAAGCACTGGTAACAGCTCCACCCGAACATCCACATCTTCCGTCTCATCAAGTAGCTTGAACAGCACAGCCACTTCAACCACTTCTTCCGAGTCGCTCGCGACGTCTTTACTAGGATCCGGGACTGACATAGCTGGAGGTGGAGGTGGAGGTGGATATGTAGCACCGACAAGTAGTACTTCTGCATCTGCAGTTCCGACATCAACAACTACACCTTCTGATAATAGCCCCCCTGTAAGCCCAAGTCTTCTTGGAGGCGTTTTGGGGGGTGTAGCGGGAATTGCATTCATACTGGTGGCCATATTATATTTAGTACGACGGCACAAGAGAGCGGTTGCTGCACAACAAAGAGATGACGCAGGGTATGGCGGCCCGTTAGAAGGAGTCGAGGGGGATCAGATGATGCAAAGGTCAGGTGTGGCTCCTTTTGCCCTAGCTGGGTCATTTTTCAGGAACCCACGAACACCTCGTGCCAGTCAATCTTCCGATACACCCACAGTACCCTCAACGTCAGAAGTGGGCTTCTACAAGGTCTCTGGCAGGAAATTGGCACCGGTCCTTGGTGGGCCACGCCCTGGATATGGCTCTACGCGGTCTGCGGGAGGATCTTCATATTACCCTGATGATGATGGAATAACAGTAGCTTCGACACCCAGTGTAGTAGGACCCTCGAGATATTCGTCAATGACGGCTAGCTCAACGTCACCAACTGGCTCAACTGCTCCTATGAACTTTTCTTCAGCGGTACCACCTGCACCACCATCAACTCATATGCCGCCACATATAGGCAGCTCGATGGCGCCTCCGCCCCCTCGAATACAGGAGGAGGCCGTGGAGAGTGATAATGAATCTACAGAAAAGCTTCCTAGACCACCACCATTTCCTAGACAATTGAGTGCAGTCAGTGTCGGGAGTGTTGGCAAGGATGGAGTGGGTAGATCATTGCCATCACATGATGGTTCACGAGCCTCGCGGTTTACTGAGGATATAGTGTAACAAGGTGCCTTTTTTTTGTATCGTCTAATGTTGAAAAACTAGCTGGCAGGTTGGGGAAATGCATGGAAGAATTTGTGCCCCGATTGCGAATGTCCTTCTGAGTGTTATTTTTCTTCTTTTTATCTTCTCTCTCTCTCTTTCTTTTATGATACCTTTTTCGATTCGCCTGTAGAGTCCAACCTTCTTGGATAGGCCAGTACTGCTACCATCTTTTTTTTACTATAGTTATGTAACCTTTAATGTCTTCAGAATTCGGCGTCACGTTTTTTTCTCTTCTTTCTTCGGATTCCCCATTCATACTTCGTTGTACATTTTTGAGGTCTTTTTACTGCCTTGCTTGCGCCTACAGAGAGCAACCCGCCCTGGGCCTGTATGTCACTTTTTTATTATTATTGCATCTTTCTCTTCTTCTTCTTTGTGTTGTTATAGGTTTCTTCTTCTTCTTTTTGGCTTCTCGGTCAGGTCAGTCATTTTTCTTTCATTAACATGCGGTCTGGAGTTTGTTGATCTTGTACTACTACTACCACCCACACCCACCCGTTTCCAGATATGTGGCTAGCTCATAGCCACCGATATCTCTATTTTTTTCTTTTCTTTCCTTCTTTCTTTGTTTCTCCCCCACTACATTGGATTCCTTGTAGGATCCTTAACATGTCATTGTGCACGTGTGGGGGAGCTAGCTGCTACTAAAAGCTTAAGTTAAGCTAGCTAGATACATGTACTTGCTATAGGCCCAGCAAGCATGCCCTCTTTTTTTTTTATATCAAAAAGTACAAAGGATGCTAAAGTACATGGAATTTTTTTATTTTTTGACATTTATTGTGCATTGTGGTTTCGATTTTACTGTTATTTGCTTGCTGTGAGATGTGCTGTAGCCCTTTATATATACATGTACCCATAGGTGCTGTTTGTGGGGTTTTGGGTTTCGGGAAGAAGATGTGGAATTTGTAATCCTGTGATTAAAAAGATTTTGGGTAATATCGTATGTATGTACACAACTTGTGCTCCTTTTTGCTTTTTTGTTTTGCTTTAAATTATGGTGCTGGATGGATGCATATATAGGGAATACAGGACAGGATATCAGGATGTTAAGATTTAAGGACATTGGGATAGGCCATTTAAGGCATGATTGGGCTGGATAGAATATCATGCATCTTCGAATTTCGTGGGGAAGGAGTGTTTATTGGCCCATTTCAGTTTCCGCCTAACTCACCTTAAAATTGTCCTTCCAGAGAGGGAAGGTGGATATGATGTTGTGAAGTACGTTGCAACGGCCAGCCAGGTGACTGAAATTTGGCGATACCTATAGAAATACCTATGGGAAACCTCCAACTGGTTATTTCCCCGGAGGAGTATACAGTTATGGGCTCGCCGGGCCTACATATGTCGTTCAGTGTCACTAGGGCTTCCTCTCGTTAGAATATTCGTACCCGTTATTTCAAATTGGCCCAAGCAGTACTGAGTAGACAGATTGAAGCTGAAGCACCGAAAATCAATCCATCCGTCCATGGACCATCCATCCATACTCCACAAAATTGCAAGGTCATCCCAAACCATGAGAATTCAGTTGGCCAAGCAAGCGATTATGTACGTTTAGTTTAGTGCCCGGGAAAAGTTAGAGGCCCGCTAGACGGTAAGAACAAGGATCTAATGTAATCGATCGTGTGCCGTTTCCTCGGGCATCCTGAGTGGTTCGAAGGGTAAGTGATAGTGCATGATGCCCGGTGGTGGTGGTGGTGGTGCGCCTTGTCTAGCACGTGTGTGTAGGTACATGTCGATTGCAACCGCCCTAGACGTTGACGAGCCAACACATTAATTCTGCTTGTGTAATTAAGTTCGTTGAGGAATGTATTGCTGCCGCTTTTGTAATAATGATCAATGTGGATTTGCTGGCAGAGCTATTCCCAGAACATTTGTTGGGCGGTTGGGGAGGAGGAATATGAGCATGAGGAGGGGAAGGGGAGGGAAAAAAGCTACTGTGCCTTCTGCTTTGATCGCGATATTCGTCGGGAGTGATAGAGAGATCGATGTCCATTTAGACTGAATTATTCTTTGGTTTCTTTTGCCGGGCGAGGGAAGAGCTTTGACTGGTGCTGGATGATGGGAAATGACGTGTGGTCCCATGCTGCGGTTTACCCTAGGATGTGGGCGTTTGGCGGGGTTGTAGGATGCTGGTTGGTGGTGGTATATCTAGTGGCTTGAAGTACTGCATAGTGCTTATTGAAGAGATATCCGTTGGGTATTCATTATGTTTAGTTATTGTATGTGTCCGAGTTATATACCTAGATCTATCTAGTCAAACGTTTAGTGGTTAAAGAGAATGCTCTCGGCCGATGTCATGGTAGATGATGTGATATTCCGGCGACATAAGAGACATTGCCAAGCGTGTCCGCCTCATCTTTTATGCGCTGCCTATCAATGAGACCACGGGCCTAAAGATGGAGACGAGGTTTTAGGAAACGGATACCTACCTAAGTGGCTCGATATCGCCGCAAGGAAACACAGTTTCGTCCACATAAAAACAAAGGAGGAGGGACAAGAGTACCATCGAAGCTGATCTGCAACTACCTTTTTTGGTGGATTTAATATTATTTGTAGATGTAGTGCCATGACCTATATGCTGTGATGCCGCCCTTGCAGCATTTTATTGTTCACGTCATGACTGTAACCCTTGACAATATATGTGCGCACATTGGAGTATTAGAGTTGATTGGGTAGCCACTGCCATGCTTGAGCACTTTTGTCTTTTATCAGCCTATCGGAAGAACGGTTTAGGAATCACGAGAGGTACTTTGCATGTTCACCAGTTGTCACTCGACACCGCCACACAAATCGATCCAAACAAAAGATTTCATTTTTTTTATGCTTGACGCATATATGATATATTCTAATTATAGAAACGAGTTAAAATCTATATCGGCTGTATAAGTCCCGGTCAAATACTAGTGGGCTTATTGAAGTCTTGCTGGTTGGACCTGGCGAGCGTTGCGGGTGATAGATGGTGAAATGATTACAAAGCAGCACCTCGCTATTGTATATACCCGGGTCCCTGATGTTCCGATAAGCCCCCGCAGGGTACAGCTACATGTAGGTACATGTATGTACCTACACGTACAGTCGTCTTGGGGGCAACGACGAAACTGGTTGAATGACGAACAAGGGTCTTTGTCAGTCAAGACAGTGGCGCTCAGGCTGGTATGCAACCACTTCTTTGGCTGAAATCTGTGTTTTCGTCGTTGTCCCAGGTTGGTCGTTGCCCCAAAGTTGACTGTAGTTAATTTCATGTTAATAATGTACAGCGATAGTTAATGGAACGCCTTGAGATACAGTTACAGTTATACCTACAAACACCGTATTTTGATGCCGTTTTACCCAAAACAGGTATCGCTCTGTCTCAGCCCGTTCCATCACTTATTACCTGCCGCTTTATATTTATTGAGTATGGTATCTTACTCGAGATCATTTTCTTCAGTAAAAAGGCATGTTTTCATTATCTTAAACCATTACTCACAATATGAAGAGATTGCGGCCGTCCTCCGATATGATACCACACCCACGCACGCAACAAAGACAGAATGTGCGTACACGCAGGTTTGTCATATCTCACCCTTTGGATCGGATTGGCTAGGTCTTGACTAAGTTTCCAATGGTCCCATCTCGAGTTTGCTGGTGAGGTAAGAAAATATTGTAGGAAATGTATATACGCTTGGTAAAATCAGTACATGGGCGTGGGGTTCTGCAGATATTACTGGGTCTATACCCAAGGGGGGGCAACCTCATCAGAACCGCACCAATATCGGAGCAGGAACGCATTTGTATCGAGAAACGACAATTCACTCAAAAGATACTGGAAGACCGAGGGTATGATATGAGTTCAAGACCCCAATTGCGACCTTAAAGATAGTAGTATTACGTGTGCATGTTCTGCTGGTCTTCTACGCCATTTCATGTGAGTGGGAAACCAAGTGGCCTTACATGGAGAAATAATATAATATTCTAAGAGAGTACCAGCCTTATTGCTTCTTTCTCGTACTACATACCCCTCCTCTATCCCACGCAACATGTCGTTCAGTGACCTCCCCAATGAGCTCGTTATCGAGATTGCTCTTCTTTTATCTACTGCCGGTGATTTCAAGCGGTTTGTCTGCGTTAACCGTAGCATGTTCATACTTCTAAAGCCGCTTCTCTTCAAGAAATTTGCCCAGAAGGGTGGAAACTTCATCATAGCTCTCTATTTATCAGCCATTACTCGGAACGTAGAGAATATCTGTATATTGCTCGAAGACCAGCGCTCTGAGATCAAATATCCTTACACTAATACTAACGTTCAAGCCTCAATGCTAAATGAACTTCTTACTAAGACTGCAAATACAGATAGGGTCGCAGCCTTCTTCATAAAATATCACCGTCGTTCCGTTATAGTTGACAATACTTACGGGCGTTCGCCACTATTCTGGGCGATGGTTGAGGAGCGTCATGATCTATTCACCAAACTTTTAAATATGGGAGTAGGGATAAATGTTCGAGACCACAGGGGGCAAACACCACTCTTCTGGGCGGTGAGGAAGGGGCCGTTTGAAACATGTCGACGCCTTCTAAATGCTGGAGCGATTATGAGTAGAAGGGACGTTCAGCACAAATTCACCCCGCTCCACGCTGCCGTATATTATCGCTCGATAAATATGGTCAGATTGGTCCTCGGGTTTAGTCTTAATGTGAACGCTAGATCGCGAGTCAATAGAGGCACAGTGGTTAGGGAATTCTCACCGCTCATCATAGCTGTACAGAAAGGGAGGAAGGATATTATAAAACTCCTCTTAGAAAATGGCGCTGATCCACACAGTTTCACTGCCGAACCGGCTGCTTTGGATCTATTATGTGAGCGTGGTACAGATTCATATACAAGTTCTGGGTTGATAGAATACATGCCCAGCCCTCTTAGGTATGCCATAATTGAGCGAAAAATTGACATTCTCGAGTTGTTTTTGGATGGCAAAGTCGATAGCTTGGATTATATCGGGGCGACTTCACTCCAGCATGCAGCTTGTGACCATGACCCAACTGTATCCGTCTTTCTATTGAGTATGGGTGCGGATCCAGACCATACGGGATGGCGAGGCTACACTGCACTTAAGCAGGCCGCTATTGATGGCTGTGTCTTTACAATTCAGGCTCTGTTGAATGGAGGAGCAAACATAAACGCATGCTGTAAACGGCATGGCCGAACAGCACTTCACTGGGCTGTAATCAAAAGCGGTAATGCTGAGCCAAGTATCGGAGTGTTGTTGGAGAGAGGTATCGACACTGGTATTCGGGACCTTCGTGGGATGACAGCTATGGACTATGCAATGGAAATGAGGTATTACAGGGCGTTTTTAAAGATTGATATTTCCGAAGGTCTCAAAAGGCGGGCGAAACGCTATGTGTTTACCTAAGAAGTAGGTAGCACTAGTTTTGTGTAATTGCACAATAACATTCTGGTGCCATTTTACATCCGATAGATCAGAAACCTCATGCGCTGTTTGTAGGGCATGTAGTCAGAGGTATTCTTATGGCGACGATGTGTTGGTTTAATTTATGTGCGAAAGTCTTAAGTGCTTTCCAACAGCTGTATACTAGCGTGCCAAGGTAAATCTGTAGACAGGTGGCGGTGCATCGTCTCAAGGTTCTTGAATATTTATTTCGTGGGACTTGATATTATAAACGGTGTTTTGCAATCTCTTGCGTTCATTTCTTCCTTCTTTGCATTCGGTTTTCCTCTATGCAAAGACCATGAGAAAGAACACATGGCCGATAAAACGCCCCTTCCGGATTGATTACTAGTCCAACAGACCACCCGCCTAAATAGCCAGTCATACATTCTCACTCGCCCACCAATTACTCACCGAAAAAAAGGCCCCAGTCCACCAGAGAAGATATCAGTAGAAGTAAGTCAAGGACAGCATCAAGCCATCATCAACCAACCCAACCCTGCCCGCCCGCCCGCACTCAGTAAGTGAGGAAAGAAAAAAGAAGTAGATAATACACAGATAAAAAAATATAAAGAACCTAAACCCTTACCATAGCAAAAAAAGAACGGCAAAGCACGAACCCATTACCCATTCCCGTAGAAGAAACGAAACGAAACGAAAAAACCGAAACCTAGTCCTTGAAGATAAAAAAGAAAAAAACACACCAATGTCCAAATATCAAGCCCTAACAAAAGCAAGAGAGAGGGAGAGAAAAGGTCCAGTGCTACACGTAAAGTAGCATGAAAAGTCCAAGATAGAGATATGTAAAAGAAGTCCAGGGGGATTAGAGGTCGGATCAGAGTGACGAAGTCCGGAATCCGGAAGTCATGGCCGAAGTAGTAGGAACCACGACCAGAGTAATAAGAATAAAATAGGAGTAACATGGGGGGCTAAGAAGAGGGGAGGGGGGGGGGAGGATAATACAATTAGATCCCGCCCAATGATCTAAACGATCACACCTTCTTGCCCGTTCTCCTCTTCCCAGCACCTCGCTTCCCGGTAGTTTCAGAGCAGAGGGGACAGAACCACTTCGCCTTTGTGGTCGCCTCTTCTTCCTTCAGGCCGACGCACTCGATATGGAACCAGACTTTCGGACACTACGGGTGCGAGCCCCTGCTGTTAGTGTTCTCCTTTTCACAACTCTCAGGTAGAGTGCGGTGGTAAACAAGTACGCACGCAACGTGTGGTGTAGTGTGGTATCATGCTCAGAGCTAAAAGATTTGCAGAGCTAGTGCTAAAGGGAGGGGGTGGAGGGGAGGGGAGAGGAGGAAGGGTATCATTGATAGTAGTAGTAGGATAGTTGGCTGGGTACGCGAGAAGGAGATAAAAAAATCACGAAATAAATCAACACCACAAAACTAACCTGAGAGTTCTCGCAAGCGACCATAGTCCCTCTCGAAACCTCATCGCAGAGACAATACCTATTAAGATCTTCTTCGTCGTCATCATCCACCCATTCCCCTTCCTCGTCTCCGAGGGTAGTGGGCTTCTTCCTTGTTCCCCTTCCCATAAGACCCTTTTTCCTCGCCGTTGTGGAGGCAGCTGCGGGTGCAGGCGCGGCCAGGTCGCGTTTTGACCGCTTGGGGTCCGCTCCAGCGGGGGTGGTGGTGGATGCGGCACGCTTATGTCCAGGCTTGAACGTGGGAGGGTTCTTTGGGGGGCGGCCAAGACGCCGCGGCGGGGGTGCGTCGGCGTCCACATCGGGCATGTCCTCGTCTGCATCCTCGGTAGAGGAGGCCTCTACAGACGCAGTAGTGGTACTCGTGGAAGCCGTGGTCCCGGTGCTGATGGATGCGCTACGCATCTTGCGGTTGCTGGCGGCCACGATGGCGGCAGCACGTTCCTTTTCCTTAACTGCTGCCTTCTCACGGGCCTTTTCCTCGCGGAGCTTTTCCTCTCGTGCTTCACGAGCAAGACGCTCTCTCTCAACTGCCGCAGCAGCGGCGACGGCGGCCTCCCTCTCTGCGGCTTCGCGGGCGGCACGCTCACGGGCCTCTCTCATGAGGCGTTCTTTCTCCTTGCGCTCTTCTTCTTCTGCCTTTCTGACATTTTCTGCTTCTACTTCGCGCTCTTGGCGCTCCCGCTCCCGCTCCGCTTCGCGTTCCTTTTCCCTTCGTTCTTCTTCTCGTTTTCGCTTCTTTGCACGGTTAAGGCGCATGCCTTTATTCTCGCGAACACCCTCACCGTCGTCGGGCGCGATCTTTTCGGGGTCCCCAATTCCACCATCTTCGGGTCCATAAATCTTTAGGAAGTCATCGCCGAGGCGGCCTTCCGTCTGATCTGTAAACATATCCTTGTGCTTTGGCCCTCTACCCAGTGACTCAAGCTCGCGGATTATCATTGTGACACTGGGGGTCCAGCCGGCATTCTTCTTCATGCGCTTCCGCAGGCGCGCCAATTCCTCATTGGTGAGTCTGTTCCATGGGAGAAGGTGGCTTGGGATTGGATTGCCATCTTCGTACCGCGCCTGTGCGCCACCAGAGAAGGGAGGGTCGGTAGGAGGTTTAGGGCCACGTTTGATAGTACCGCTGGTAGGCTTCTTCTTTTTTGGTTTCACGACAGTGTCCGGCATATCCTCCCAGTCATCTTCGTTGTTGGCGGGAGTCGGGGGGGGTTGTCGCGAGCGTGGAGTAGGATTGTAATTGCGGCGGCGTCCTCCTCCTCCACGTGCTGTCGGGGCTAGTGTACGCTCGTTGTTGAGGCGGAGTGTGATCTTATAGTGCTGATCATCGGACTTTTCCTTGACTCGGGGCTTCCGCGGCGACACGGGAGTGGGGTCACGGGAAGGTATCGTGATCTCGTCTAATTTGGATCGTATCGCGATGGCCCGTGAGTAGTGGCGATCAACCTAGATAGAATCAGTAGAGATCAGCAGGGGGAATGGGGGGCGTGTACGTTCTGGTGCATTTTTGCAGCCTCCGCTGCGCCTTCCAGACGCGCTCGGAGGGCGGCGTTCATAGCGCGGGAGATCCTCAGTCGCAACTCTAACTCCTTGTCCGTTACCGTGCGAGCAAAGCCATTAGATACGGGAAGCTCCGCTTGGAGGGTCCTGAACTCCTTTGTGAGTGTCTGGAGTTGGGCCGTGTAGTAGCCATATTGTTCGTGGAGGGAGTTGATGAGTTCGAGGGAGCGGCGAATGTCGCTGGGAAGGTATTCTGTGTCTAGCCCACTGGGTTAGCAGAGGTTAGAAGAAGAGGCGAACCGACGAAACGTGAGGATTACAGTCGACGAATTCTCGGGCCGTTGCATGTGTTTCTAGATCCTCTTCCGTGTCTTCGGATTCGTGGGGGAGCAATGCTACCAAGGAACCAACGTCTGACATATCTGAATGAGAGATGGAGTGGAGAGTGTAAGAATGTGGGGGGGCCAGTATTTATGTGTATGTATGTATGTGTGTGTGTGTGTGTGTGTGTGTGTGTGTGTGTGTGTCTGTGTGTGTGTGTGGGGTGGGGGTGGGAAAGGAGTTGAAGCTGGGAAAGGTGATTAAGAATAAGAATATGCTCGTGATGGCAGTGGCAGTTGATGGGCTGTCCTGTCTTCCTCTGTCTGTGCCTGAGCTGCAGCGCGGGGTAAAGGCTCGAGATTAGGGCCGAGTCCTTCGGGAGAGACGTGATGGCTGCTGCGGTTGTTGATGTGTGAACGATGTGGTGGGAATTGCCTAGCCCGAACAGGCCTTAGGGCGTGGGGGCGCGGAGTGGGTTAGGGTTATGAGCAGGCTACTGCTGCTGCTGCTGCTGCTGCTGCACGGCCCGTCACTCGCAGCCAACAACTAAGACCAAGGGGTCTCCTGGCGGTGGCAGTTGTGGGCAGTGAAACAGGGTCAGCGACAGTGGCCGAAGAGGAAGGGGACGGTGTAATGTTGTTTGGTCGGTCGTGTAGAGCAGAGAGACAAGGTTAAACTCAGCATCTGCCGTACTGCATAACGACTGTGTTTTCGGAATCAGGCCTAATTTTTCTTGCCTGCCCTTTTATTTTCAAGCAAGTCCCCAACCAAAGAACACGCCAGCCTTCAATAGGGACTGTATCGGGACTGTATCGGCAATGGTGTGACGTCCGAGGAGGCGGTAACAAGACGTGTTGATCGATGCAGAAATTCTCCTTCTCTGCTACGGTGTTACATGCACGCAGATTCTCTCTGAATATTGGCATCCCTAAGACCGATATGATATGCACATGTACTCGTAGCTTCATGACGTTTCCGAACACGACTGTTATTGCATACCATACAAAAAAGCGCCAAATCCACCTTTTTGTACGTCATGCAATATTGGTCGTGTTCGGAAACGCTATGAAGCTACGGGTTTCCAGGGCAGCAAATATTCTCCAGTTTTTAGGTACCTTATGATATTTCACAGGATAATCCAACGCCGTGATAGCAGCGTATGGTGCACAAGAATATGAGTGGTAGGATCCCGAACCTTGTTAGTAGCAAGTTGGCGGCGTAGACGAGGTTTCTGCAACGATCGTTAGTTAATTATTCTTCGTCCGCAGCGTCTTGTCATCTCTCGGCCACTCTTCTGAGGCAGATGAGCCCTTTTTGGCCTACCAAACTGCTGCTGCTCCCAGACATGCAGATGCACCCGCTCCTTGGCCTTGATTCTGTCGTGCACAGGAGGTTCTGCGGGGTGAATTTCGTTCCATGCACGCAACGCCCTGTGCCTGCATGAACCCTAACCCGCGTGGCGTATTGTAAGCTCTCCTCCCCTAAGCCGGGTAACAAAGAGGCCACCTCGTCGGCAGCGTCCTTCGTAGACGTCAGTTCCCCAACAACTCAGTTCTGTTTCTTCCTGTTAGATCAAAATCAATATCACCAATCATGAGGTTCTGGTCAACCTCTCCCGCGCTCTTTGCGCTATTTTCAGCACTCGTCCAAGTTCCAGCAGCTGCAGCTGCAGATGCCCCGACAGCCCCCGAGACACCTGGAAACAGTGACCCCCCATGCACCGCGACGTCGCCCACCTCCGGGAACTTCTTCGATCTCCGCCCACTGATCCGGACTACGGAGAAAAAGACACAGGATGCGGACTGGGTGGCTAAAGGTCTTGACTACAACGCTAATTTCACAATCAATATTTGCGCACCGGTGCTGGCGGACGTGACGCAGGTGGAAGGCATCAAGGGAGATGCGAAGAAGAACGTTAGTGCGTTCTATGAGAAAGACGGAGAGATGTATTCCATCGGGTTTGTCCTGCACGATCTCGCTTATCTGAAGGTATGTCTCAGCTGACGTCACTAGGAGCGTATCCACAGACCTCCACTTCAGAGGGAGGAAACTGGTTATCGAGTACACTGATGGCTCGCCCTGCCCTGATGCCCCGAAGCTACGGAAGTCAACGCTAATGAGCTTGATGTGCGATCGGGATATGCTGCAGAAGGCAGCCGTCTCGTTCGTGGGTCAAGCGAACGACTGTGCGTATTTCTTCGAGGTCAGGACGGCAAGCGCGTGCCCGACGGTAAAGATCCAGGCGCTGGGGCCGGTTAGTGTATTTGGGATCATGTGAGATTTTTCTTTCCTACTAGAGAAGGGAGTTGATAACTAACGGTTTTTGGTAGCGGACTGGTTGCGGCAATGGTCTATTGCGCGGGCGGTTGTATGTATCAGAGAAGTGTGATGCATGCGCGAGGATGGAGACAGATACCGCACTATCATGCATGGGCGAGCGCTATTGGGTTCATATGGGTGCGTTTCTTGCTACCATTCAACGTTTTGCATCTGTTTTCCGCGACGCCGCCGCCGCCGAGCGGGACTTTGCCCAAGTAGAGCTGCTGGATAGCTTTACTTTTTCCTTTTTGCATAAATATCGCTATATATTTCACACATAGACTCGTAGCTCTTTTTTTTCTTTCATCTATTTTCATAAATGCATACTACATTTTCCTATATCAATCATCAGCAATGTACACTCGCTAATGTATCTCCTATAGAGCACAGCCAACACAATCTGGACCAAATTCATCGAATGCCTCCCCCTACCATCATCATTCCGACGTTCACGCTCAAACTCTGGATACGGCCGTGTAGGCGGAAGTGGCTTTGGCGCACGGACCGTCGCTGGTGATCGGATTGGCGCCGGCAGGAGTTCAGTAGACGACGAAAACCAGCTTATTGATGAGCTGGATGAAGACTGGGGCGATGAGCCTTAGCTTGTAGTAGACCTATAGGTTGTTCATCGTGTGGTTAGTATGGTTCGGACTTGGGTTTCATTATTTATTGGCAAATGGCGTTCCTTTTTGTGTTTGATGTTTGTTTTAAGGGAAATACCAGTGTTTGGCTTGCGCGTAAATTCGTTGCGTAGAGAGTATATGGAAGCTTCAAAGCTTAGAGAACAAGAACTGTACTGTAGATCAGGTCGGTTAGGGTTGGGTCAAATTGAGCATTTAAAACATCATGGGGTCTCACTCGGTGCTATTGGCACGACGGTACATATAGTGACCCTTATCCACAATGAGTAGCGCTAGTTAGGGTTCTATAGATTGGCCGGAGCCCTATTTACACTGCCCGCACGCACATAATTGAGCTTGTAGTAGGTCACATTCAATTGCATAAGTGAGTGCGTGCTCATGATGAGGAATACGTAACCGAGTGGGACATGGTGACCCCGCTAGTATTCACAATAAACAATAAATACATTTATTCTTCTTCTACATGTAGTCCCTACTCAATCTCTTCTCTCTTCATGATCGCTATCTTCTACCTGTAGCTAGGTATCTACATGCAGTGGTGTTAATATACATACACACTCCATCGACCCCAAAGAACCTCGGGAATCTCTTGAGCCCAGCCTCTCTTTACTCCTCAACCTCCTAGTTTCGCAAATGGCGTCGGAGGATGAAGGGCAACCCGGCCATCTCGGGCTATTTTCTCCTCCCACCTATCCTCCTCCCTTCTTCTCCCTCTCCCCGCAAGGTCTCTGGACGAAACATCATACCACCAGGCTCGAAAGGGCAACTCGATCTGTTGGGCTCCGCCGCGGCACATTAGAAGTCGGTTTTTCTTCTTCTCTTTCTCTTCTTATATATCCCTATTATCATGGAGTAATTAGTTGCTGACAAGTATTTCATTGTGGCTATTAAGACCAGCTCCACCCTTGTTAAACCATCTAGGGTATACACATGGTACTGCTGGTGGGTCACCATCAATGTCGGATCTATTCGCGGGGGCGTCCCCAGCGGGACTACGTAAAAGAAAAAGCTAGTCGGAGGATCTGTCCGAGTGAACAGTGAGTTTAGTTCTATGGTGAACATTAGTTTTCGGAAGGTGAATATGGTGATCGATGCTGATGAGAGTTCCATCGATTAGCTAGGAGAGAACGTAACATGTCCTACCGCAGTGACCAGCTTGGGAAGCAATTATGTAAGTTATAATTATATATTCAAAGCCAAAATAAAATCGAAAGGGTTTGCTAAATAGTTTGGCAGGTGCTGGATAAGAAATGATATCCACTTTACTAGGGCCCTTGGGGACCGGGTTGAAGTTTGGTAAGTATAATCGTTAGTGCAGCCTTGGTGTTGATTTGCTAACAATTAAAATGCAGCCGCCCACGTTGAAGAGCAATTCGCGAAATTGTTCAAGAAGATGATGCAGAAGGAAGCAGTAGACCTCAATCCGGACATCGAATCCTATGCAGTACAGAGACAAGGGGGGTATCAGCGCACGAACCAAGCACCGGGAATGAGCAGACCTCATGTCCCGGGTGGCTACGGACTTGCGGTGGAACGACAGGCAATTGAGCAACAGCAAGCCTATCGGCCCCAGTACCAATACCCCAATCCACAATCGCAACCTCAACCTTACCAGGGCGGATTCCAGAGGCAAGGACCGTACCTAGGCCGAAGGCAAAATGGAGATGCCAGAGCGCCCAGCATCTGCTATAGGTGCGGAGAGCAAGGTCACTACAACGTCTCTATGAATACTTCCAAATTGAGCCACGCGATCGACTGGGGGGTTTCTTGTGGCCCATCAAGATCAATTTCTGTTGGTACATCTATATTATTAGTGGTTAAAAATGACCGGTACTAATCGTTTTTCTAGTATAACAAATGTCGGCTTTAATATTGTTTGTAATGGGCTGTGATAGTGAAGGCAATATTCGGGGGATTGGCAATATGTAGGAATCTTTATTTAAGTTCCTTACATCAATTGTGGAGGTTAATTAAGAAATATCATAGCACCACTGCAGCCTCCACAACAGAGAGCATTTGTGGCCCGACCCATTGCTGCCGGCCCTCAGTACACACGCAACATGTGACTATATAGGTATCGGGTCCGACCTTATTCAAATATCTTTGCTCTCAACAAATAAGAGAGATTGGAGTTGTCCCTCCATCATAACCTTCGCCTATCGGGAAGGTTCCGAGAAGGTGATGCAATGGATGTAAATCCCAGGATGTAGGTATGTTCTTTATCCTATAGGTGATGCAAACGCTGCAAGACTTGGGCAATTGAGCTGATAATGTTTTAGGTGTGTAACCATAAGAACACCTGTGATGGCGGAACCCCAGGGTTTCAAGTAAGAGAGACATGAGTTGTCTAGACCTTTCCTTCTGGGAGGTCTCGTTGACTAAGAGGGTTGGCTACCCCCAAAGTATGCTGATTCGGCATCTCTTGCAAGGAATCTAGTCATGGTCATAGATATGGCTAACCAGTAACTTATAGGTTATTCAGCGATGAGAGTATTTTTCTGGCTCTGGCCTGGTGGCCTAGTCGTCTCTACGCTTCTCACACAAAAGAGTGGAAGAAGGCGCATGTAGATGTACCCACAAGGGCATGTTCTTTTGCATGCCTTTTCCTGTGCCTTTTCAAACCGACAACCCCGCAGGTCCCGTTTACACCCCCCCGCACACACACACTGCGGGTTCTCTATCGCCGAGCTAGATATTCTCGTGTACTTGTTGAGCGATCAATGCATTTGCAGTCGGCTCTCGTTATAATGATACTACATATAGTGATAGTCTTGTTATAACAAGGATAGCAATGGGCGGTCCCGAAATACATTTTACCTGTACATACCTCCTTACTTCTAGTGATACTCGCCTTGTAAGAATATATCCAATACGGATTTTTGGTCCCGAAAGTATCCTTATATCGAGAGGCAACTGTACCTGCAATTGCCCACCAAATTTAATTATTCTCTCACCCAATTCTAAGCTTTTGATGGTGTATTTCCACTCGTAGTAGAGCTCGTGCAGCAGAACGAAGAGCATGGCCAACCCTTTATTTTGATGGTGTACGGTGGTTCGAGTTCTTCTCGTGGGGTTGTAGCTGGCTGGTGGAGGTATTCATAAGGAAGAGGCCAATATATCCTTCTGTGTCTGCGCTGTGATGATTGCTGGATGACCGTTTTAAGTGCAAAGCGATCATTGACGCTTTGTGGGGGCCAATCGGCTAAATATGCATACATACATACATACATACATGTATAAACGAAGCCAGACACCACTGGGCGTGGGGGAGTTGTTGCAGCTGTTGTTGCAGCTGGGCGGGGGGGACCCTCGTTTTGGAGCTGCACTTTCTACGAGCCTGAGTGTCTCCGTGGGACGGGAGTGTCTCTGTCGACTGTCTGTGGACTCTGTAGACTGTCTGTAGGCTCTGGCTGTCTGTGGGCTCTGTCGACTGTCTGTAGGCTCTGGCTGTCTGTGGACTCTGTAGACTCTGTAGACTCTGACTGTCTGTCTGTGGACTCTGTAGACTCTGACTGCAACTCTCTCTGTGTCTCTCAGCAACTCTCTCTGTCTGTCTCCCTCTGCCTGTCTCCTCTGTCTGTCTCCTCTGTCTGTCTCCTCTGTCTGTCTCCTCTGTCTGTCTCCTCTGCCTCTCTCCGCTGCCTCTCCCCCGCTGCCTCTCTCCGCCCATCCCTGCGTGGCGCCGAGCCCAGTCCCGTCCCGGACTAGCTCCGAGGAAGGCCTGTGAAAAGAAAACACCTCTCCTGTACGGCCACGGGAAACAACGTAGCCTCTCGCCGCTCACAGCAACAACATCATTCTCTTCATCTCAACCACCACCCCATCACCTCCACCACCACCACCACCACCATCGTCGTCCATTACAGGTCAGAAAGCCCCCCCACCCACTCACCACACACCACACACACCCTCTCTTCCCCCACACTCTTGCTCTCACTCTTCTCCTCTCTCTCACTCTCTCTCACTCTCTCTCGCTCTCTCTCTCTCTCTCTCTCTCTCTCTCTCTCCCTCCCCCCTCACAACCACCACCAAGCTGGCGTCCTCAACCCCTCTCCAGTCCCTCCTCTCCCCCTACCTTGGTCATCTGGACCCCCTCGACCACCTCCTCACCTCCCTCCAGCTCACGCTCCAGCCCAACAGCCCCCCCAAGCCCCTGATCGACCTCCTCCCGCAGCTTCTCGTCGGCCTCGGTCTCACCTCGACCCTCCTCCTCCTCATTATGCGCCGCTTCTTGTCCCGCGTCACCGGCGGCGCCACGTCCATCATCTCCGGCGACGCCTCCCCCGACCCTAACCGAACCTCCGACACCATCACAATCAAGCACGGCAAGGACGACTTCACGCTCACGTACACCGCCAACGCCATCACGGGCGGCACCCTCACGGTCGGCAGCCTCCGCACCGACTGCAGCAACCGCATCGCCGTAGACCCAGCCCGCATCTCGCTCATCTGCACCGGAAAGAACCTCAAAGACGACACGGCAACCCTCGCCTCGCTCGGCATCTCCACCGGCGCAAAGATTCTCTGCATGGGCTCCCCTGCGCCCATCCCCGCTGCCGCTGCCACCGCCGAGGCAGACTCGGGCAGCGGCGCCGCTGAAAAATCAAAAAAGAAGAAGAAGAAGTCTGGCGCCAAGGCGCGCGGCGCAGGATCGGGTGCGGTGACGCCGGAGGTGCAAAAGCCCGTGCTGACGCCCATGCAGAAGATTGATGCGGTGTGGGACGGCATCGTGGCGACGCTGCTGCCGCTCACAGAGGAATTTATGAACAGCCCGCCGGCGGACGCAGCCAAGCGCGCCGACATGCATCGGAGGCTGTCGGAAACGATGATGGGCGAGCTGCTGAAGCTCGACTCGGTGGAGAGTAGTGAACCCGAGGTGAGGGCGCGCAGGAAGGGTGTCGTCAAGGATATTCAGAAGGTGCTGGATGGGCTAGATAGGGTGCTGAAGGCGCAGAGTGGGGAGGTGAAGGATTTTGATCTGGATTAGAGGGGAGAGAGGTACTAGAGGGGTGGGGGGGGGGGGGGGCTCCTCGCGGCGAGTTGAGCCTGGTTATATATTGTTTTTTTATTTTATTTTGTTTCCAAAGTAGAAAATAGCTCCTATTAATTGGAATTTGTTGTGTGTCTGTGTTTTTTGTGTTCTCTTCTCATGATTGTGTTCTTTTTTTTCTTTCTCTTCTAGCTCTAGGGAATTTTTTTGTCTTTCTTCTGGTTTTTTAACTAGGGATCAGGGCATCATAGAGGGTCGGTCAAAAAAATGGGGGAGTGGAGGGGGGGACAAACGCAATGAGTTTTATGTTCATGTTTAGTCTGAAGTATAAGAGTAATGAGAATCAAGACCACTTAATTATGCACCCCGTTCGTCATATATGTTATGTGATGTTGTTGGCGGGGGATGATCAGCTGTTTGAGTTCCGTATATAGTGGACGTTATGGATATATATATATACAAGATACAATGGCGCACCGGTATTTGCAAATATATATGTATGTACATGTAATTTAACGGCATCATGTTTACTGGTACCTCGCTGGCTGTAAATACGCCCCCCCCACTCCACTGGATCTGGAAGAGGCGACCTATATATATACATGTAGTTAGCTTATCCCCCCCCCCCCCCCCCAAACCTCCCCGCTACAGGACAGATATATAAGCAGTACACACATGTAGTTACATGTAGCTGGAGACTAACCGGTAAGGTTGTATGTACGTAGCTAGATAAAATGGCATCTTTAAATTACAGTACCGAAAAAAAAGAGAGAGAGAAACGGGTGGATCCAGCCAGTACCGCGCCTAGCAGAATACCGCAAAACACACGGTACTGCCACGGTATAGTAGTTGGGATTCCGGGTTAGTTTACAAGTTTTTTTTACACAATCCCGTATTGATACAGTGCGTAATACACCCGCCCCCCCCCCCCCTTTTTTGGTGCTGTAACTGACTGCGTGTTTACATTTGTGTCAATGATCAAACCGGCCACCCTCCCCCCAACACCCAACACCCAACACCCAACACCCAACCCCACCCACCCACACCGTGATCTTGGCGCTGGGTACATGTAGGTAGGTATGTGGGGGGACCCGGAAGCGGTTGATTCATAGACCTTTTACATAGATTGTGAGTGGCGTTGTTGGCTGGGTAGCATGTGAGCTCGAGATTGTGTGGTTGGGCGGCGCCGGTAATGATTGATTCACAGGAAATGATTGACTTTGCAACTATAATTACAGTCTGAACAAGGGGGGGGGGGGCAATCGAACCCCCATTTTACACTCCCGTCGAGATTCTCTGCTCTGCTACAGTCTCGCCAATGCTTCGCAATACTGGAACTCAATTTCCCCCAGCGCTTCATCTATACTTTACAAAAAGCACAAGCAAAAGCACCCCCACCCCCCCCACCCACCCCAAGCATCCCACTACGCCATCGTACTCCCCACGGTCCCCACCGGCCTCTCCGCCAGCGCCACCAACCCCTCCACCACGCTCCTCCTCGCCGGCTCACTCGCCACCTTCCCCGCCCCGACATAGCACATCCACAGCGCCGTCGACAGCCTCCTATCGGCCACGCTGCCCAGCACCACAACCCGGTCCTTCTCGGCGTCGTCGCCACCGACGCGCCCGTCGTTGCGCCCCGTGGGGTCAAACAGGCACTCGAGGGCGCCGTTGGCGTCGCGCACGAGGAGCAGCGTCTTCTGCTTGGGCACGGACTTCTTCTGGCCAAAGGCCTGCTTGAAGGACGTTAGGGCGTGCGAGAAGGCCTCGTCGTCGTAGGCTGCGTTCTTGCTGGTGCGCGACTGGATGCCGCGGACCCAGCCGTCGCGGAGGTGCTGGTAGTCTGTTCACCGCCGCCGCCGCCGCTGTATTTTAGTAGCCTTCTCTACACGCCCTGCCCATCTGAACAGCGTCCAGAGCAGTAGGAGATCTGGATGATACGCACCAGTATTCCTCGTCGGCACAATCCTCAGCACCGACCTCACCCCCGGCCCCTCCGGCCCCAACAAGCCCTCCCAGAACGTCTCCCCGTCAACCACCAACTCGCCCCTCAACACCTCCCGCTCCCCCGCCGTCGCCGCCGTCACCCCCTCCCCCACGCGCCGTGCCAGCGCCGCCTGCACCGTCGCCAGGTCGTCGGCCGCCACATACATGCCCACAACATACACCTCGATGCTCAGAAAGCTGACCGTGCGGATGCCCAGGCCAACCAGCGCATACTCCGTCCCCTTGACTCTCAGCGTCTTGGGGAACGCCGGGACGCTGGTGGTGCCGCTGGGGACCAGCTCCACGCCGGCAGCCTTCTCGGCGGCGCTGTGCAGGATCACGGGGGTGCCGGGCTTGATGGGGGTTGTGCCGGGGGGCGACTCGGCCCGGTGCTCAATGTCGACGGAGGTGGCGAGGAACCAGAGGGAGGCCATGGACACCGCTGCGCAGACGACGAGGGTTGTCTGGCGCCGCTTCTGGGCGCTGAGGGTGGAGCGCGTGGTGGAGGAGGAGGGGTAGGTGTGTGCGTGCGTGGTGGGGGGGCGGCGGGGCGCGGTGGTGAGAGTGCGCTGGAGGGGGGTGAGGCGGAGGCCGCGGGGGAGGCCGCGGAGGAGGGGGCGCGGGGTGAACATATTTGCGGGTATTGTGAGGGGGGGGGGTTTCAATTGTGGTGTGGATGGTGGAGAGTTGAGGTGGAGAGGAAGAGAGCCGGGTGGGTGGTGGTGAGTAGAGCCTTGCTTGGCGTGCATCATACGATGCCGGGGACTTGTGGCCTGAGAACCGGCTTCCCTGGAGGACAGCCAGCAGTTTCCAGGGCCAATGATGGCTGAGTTTTGCCCATTTCAGCAGGCTCTGATGCTTGACAAAGATCCAGCCGGGGGTGTCAGTCATCGAACCGATTGACTACTGACCACTCAAGGACTTACAATGCCATTGGGAAGACTTACAGAGAGGCCGTAAGCCGGTTGGTATCCATCGAAAGCTTACAGGTCTCTCCGCAGCGGTGATGGATGGAGTGCTGCGGAATGCGGTGGTAGGAATCATTGACTAGAAGCCCCACAGGCAAACATATAACCATTGTGATACGGAATTGCAATTACAGCTATTAGTTACGGCATTGATATAGATATCGCCAGAGCAAGTATATTGACACTCGATACAATAACCTACCTATTTCACCCAACAGTAATGATTCTGGTTCACTGAGATGGAATTGGTACTGATTTAGCACTCGTTATATGATTATCTATATCCCATAAAGTTAGTCATAGATCAAGTTTCTAGGACACCCCCTCTAATAAGGCCATCCCAATAACTATGTGTACTTGCTCTACTCTCAGATACTTGACTGCTTCCATACCTACTCTCATTCCACAGGATGTTTCTAAAATGACACCCTTGAAGCTCTGGATGCATCTGTTTCTATACACGTACTCGTAATTTCACAGCATTTGTGAACACGACCTCTATTGCATACACACACAAAAACCTCCAAGACAACCTTTTTTGTATGGCATGCAACAGTGGTCGTGTTCACAAACGCTGTGAAATTACGAGTAGATAGCCCGCCCGAAATAGGCGTAAGGTAAGTGGTCGACATGATCATTGACACCCAGGCGTCGTTTTGGCAGCCGGACCCAATGGCGACAACACCCCCCCTCCCTCCAACCTCTACAGCGCCCAGATGTCTACAGTCAATCTAACCTCACAGTCTACAACCAATCACTTGAACCACATTCTTAAGCAACTTCTTTCAATTTCAATCAAGCCCCTGTGCTATCTATCAAGGAAAAGAAAAAAGAAAAAAGAACAAGCCCTCGCTCCTCCTCCAAGCATAAAGAGCCTTTAAATAGCGCCAGCAGCCTTCAACAGCTGTGGCAGCTCACTCTTGCGGGCCTGCAGGTCCGAGTTGCCGCCAATGAAGGTGTGCCCGATGAAGTTCTGCGGGACGGTGCGCTGACCGGTTATCTCTTGGAGAGCATCCTGGAGCTCGGCTCCATCATCTGTTTTTTTTTTCAGCAGTTGGTTAGTATGTGGGTTCTCTCGGTGAGCATGGCTGGGGGGTGAAGGGGAGAAGAAGGGTAGTGAGTGGGGAGGGAAGGATACCAATCTGGTCGAGCTCAAGAACATAGAACTTTGCGCCGAGGCCGCTGAGGGTTTCCTTTGAGGCCTTACAGTAGGGGCAGTATGATTTACTGAACACGGCTGTATTATCCTCGGGTAAGCAACGCTAACGACGACGCCCAAAAGATCGAAAAGATCGAAAAAAAAGCAGAGATAGAGATAGAGGCAGAGGGGGGGGGGAAGGGATAGATGTAGGGAAACGTACCAACAGGGTTGCTATCGATGATGCTTTGCACCTTCTGCTTAGTAGCTGCGGAAACCATTGTCGGCTGCGAGCTTCCGAAAAGACGTCTGAATATCGAAGTTATTTTGAAGAGTGTGTGTGCGGCGAGTGTTCGAGCAGGAAGAACTGGTCAAACTCTCTATCTAGTGGGGGGTATGGTGATGATGTTGGGGGTATATATATATATGTGGGATGAAGAAGGTAATGGATGGTTGTAGAGGCCGGTTTTTATGATATTTGGCAACGACGGCGATGGATGACGTTTTGTGTGTGTGTGTGTGTGTGTTGTTGGTGGTGGGGGAGCTGATTATGTCAGGCAGTGCTATCGCGGAGTACTCCCCACCCCCCAAAATGCTATTAGTAAACCTGACTAAATCGAAGGGATGTCAACCGAGAAAGGACTCGTAGTTCCTTAGATAGGATTAGCCCAATAATATTACGGATACATGTATGTAAGTTACTCCCGCTCGCCCTCTATAATGAGATCCGCCATACCTACATACATACATCGGCGTCTCGGTCATCCATCAGGGGGCCTAGGCCCTGTTTCCCCGTCCTCGCCGATGGGAGACGCACGCACCCCAGAGGCGTTCGCCGATGTGCGTGGATGGCTAGGCCGGTTGGCTAACGCTCTAGTGCTGAGGTATATCCAGGGATGCGCATTTTGTGGCATGGGTGGTAATGCCGCTACATGTATGTAACTTTGCTGTGGGTCGCAAAGTACCGCGCGGATTTACTCGGGATACTCTCTCTCTCTCGTATGGCTTACATGCATGTGAATAATCAATCTTACAGGCAGGGTTGACGATTTCTAATAAATATGAATTTCAAATACTGACATGGCCTGTCGGGGCAAGCTCTTGGTCGGATATAAAGTACATACATGCATATATTATCACAAGACATGCGGAGCTTCTTAGAGGTAAGACCCATAAGGGCACACAACAACATCAGAGCTTTCGCTACAGTAGGTACTTTAGATGGCGGTATGGACGAAACCGAGTGACAACGCATGATCGAGGATCGCCCCAACGTTTCCGCCAAGAAACAATCAGAGATGACACAAACTTGGAAACTTCACCACAATCGAATTAACTTGGGGGTTGGGCCGTTGTGTCCTGCTCATGTAGGGGGGTTCTGTGGTAAGGTTTCAAACCCTCGCGAGCTATAAAAACTGTACGGCGCCGTTGAAATGCCCGCACACGTGTGTAGAGCATCTTGGTAATCTGTCTGTGCTCCAGATAGGCTACAGTCACTCACGGGGTGAAGGCGGATCCTGACTGATGGCGGTCAGGGATTTGGGGCTAATAGCAGAGTTGTAGAGGCTTACGCACATGGTCGCCCCAAGAGCTGAAAAGCAAAAAAGCATGCCTCCCCGGATAAAAACACAATCAAGAGTAGGTTTCCTTAGAGCATTATGCAGGTCGTGGTGGTACATAACGACAAAAGCCGTAGACCGGGGGGGCAAACAGCGGGATGTACCGTGATCGGCGTTCTGGATGAAACAAAAAGAAAGCTTAAATGGACCTTACACTGAGGGACGTGGGGGAGGGGGTTTAAACGTGTTATGGTACTGTGATGAGTGTGTTTTACGAAACCGTTTGATGGAATCGATGACGTGCTTCGCAGTTTTCCTTACCTACATTTCCTCCGACGTCATGATAGTTGTGAAGCGTGTGCAGCATGAGGCTGGTAGATGCGTTCAACAACGTCCATAGAGAATCGGAAATCTGCGAATATGACAAGATTCCTAATTGGAGGATCGAGACCCCAACATTCTGAATAGAGTAGGGCACGTCGAAGACCAATTGTAAAACCACATGGTCGGAGGACAGCAAGAGAGGATGCATAATCTGCCTGCAACCAGGGTCATCTCAACCTCAGCTGTTCCATGACCTCTTCTTTCGGGGCAATCGGCCTCGTTCATTGATTTAAGAGTATGAGACGACGTTACCCCCGTAGATCATTTCCATCTCCAGGAGGTGGAATTCAATGCATCATTTGGAATTTTTAGTTTCTTTTTGATTCCGGAAATATGGTTCTTGGTAGGAATTTAGTTTGAAGATAGCCCCCCCCCCCCCCATGTGAAACCTGATTTTTTTTCTCTCGGATCTGAGGATCCAGCCAGCCAGCCAGTCAGGTCAGGGCTTTGCGAGATCCCACCTTCCAGAAACAAGCTGACGATCATGATCTGCAACGGTTCTGGGGGATATGGGGGGATGGGGGGGGGCTTGTTTTTAAGCTTCGTCCATCAACAAAGGGCCGTAGGTGCTGGTGTGAGTGAGTGTGTGTGGGATGTGAGGGAGGTGGGCATTCGGACATCAGGTGACCCAAAAGACACCAAAACTCTGACGGATGCGGGATGCAACTGCGGGCATCCCAACGGACCTGTGCGAGTAGAACGAATAGAAGGCTCGATAGTCATTGCAATCTCTGGGCCGCCAGGTATTCGTGATATGTATGCAGGTGGTTATAGCAATCGACCTATGATGTTGGGTTCGTGAGCTGTCTGGGCCGTCCTGTGGCACCTATCCCTACCACTGCTTGGCAGCGGATGCCAATTTACTAAGCCCAAAAAGCAATCTGATTGGTCAATTTAGTCGTTTCAAGTGCTTTCTCCAAGCGAAACACCCTTGTACATACTTGTAGGGTGAATTATGGGTTGGCAGCAGTTAATTTTTTTTTTCTTTTCTCTTCTCTTTCTCTCTCGCTCTCTCGCCTACGCATCCGCTAGCTAACTAGACCATCTTCCCACTTTGGTTTTCTTCCTCTTCTCTCCTTCCCTCTCACCCCTCCACTCTTCTTCACCCACTTTCATCATCTCGATCTCCACAAAAACAACCCCACCATCCATCTCTCCCATCTCTCTCACCTCTCCTCTCCTCTCCTCTCTCCCCTCTCCCCTCTCCTCTCCCCTCTCCTCTCCCCTCTCCTCTCTCCCCTCTCACCTCCTCTTTTCAACCCCCCCACCATCCATCCAATTACCTTCTTGCCCCACCTTACTTCTCCAACAAGCAGCAACCCCGCATTGACCGACTATGTCTAACGAGGATAGAGAAGCCACTGCCGACGATTCTCTCTTTGAGAACTCTTTCCGCGACCTTAACGTAAATGATGACGATGACGAGGGAAGAATCCGTACCGAGGACGAGTACGCCCAGGAAACATTAACTCTCCGTGCCATCGTTTCCTCTAAAGAAGCCGGTGTCATCATCGGCAAGGCTGGGAAACATGTTGCTGATCTCAGAGATGAGACTGGTGTGAAAGCTGGTGTCAGCAAGGTGGTGCCTGGTGTGCACGACAGGGTTCTTACTGTCACTGGAGCACTGGAGGGAGTTTCCAGGGCGTATGCCATGGTTGCTGCCACTTTGTTGGAGAGCCCGTTGAGCAACCCGATGAGCACCGCCACTTCTATACCTGCTGGACAGCATCGTATGTTTTGGCCCCTTCCTTTAAGCATTCCTTCTGTCAGGAACAAACATTTTACCCCTGGAAAGAAACTGACAAAGAGCTCTCTGTAGCCATCCGTCTGCTTATTTCTCACAACCACATGGGCACCATCATCGGCCAAAAGGGTTTCAAGATCAAGCACATCCAAGATGTTTCCGGTGCGCGCATGGTTGCGTCAAAGGAGATGCTCCCTCAATCAACTGAGCGTATCGTCGAAGTTCAGGGTGACGCCAACTCTATCCGTCTCGCAATCTGGGAAATCGGAAAGTGTCTCGTCGACGACTGGCAAAGAGCGACTGGAACAGTTTTGTACGACCCCTTGGTTCGTTCTCAAGGCTCCGAGCTCGAAGGAAGCGCTGGTACAGGAGGACGGATGAGACCCGGGAACGGTGGTATGGGAGGTGATAGGTACCAAGAGCGCGGAAGCAGAGGCTCTTACACTCGCACTGGAAACGGCGCCGACTTCTCGGATCACACTAGTTCTTACCGCCGTACCGGAGCTCCCACGGCTATACGTAACTCGGACCGCTCTCCCTCAGCGCCCGGCCAACCTATGGTTTCTGAGGATGGAGAAGAGTATCAAACTCAGAACATCTCTATCCCTGCCGATATGGTTGGTTGCATCATTGGACGTCAAGGATCCAAGATCCAAGAAATTCGCAGGAATTCTGGAGCAAAGATCAGCATTGCCAAAGCCGCCCACGACGAGAGTGGCGAGAGGCTGTTCACACTCACCGGAACCCCTGCGGCAAATGAAAAGGCTCTTTACCTTCTTTACGAAAATTTAGAGGCCGAGAAGATTAGGAGGTCTAACCAGGGGAGCCCTGGTCACGAATAGGCGTTTTTCTTTTTTGATTTTTCAAAGTGGGGCAAAAATATTGGGGATTGAATTAACTTAGTTCACTGTCTCTTTTCTAGCTATTTTCTGGGCAATAAAGTGTCCATTGCCATTATTATATCTGACAGTATGGGTTCGAAAACCGCAGTAATGCTTTTTTATCCGGTTTTCATAATCTGCATACCTAGGTCTTAATGTGTCAGTGTGTACCGGTGGTTGGAAACGATATTTTTTTTTCTCTTTTTGTGATTCGGGGTTTCGGGCTGCTTTTTTTTACTTTTTTTTTTTTAACTGGGAAAATACAGGCGAAAGTGTCTACGGACAGTTACGGAACCAAAAATTATCACTTTTAAAGCCCTTATTCTCTTCTCAGTTTAAGCTACATTTTTTCCATGTGGTGTTTTCTCTCCTTCACTCTCTTCACTCTCCTCTTTAAATGGAAAAATTGCTTAGCTTTCTTTTATATCTTTTTCAAAGAGCTAGGCTAACTGAGACCGAACCAACTGTAAAAAAAAATTTGGCGAGGAAGTGAGGAAATGATGTGGGGAGTTTGTCGTTCCTGTGATGCTATTTTTTATTTTTACGGGAAATATGTGATTTACGGGTGTTTATTATTTTAGGTATAACTATCTAATCATTCTTCCTCCCCTCCCTCCTACTCCTCTTTGTCTCATTCTTCTCCTTTATCAATTAGGGGGACACACGTGCTTTTTTGCTTTTTTGTTGGACCTGTAGAGCCTTTTCAAGTGATATCGTTTGATGGTGCCGGCGGAGTTCGATGGCGGAGGGGCAGGTGTGTGGGGTTTCTTTTATCAGGCAGACCATCACCTGCCCTGTCAAGCAGCAGGAGTTGTGCATTTAGCACATGTGGGAAATACATGTGTTGACCCGCCTGCCTTCCCTCATGACCGAGTGGAAGAAAGGGAAAGAAAAACCTGCCACTCCTCCTCCTTAATCTAGTTTGTATCCATGTGTCTCCCCTCCCCGGCTTTAATACTACCTAGTATAACCTCCGAAAGGAAGGAAAAGTAATTAAAAACAAAGGTGGAAAGAATATCGCCACGAGCACCCACGATCGCTACCCCACCTTTGCTCCCCACTCACATATTTGTGTGGGCCAGTCACACAAACGGGCAGCGGCAGATGGCATGCACAGGGTGGAACTCGATGAGCGACATCATCTTATCAGTTGGTTAGAACGACCACACACGGGGGGGGGGGGGGGGATAAAGTGGGAGATAAATTACCGAAAAGCGGGAGCGGGAACGGGGATGGGATGAGGGGGGTCAGAAAAGAACTTTCCGTTTTACGACGTGTTCTTTTCAGAAGCAGCGGTAGTAGACAGAAACAAGAGGGCGGAAATGTCATGTCAGGATTGGAGTTGGACCCTGCAGCGGGATGCGGGCCGATTCTAGATTTATGAGACTCTATATCGGAATAGACGCATAGCGGGCGATGATCAACCCCCCGAAACCTCCCGGATGGACCCCACCTGGTAGGCTGGAGTACTAATTCGCGGGGGAAACCTCTGGGAAACAGATGGATACATGACCGGGTGGACTTGGTGGGGTTGGACGCGCGCTGCTCGTGGGGATGGCAGATACACTGATACATGTTTGGTAACTCTAGCTATAATAAGCGCTTCGATCGCCGATATTCGCTTCGCCACGGTGAATAATCGGTAATAAAGCTCAACGCCTAGGTAGGTGAAATGTGTCGAACCCATTTTGGGGCCTAAAGCTGCCATCTTTTGCGTATTAACGGATCGGTGGGTCTTTCGTTAGGGGTGGTTTCTAAGAGTGTCTTCTAGGTCCTATAAGGAAGCCATTGATCACAGAGCGAAGCGGAAAACCCTGGTTTTGATGTTAGACGCAAGTAGACTATGGCCGGGCAGAACTTAACTGGGGCCGCCCCCGGTTAGTTAGCGCAAGTTCCGTGCGGAGCTGTAGACATCGGGGCGAACCGTTCTGACTTCCGGACTCAGAATCCCAAGAGGATACTCGGTTATTTTTGGATGGTTCGTGCACATATGATGGCTTATCGATAACGATAAGATTTTGCCGCGGAGTGGATTCTTCTCCCATTTTTATTTATTATCAGAGTTGCTCTGTCATGCACGATCACTCGGCAATCCATTTAGACACTTCTTGCACCATCAAGATGGGAAAACGACGATTAAACGTATCCTGAGATACATTGAGACGGGTGTAAAGACTCGAATTAAGTGAGTCCTGTAAGGGGAATTAACCTTTTTGTAGGAATTTGTGGTTTCATAAGCCAGAACCAGGATGCGGCACCACCTTTACCTGGCTTAAGCTCTCTATTGCCCTCCGTAGTCAAGAGATCGAGTTGCCTGCAAAATTACCCCTGTATTGGTAATAAGGTTTTGAAATTTTGAGTTTGTGAACATTGGTGTGCTACATCACATCAGCCTTTAGTTTTGCCGGAACATACAGCTAGCTGGTTGATCTGTCGTAGCTTAGCTGCTTTCTTGAAATGCTGCCACTTTGCTAGATATAATAATTTAAAATGACGCCGAGGTAGAATTCCTCGCCATCTAAATTTTTCGTTGTTGCCCCACCGTCGCATTGACTGTATCGGGCGTGTAGTTTCCCATATTCAGACTCGATGACTCCAAGGACGGCAACCATATAGCAAGATCGCAAGGTAGAAACCTTTATTCGAAGTTATTTCTACTCGAGGAACTTATAATTGATATGTTTCTGCGTAGAGGTAATAACAGCGAATATCAAATATCGTAGGTTCATGAGTGGTAGAATCGAGTGATATTAAATGACTCCAATAGTACCGATGAACCGTGAACAGACTCGTAAAGATTAAAGCTCATGACTTGTTCGATATAATAGAAGACAATAGAGGAGATAAATTCTATGCCACGAACGCTTTCGCTAACTGCCCGAAGCGCTATTCCAAAATAAGAATTTTCTTAAAGATAACCTCAGGAAGCCTTTGGGTACGGTCAGACTTTGTTCCGGCCCTGAAAGATAGCCAAACACCGTAATCGGGTTTGAATCTCGTAAGTCTGATATTCCTGACTGGGTTTATCGTTTCTGGTTACCTCTAGTGGGTGTGCTTTCCAAATAGTTCTATTTGTTTACGTCTATTATCAACCGTCAATTGATATGAATCAACGGAATTTCGGTAGGTAACGTAAAGTTTAAAACTTCATATTGTTGTATCGTCGGAGGTGGCTGAAGTTTCTTATTGCAATAGTTGATTCCTAGAATTTTAATGCATAGCTCCCTCAATAGACGAAAGAGCGGAGGTGGTAAATGTATGTATATGTATACCTCAAGCGAATGTGCTGAACTTGAGTTTAGCGAGGGACAGTTGATCGAGAGGTTGTTGATATGGCAAAAAAAGATGCAAGCCACGGATGTCACACGTTTCTGTGGCTGTATTTAATGTTTTATGTTAGTTAAGAATTTCAAGCCTGGAAATGATAGGTAATTCTGTTCCGTGTCAATACGTGTGGCGACGGTAGGAGTATTATCTCCCTCGGCATATGTATTTGTTTCTGCGACATCAAAATCAAACGCAATTCCACTACCCGACACCCCTTCCAACGTAATAAGATTAAACCTCAATCGCCATATACTAATACAGCTGGGAGTGATGTTGGTGCGTTGATCTTCGTGTCTTGAGCATTTATTTTTGTCTCCTCATGGCTTCCACAGTCCCCAAGAGAATTTCGGCCAACTCTTCATGATTTATATTCTCTATCTGGGTGAACCTGATTCGAATGTTTGTGTCGTGAGCAAAAGTTTGATCGAAATTTCTTAGCGCTCCTGGTGATCTGTTTCATGGGAGCGCTTCCAATAATATCCTTGCAACTTCGGATGTAATTTACCAAGAAATGTCCTCGTGCCCTCTTGCCATCATGCAACTATCTAGCGAGAATATCCCGGAGATTTCTTCCCCGGGATATGATGCTGGATACGAATCCCTTTAATATTCGCCTGGAGAGAGCTGTGTATATATTAAAGTTTGTAAGCACCATGAGTATTGAGAAGAAAAAAATCAGAAGGTGGTGTTTTAGAGAGGGAAGAGATGCTTATTTATCCAACGGCAGCTATGCTTGCCTCTAAGCCACTGGAAGAGACGCTAGAGATCATCAGAGATCACTCGCTCCTTTCCATCCAAGCAGTGTAACTGACTGTGGCTCGAGATCCCCCGTCTATTGGGAAGACACTGTACCGGTAGATGGGATGGATTGGTCTATATTCGGCTTTGTGGGAGATGCCAGATGGGCGATAGAGACAAAAGGATTGGATGATGGATGAAGTTGACTCATTTATCTGGACCAACCTCGCTGGATAAGGTTACCAGAAATTTGAAATTGGTGATTCTGCACACCACACTGCCCGATAAGTGTATTACTTGGTAGTGGGGCTGGTGTTTCAGGACCACCAAGAAACATGCGTTGAAAAAAACCAGAGGCTGGCCAAAGACACTTACTTGTCTTTTCTTTTAGTACGTGCATGATACACACGTCCGGGCGGTGCAGTTCAACAAGTAAGAGTTTGTTGAACATACTTGGAGTAGTTAAGCCGGAAAACCCGGGGGTACGGGACGCCGTTAACTACTCTACCATTTACGGGTTTACCAGCCACTCTCGCTGATGCCCTGATGCCCTCTGATGCTGGATGCTGCCCTGATGCCTGATATGATGAGAAGTGCCTGACAACAAACGCACAGACCCCACAAATTCACCCATAAACCCCACACCAGGGCAAACCGGGTTAGTAAGCGCTGATGTGAAATCTGATTGGCCAAAACAGGGCTAAGACGGCCGCGGTGATTGGCACCAACAGGCGGCGGGCACTGGCACTTGAGAAGAAGAACGCTCAGTACGAACTGTACGAAGGTCGTGGGAAACCCTGCAGCTGAGCCTTCCTTGAACTTCCATCCCCATTCGTTGTTGGGCACCTCGCATCGTGCAGCCCCAAAAGCCTTGCAACTCGCAACACACTCAGGACTCGGACAAGCAAAGCAAGATCTAGGTTACGGTAGTACCTGTTCATTTCTGTTCTTCCTATTCGTTTGTGGACTCCCTTCCTTTCTCCCCTTGTGGTTCTGAACGCCGCTCCACTTGCAGCCTTTGCCTTCCGCTATTACTGCTCGGCTTTCGTTCTGTGGCTCTCACCCGCACGTTTCCTTTCGTTCGATTCCTATTTTAATTCTCTACCCCATCACATACGGTACATTACATACATATTTTATTTTATTTTTCTGATATCTATTTTCCGGCAAGATCTTTGGGTGATTGCGTGGGTAGTAGAGCCACTGCCTATCGTTGGTTGTTCTGTTATTGTACGTTTATTGTTCTTGCGCTACTCTACTCGGATTTTGGAGTTTTGGAGTTCCACTTCCAGTTGTAGTTTGAATCGTATTCAGCCTACTGCTACTGCTACAACTGCTTGTTCACGACAACTTCTTTCTTAACTCTCTCCCTCTCTGTGTTCATTTCCCTTTCTCGCTCGCATCTCCGTCCCACGTAACTGCTGCAGCCAGTCAGTTAGTTGTCCAGCCAGTCAGTTATCGGAGTCCTCCACCCCCAGCTAATGCCATAGCCAAATTCCCCCGTTCCTCCTACCATTCTCTCCTCCGCCTCATTTTCATACCCCCCATCTTTTCCCTCCGACATCTCTTCTTTCCCGCTCCCCGCATACGCCTTCTTCTTCGCACCCAGTCTTGATTTATCTGGGATTCTCCCCCATCTCCTTCTGCAGCCCCTGTGCTGGGTCTGCAGAGAATAGTTCGCTCTCATAATGGCTGCTGTGTCGACCGCCACCCTGACTCCCCCTTCGTCGTCCCATGGCAGGTCAGCTCTAGGGGGTGACTGGGACTTTAGTGTTCCTATAGATGGGGTACGTCTCCTGCCGCTTTCCTCCTCCCTGAGGACGACCGAAACGAAACACGCGTTGGTTTTCGTGTTTTTTCTCCCAACCCAGCCCACTAATATATTTTTTCTACAGGCCGATACTCCGGATCTCACGTTCCGAGGAAGTTCAGCAAGCTCTTCAATGCCTCATCGAACCGGTTCCGATGATCACTTTATGAATAGTCGGCCAATAAATGACTACGATCACGTGCATCAGGCTAAGTCTTTCTTGCCTGTTGATGTACATTCATCCTCCGCGCAGAATCACGTCAACGATTACCGGTACGTGCAGCAGCAGCCCCCATCACGAGGCGAAGGCTACAGCAGATCCGCAACTCCCGATCTATTATCAGCCACAAATGGGCCAGTGTTGAAGCGCCAGGGTTCAACCATTTCGTCGAATCATGACGGCGATTCGGTGTATGATCTCTATGGTGGAGGAGGAGGCGGCGGTAATGGAAGAATGACGACGCCCGGCGCAGTAAGCCCTGACTCGTTTGAACCACAGAGAGGGGCCGAACTGTTTCCAAGGTTTGTCAGTGGAGGAGGGTTCGATGAGCCTGATTCTTCCAAGTGGATCCACAAGGATAAGTTGGAAAAGAGGGAAAAGAGGGAAAAGAAGCAGAAGAAAGAGAAGAAAGACAAGAAGGAGACGAAGGAACGGGAAACCAAGTGGATTCATAGGGACAAGTTGGAAAGGGACGATCCAGAATCTTCGAAATGGATCAATAGTGATACGCTGGACAAAGACGACCCAGATTCTTCAAAGTGGATTGATAGAGACAAACTTGCCAAGATCGAGGCGAATGACGCAGGCGGACGGACTGCCTACAAATCAAAGGTAGATTCTGGGACTTCGCGGTGGATTGACAAGGACAAGCTTGAGAAGATAGAAAACCAAGAACTGCAGCGAGCCGGCATAACCGTTTCACGCTCTAGGGCATCAAGCAGCACAGCCCAACGGGGCAACGAGAACGAAAGTTCTAGGGACCAAAAGAAGCAACGGATCTCATCGCCCCCATCCATCGAAGACGAGGATGAACACATCTACAACAACCCCGACGAAGTCAGCAACGATCTAAGAACACCCGAAGAACAAGCCGCCGACCGTGCTTTTCAACAAGAAATGTCACCTCACCGCCAGTTCTGCCGAGGCGCTTCACACTCCCGAATACCTGTACCGACTTCCTCTCCTTTCCCTATACCTCAGCAGTTTTTGGAACGTAGCGCTCCTCTATTGCGAAACACGACACCGAACGGATCCGATGATGAAAGAGCTAGCCTCACAAATACTTTCATCCGTTCCCGCAAACGGTCTCACTCTGCGGGATCAGCTTTTTTGCTCGATGACCCGATGACAGCGTTGCAGCAGCCTGGAACGATTTCGAACCCCAAGAACTCTTCCCGCAACCCCACATCACCTGGCGGCTCACCCCGCAAGGCTCGCAACAACTCTTCGCTCAAACAGAGAACCCGATCGAATCCACAGCTATTCAATCGTCCTGGCACAGCGGCATCTTATGCTACGCACCTTGGTAATGGCGGTACGGGAGAGTCGACCAGGAAACATCATCCCGAAGGGCCGCCACCTTGGTCATTACAGTCGTACAAACCCGATCCAAGTCTACCCCCAGATCAACAGATCATCCCAACTGTTGCAAAGCGGATGCAACAGGAGCAATGGGAAAGGGATGGCGCGCCTGCGGACGTTTATGATAGAGATCTGAGACCATTGAGGGTTCATGGGAACGATGAGGTCGAGAGAGCTCGGCACAGACGTACAACCTCCCAAGGAGATTCTCTAGAGCAGAAGAAGGAGGAGTGGCCATTAAAGGCGCCCACTCCCCCAGTGGATGACCCCAAGAATAACCGGCAGGATGCCGGTTACAAAGCGATGCCCAGTGTGAGTGCTTTCTGGATAGTGTTACACCCGGAACTTGAACTTAGATTATTGACATTAATTAGGTGAATGGCAACGCACAACAATCGACTGGCTTTTCAAGTGCAGTGTCCTCGCCCCAAGTACCAGAACAGTCGTCAACGACTACAACCAACGACCTGGAGCGAGAAAAGAAGGAAGAGAAGAGGAAGAGGAAGAAGGAGAAGAGCCCTTTGTGCTGCGTCATCTGCTAATAAAGCAATCCCTGGTTGCATCACTGTGTGAAGAGTGCTTGAAAGGACCTTGCATACGTTGGGATAGCGTATTTGTTGATAGACCTGGGGTTCGTAGGTGCTTTTCCATCCAACTACAATTTTTTCCTATTTCCTTTCTTTCATTTTGGGGCACCGGTTAGGGGTTTTGTTTTATCATTTTTCAGGGTTGAAGGAGCAATTTCTTTTTACACGTCGAGCTATTTCGTTCACATCATGAGGGCGAGGGACTTTTTATTTTTACTTTTTCTACACATACTCACTATAGTTTAGTGAGTATGACTACCTCCCTCTCCCGTCCTCCCTCTCAATCCTTTTCTATATCTCATTTGTTGTCATTACTTTTCTCTATTTGATAGCGGCGAATTTGAAGCGAGATGGAGCATAATGGCGATTTTTTTCGAGCTGGTTTGTTTAACCTACTTTGATCTTGATGGTTGTGTTTTCTCTTTTTCTTTAAAAAAAATCTTAGCTGCTTGCTGCTAGTTTGTTGTACTTCTTTTTTCCCCCTCTCTTTCCCGTTTTTTTTTTATTATCAGCGTTGATTCCTATTTTTTCTTTTTTTCTGCATTCTGGCCGGTTTTTGTTATTTGGCAGTCTTTATTTCAACCCAGTACGGTTGGTTTTTTATGATATGTACTGGGCTTCATATATCCTTTGCTTTTTTCTGTATTTTTTGTACGAGAGCGTCGTTTTCCTAGTGTCTTTCCTTAAGTGGAGGAAGAATACCTGGTGCTTGAGTGGTGGGGTAGATTGACGACAGGGCGGAGCGAGGCGGGGGGCGATCGAAGGAGGTGGAGAGGTAAAAATAGTATACACAAACTTGGGATGACTACTGGTTTGTAGAAGAGCTGTAGTGCACCATCCTACGATATAAAAAAATAGTTCCTTGTTTGTCAAAAGCCATAACTTATGATGTTTATGATCTATCTAGTGGAGCACTTACTCCATTCCACTGTTTATCCTTGCACGTGACTCGCATATTAAGGGAGTCGCGCGAACGCGTTGACTTACTTTCAGTGGTTCAACGTTTTGACGGCTGAGGCTACTCGACTGGGGCATGGTTGATGCTTCGCTGGTTATCCGGCATTAGGTTGTTCCAGAACACCCTGCAGCAGCATCAGCCAGGAGCAATCTGCAAGGCTCCCCCCAGTTCTCCCAGCCCTTTCAGTAACTGGTCGGGGATCCTCTTTCCCCGCGGCCGCAATACATATGCCCGCAGTTACATAAACAGCATAGAACGCACGAGGAAGAGTTTTCGTTTTTACCCTTTCCGAGCCGTACCCTCCCCTCCAGGGCGAGTGCATGCAAAATAAGGTACATAAGTAGAGGTGATGAGCACATTTTAAAGGTATGTGTTGTTTATTATCGCTGCACAATAAAGGGGGGGCTGGAGAGATAGAGAAGAAATTTTTTTGCGAACATCCCCCGAGAGGTTGCCAGAAAAGAAAACCGATGTCGCGATATGCTGATGGTGAAGAGAGGAGGCGGTCCATGCCCTTCCCGATGCGGAATGAGTAACGCTGGTATTGCTTTTTCTTTTTTTCTTTTTTGCTTCTTTCAACCTCGCTGTCAGGGCGCCATCGGCCCAAGTCAGTGAGCGAGCGATGGGAAAGACAAGACACCTCGGTTCCAGAACTAGTAACTCCAGATGCGAATGGATGACGTGGGGCCGGTATGCATCTACTTCTAGAGCACATAGAGTACTCTAGACTCTTGCCCTAGGGGGGATGGTTGGCGAGGAGAATCCTTGTACAACTGTGCATATATGGCTTTAATATTCGAAATTGATTGCGGTTAGACGCATAGAAAATAGCTGGATTGAGCCGGCTAAATAATTATTTGAAGCGAGTGACTGGAGATGATTGCTTCCTTTGGTTGTCTGGCCCTAACCCTGGAGATAGTCCACTTGTGCTTAGAGATGGTGTAGTTGATAGCATGCCGGATTTGAATCGATGTATGTGCGGTGACTATCGCCGGATTGGTGATTCGCAGTCAATGTATGTACATACAGTCGATCCTGTTGGTTTCCTATCAAACTTCAAGGTCAGAAGACCTCGTGGGAAAATCTGCCTAACGTGTTATGCTCTCCGGAAAGATGTATCCTTTCATAATATCTCACTCGGATTTTCACTCTCCTAGTCTCTATACTTAGATCTCTTCCGGCGGGGAATACTCTTTTGCACTTTGGGCACAGTCAGGAGGCCTAAATAAGATCACGTGCAGAAACTCATCGGATAGCTCTCAACATCTAGGGTTACAGATGTAGGAACCTGAGTAGTATCATAACGGGTACCCGGTGAAATAAGATTAATAAGAATATGCTCGTATTATACCGGATCAATCCGTAACTGTAGATCTCAAGCCTTTGAGACACCACGACGGTGGGAAACCTATTAACAGATTCTGCTTGGGTATATTTCTAATGGTCAATTTGTAGATCGGTAGATAAAATGGTATCATAGCCTATATAGCTATCCATAGTATAACGCAAGCCAGGTAAAGTATCATGCAAACCCAGGTAGTGTAATGTTAGCTAGGTAAAGTATAACATAGAGGGAATACTCACATGGAAGGAATGTGTAAGTCGGTAGGTGTAATGTATCCAGAGGCCTTGGTAGTTTGGTAAGCAAGATAAAAGAAACCTCTAATTCTGGTTCTTTTTGTTAAAGTAGTTTGTTTCAATAGATACCTGGGGCATCTTCACTATTTTCATCAGCAAGTATGACTGTTATATTTCTATAAATGCACGCACTGTGTAAAGAATTAGGTGCTCCGGCGGTTCTGTTTGTATATAGGCGCTCTCTTTGCCCTGAGAAGAAGAGTAAAAGCCGCACTAAGTACTTGGGCCTGCTGGATAATTAGGCCCGAAATCTTCGAGTTTCCTCAACTGGGCCTCTGATTGGCAGCCACATTAGAGTACTAGGTAGAAATTGAAGGTCTAGGATATTTACCCATGAAAGTATAAAGCTGGATCAGTCATCCGCGGCCAAGCCCTAATAATCAGAAACCCTTTTATTTCAGATACTCTATAGACGGAGAGTTGATAATCGCCGGTTTTCTCGGAAAGTGCGACCGGAATTCGATTCAATCGGGAAGTCCAGTATGACTCGAGGCTTTTCTGTCCTCTCTGACAAAGCGTGGTTGCAGCAAATATAGGTTGAGCAACGTACCTTTAATTCTAGCCGTAGTTATTCGGCTAGAAATCCTTACAGATAGCGTGCCTCTAGCAAGCACCCTCTATCCAAAAAGAATGCGGTTGATAGATCGGCCGCTATCGTAACACATAATTGATGCTATTATCAATCAAAATGCTACGGAATCGGTAGATTGTCTAAGTGATAGCCCATATTTCTATATGAACTAGACAGCATGAAGACTCATATGACCAGCTCCTCACAAATCACTTTGACCAAATCTTTCTGTCCGAGGAGCTTCTTGCATAAGGCTAGGATAACATCTGTGACTCATGCGGGGAGCCAAGCCTTGTGTAAGTGCAGAGGGAATTATCGATCAACCATATATCCAACAGGATATTTGGCGATATGTGTAGATTACCTAAATATCATTCCTCGCACTATGATAATACTGGACTGGTGGGGATAATAACCAGTCGCGTAGTGGAAACAGGTGTTGCCTAATCTCGTTCTATATACCCTTTATGGGGGTTTTAAATCCGGGGAAGTATGTTTACTATATATGGAGTCTTTTGACTTCTCCTCTCTTGTGGGGAGGTGAGTGTTCATCCTCTGCGCCGGTTATGTCCGTACCAAGGGGTTGCATTCGCGATTCTTTAAAGCCCCTAGGTATCAATGAGTCCGTTGCTACAAGGTGCGAAATATCGCTGGTGAATCCAACTGTCGTGTGGTTATGTGATGCGATCCTAGAGTACTTGTAAAATAAACAACTTTTTGTTAATTTAATCATGAAATATCACTCGGAGCATCTGCGAGTTAACATTTTCCAAGCCTTTGTTTTAACTGATCATTTTCCAAGCAAATCAGTGCATGTCTCTCTCTTTTTTTAATTAAGAAGGCAAACACACTATCTCTCTCTAGACTGAACAACACGGATATGGGGACTTACACAGAGAGCTAAAATACCCAGGTTTCGCACAATGAGGGCCAGATGGCTATGCCTTCCATTCAGTAGAGATATAACCAAGCCTGGTAGGTATTGAGAGCGTATTTGGAAAGGAGCAGAGCAGACCGAAATATTTTATCTCTAGCTCAGGTAACAGAAAGGATGGTGCTCCCCCTCGGATGAAGTTAGTCACACATTTGTTCTTTATGGATGACGGCCCATCATAATCCATCTACCAGTTAGTAATGTGGGCTGGGATCTGCGCTAATTGGCCGTTTTCTTAGAATAGTTGTTTGCGTGTGTCTTCCCTATAGGTTATGTAGTGTTGCTTGGGTATGTTATTATTAGTTTTTTTTTGTTTAAATTATTAATGCTATCTTCTGGTGTGTGGGTGGGGGTTAGTCTTGTATTGTTTGAAACTTATGGAGTTGGGGTACTTATATAACCTTTGTTAGACGATTTTATTTGTGTTAGACTGACGTGGAATGTTGGCTCGCGGCAGAGAATTGGAAAGATTTGGCGAGTTGCATCGTTGCGTGTAGCAACCCGGCCATAAATGAAAACATCACGAGCCCGCATATATGGGGGGCTCAGCGATAATCCCACGGATAGACGTCAGGAAGGGTAGGGTATTGCTAAAGATTAACCATGACGATAGAGGTTAGCCGTTTGAAAAGGAGAAAAACATGAGAGTTGAGAGCTCACGAACCTTTAAATAAAGCCCTTCTCTAAGTCTCCCAGTGTAAACACCTTAAGATCTACGGAGAAAAGGCAAGGGTAAAAAATACCGAACCAATGATATTGGGGGGACGAAGAACTCCCATGAACACAATTTCTTCCCTGCCCCTCGGTCCACATAACCAGAGCCCGAAGAGAAAGAAAAGTGTGTAGAGTCGAAAAATAAAAGAATCTGATGACACCCTCACGTAAGCACAACGGGCCGGGCACGAGGGGAAAAGAATGAAACAGGAAACTAACTTGTAAAGGGAGTGTAGGGTGAGAAGGGGAGGGGGTATTATCAGAGATTGTGGAGTCATTGGACGCTCCTAATAACGCATCTTCCTAGTGAAGGTGAGAACGGGGGGAGGGGGGGGGCTTTCGTTTAGTGGAAGCTGATGTTTGGGTGCTTGGGGCGTGTGTGTTATGGTTTGCGGTGGTGGGCTGTGTGAAACTAGAACACGGATATAATTCTTTTGTTATCCGCCCCTTCTTAGTTGGTTGCCCGCCGGTGTCCTGCTATATTCTCTGAATATGTATCTTGAGTATGGAGACCAGCAAGATAACTCAGCACCAAGCATCAAGCAGCAAGTAAAGCTCTGTTACTAACTACAGACAGTTGGCTCACCGCACATGAAAAGCAGCAGCAGCTATCAGAGTTCCGCCAGAACTACATAAAGAGGATAACCCTGCGCTGTCCACTGTCGATTAAGGTTATACCTCACCCGCACCACAGCGACGGCTTGGTTTTAATTCCCCCCACAGACACCACCAGGCGCCGAGTAATTTCTTTCTTTTTTTCTTCCCTTACAGTGCTCATCACATTGAATATCAGTCCCCTCTCCAGTGTATATGGTAGGAGAGCCCTGACGGTGGAGAACATATGTTCCCCACTTCCACAGACAATCGATGGTTGTGGAGGTTGAATATACCCCAGGACATCTTCTGATCTTGCCACACCCCCCCTTTAGTTGCTTCGGACCATTTTTACTGACCTTTGGATGCTTCATGGCTGGATCGATGAAGTTCAAATGGTTTACTTGTCTGGCCTTGGTATCCGAGGTCTGGGGGGGGGCTTGCCATACTCGGCCCTTACAGAGACTATCCTGTGCGATGATTAATGTCATGAGGAATAACCAATGTGGGTCAGATAAACAAAATAAATCTTTCTTGTAAAGATTTTGAGTTTTTGGCTGCATAGTGGTAGAGGCTATAACCACAGCTACTAGATCCCTCTAGAACGCCCTTTTCGCCTGCGGGGGTCCGGGGGGGGGGGGGGGGGAATCTCAGTGCACTTATCAAATTCGAAGACTCCTCAGTTGCACTTTCATTTCTGCACACTGTTTCTGTTTCAGTCACTTGCTTGTCCAGGTTAGGGAGTAGTCTTGTAACAATTTGTTTGTTTCTGATAGTATATCGCTTTAGATGGATGCGAAAAACGAGCACTGGAACCAGCCGAGTGATAATCTATGAATCAGATAAGCTCTAGGTCAGGTCCCATAGGAAGGACCAGAAAGGTTACTACGAGTCCATAGGATAATCCAGTGCGTACAAAAAGAAAAACGAGACAGATTAGTTTTTCGAGGCATTTAAGGTGTAGATATCTGTGAATTGCATTTGCTCGCTCCCAAATACAGTGTTCCGGCCCCCTTAGTTAGAGTGATAGTAAAACCACATACATGTAGTCTTTCCCGTATTTATATGTTATAACCATAAATCCACAGGCCCCAAAACAAGATCTACATAATATATTCCGTAGCCACGACTCCCACCGTACCGCTCATACCACAAGCGTATTCCCCATCCCGCCCCACCAACCGGCGCATTCCTGCCCCTCCTCGGCTAACGCCAGGATCGCCGCCAAGCCCGCAACCGCCATCATTTTTTCTGGCAAAGCTTTATTCCGCAGCCTCTCTCTCTCTCACGACACCTCCGATAGAAACCTTTCCGCCGACGTCGCCGAGAGTAATACCCCCCCGAAAGCTATATAACTAGATTTTTAATTTGTTTTTTGTCATTTACAAATTGCCATGGATCACACTCGCGACCCGTGCCCGTGGGTTATTCTCAATGACTTTGGAGGCGCTTTTTCCATGGGTGTATGTTTCTCTCTCTCTATCGCTCACTACCCACCTTCCACCCACTACCGATGCATTCGAGAGATCTTGTCTTTGGCTTTGGCGTTATGAATACTAACAGGCTTTGTGCGGGATATAGGCGGTCGGTGGTGCTATCTGGCACGGTGTAAAGGGTTTCCGGAATTCACCAACGGTATGTCCTCTCCCATCCTCCTCCCTCCTCTTCTTCTCTCATCCGGGGAAGAAAGGGCCAGTGGCGATCAATTCAGTCCCCCACACTAACACAGACACAGGGCGAACGCCGCATCGGCGCTCTCACCGCCATCAAGGCCCGCGCCCCCGTGCTCGGCGGCAACTTTGGTGTCTGGGGAGGGCTGTTCTCGACATTTGATTGCGCCGTCAAGGGCGTGCGGCAGAAGGAGGACCCTTACAACGCCAGTGCGTATTAGTTGCTATTGGCTATTTGCCTTATTTCTACCTAGTGCGGTTTACTGATTGAGCGGTTATGGTGGTGTAGTCATTGCGGGATTCTTCACGGGAGGCGCACTGGCAGTGAGAGGCGGTGTCAAGGCAGCGAGGAACTCGGCGATTGGGTGCGCTTGTTTGCTGGCGGTCATTGAGGGTGTTGGTATCGGGTTGAACAGAGTCATGGCTGGGAACAACCAGCCACAGAACCCGCCGGTTTGTTGCTCCTGTTCCTGCTGGTTTGGAAAATGTGTACTGACTGCTGATGTGTGTGATGTGTGTAGTTGCCGTCAGATAGCTCGAAGGTTGCTCTGCCCGCATAGATGTAGGATTCGGCCGATAATAGTAATTATCAAAAAATATGTTCCCCCCTCTGGTGGCTCTGGTTCTGGCTCTGGCTCTGGCTTGGTGTTCCCCGCCGCTTCGCACCATTACCAGTAGTTACCTAGATCCTAGAGGGAACAGTCCCATTCTACACCCATATCATCTCTAACTAAATTAACCTCTCTCTCTCTCTCCTATCTGTTCATCTCTCTTTGGCTGTAGCGTACTCCGGGTTGGATTGTATATATACGTATTCTGTTATTTCTTCTTCTCACCCTGCATTTGCGTTTCCAATACTGCACTGTGTCGATAGTTGTGGTTGGCGTACAAACCTTTCCTGCCGGGTCCAGGGCCGGGGGTGCACAGTCGCAACACCAGAAGCCAGGACATCAACCGCATCATGAGCGTGGCAATCCCAAACTCCAATCTGCCCACCCGCCGGATCCCAGCGCCACCCCACGATACCCATACCACCCCTATCCCAGGGCTGGTGACAGGATGATGCCCGCCCGGCGGTGGCTTATCGCCCTCTGTCAGCATTTCCAAGCTGCCACATGGGGCATGCCAACCATGCAAACAAAGCCTTCGCATTTTCAAATTCACTGGTTCGATGAGTAATTGTAAACAAGGTATAGCTCGAGTTCAAAAATCGTGGGACAACGCCTAAAACACACCAAAACATCGAATTTTTGCAACTCTGCCCTTCCACCACTAATAGATAGACCTTGAAATTAATTGTGTTGGCTCTAAATGCCTATATTTCTCATCTTCGCAATTTGAGTCAATAATTTTGAGTGGTGTGTGCTGGGGGGCTGAGCAAAACTTCCACTTTGTCAACCCCCTACACGAGATTATTCACTACTAACACACCAATTATTTTATTTTTAAATATAAGTGCTGATATAGAATCTCCTAGAAATTCTCCGGCTATTGACACACTATCATGTATCAAGAAGGTTTTTTTTTTTTTTGTTCAACTCATTTATCAAGAAGGTTTGTTGAAATATATGGAACCCTTTTTGTGGTTTAGGTTGTTGTCCCAGCACTTTTGAACTAGAACTATACATTGTAGCTGTGGTTACCGAAGAGTGATATTCCATGACTACTACTACTAATACTACGCTACGCACGTTCTGGCCGCTGGCTGCGCTGCCGGTGAGACACCGATAATACAAGTGTTTACCAAAAGCCAAAAGTACATGCATGTATGCAAGTATTGTACACCGTCGAAACAACGCTTGATTGTAGTAGGCTGCTATGCTGCTATGCTGCTATGATTACATGTAAGCATAAAACCCCCTTCAGGCTAACTCTTATGCGATGTATCGATACATACCAGCCAGACCAGACAAGGCCTTCTAGAAAAACAGCCTACCAACTAACCAACCCCCCCCCCCAATCCACATCCACATCGATCTGCATCTGCATCTGCAAAAACACTTCAATCTGCTCCCCCATTTCTATAATCAAAAGGAATACATTGACCACCTCCGAGCCGAGTATCCACAACCCCATAAGGTGCCTAATCTCGGCGACCCTATATCTACATCCTCCACCCCTGCTCCCCACGGCCGAGCCGAGAAAAAAAACAAGACAGAAAAAAACTTATTCCGAAACGCTGGCCTAGGCCTGCTATTAATCTTTCGGGTTTCTCCTATGTGTATATGCATATTTCGAAGAGAAAAGCTTGGTTGATCGGGAAGGTGATTAGTATTTATCCCCCCCCTCCCCCCCCCTCGCTGGGGATATATTGTTTGGGGAAAAGAGGTACAGTGCATGCCGGGTATTCCTGACGGAGTGTATAGTAGAGTAAAATTTCTTCTTCTTTCCAGGTCTTTCTTTCTCGCCCGTTTCATGATAGGGGCCGGACGTTTATCTGGGGTAGGGGGGAGAGTTAATTGCCACATGGATATTGAGTTCAGCACATGCTTTTCCCAGCTAACAGAATACTCCGAGCTGATAAGTATCCCGAAATGCTAATTTCTACTTTATATAACATGAAAAAAAGGGGAACCAAGTCAGTCGGGCGATGCGTAGTTCCTTTTTTCGTGTAAAAAGTTTAAACTGGAACGCCCGACGTAGCTGTGTTCCCGCTTTTTGATGATTCGCAAATAAACAATCCGCCCACCCTATGATACCAGAGAGAAGAAGATGAAGAAATAACAGTGGTATATCGAAACCACCGATCGTAACATAGGATGCTGCACTAGCGGAGAAAAGAGAAAATGACAGAAAAAAGCGTCAGAAAGGGACAAAATTTAATACAGAGAATAAATGTAGTGTTAATGGTGGGAATATATGGGTACAATACGTTTAGAAGAGGATGTAAATGTACACAAGCACTCAAAACTCCCATCCCAGTCCAAATAATTACGCCCCGAAAAAAGGAGTGTGAAGGGTTTAAAATGTAAAAAGCGAACGAAAAGAAGACGAAAGAAAAAGAAAAAGTAGATCCGCACCAGCGAAAAAGAAAATGAAGAAAACCACTCCATAGATATCTTTCTGCCCCCCAGCCCCACCCCGGGAGCACGTCTTTTACCAAGAGAAAGCCTCTTCGATAAAGTCGATATTGGCGATATCCATCTTTGCACGTACAGCTCTGCGGACGTCGTCGCTCAGCGAGCCACTTCCACAGACTGTTACACCCATTGTGCCCATGCGGCGGTCGATCTCACGATCGAGGATAGTGTCGATATTGGCTAAAAATAACTGGTTAGCGCCTGGTGAGGAGGACTGTTAGAGAGATAAGGGGCTTACGTCTGCCTGGAAACATCTGTACAGTTGCCGAAGGGCTGTGGATAGCCTTAGTTGAGCTTGGTCTAGTGACGAATAGCTGGATTTCAAGGACCTCGCGGCGTCTTTCCATCGCAAGGATATCTGTCATCCAGGGACGAATCCACTCCAGATGCTCTGCGACGCCAAATTAGTAACGAGTGACAACGCATGCTCCACCACACAAAAAGACTTACCAGGACTCTGAACAACCCACACCAACACAATTCTCTTCGTCGCTACAGTACCCTTCGCATACCCCTCCACCAAATCTCTGATATGAGGAACGGGGTGTGTAATTCCGACTCCTCCGGCAACCAAAACCACCGTTCCGTAACTCGCAAGGCTATCCACTTTTCCGTAGGGTCCCTCAGCCAGTGCCCTCAGCGTTATAACCTTGTTTGGCGTTGCGTCCGCCTTATTAAAAAGTGCATTTGTGAACCCTGTTCTTCTACGAATCACCAGCGACATTGTCTTCTCGCCAATATGCATCAGGTCCTGTCTATGGAATGAGAGACGCTCATCATCCATCTTGTGATTTTGCTGGAGCTGCTCGCCCCATGCGATCGTAAAGGGGTGGGAGGTCCAAAGGCCTACTGAGGGAACATATAGATACACATGCTGGCCGGCGCGGAATTTCCACGGGCGGGCGAGTTTCTGTAGATTAATTATTAGCGGGTGGAAATGATACCTTGGAGGTTTTGGGTGGGAGCTTACGAGAGTGACGCGGATGGCCTCGCCAGGTAGAATCTCAACGGTGGCAGTGGTCATACGCTTTCCGATGTTGCGGTATATAATTCTGAAGAGACGAACACTGCGGTCAAATACCCAGAGGGCGATGGCAATTTTAACGTATACGAGCCATCTGTACTTCTTGTAGTCGAGATGCACCCACAATCCACCCAAAGCCACGGCAGCTGCAACAATATGCAAGAACAAGAAGGTCTCGTAAAATGCATGGCGAAGTGACGAGGGCGAGTGGCACATTAGAAAGACGAATGCACAAGTTCCGACGAATCCCATCTGGATAAACACACTCCCTTGAATTGCCGCACCGACTGGCGCCCAACCACCCTTCATAACCTTAGCGGCAGCCCAGCACGCCGAATGTGTGAATGCCTCTGTTACCACGATCCTACCCAGCCATCTGTGTACCAAGTTGTATGTGTCGAATGAGATGCCCATCAACTGAATTAACGGGTTGTTCCTCCCGGCCAACAAAAAAAGCGGTACCAAGTTGACGGTCGATAGCACACCTGTCCTGTTCCTGATTTCACCAAGTATGGCAGTCGTCTCGCCGTCCCAGTCGATCTTATGCAGCGAAAAGACAATGTTGCCGACCACATATCCAATCAAGAAGAACGACTCGAACCTAGTTGGGAGAGTACCAATGTCGAGAGCCCGTGAAATTTGTAGCTCTCTGTTGTGTCTGTTTTTCCAGAAGGGAGCGTAGAGAATGTTGATTTTGAGCCAGGAGACCCACTCGTGCTTGTGACTGGAGAAGTAGGTTTGGTTTTCGAGGCCCAGTGAGGCCATGAGACGAACCTGGCAGTATATGACAGATGCGAAACGGTAGATTAATGGAATTCCAGCGAAAGCACCCAGAGCTACGAGCATCCATTTTCCGAATTCGATATTTCTATTAACGTTTATGTAGTTAGAAAACGTCTATATGTGGGGGCTTATAGCTGGGGGGAGAACGTACACAAGCTCCCCGCTATCTTCGCCAGCCGGAGGAACTCCTGCTGAAGATGCCATGGCAACTGATGCAAACAGTAGTCCGGAAGCCGCAAGAGCTCCAGAAGATCGAAGAATAAAGTTAATCATGTTTGCCAGCAAAGTAGTAATGAATCGACCAAGTTAGATGAGCGGACCAGCTGCAAAAACAGGATAAGGACAAGAGGATATAGATAATAAAAAAGAGTGAATGTTAATGCGCCCCGCGCCGACTTGAACTGCTAGTTAAGTAAGCCGTAAAGATTTGATTCTCCACAAGTGAAAGTGAGCGAGAGCAAGTGGTGAGAAGAAAAGAAGGGACGAGAGAGGGAAAGTCACGGTAATAAGTCAGACTCTTGAGCGGGGGGGGGGGCCAAAACCAAAGCAGCGAGTGCCGAGAGTGAGTGTAGTAAGATGTAGATTAATTGGGTAGCTAGTAGTACATGTGCATAGTGGACGTCAAGAAGCTTGCTACGGCAAACATATAACTGGGACCGGGGGGAGCAAGCAACCTTTGCAAATGGTTTGCAGGGATTCACTACCGTCCCGGGGTGCGGTGAAGCAAACCAACCAAGTACCGGTCAGTAAGAAACTGCAGTTATTAGGCGCAGCCCTGACCATTATACTTACCAGTTGTCATAAAAAAAAGGCGTGGGTATTACTTTACTGGTTCATTACTCTCTCATTGATGAGGCCATAAATAAACTCCCACTAGGGTATGTAAGTATATGTACATGTAGTTTCATTCGCAAGAGAGGACCTTAAGCTTTACATTCACTTTGATATTCTGAATCTGCACTCTGGGGGTAAAGGTGCACAACAACATATGTGCCTGCAGTTGTTAGACAGCGGCCATGCATCCCCATTGGGCGGATAGTAGTGGTTGATGGTGGGCATGCAATTAACAATGTAAGAGGAAGCGAAATATTACATGTAGATACCTACATAGAGTACATACACACCTACGACGTACGCAATCTACCACCTATCCTTCCGCAAAAGGAATCGAAGAAGAAGGCCCTGCGAATGGCCGTCGGTTCCCAGCATTTCCAAACACTAGCGAGACGCCTGGCTGCCCACAACCCTGCTTTGCCTGCTCGGCGGTGTGGCTTGCCTGCTTGCTAATTATTAGCCTCTTTGGATAGGCAGTAGGCAACCAATCTAATTAATTGGACGAGTTGTCATTACATTACCAGTCCGTTTGGATGAAACTTGGTTACTGCTGCAGCCAGTAGAGTGGTGTTAAAAGATCTAAGCACCTCCACCCCCCAATTAATTCGAAACCAAGCGGAAAAATCCAAACACCACACAACCTCCATGTAAGGTACCGAGATAACCGAACCGAACCAGTCAAGTCACTTGGCGCCCGCAGTTTCGGAATTCTAGACAGACACCAGCACTCTTGAGAATGTGGATTTTGCGCATTCTATGTCGTCAGCGCGTCAGAGCCGCCACCTTATTGGCGGCCTTGTTTATTTTCCGAAACACTTGCAACCTGATGAAGTGGGTGTATGGCAGTAAGCGATTTTTTGCTTCTTGCTACCTACTGTTCTCTTCGGTCAAAGCCTTCCGCCATCCTTCCATCGTGCTACCGGTAGCTATGTTGACCGGTTTGTGCCTGAGCACGATCTTCCTGCACTTATTTTGAACCACCGAAATAGCACCCACAACTTTTGCTATCTATAAGAAGAACTGAAGATCTTCTTTGTGGATTAAAAAAAAAAAAGGTTTTCCAGCCCACCGTATCACCAAAGATCAGTAGAGAGAGTCGATCAATGATCAAAGCAGTACTAGGCGAAGGAGGGTGGGGGAAGGATATGATACAAGACCCACAGCGTTTCGTTCGGCAGCTTCCGGGCGTCGCAGCAACTCTTAAACCTGCCGGAAAAGATACAACTTTCGTTTGTTCCTTTGGCAGTGATAAACGGCCGCCATGTTCTACCTGACGGACACCGCCCCGAGGCACGATCAGATAGATCTACCAATGTCTCACTCCTAATCCTCCTACTTATTCCTCCCCTCATCAGTGATCCTTTCCCCTTCGTCCTTCCCCTTGGACCGCGCGGCTGTCAAGAGTCCCTGCCAGGCGCATCAATCACCAACCATCGTGCCGGGTATCCGACCCACTCTTCTTCGGCTACGAAATAAGTTGCATGTCGAGACGGGATATATCTAGTTACGTGAAAAGGTAATTTCTGGCGGGATGTGTCAGGGATTGGAAACGCCTCCACGGGTTTTATACCACGGCAGAGAAAGGAAACAAATAAACAAAAAAAAAACATCACTTTGATAACAAGGTGTGCGGATTTCATATGCAACTGGTGAAATATAACACAGCTGGTTTCTGACCTGTACCTTCCCTACTAGCCTGGCTGACAATATCGTTGTCATCCATTGCGCAATTCCGAATGTCCAGGCCCAGGCGCTTCAAGGTTTATACAGGACATGCTCTGATAGTGCTGCTAATTACCTAGATAGAGAAGCCTTTTTATTTATCTCTGTTAATTGCTGCGGGTAGACATATATGGAGAGTGTCATATAACAAAGCGCGCGGTAGACAGGGGATCTATTTGCCAATTCATCAATAATGTTGGCTGCAATATATCAACATAGAAGGGAGAGAAAACTCTAGTTTCAATATATAACGTGACAACTTGCTTGATTGAAATAGGCGGACACGTAATCCTATTATTGATATGCTATTCACAAACCTAGAAGAAACAATTGACGTATCGAATTGTACTACGCTTAAATCTCTCCTCTCGAGACTAATATGTCGGTACATACGTACGCAAATCCAGATATCTCCAGTATTCAATGGCGGTTATCTACTCCACTCCACCATCGCGATCTGTAGGCGAACATCCCCGCCAATCCCAGACTCATAATCCCGCCAAACCATCTACCAACCCCCCCACAGTTTCACTTCGAAAAACCTACAGAAGTATGTACTCACACCAGACTTCTACAAAATTCGTAAAACAGCCAAGGTCTATCGTTGGCCACGGCTAGCGGCAAAGGTTGCAGCGGGTGATATTTCATGAAGCAAGTCTACCCGACCAGAAACTCCTAACCGCCAATAAAAAGACCCATAGGTCTTGTTACCTCAAATGGGTCTCTGTTTTTTTTGCAGACGGGGAAAAAGGTTTGAAGGGGGGGCATACCATCATGACGTCCAGAAGTCACACGCCATTGAAAACTCGCGTGGAACCGCACCAGGCGGGCAGAAATTCCAATTCAGTCTCACTTATAGATGAGCTAAAACACACGGCGCCTAAGCTCTAAGATTTTGTTGGATGAAGGTTGTGGTGGATCGGCCAGTAGTAATCTCCGTTCTGCGACGAATCACGGGAGTGGCCTTAATATAGAAATGTGAATATATGATATAAGTACGTCAAGTACGTATACGTCTAGTAGGCAAAACGAAGGCCTAACTTATATAAATGTATATAGCGGTACCATACCCTTGCCGAGGCGTTAATGGTGACGAGAAGTCGGCAGTGATTCGCAGGAACAAAAGAAAGACGGATCGAGAAGAAGGCGCTCTGGTTTATTAGGGCTTTGTGTATGAATTGTTGTCGGCTATTTTGCGGGGCTGGTGTGAATTCCAAGTTGTCCCTTTACATCCGCTAGCTACTACAAAGCAATCAATAGTCCTAATTCTACAGAAAATGTATCGCAATCAGCGAAAAATTTCTCGAGTGTATCACAGGTCGGTCAGGTGGATCGCAGATATATAAAGTACATGTATGACCCGAGAGCTAACTAAGGAAAAAAGAATTTAGTAAAATCAGATTAAGCTAAAGTAAAGTATCTTTCAAAGCCAAAAACTGATGCACTAGGCCTAGATGTTTCTAAATGACTTCCCCGGACAGGCTTGAACTGTCAACCTCTCGATTGCAATAAACCCCATAAATGGGATAAGTAACAGTCGAACGCGCTAGCCAATTGCGCCACGGAGAACTGTTTGTTGGAGGCTCTTTACTATACAATAAGGCAAGTCTATACTAACCATAAACTGCTAAAGCTTCTCGAGTGATATCTCATGCGGAAAAGAATATACGCCTTAGAAGGAAAAGTCCACGATTACTATTCTCATCCATTCTTGGAAACTCCCATGGTAGCACAGTCTTCACTTTCACCGCTTTTTTCCGGCTGCACCTCCCTGATCTGTAACCTCACATGAATTAAACAAAAAGAAAATCTGTAACGTCACACTCCATCACTCGCCCTCACCAGGACGTTGCATTAAATCCCGGAACCCTCCCTAATCGCCAATTCGCCCAGTGTCGCATATTCAGATAATTCCTCCGAAAGTTGAAACGTGGGGGCCAATAATTCGTAATTTTATGCTGGTGTGATAAGCAGTTTGATGTGTGCACATGGTGATATTGGATCGGAGGAGAGAGCGGGGTCGATGGTACGTTATTATCGATAGTCTACTAATGTACTAATCGTTACCTCGAACTTTGGTCGGGTGTTTTACTAATAAGCCATACGCTGAGAGTAGTAGTAATATATGTATAGGAGCTCGAGAGTGGCTAGTAGGTCATGGTGTACGTCGTGGTTGATTGTGATTGTAGGGTTAGGTGTCTCCCTAGCTCACTTTGCCCTCTCTCCCTTAAGTATTACTTCCGGCGCACTAAGGGATTGTGTGGGCGGGTGTAGTCTGGGGTAGATAGCTCTTCTTGCATGAACACCTCCACTGAGTGGGTTGAGTTCCCATGACCATCAGTAAGTACGCCATGGGTTCAATCCCGGGGGCCAGGGGTGGGAGTGTCTGTGGGGAAAATGTAGTCCAATATATTGCAGTGCCGTATTCGGCCGATAACCCCACGAGGGGTATACGGCCACAGCATCATCTTTTTGGGTTTTTGGAGCTTATTGGATGGGCCAGAAGGCCTCGTGGGGTATGCGTAATATCGATCAGAGCTCTCTCTGATCATGACCGGCCTATAATTGCTCGATATTTGGCCAATTGGTCTCCCCCCCCATGGTCAGGGACGGGTGTAGGATTAGGCTGGTTTAGCGAAACGTAACTCCTCCGGACCATATTAGTATAGTAGATGTACATGTAGTCTCGCAGTACCCATCCCTTACAGGCAGACCGCTCATCACCGTAGAGCCCGGAGCATTGGGAAATAATGCTGACACCCTCAGCTAGCTTCGTTTCCGAGTCCAAACTTCCCTGAATTGTGATATCGGGCCCGAATTAGACATTAGCTATAACTTTTATTTCAGAGTCCAAAATCCCATGATAGGTTTAATTTTTATGTCGGTGTCTATTTATATAATTTTGTATGTAAATTGGGCTCCGGAGAGATTACCGATGCGACATCGGAGAGCTCTCAATAAATACATGTATTCATGGAAAAGGACCTCACCAAACGCCAAAAGGACAATGCTCTAGCTTCCCCGTTAGCCGGGCTGGGTGCAAGCCTACAGTAGCACATATGCGCAGTGAACAATGAGCAGTTCAATATTTTAACCTTATATGGGGTCGAGAATGGTTAGTTTGTTTACAGGGAAAATGCCTGTACGTATATACCAAGTAGATTGAAGTTATGACAGGTGGCGTCATATATTCTCGCCCAGGATCCAGGACATCATGAACTACAACCACATCATCTCACTGTCTAAGGGATTGAACCTCTAAGGCCCCTATCCCCTCATTTCCTAGCACATGGCCAACCGATAGTTACGTCTTTTTATTTCCCCTCTAACTTAAGTTTACTTGAGTTTGAGTCGGTCTACATAGTTATAACTGTCGAAAGGTGATATCATCTCTCATCGACTCGGGATATTCGATTTATAGGAAAATACAGTAGCTACTACGCTGGTATTGAGAAATCTTACTTTATAGTTATTAACTGTGTTATTGTCTCTCTCCCACGTAGGTGCATACATATTCTGGGTAATGGTTTAATGCTAATCCGTACCACATGCCAGACACATACAGAATTGCACAAACTGTTTCTTGCATGCAGCTAGCCTGCTGCACGCAATAACGAATAAGCTCACCGCCAAGCCGATATATGCACCCAAGGGCACGGATCCCAGAGCCCCACCCCACGTCAACCTCAAGAAACCCAGGTGCTCTATCAAATACAGACCAAAATCAACATGGTGTTCCCCACAATCCACATATCATGTCCCTGCGCCGATTCGATCTCTATCACCCCCAAGCCTGCCAAAAAGAAATCCCGACCCCACAAAGTGGCGGAAGAAGAAGAGGAGGAAGAGGAGGAACGGTTTGACCCCAGATCAGCCAGGAGCAACTTCAGTCTATTCCCACTCGAAAGCTTGCTTTATTGCGAGGATTGCAACCAGATACGGTGCCCCAGATGTGTGCATGATGAGATTGTCTGCTACTTTTGTCCGAGTTGTCTCTTCGAGGTCCCCAGCTCCGCCATCAAGTCCGATGGGAACCGGTATGCACCCCTCCGACTGATCATCTCTCCCATAGATCTGGGTCACGCTCACTCGGACACACAGCTGTACCCGTAACTGCTTCTCCTGCCCCATCTGTTTTGCCTCTCTCGTTGTCGCCTCTACCCGCGACGACCAAAGCGGCCCATACGTTCTGCTCTGCCCCCACTGCCACTGGAGCTCCTCCGAGATTGGCATTGAGTTCGAAAAACCTACCTCAATCACTACACAGCTTGCACAGAAGCTCAAAACTGTCTCTACGCCATCAGTAACCCCTGCGCCATCAGCGCCATCGGACTCCTACTTTCCTACCATCAGCATCACGCCTACGATATCCCTCCCCCCCAACGATGCGCCTCGCGCGCCCCCGACAACAGCAGAGATGTACCAGCGCCTCAAACTCCATTACGCTTCTCAGCGTGCCTCTACCGGCACAGACGAATTTGGCTCCTCAAATGCTCTTTCGCGGCTGATAGGGCTATACTCTTCCACCTCTCTCACCGTCGGGGGCCCAAAACCCCGCTCATTCAGCGGCGGGTCTGGAATCTCGAAGCCACTGATCGGACGAGACCGCAAATCTGAGTGGAGTGAAATGGACCACACGCTCGAGATCCAGAACGAGGATGCCACAATCGCGCAACTACGTAAGCAAGGCTTTGCCGGTACCACCAGCACCGCGCAGCGACTCAACCAAGGCTTCCCCGGCCCGCTATTCACGCAGGACGTCCGCCCGCTTGCGGTACTTCTACGGACGAAGCGCTCTAAGCGCTGTAGAGCTTGTCGTCATATTCTCGTTAAACCAGAGAGCAAAGTTACCACCACGCGATTCCGCATAAAGCTCGTGGCAATGAACTATATTCCATCCCTGTCTATCTCGCGGCTTGATCCAGGGAGTGTGAATTACAACTCTCTGACACCGCTAACGACGCACCTGTTCTTACTCACAGTGACGAACCCATTGTTTGACGCGATTAATGTGACACTTGCAACACCACAGCGGACCCCGGGGCGCTTCGGCACCACCGTGACAATTCTCTGCCCAGACTTTGAGGTCGGCGCCAACAGTGACATATGGGATGAAGCGCTCGGGACCGGCGATGCCGCCACAGGTGGAAAGAACACACGCAAGGGCAAGAAGACCGGCAATACCGGGACTGTCTGGGACGCAGGCCGCAATTGGACCACCGTCGTGATCGAGATAGTGCCCCCCCTGCTACCGAGCGAGTATACGACCGATGAGGCCGGAGGCAAGGACTCACCGACCGAGGACGACTACCTGGTGCAGGTGCCCGTTTCGGTCAGGGTTGAGTATGAGACTGACGTAGAGCGCGAGGGCAGCCTCGGAAAGGAGATCAAGGAGCGTAGGGAGCATACGTACTGGAGTGTGCTGGGGCTTGGTAGGATTGGCAAGTTTGGAGCGCCAACAACGCCGCTGGCAGTAGGGACTGGTGGACCGGTAGATGTATTGGGCGCGCTGGGGCCAAGTGGCGTGGGGCTAGGCAGGTCGAGTACTTATAATGTTGCGAAAGTTGGGAGCTCGCCGCCGATTGTGGCCGGGATGGTGGGGATGGGTGTTGCGGGTGGACTAGGCAAGAGAAATTTAAAGTAATAACGGGATTAGGAGGAAGTAGATACTTATTTTAGTCTTCATGTTTTCTTGGTGTTATGTTTTGTTTGTGTTGCTGTTTGGAGTCTAGTTACTATTCTCAGGAGAGGTTTTTCAACGACCGTGGGCTTGCGCTCAATGAGCTTTAAAGTCTATATTTGTAGGCTTCGAAAAGTTTATTGTGATGTTATTAATGAGATATCATTAAATGTGTCATCGATTGCATTCAATTTTTTGCGTTTCGGTGATCCGATATCCCACAGACCAAGCATAGGGGTTGAGGTGATAAATAAATCTCGAGACAGTAGATCATGCTCTATATTCTCACAGAATAATTCCTCCGCGGCCGGCGTAGGTGTGTAGACCCTGTTGGCACCGGCAAGACGTGCCGAGTGATATTATGTGACGCTTAATAACTGGGGATTGGAGAAGAGATAGGCTTGAGGTTATCGTGCAATTTAATCTCTTGTACTGAAAGATGAAATGATTGATTTTTTCTCTCTGTTGATAGGCACTGTGTGGCTGTTATCTGCCCGCCCCCTCCGCGACGGGGTCGTGGGGGCTTTTCTCCCAGTACCGTAGTTATCCCCTAAGAACAGAACCTTACAATACTGGTTACGTTCACTTCAGGCTTCGTCGACTGATAGGCCAATTTAGGACTCGGTCCACCTAGCGCTCTTAGGGCTTGGGCTAGGACCATAAATCTACTTCTATAGATCTATATAACCACACACTTCGTTTAACCCTAATCTTCAATCTAGTCGCCCTAAAAGTCCTGTATATTTTATAGCTACTAGGTATAGTATAGGCCTAACTATGCGCTTGCCGAATGTAGTGGATCTGATGGAGACTTTGTGGTGGCGCGCTTAGAAATTGGCGCTTGAATACAAGCGAGTGATAATTCATGACAATAGCCTAACGCAATAATAACTAACAAAGCCTACAGCACATGAAAGATCGTTACATTCATAGTCAGAGATATGGGTACCAGTATCGCAGCTTAATTAACCCCCTCACCCCTCCAGCCCACCAGCACCCAAAATCTTATCCTGAACCTCTCACAAGCGACCCCTGTAAATAGTCATTTCACGGCATGGCTGCCACCCCACAGTAGGTACCCCTCGCACTATATCCATATCCTTTACACCACTGCGCACTACCGGCAGAAAGCAACGTTGCACAGCCTCTATTCCTAGATTCGCAACGGGCTACAAGAGGTTTGCACTCTGTGTGATTCTTGCACTAGATAAGTAATTGTAATTATCCAAATAAATCAACTTGGTCCTATTGCTAGGAAGGCTAGTTCATATTTTGGGAAGGGGCGGCTGTATTTTATGGTTCCCCTCTGTCCGCTTGTGTAATTCAAGAGTCTTGGTATGGGGAGGGGCGGAACAGGTCCACTAGATCAGCTATTCCAAGGCTTCCGCAAGACAGTATCTGATAGATCTCCATATCATATATCCCAGCAATACCTCTCTATCCCTATCACAAAAGTATTGGGCGCGCTGACACCAGGTCAGTCCGAGCTTATGAACATATCTGCAAATTCAATTCAATAAAAGGGGACTCTGGATAATAAAAAAAAAAGAATGCGGACAAATAATAATAAGAGGAGAGGATAGAGGATACAACCCGAGAACCACGCACGACTCATCACTCGCACCACTCTCTCTCTCTGGCCTGCATTTGCTCAGGGCTAGATGTCTAAAACCAGCCTTGGATCAAGTTCTGCTTCCGACCTTGAATAAGATGGCCCGGCCCCCAAAGAACAGTAAGCTCCCACCAATGAAACAGCTGTAAAGAAAAAGAAAGAAGAAAAACCGTAGCAACTCCTTAAGAAAGCATCAAAATCAAAATAACTCATAGGAGTTATAGGGTTCATGAAGGAAAGAGAAAGAAAGAAAATGGACAAAGGGGAGAGTGTAGAAGATATCTTTACACCATTGAACACCCGTCATAATCCCCTTCACCAAACCCGGCACTCCTAGTAGATGAACCTCCCAGTAAAAACAGAAAATTGCAATTCCAAGAAACCCCCCACTAACAGAAAATCACAAAAGAAAAGACAATAAAATAAAATTGATCCATGAAAGAGTGAATAGAATCTCTCACAATAATGTGCCTTACCGGCAAAGGCGTATAAAAAAGGGAAGAAATACCGTCTAGGTCTCCTCCTGTTACCCGCTATGTCACCCAACCAGCTCCCCTCCCACGCGCAAATCTCAAACCGCTTAACGCACAGTCACCAGAAGCTCTGCCTCCAAGATGAACTTTCCTTCCTTGTACTTCTCGGGGGTCTCGTAGGCTTTGTCATATTTCCAGCCGACGATGACCTTGCACTGCTTGCATGAAATATCACGCACGATGTGGCGACCAGTCGTCATGTTTCGCTCTACCGGTTCAGCCTCTTTGATGTTTACAACCGTATTGAAAAGATACGCTTTTCCATGTTGACCACGAAAGTTCTGTAGGAGCAAGCGAGCTAGGTTAGCTTTCGTGTGGGTTGTAGAACTAGAACTATGTAGCTAACTAGCTGGGGGGGGGGGGGCATACCCTGCTGATGATATCGTCGTGGTTTGAAAGATGTGTTTTACAGTCTTTGCAGCCATAAATACGGCTTGAGTTGAGGTAAACGTTGTATGCGAGGCCCATTTTTTTCTGTGCTGTAGTTGGTTGTTAAGTTTATTGAAGTCTGTCTTGCCTTCTCTCTTGGTCCACTTGAACGGTAACGCGTGCTTTTAAGCCGTTCCTTTGATCGAATGAATTCCCTCTTGGCCCCTATCTCTCCAGAATCGAGTCAGGTGTTCCAGAAATGAGAAGTGCACTCTAGAGCGGAGGGTGGTGTTCTTCTTGTCTGCGTGTTGCCGTCGAGTAGTTGTATTTGGTAATCGGCAGCAACGAATCGTTATCGTGACCTGACGTGAGGTGTGATTATGAGACTAGCACTGTCTTTACTACAGTTTCTCCCGGCTCGGAATGTAGCTGCGGGGCTGAGGAAGTGCGGAATGATCCGGTTAAGGGATCAATCGTTCTTTATTCTGCCTCTTGTAGTAATGCAACGGTTCTCTACTGTGTCTGAGCGGAGAGGTATCTGAAAGTAACCTCGGCGGGAATCCGAGGAGCAAGCAAGCAGTTGGTATGGTAGCAGGTAGGACTTGAGGCCTTGAGACACAGAAGATCGATGGAAAACCCGGGTACAAGTCTGCTGCAGTCACCTGTCACCTGTTCGGATTCGCTTGTTCACTCAAGTAGACTTTAGTAGTAGTAACTTGTAAGATGGAAAGACTAGAGAGAAGAAGGGGAAGAAGAAGAAGAAGGAAGAAGCTCGGATGGCAGGGCCTTATCTGCCGATGACGTGAGAGCCGACGGAGAGGAGAGAGGGGGCAGGTTGATTGATTGACTGATTGATTGATTTACTTTACAGTATTGATTGTAAGGATTAGGAACATCCTGTCCTACAGTACCCCAGAACCAGTACCATAACAACCTACATAACACGCCCTCTTTCCTGCTTGCTGCTTGCTGTCTGTTGCTGCAACGCAACAACGGGTGAAATTGGGGATGCAGCGTTGAACGTCGGGAAAGTGGAGAGAGAGCCCCACGTGAGGGAGAGCAGTGGAAAGAGGCGCACGCGGGAGGGATCAAACTCATCACGAGGTTTGTTTGACTCCTCTTGGCCATGCTCCTCCAAGGAAAGTTCTGAAGGGAGCATGAAGTGCAGTGGGACTTGCGCTATCGTGTTGCTATCCGGGGAAGCTTTGATAGATAGATAGCTCGATAACCTAACTTCCTCGTCCACCCGCCCCCATCACCTTTATCTATCATGCAAATTATAGAAGGAAAAAAGAAAGAAAAAAACATCTTCAATCCATCGCAATTTTGAGCCCCCACGGGTAACGGAGCTCCGGGAAGGAAAAAAAAAAGGGCGGGGGAGAACCGAAACTGGGTCCTGCCAAAAGACATCATTTTAGTCCCGGATCGGACAGATGCAGGAACCTTGCGTAAAAGGCACGCCCTTGCTTTTTCCCCTGACCTTGGGATTTTTATCGTGAAAGCCGTTTTCCTTTTTTCCCCTGGTACAAAGAAGGGCTTTCTTTCTTCTTTCTTTGAAGGGCCTGTTGGCATTCACATTGGCAGAGCCTAACGTGCATTCAGCCACTGACAGTGGCAGATGAGTTATCATATTATTCTGACAAACCGGAGAGAAGTACTGAACTACCCCGCAGAAAAAAAATTTGGTGCCTAAACAGAACTTGATATTGATCCGCCCCCGCCGAGCTTTCGACTCTCATCGGAAGTGGTAAATTAATCCGGGCGTGCCAAAAACAGTATCAAACGCGCACCTGGTTGGCCAATTAGCCATCCGCAGCGGAGCCTACTCTACAGAGCCGGATATTTAAAGAAATCAATGGCACAATCCGGCGTCGACTTCAGAAGTATCATGATATGCATATGTGGGGAACCGCAGATTGGCAGGGCACGAGACTACTTACTTATGCAGTCAGTAAGCAAATCCCCGGGATTTAATTGTTGGCATATCTTCTGCAGGAAACGTTAACTACGGGAAGCTTTAGTTAACCCGACAAGGCAAAATGAATGGTACTCTACTATGCAATGACGCATGGTTTACGGCCCCATGCCGCCAATACATGTACTCAACGTCTAATGTTTGAGACGTTATCAAATGCCATACCACGCTAACATGTGGTCTACTCCACGGCCAGAACTCTTCAATCTAGATCCAGAATAAATACAAAACTACAATAATTGTATCGCAAATCCTCAATTGACTGACTTTGACTAGCAACAGACACATACAATAGGGAATACACCCATCCCATCCTTGATTCCTATCCCATTCCTACGTTGACAAAGGAGAAGTACCTAGCTGGATAACAAAGAAAGAAAATAACCCGATGAGTAAGTAGAAAAGGAATAAAAGATAATAATAAGTAATAAGAAAAAATAATCAAGCAGATTGATCTCATCTCAATCAATGTCAACGCCCCGCCCCGTTCCGTCCTCCATATTACCACCCACGCCCCCACTTTCCCACCTTCATCACTGTCTTCTGCGCCTTCTGAATTCCAATGACAATCCTAAGGAACATCTACGTATCCTCAACTATGCTTTGTATTATTTTCTTAGACATATCCGACCCATCCTAAAACAGCCCCTACAAGGACTGTCGCAAGGGTCCAAACCCCGCTAATACCCATAGCACCCTTGAAATCCCCTCCCTTTACTGTCCCAGCCAAGGCTACAGTTGCGCTAACACCTTGGTAGGCCGCAACCAGCAGAGTCCGCTTCACGATCTTTCGGCCTCGTGGCGAAAGTGACTTCAGCCACAGACGGAGGATATAGGCCCAAACACCCGTCGCTTCTTCTCCTGGCCCTTCGTTCTTCTCCACTGGGGGATATGTAGTGATTGCGGAGTCAGTGGCATCGTTAGGAGAGTAGAAGATGATTTCTGATGCAGCCCATCCTATTGGAATCATCAGAAAAGATCTTGCCAGCAGCACCCCCTCGGGGGCATCATGCACGCGCACAACGCTTTCAATATCCCATCCGGAGCTGATCAGCCAGCCCACGAGAAATTTCTTGCCTGTAGAGTGAAGCACTAATTGATAGAGTGTACTTGTTAATAGCGTGGTTAGGAGTCTTGTTGTATCCAAAATCTTATTCTCTTTCTTCGTGGGAGTTGACTTCGGATTCGGGGGGCTTTGGCGAAGGAATAGGAGTGGTAGATAGAGACTTAGAAGATCTCCTGCCGCGACAACTGCAAGGGTTGGTATCAAAGGGGAATGTGACGGTTGGAAAGTGTGCATGTAATGCATGGTTGGCGCGAGAGAGAGCATTACTAGGGAAGCTGCTTGGGTCGCTATTTTGCGTAGTCGGGTCAGTAACCAATTTAAACGGTAGGGCGAGCGTTGTACCATCCCAGCCGCCGACCCAGTGGCACATAAGCTCGATGATTCGCCATCCTACAAGGCCCATATAGTCGCTGAGAGAGGTCATAGGGCGTTGGATCGCGGTGACATCTTTATATATCCAGGGAGACGCGAAATAGGAGAAGGCTGTGGAAAGGATGAGGTTCATAAGAACTAGTAGAGGAGGTTTAAGGGGCGTCGGGATCGCGTCTGAGGCAGCACGTAGAGTAGACGGCATAGCTTGAGAGATGAAGTGGTTAGGAAAAGCTTGGAATTATGGTGGTTGTGGTTGAGGTGACGATGATGGTGGTGGTGACAGAAGATAAGGGAGAGGATGGGGATTTGAGAGAAGCCTGTAGGAAGTATTGGAGGTGTTGGACGAATTGTGTGACGTAGAAGAACGAGCTAATCAGGTCGTCATGTCATCACAACAAGCCGACACCAAGAATTTAACGTGAACAGTTTCCCCAAGGGGTAATAAACGAATAAACATGGTGTGGAAACAAAGTCCGGGAAAGATGGAAAAATGTCGACGGGAGAAAAGGCAGTGGTGCGATATTTGTTTAAACATGTGTAGAGTATATGTAGCGTCCTATTCATTTCACACTGCTCTATCACTGCATCCTTCCCTGTCACTATTGCTCAGCTCTATCTTGCTCTGGATCTCTGTAGGTACATACTCTCCCCTACTGTGCCGCGCGGGATACATGATTCCTAACCCCAGATTCGAACGTCTTCACCAAAATGGGAATGGCCGCGTTCAGTCACGTGTGTGGCGTTATCGACCACTGGTTGGGGACAAACCATGATGAGATACATGTATGGCGGGGCTGTTGTTGCCAACAGCACAACGATACGGTAGGGTGAGGGAGGTACATATGGTAGAGCTTCCCGCGGCGATAGATATATGTATTCTGTAAAATGATTATAATAGTACATGTATTTATTATATTCAACAACTTGTGTTTTATTCAAGATAGTTGTTTGGGTACATGTACATGTAGTTTATGACAGATTCGAAAAGGCACAAGCAGAGAAGACACTCCCGTACTTTCTTGTCAGCCCCAAAAATCTAAAGCCACCCCAACAAAAACACATCTCAACCCTCTAAATTCATCCTCATTCTCATTCTCTTTGGCCCCAACCCCGCACCTTGAGCTCTTAACACCCGCGACACATGGAGCATATCCGGGTTGCTAAAGTATTCTACTCTTGCACTTTACTCTCTATATTTTACTGGCTTTGAAGCTAACTATTAGATCTTTACAAAGGTCGAAGAGGTGACAATCCTACACCGTGGTCAACCCACTGTTGGAACAATCCACCTCACCCCTCACCACCTCATCTTCCGAGCAAATTCTGATGAAGAATCGAATACACGGCCTACCGAAATATGGATAACATATCCTATTATCGCCAATGTGTACCGCAATCCCCCGAGTGCCGGTTCGCAGGCCCATATTAGACTTAGAAATCGTGATTTCATGTTCTTAATGTTGCAGTTTCGTACGGATAGGGAGTGTAGAGAAGTCTTCGAGAGCATAAAGTCTTTGTCAGTTGTGAAGAGTGTGGAGAAGCTCTATGCTTTCTTCTATACCCCTGGGTCCCCAGAAAGAAGGCATAATGGTTGGGCAGCTTACGATCCACGGAAGGAATATGAAAGAATGGGAGTTGGTACGGATAAGTGTAAAGGCTGGAGGATCTCAAGGATTAATAAAGACTACACTGTGAGTAGCGTTCTCCTCTGAGCTTCAATCGTAAGCTTTGTTGCTACCGATATTTTACTATACTTCCTAGCCTCTCAACCCACCAGTTAGCATATGGTTTAACATCTATAGTTTTCGCCGACATATCCTCAATTATTGGTAGTCCCAGCAACTATAAGTGATACGACACTATCTCACGCAAAAAACTACCGATCTCGTGCCCGGATACCCGTACTAACGTATTTATGCCTCTTTTCCTCTATCACTTGAAGCGGACAGAAGACTAACAAATAAGGGCGTAGATACCTGCATCCCCTCAACAACTGCTCAATAACTCGTTGTGCACAGCCCTTGACTGGAGTCCGCGGAAATCGCAGCATTCAAGATGAAAAGCTTGTCGCAGCCATATTCGCTTCGTCGCAGCCTCAAAATGCGTCGCAAACCCCCGCATACCTCACCACGTCTACCCCATCCCCTAATGGTTCCTCGACCAACCTCTCCAGCTCATCATCCGTAGATAATGGTGTGGATTCCATAACTTCAGAGCCGGTAGTTGCAGAAGGACGTGTTTACGGAGCACAGCAACACAATCTCATAGTCGATGCCCGCCCAACTGTTAACGCCTATGCTATGCAAGCCGTTGGAATGGGTAGTGAAAATATGGACAACTATCGACATTGCTCCTCGCCTCCCTGTACCAAAATTTATCTCGGTATCGACAATATACATGTTATGCGAGATTCACTAGCAAAAGTTGTAGATGCGATCAAGGATTTTGATATATCCCCATTAAGCCCTAGTAAAGAGCTCCTCGTGCGATCCGGTTGGCTAAAACACATCGGTCTTATGCTTGATGGGACTTCAATTATTGTCCGTCAGATTGCAGTCGAGCATAGTCATGTCCTTATTCACTGTTCCGATGGGTGGGATCGAACTTCTCAATTAAGCTCACTCGCACAGATATGTTTGGATCCCTATTTTCGTACCATCGATGGCTTTATCGCTCTTGTGGAAAAGGATTGGGTTAGTTTTGGTCACCGTTTCCGTGACCGTTGCGGCTTCCTTGGGAGTGATAAATGGTTTGTCGAAACCAACCGAAATGCACCACCTACGGCTGAAGAGGGCGCACTTGCCGATGAGGACCCGCTCCAACGCACTACTAGCATCGGTTCTTTCACCCCAACTGGGGGGTTCGGAGAAGCCCTCGAAAAGGGCTTTGGGCAGGCCAAAAACTTCTTCAATACCGTCAATCGTTCTTCCTCTGCTACCGATAATGACAGTGATCCCGATTCCTCAAATATTGATCGTAAGACCAAACTTGCAAACCTTGCATCCACCCCTGTACATGTTACAAAGCCAAAAGAGGTATCTCCAATGTTTCAGCAGTTTTTGGATGCAACCTATCAACTACTGTATCAAAATCCGACCAGATTCGAATACAATGAACGATTCCTCCGACGGTTATTGTACCACCTTTACTCGTGTCAATATGGAACATTTTTGTTCAATAATGATAAGGAACGCGCCGATACACGGGTTAAGGAGCGTACTAGAAGTGTTTGGGATTACTTCCTGGCAAGACGGAACCAGTTTGCTAACCCTCTTTATGATCCCGGCGCTGATGGGGTTGAGAGAGAGCGGGATGTCGGTGGTGGAAGGGTATTATTTCCAAGAAGTGGAGGAGCGGTTAGATGGTGGGAAGAAGTGTGGGGTAGAGACAGTGGGGAAATGAATAGTTGTGAGAATGCGCTGAATATTGGGGCTATGGGAATGGAGGAGAGGTCTCGGACTCCTATATCACCTGGTGAGGCAGGTACCGGAGCTGCAGCTGGTACAGCAGGGAGTGCAGGTTCGATCGGTGGAGCCGCGGATTCTGGGGTTGCAACAAGTGGTGGACTTGCAGTCGGATCAGGTGCGGGCGTTACGGGAGTTGCAGGACGTTTAGGTGGCGTTGTCGAAGGGGTTAAAAGACTGAGCATCTCTCCTGCAAGATCTGATTCAACAAGTGAAAGGAGAAGAACACCTGTGGAAGTGGAGATGATGTGAAGTGATTAGGACTAACGATGGTATTTCTTCATTTCTTTCTTTTGATTTTTGTTTCATTCCAAATTTGCACCATCTTGTTTGTGCGCGCGCTGAATCACTGGGTCATTCGAGGGTAATTGTACGTCTAGCTGCAATATTTTTCTTTCTTTCTCTATTTCCTAGGATTCTTCTCTCTGTTTTTGCTTTTCTTTGTGATGTAGTGGAACGAGTATGATGATTACGAGACATCTCTACCTTTAGCCCTTTCTTTTCAGGCTTCTTAGGATAGGCAAGAGTGAGGGTAGAGCTACGAGAAGGCGGGGCGTGTGTGCTAACTCAAGATACCCGAGATGCTCAAGAGGGCAAATACAATGTGCATTAGTGGGTGTATTGAAGCTGGTTGCAATTTTTATGAGAAGAAGGCTAGACGCATAAAGTAAAGATTTGGGGTATAGCATTTTCATCGATAATAAACCGGCAATATCAAGATAGTATAAGAGTTCTTTATCCCTCTCATCTAGTTTAACCCATACCCCACACGACAGCCATACCCCGTGAAAGTGTCTACTCATAAAATACAGGTAGCCGTCCTACGCATCTAGCATCAGCTTATCTCTGGATCAGAGCAGCCCGTTATCTTGTCTAGCAAGTTTTGATAATCAATGAACTTACTGCATGCAGTGATTTCTCGCACAAAAATAAGCGGTAGGATTATTCGCACCACCGGTCACTCGGTTTCTGGAGTATGGCTTACCTAATGATATTCTAGGTCCCGCCAAGATTTGATGTTCAGGGATAACCATTAGTAAGTAATCCTAGCTCAACTACTCTACATAACAACCTGGAGGTCCGAAATCTGATTCGAGATGCTTGCTTCTGCCAACTTGGAGTCTTTGCAGGTTGATGTCGAAGCGTTAGACGAGCTCGAAGTCGGTTAAATCACGCAAAATGTCTATGCGTTTTTATTACTCAAGACTGCTTCTCGATACTAATTATTATTGGACCTGGGGAATCTTCGGGACCTGCCATGAAGCTGCCGAGTGATTTTAGCTGACTCAATACATATTATATCGTAGTGCCCTTTGTTACGTTTGCTCTTTTGGGGAGGAATGATTACATCTACTCCCAGGCGCTCGGTAACAGGACAGCTTTGGGTTAACGTACGTAGGCCGCTAACATAGGAGCTGCGTGAATCATACTAATCAACTATTTACTTGATCAGGCCTCGGCATGGCAATGCGGTAGATGACCATAATAATAGACGCTTATTGATTAGTGCTTGTGATATACGAACGATGTCACACGATTTGGACCAGTCTATTTAGAGGCTCGCCGCCCCCCACGCATATACTACATACTTGAAAAACGCTCAAATTTTGGCCATCCATGTTTGCATTTGTAATCGTACCAAATTGGGGACTGCGTGTATGTACTCGGGTTGAACTACACAGCTGTAGCGATAGATACTTTCGAGCAAATTTCTTTTATTTCCGTTTTAGTCTTCCATGCAAAACATGATTCTGTAACTCATACAACCAACCCTACATCAATCGAGCACCATACAGAGGTTGTGAAACAAAACAAAAAGGAGTAAATGATAGAGGAACAAGCCTCTCTGTAGCCACATCTGTAAATTATCAACAAGAAGAAAACCTATTTATGACCCCGAAAAGAAGAAAAAATAGAAAAAAGGCATTAATGTAGCGAGATTTAGAGGAATAAAAAATGACAAAAAACCCCTTTCCAAAATACTTAGTATCTCTCCCTAATAGTAAGTAGTGAGTTTGAAAGAATAAACCAAGAAAGAAAGTAATATAGTACCGCTGTTTGGAAACCACCAAAGCAACAAGAGAAAAGATAATGACACCAAAAAAAAGGGTGGAATGTAGCGCTGATGGGGTACACCTCGCCCCTATAACGAAATATCAAACCAAATAGCGCCAGTGATCCGTTATAATGCAAATGGTAAGATCCTGAGAGGAAATAAACAAATGAGAGTGCAACGCCGAAACAACGAAGCCCACCATGGAAAAGGAAAGAAAAATGTTCAACCATCAAATGCATATGCCGAGAATCCAGTCACGACTTTTAATACTGCTCCTTCAGGTCTGGATGCACACGATAGGTTGATTGCTGCATTAGGACATCATCCCACTCATACTCGTCACCGAAAAAACTATCCAGATTCATAGCACCTCCCGTAGTTCCTGACATGAAAGTCTGTCCTGGAATAGTGCTATTTGGTACTGGACGGCTATCACCAACTGCAATGTGCTGTGTTGGTCGTTCGCCCCCTGCTGTCGGAACATCCGACGAACCTGGTTGAGGTTGACCCTGTAGGAGGTATGGGGGTAAAGGACCAAACAGTTGGACCTCTAAGCTGTCGTATGGGTTTCCCTGTGACCCGTTTGCGCCAAACATACTTTCAGGGGATGAAGGGCTGTCTTGTTGCATGCGTTCCGTCTTCGTATATTGTTGCTGGCCCATAGTTTGTGCGTAGTTATAGTTGAAAGGGTCTGGCGAGGGGAACATTAAAGCGTTGAGATCCGGCAGTCCACTCCCGGAAAGATGTGCCTGGAAAGACACTGGCTGTGGATCTGGAGTGCTATGAGTAGAAGGGAAAGTCTCGGCAGTTGTAAATACTTCATATGAGCTTCGACGATTTAAGTCTTCTGAAGCCTGAGTTAGAGCCACTGTTCGTTGAATTTGCGCAGGTGTCGTTTGCCGTCTCATATCTATATCCGGGGATCCGGGGAAGGTTCTTGAACGCCTGTTTTGAGGTGATTCTGAAACTTCAGGCGAGACCGTCCGGGAGGTGTTACTCCAAGTAGCAGCCTGATCAGCATCTCCAGATTTTGATCCCGCTCTAGCCCGCTTTTTCTTGGCTAGGCTCGCTTTTTCTAGATCTGGTTTGATCTTTTGGGGGACTTTGTCAAATAAAGGCTAGAAGATATCAGTACTTGAATCGCATGTATCAAAGGCCATCACATACTTGTAGAGCCATCGAACATCTCTTTGCAGCTAGGCTTCGTTCCTTAAGACCCAATAATAAGTCTCGCCCAATCTCCGCATCCCTCAGTATTGCCAACGATGTTATATCGGTGGAATTCTCAAGAACGTAGTACAGCATTGTGATGACGGAAAAGAAGGTGGTGTACATGCTGAACCAATAAGCACCATTCAAGATGCCCTTTTTTCTCATTTCATCCGCTGTGTGAACAATTTTTCGCGAAACGTTAACGCATGCGGCGGCACTGGCGTAAGGTCGCTCATCGCACCCTCTGTTCTTTGGTCGAGAGATATAGTGTAAAAACGGGCGATATAGCATCATTTGCACGTGGGCAAATGCCATCTTAAGAAGAAATTGGGACCTAAAGAGAGTTATTAGATTAATGGGTCATTAGCAAAAAAAAAAAGATTGCTTACTTAAGTAGACTCTGCGGCGTATCTCCTCCGGGTCTTAGTTGCATCGGAAGAGCGTCTAGCCAATCCCCAAGATCCTTTTCAATTTCATGAACTTTTGAGTAGCTCACACTGTATCCAAATCTTCTACCAGTCACACTAGCCTCAACTCCCTTCAAGGGATAAATATATTTAACCAATTTTCCCATAATCTTTAGTAATTTAGAATGAGCATTTGCAGCGGCCATCGCAGGCATAACTCCTTCTGGCTGTGGTAATATTTCCTTCTCAGTAATATACTCGTCATCCACTTCAGCGGGCATTTCTTGATCTATATCCTCGTCTGCAATACCTTTCGGAAGCCCTAACAGAGCCCCGACATATGTATCCATTTTCCGTACAGTCCAGAATATTCTTTTACGAATTTCCCTTTCTATAGGACTAAAGCTTGTTCCTGGTAAAGATCGATGAAGGCCCAGCCTTACAGAAGCGGAAAGCGCAATGCCAACAAAAGAATAACATGTTGACATCCTAGCAGATGATTGAAGAAACACAACCATCATGAGCACTGTCTGGATGGAATGGATATCGCGACAATCAGTTATTTCAATCATACGGCGACCAGCACAAAAATACTTGGTTCTGTATGGAAAAAATAGCTTGATTAGAAAACATGTGCATTGCTGGTTTCGGATATTGACTCACCCTTCAGCAACCGGGCTCTCAACCCCGTATATAGACATGTCGTTGACAAATATACATCCTACCGCCAATGTCAAATATAGTAATGGTAAAAAGCTAAGTTGATTTTCAGTGTAATTTCCAGGTTCTGTTTGGTAAATTTGGTCCATCAGTTCGTTGAATGTCGGCCTATGGACAAACCGCATAAGAATACAGGCGTCGTCTAGACATGCATCCACCAATACAAGAGCAACTTCCTTCTTTGGCAACATAGCTGTTATTGCCGCGCTTGCCTCTGGGGATGAGCTGATAGATGATTGCGGGGAATCAAAAACAGCGGGGAAAGCAGTAGAACGCATCCTCTTCAAGGCTTTAACATCCTCGCCAAGTAGATCGCCGAATTGGTTATTTAAATGCGCTAGGAAGGCCATGCCCGATGAGTGACCATGGAAGTCCATATGTCCAGTCTCATCGATATCTAAACGCCCCGCTGCTTCTACCATAGATTCAAGAAGCGAATCCTTTTCTGCCCCAGTGCCGTTACCATTTATACTGTTATTGATTCCGAGTCTTGCTGTGCGGACTGTTGCAGCCTCCTGTATTTGCGGCAGAACTTTATTGAGATCGAAGTTGGGGTGGTTCACATCGATGTCTGGTAGTACTGCCTTCAACAATGCTTCAGTTCGTTGAAGTCGGTTCTCTAATGCCTCGATGTACTGTGGAGCGGGGTTTCGTCTCCGGTTTGAGGGTTGGTCATATGTGCATTCTAAAAGGTACCAAGAAGCAAGAATCAGTGGAAAGTTATTTCACGACTATCAGTTTGCCAGTATAGTCAAAGGTCAAGGTTGTATAATAGGTCAAACAGAAGTTCTCGCTCTACTTCGTCTCGGAAACGGGAGGCAACATAGGAAAGTCCACAAACCATAGCTGTAGACCGTACAGTGTGTACATGGCTGTTTGCCGTCGCACTTAATCTTCTTCCGCCGACACTCATCGCATGCTCGAGTAACCCTTCTGCGTTTCTGTAATGGTAGTGGCGCCTTGGTAGGTACCGACGATGTCGCACTGCTTCCCGCCACTGAAGGCGGCGCCGTTTGTGGAGGAGGGGGCATATGTTGCCAATTGGCGGTTCCCATCATTGCAGTATCATCGTCAAAGGACTCGGGCGACGAGTGGGTAGATCCCAAATGTGAAGTCGAGGACATATCCATAACGAACAGCTTTCTCGCGCTCAGCTCTTCCAAATTGATTTGCATCCAGCACCAACAATAACGAGAGTGATAAAGGCAACGGAAACCGATTGTCCTAAATGTATGTTCGCAGACAAAGGGATATTGTTCGAAAAGAGGGGGGTTTTGTGAAGAGTTGAGTACTAGGAAGAGAGCAGGGGATGGTGCTTTGAAAAGTATGGTGGGGTGGCAGTGCCTTTTTCTCTGGCAGGCTTTGTTTTGCGTCAGATCAAAAGCTTGACTACTATTACGCCCTTCTGCGACGAGGGTGCTGTTGGTCTATGTATGTACGACCGCGGCCTTTCTATGTGCAGGTAAGTCAAAGTGTAGGGAATAACAATTCAAATCCCGGATTCTGACGTACGCTATCCTTCTTTTTTTTGGCCCTCCTTAGGTAGCCGTGCCCAGTGCTGCGGTCGGAAAATAGAGAATGTAACCAGGCAAACCCAAGACTGAATTCGTGATGTCTAGAAAGTCTGAACGAGGGTCTTTTTTTCAATCTGGCCTTGGGTCACACCTTTGATGGACAGGACAGGTCATCCACTGAACTTCCATGGCGTCTTGGAGGTTCTCACTATTTTGTCTCGAAGTGGAAAAAGAAGGGACCCACAAGGCAGATTTGGCTTAGAATGCCTCCGCCATCCATCGGTCGACCACCAAGCGAATAGTGGTTACAGGGGCCTTTGCCTTATTGTAAAAGACTACAGCACCGTACAAGAGCTAGAAGTCTTCTTGTCACAACAGGTCCGGCCAGAGGCCATGCATGTTACAAGTGACAAGCGGCAATCAATCTTATCGCCATCGATAGATGTGGCAACCCCTCCCGCGAAGGGAATCTCACGGCATGCAAAGAATTGGATCATCACCTTCGCCATGTCTATGAAAATTGCTTCGTTATGTTCTGGAAAGCTCCTAGAAAATAAACGCCTGAATTCAGCAAGAAACAAAAGAGAGAACTCACTTATGAATCCAGTCATCTGCCCCTTTCGATGTAACTGGGAGGGGGGGAGGGGGGGGGGGCTTTCTGCAACCCTTTCGAGTGCGTAATTTTCGCTTCGACCCTCCCAACCACAGGACTTCGTCGATTGTAGTTTCACCAAAGGGTGAGAATGCGGCACTAAGTGGTGGCGTCTGGTGGATTTCTAAACAGAAGAACCTTGTACCTCCCTGAGGTCCCCATAACGGCAACAGAACTCAGAACGCATCGGTTTCTCCCGCTTAGGCCATCTCCGTAAATCTCGTATTGGAAACAAGCAGGAATAATCTATTTTCTCGCAAACTTCCCCGAATCAGAAAATTTTCCTTCAAGTAAGCTTTTGGATCCTGGTTCCTCCCGGCGAAAAGGAAATTCTTTGACGTAATTCACCTGACGATACAATTGGGTTACGCAAAGGAACACTTCTTCCGCCGTCTGGTCTATTTTACGGAGGTTATGACATCACATCACACAGAATATGGAGGGCGCAATGCAGCGAGTGTCCATCACGTGCGGGGCTTAAGATGTCAATTATGGTTGCATCAGTGAGAGTTGCAGGTACAGTTTGGAAGTCAATCGGCCCTCTCGATAAACATCTAGGAGTCTATGTCTCACGGATGAACAGGATCGTTGCGAGTCCCAAGAACCGATTAATTGATTTGAGGAGGGATCCCGTTTCCATGGCATGGGGGGAACCCATGCCCCACGCGAGAAAACCGCCGCGCCTGAAAGCTTGTCAACGCCTGCCGCGACTGTAGCTGCATGTAATCTACGGCTGATACAACGGATCAGGCTAAAACAATATCGGCCGTCTTTGTCACCGTTCGGTAAGCTCCAAACCCCGATCACCTTCGGCCGGCGTGTGCTCTTAACCCCGGGCTCTAATTTCTTTGGAGAATGTTGCTTCAAAGGTTGGTAGTTGGTTCAGGGTTGCAAATAGGTCAACAATATCACAATCGTCACCTATTGTGTACTGTGTGAACACATATCTCAAGAGCCCAGGGGAAAGAAGGGCATGTAAGGGCGTCCTGCAAGGTTTTTGAGTTGAGAAAACCTAAAATGTGGGAGACCACCGATGTGAGACGGCAGTTTAGTCTCGTCTCAAGCGCCTAATTGGCAAAGCAGGAAAGTCCCTCAACTAACTATCATTTTTTTCCCTTTCTTCTCTGCTGGGTCTGCAGTAGTCTAGTGGTTGTGACACGCAACTTCTCAGGTCCAGGACGGTGTTCTGGCCGAACTGCGCCCAATATCTTTCACAGTGCCAGACAGATCACCCTGGGCGATGCGTGGATGGTGATGTTAATACTACCGTATGTACTTGCACCTCTCGAGATACAAATTGATCCATTGATACTACCGCCAAAACTCGAAAAATTGGCTATCTCCGCCCAGGGATTATCTCTAAGACGATTGGCTGAAAGGTATCGATCAGCCTCAGAAGTATCCGTTTGTAGCAAGTTTGATCTTGTATGCATAGCCAATTTTTCGTTTTGGCGGTACTAGCGCAGCGTATGGTACAGGTGCCCCAATTACTCGTTGTAGAGTGTGCTCATCAGACAACCCATGAGAATCACTCGCAGCCATTTCTGCACTTTCATGCAGTCTGCAGTTGATAAGAAGTCAAGCTTTTTCACATCACACGAGCATGGATCAATGCGGTATGGTTAAACACACCGACCGCAAATCTGGTATCAAACAAGCCTTCTGCGTGTGCCCAAGTGATATAACAATGCGCATTTATACCCCTAAGCATTGGGGCGAAGCAGTGTTTGGTCCAAACCTCAGTCTCGGGTATTGCAACCGCCATATCCATCCAACACCGACCGATCTCTAAAATATCAGTGGCCGTTTCCCTTAAAACACTATCTGTATATGAAGTTACCTAATTTAGGGAACAATAAAATTCTCCCTAGGTGTCTAAACAATACGAGAAGTAAGCAGTTTCAGGGACCTGTTAGTTGGACAGGCCTCGTCATCACAACACCACATTACGACGACTTTCAGCCCTGCTCCTGTAGGCTGTAAAAGATCCTGAGAGCCCTTTTGCTCACCCTTCCGCTTCACTCCGCACATGGTTCCACTCCACTGGGACCTTCTCCATGTTTAGACAAGTTGCTTGGCCCTTCGCTTGTGTTGGCTAAGCTTTGTCCACCGGCCCGTCAATCTCAAATGGAGCCGGACATTGACCACTTAGGAACTGTACGAGCCCCTACGCTTAACCACAAAGGACAAAAGAGGGGGGCGGAGCATCGGGACCTCCTCCTTATCCCAAAAAATATCTCTGATGCCGGCCAGTTACTATCCGATCATGCAATGGTACCCATACTCGGCTTATGTTGTCTTAGATCTTACAATGATATCCGCTGGCCTATAGGAAAGATGTCTACATGCCTCGATGATCAATAATCAAGGAGCTACTTTCGCGTTCTATGATATTATAATTATACCAAAACTAAAAAGGAATGAGGGGATTAACACGCCCTGACATACTAATAGTGACTTGATGCTTGTTTGTCAATCGCTGCCAAATGAATACTATATGTGGAGCACTAGTGCTGATATGAGGCGACCTGTCTATGCGAGCCCCAAAGGCCTTCGTATTCTCATCTTTAGCCCCAGATAATCAACCGTAAGACATAAGCTAATTAAATCGACGGGATACCTGCCCTCACAAATAACACCTCTCCGTCATGACTATACTTCACCGTCCCTCATGAGTTTAAGACTTCCATCTCGACTCCACCATCTTAGTAGCTACACAGCTCATGCTCAAGTCTCTCCCACTTCATTGGTTATCAACAATAGTTCAAGCTCCACAACCGATCAGGGACAAAAACTGGCAGTAAATCATGTATGTTATCTTATCTGTCTTTATTGCTTTTTACTTTAATTTCATATCTTCAAAGTGCTGACTGGTGTTAGAGAAGTGCACATGCCAAGCCAAACGGGTAACTCTTTTCAACCTCCTACCACGAGTCTTGAAACTTATACCCCACGCCGAACCCCGACCGGTGATCCACTGCCGACTCCGGCTCCCGAGGCTATGCACATGTTTGACTTTCTCGCGATCACCAACATAATCGATGCCATCTTGTTCATCCAATCATTGGGATTCGCGGTCTTTTCAAATTCTCACACGCATAGGAAAAAAAAGCAACTCCACCAGCAGCATGTTGACCTCATAGGCACTGGCACGGGCAAAAATCACCCTCTTCAGTCTAGCCAAAAATCATGCCGTACTACTTCACTTAGAAATACAGGGTCTCCAATAAATGCGAATTCGCGGACCGATATCGCGACGAGTAAAGGGAAGAGGAAGTGAAAAAAAAAGCAAAATTCGGGACGCGTATACCCCAAGCCGTCAAGACATGCGGGTTCTCTCCTGAAATAGACGTACGGCTAATGCAACGGGTAACAAACACGGCTTAAGAGATTTGATTTATCTAAAAGTACTTTCTTGAGCGGCATCATGATCATACGATTGATAATATATTATCACCTTGGATCCCCTTTAGTCAGTTAATGCCAACGGTTGAATAGGGAGATGCAGCGTAATAAACACAAGAGGCGTGCAGGAACCCATTTCTCGGCCGATGTGACTCGCATGATACGAGGACAGAATGCTATGATCTCGGTGATTATGCCCCGCGTTGAACCGCTTGAGGGGTAATTACGATATTGAAGTTCGCTAAGTTGTTGCGTGGAACCTGGCGAGATTGCCAAGGGAATAATATCATGAGATATCACTCGTCATAATTATTAATGCCGATACCGCGCGAGGCCGTTCAGTCGCCACACCCGCTCACTCGCCGTTTCCCTTGACAATTCTTAATTGGGGAAGAGGATTGAGGAATTGGGATATAACTTCATATAAATACTCAAAACTAGCTTTATTTATTCATTGCCAAGAAAAACGGCGAGTGAGCGGGCGCGGCGACTAAACGGCCTCGCGATACCTCTATAGGCTTAGCAACCAGAGAGCTTAAGGGTCTACATTCAACGAGTAAGATTGTTAGAAAGATTCTGTTTCGGATGAACCCATGGGAGGTGGATTTTCTATCTATTCTAAAATTACCTAGTTGCCTACAATATACAAAAACGCTTGAGCAAAACCCATACATCTAAAACAATCATCTTCTAGGTTAGGGTTTAATAGCCCCCACGTTCCTGTGATCGTGCTGGCTTGCAGGGATCATGCTCTCTCCACTGCAGCCAAGCCAAGCCTTTTCAACCCAACGTCTTCACGGCCCCGGAACACGCCGGATCTGCTGGTTTCCCGACCACTCCCCGTACCCTTGCTTCCAGAAGGCCAAGAAAGAAGAACGTTAACCAGACTACTAAGGTATCTGGCGATGTCTCACATGCCAGCTAAGTGTACCGTGTATGGTAGATGTTGGCGTTGGAGATAGTCATCGTATGCATGTATCTTCTTGGAGATGTGCGAGGGCACATTATTCCGTGACTTGAACCAGTTCATATGGGGGAGGATGGAGACTCGCCTTGCATGTAGGTCACTGAATTCATCGACTGAGGAGTGCATGAAGTGTACCGGGGGCGGGCGATCTCTCTGCACGGGTTACTCTACTCTGCTTTTCTGGGTATACATAAAGTACATGTACTTGGCATATATCTTGATACCAGGGAATCTCTGTAGGTGATTTTACCTACTTTTGATTGAACTACTGCCGCTGTTACGTCACAGAGGGTGAGGTTTATGTTGCGCTTATCCTGTAGAACAGAACATTGGCACATGCACAGCTATTGCTCTGCACCCTACGGCGGAGCAAGTTCGGATGGATTTCAACCGCGCTTCACAAACAAAATATACCTATTCATGGCTAGCCCTGCAAGCCCTTACTCAAATACTGAACTAGTAGATACAGTAGGTGACCCTGTAACTGCAGAACAAAATCCCACGGTACCCATGTACTCGGGGCAGGTAAAAAGTACCGGACAATGCAGGTTTTGTCTCTGGGCTTTTTTGCAGTAGTTCACGCCTAGCATGCGCGCACCCATTGGTGAACCAAAAACCTGCATTGTCCGGTACTTTTTACCTGCCCCGAGTATGATATCTTTCGTCATCATTCTACTAGGAGATACATGTACTACTCAGTCTCAAAACGCCAACCCTGCTAGACTTACATGCGGTCTTTCATCTCGGAAACGCCTTCTGTTCCAAAACAGAAGAGACAACATGTCTTGCGATACCCGGCTCGGAAAATCATGCGCATGAGTTAAGGTTATTCCGAGCTCTGCAGGACGGATTTGCGTGTTTTTCTGTCCATCCGGAGGAGCGCAGCTGCATTGTGAGGGTGCTTATGCGAAGCATTCTGTCTACTCGTACAAGTCCACAATTTAGTATGGTATGCAATAGCGGTTCCTTTTACAAACGTCAGGAAAATACGAGTATTGATCCATTGTAGGAAAACTAGATGATCAACCCGGAGAACAGTGGCTCGGCCCTGAATTAGGTATACACCTCGGAGCACCCGTTCGTGTCTCAAATTACGGACGTCGCCCAGCTATCTATATATGAGACAACTACCTTTCCGGACGCTAGGCTAGTTTCTCCTTCCCCGGATAAATACTTTTGCGGGGGCGGAAACCATGAATGTTTCACTTCGGGGCGGTTTACAATATCTGTTACGGGGAGCGTCCTCTTAGTGGAATCTTAACTTTGCAATCTGATACTTAGAGTAAGCAAAACCTCTGAAAACATTGTGGCTTTCCTACTACTCTATGACAAACCGAAGATTCCTTCCGAGTGAGTACAGCTTGTTTTAGGTACATGTACTAAGCTGAACGATTTCCCACAATACCTTGTAATAAGACACGTAAATCTCCAAATGGTTAGTTGCCTACATCATATGTAGCTCATGTGATCTTTAAAAGCATAAGACATCGGTAGATGTATATAACGGCTGGTACCTAGTCACATACCTTTAGTACTCGTAACTTCCTGACGTTTTTGAACGCGACTGATATTGCATACCATACAAAATACGCCAAGATCCTGATTTTGGGTGTATGCAATAGTGACCCAGTCCAAAAACGCCAGGAAACTACGAGTACATGTACTTGTTATGCATTTAATAGACCTCATACAGAACAAACGTAAACCGGCAGAGAACGTAGGATAGTCTAGACTTCCGTGTCGATCTGCCATCCGCCTGCATTCATACCTGCATGTCAATGAAAGTGGAGCAAGTTCAAAGTGCTTCTGACACCAAATCTATCCAGTATCTTAACCTTAACCGGTGGATGCCCTCATGTGTACCGGATTTGACAACCGGTGCACATACACACGCATGGAAGCTCCTATTCTCTCCCAAGGGAAGGATCATCACACCGGTATCCCCCAAAAGGCTTTTTTCGTGTTCTCCAAATTGGCTTCCACTCTAATCGGCTTTATGCAGAAGAATCGTCGTGAACATTCCGATCTACACACAATCGAGGGCCCGAGATCTCCGAGATTCCGGAGGAATATCCAGTCCAATCCAATCATGTACCGGCACCTGATTTTACCTCCTGCCCCCAGCCATTTCTTAATTTCCACCACCCTGAAAATCCTTCTATAATTAACGCCACAGTGCTGCCTGCATTGATTGATAGCGAGGAATATAGTAACTCACTGGACCAGGTCAATCATTTTGATGACTTAGGTAACAGGGAGTGGAAGCCCTGTCAAGCGTACACACTTGGAGTACGTACGCTTTTTGTTTGAAAAAAGAAATTCTGTGTTGGCATCAGCATTTCGCCTATTACTCTACCAATTTAATGACTTTCCTTGGCCAACACTCCCCAAATGTATTGCGTTTCTGTCAAGCTACGCCGTGCATGTCGACCAACTCAAAATCGTCCTTGCCAGCGAAGAAGGCATGGAATGTAAGAGGTCGGGGAGAGGGGAGGTCAACAATTTAGCCCTCTGACTATCAATACCACACCTGGCATTAGTAGATAATTGCCGGGGGTAGCAACTGAGTACGTATACACTTGTCTCGGCTATTTCCCAAATGTCATTACACCTTCCTCTGTAGTATCTGAACGCGTTACCTAATTTGAGGCTTCTCTTCATTGGTTAGGTGTCCCGAACCCTTTCTTTTATTAGTTACCATACGGCTGGTTTTTGGATTAGATTAGAAGTTTGTACGAATGGTAAGTTTTGGAGAGCGAAAGAGAGGGCGGGTGTTGATCGTGATCGGATCGAAGCTCTGAACTAAATGTAGTAATCAGATATTGGAGTTTATAAACGAGATATTTGTAATCTAAGACGTGACTTGTTTTATTATTTGTGTTAGACTCGACACATAATAACATCATATTCACGACATACATATGCCTAGAGATTAAAGGTGGTGAATAGATGACCACGAGTCAGTATAGCAACTCGTGTGTGCAGTAAAATTCAGCTCCTGCATCGAGCATCAATGACGAAGAATAGTGGCGGCATTGTGCGCCCCATGAAAAAACGTTCTTGTTTATCTAGCCTTGGAAATAATTTTTCTCAATATAGACTGCCGTCACACGATAGAGTCTTTGTACGAATAGACCAGCTATGATTCTAACAACTTTATTAGCGCGGATCGTCTCCTTATCAAGGCTGGAGTGCCAGTGCGAGGGGCCAGTCCCTAATATATTCTCATCAATATAGTTAGAGCACACACATTCACTCATTTAGATATGTGCTATGATGAGACCAATCGGCGATTGTTTTCTCACTTAAATATGATACTGCCACTTTCGGAACCGCGCAGCCTGCAGGGACAGAACCAGAACCAGAACCTCGGGATTCTTTATAATTAGAGTAGCTAATCCCGATGTTGACCGAGATATTATTAAGTATGATAAGTATGGCAGGTATTTGTATTTGCTCTTCTTCTCGGCAACGGTGTACAGATAAAATCTAAGGGGACGTCTATATATATTTAGTAAACTATCCGTAATTAAATCTATCCAGTCATATTTAAGAGTGCGTGTACACGGGCCGACGGATCCCCAAGTGAATATAGGAGAGAAAGGATCGACATATATGGAAAGTAATTCTACAAGGAAAGTAGGAGGCTAACCTAAAATTTGTAGTTGGCATAAAGATAATATTGGCCGAATAAAAGTCCGCGTTTCGTTGGCTGAGGTGAAACCGCATAGATTTAGTGTTCCTTTCTGACTTTTGGAAGTGATCAAAAGGAATGCGCTTGCCCTGCACCACGCTTTGAAACTCGTAATGTTCCTATCGGCCGCAATCTTTATATGAGTGATAGGTTATGATCGATATACGTTTTAATGACCGCACTCGGACAATGATCTCTTCTGAATACCCTCCGATTATTTGATGCAGAGGTTTCGCGCGGGATCGAGGATGCGATAAATCAGCGGTGCAACCTTCCCCAACTAGCTCTCTTTAGATCAATCTTGAAACAGTACCAATAGCATAAAACCCCCGCAACCACCGGGAAGCAGCAGCTTGAAGAACCTGTTCTATTTAGTGCGATGTTTCGAGGCAGGTAGTATATAAACAGCTAGATCTGTAGAGATGAGTAACTCTGATAACTCATGTTTGGTAGAGTGTCGGGGGAGGGGCGTGGTTGGTGAGCCTTGAGCTTGATGAAATAATCACGTCTTATGAAGAGCACCAGTGCTCAATAGTCATTCTTCCTAGTATTCAAAAGATCATCAGCCCTCAATTTAGTAGTGTTTCTACACTGATACTCAAAGGTCAAGGGCCCTGTGATTCAGTTCATCACCCGCTAAAACCCACTATTTCCGTTATAATTGGCCTGCACGCCTGGATGGAAACCAAAGAACCCCCCCCGCACACACGCACATACACACGCTTTTCTCTTTCTTTCTTTTATAAGATCTCCGTCTCTGTGACCGATTCTCTATTCTAGCGACGAATTTTTCTTTTATTGTCGATATAGGCAGTCGATGGGATGGTGTAGATAGAAAAGATCTAGAGTATGCTCCTGGCTTTTGTGATACTGGTTTTTCCAACAAAGCTTGTGGCGAATCAAGCACCGATAAATTTGGGCCGAGCTGACGCTAGAGATATTTGCCTTGAACCTGGCGGGTAACAGTTGATTTCTTGATATTATGGGAGCAGCCGTAAATTCTGTAGGGAGCAATTAAGGTTGGGGGAGTAAAGTGTTGTAGTTGCTCTTTGAAGGCTTAAAAGGCTCACCTGAAAACACTTACATACATCCTAGTCTCAGTTAGCACGCGTTCAAGCTTTGCCACATGTCACTAACAGGGTAAACAAACGTTTTGGTGAATGTTTTTTTGCACCTCAAGAGTCAAGAAGTCCGTGCCCTTGTGGGGTGGAAAATCTTTTTTCCACCAGCGGATGATCCGTACATACCCGTCAATGTAACCACGCTCCCGCTATGCCGTTATAGGCGGCGCGGTTCGAATGACGCAATTTGTGCTTCCTTTTCTTTTTTCCGTTGAGTTGTGGATTCTTGAGGGGCGGTGGGCATGGGAGCCAAAAGACTCTTATTAACTGTGGGATGCGCAAGGTCTGGAATTTGCGCACAGTTTTCGGCTCTTCGTGGTCAGTTGTTGAAGCGTACAGTACTGTAGGTACTACGTAACATATCGTAACGTAACACTCCAAGCTAAAAATAGGGATCTATACAACTACATGCAATGACCTCTAAGATCAACTATTCTCATTTCCTCTGTGAAGGTTGTAAGTAGAAGATAGCCTCATCATTACAATGATTGACAGGGAGTCTTGGCGTCACGGACATTGTTGTGACAGCCTGCTGCGACGCCACTCGCCGCATCGACTCGCCCACTTCAAACACCGCGTCCGCCGCCCATCACGGTGTAATACTGTGCGTCAGCCTTTGCCCACCCACGACGGTACACAAGACGAACACCAAGACGACGACTACTCAACAACACCACCAGTGCACCACCACCACCACCACCACCACCACCACCAACTCCTCCCCGCCGCCGCCCGAAAACAGAACACTCGCGCACCTCATCTCATCGCCCGCTTTGACACTCTGCTGCACCAAGCTGTGGACCCCACACAACCCCACCCCCACTTCAAGATAACTAGCATATAATATAAAGATAAACCTCGTAGGTATGTACGCACATGCACTTTTCTTGTCCCGTATCGTCATCACTCTATCTCGTGGTGCTCGTTTGATGTCGCCGCACTTCTTCTGCCGATATCGGTGCTACGCACTTGGTCTGCATCCCTCCGCATAAAGTGGCAACATTATCGACTTATCCTGGCTCTGAATTGTGTCACGAGTTATGCAAAGCCCACTAACCCATGCACTACGATTACAGAGACATACGTTGAGCCCCCCCAAGAAGCATCAACTTCTTCCCCTCCCCTCTCCCATCAATAGGCAACGGTTGCGTACCCGCAATGCCACCTTCGACTAACCGTCGGACTCGGGCTCGGCGCGCCGGTTCTACGCCAGATCATGAAATGCCAGATTCTTCTCCATCGCGACCGCGGAACAAGAGACGCAAGGTATTCACCCTCACTACCCTCACTACCCCCACATTTCGGCTCGCCGATCAGACTAGACGGATCATCAAAACAAATATCTGTAACCTGGTGTGAGACAATGATAAAAACGTACTGGTTCATATTGGCTGACAATCTACCCATAGGTCCAGGAACCGCAAGAGATCCAGGAAACCACCCCTCTTTTACAAACCGACCATGTAAATGCCGTTATTGCATCTTTGGCGATGCCAGATCCCAATCCAATGGTGGCTCTCCAGTACGCCAATGATGAGAACTTCCGCCAAAATACTCAAGGAATAACTGCGTATGCAAAGGTTGCTGGTGCTACGTGGACCTACTATGTAAAGGAATTGATTATCCGCATTGGCCGTCCACCAGATGTTCGTGCCGTCGGCGCTGGCGCCGCTGGGTCACCTACACCTCCCCCTCATGCCAAACCTGATGAGGTTGTCCATATCGACTTAGGGCCAAGCAAGTTGGTATCAAGAAACCATGCTACAATTAGTTATGATCAAAACGGATACAGTTGGCGATTGCAAGTGATTGGAAGGAATGGACTTAAAGTGGATGACGAGTGTTACAAAAAGGACTCGACGATAGTGCTCCGCAGCGGAAATATCATTGAGATTGGTGGTGTGCAGATGATGTTTGTTCTTCCAGACACTGCTATCAATATCGCCCCGTCAGTTCTCCGTCGTTTAAAAGTGTTGCAATTCCCCTTCGAGGACGATCCAACACCCCTTCCAACACAGACAAATGAATCCTGTTATGACACTTCGGCGTTATCTTCTTCTCAAAATGCCAGGCCTTCATCATCTCAGCTGGTGTTGCCGTCAATTTCGACTGATCCAGTTTCGATGCCTGATGTTGCGGTCAAGCGGGAGAATATTCCATCATACCCTCGTGGCCTTGTTCTTGAGAGTACTGAAGATGTCAATTATGCAAGTGACGCGATGAAAGATGTTAAGCCGCCCTTTAGTTATGCCTTAATGATTGCACAAGCGATTCTCTCTAGTGAGGGAGAACAATTGACTTTGTCGAGTATTTACCACCATATTCAGGATAAGTATGCATTTTACCGTCATTCAAATACGGGTTGGCAGGTCAGTTACATCATTATCCTTAATAAAGTCTGCGTACTAAATATAATTATATAGAATTCAATTCGTCATAATCTATCACTCAATAAAGCCTTTAGGAAAATCCCTCGTCGTACCGACGAGCCGGGTAAAGGGATGAAATGGGAGCTTCTTCCAGAACATCGTGATGAATACATAAAGAAGCTCCAAAAACCACCTAAGGCTGGACCTGGCCGCCAGAATTCTGTTCCAAATTCACCATCCTCTCCTAAACCTAATCTAAATGTAAAGATCACCTCGTCGCAATTGCAGCAATCAATAGGGCAACCACTTGCCCAGAGTTCTTCCCAAGGATTAAGGCTTGAAGACTCCCAGGATCTTAATATGAAGTATCCTACTATCAAACGATCTCCACGATCTGTCACGCCTCCGCCCATCACCTCATATCGTGTTGCACCACTTGAGGCGTATACTCCCGATCGCGGGTCCAGGCTGCCAACTCTTCCGGCTCTTCGTAGTCTTGATAAGCCACTAATTGACATCAAAGACTCACATCATGCCCGCCGTGCGAGTCTTATACAGCCCGCAAACATAAACGAGATGATTTCATCAGCGCAAAATCATCATCATGATTCACCGGTTCGCGGAGACGTCAATTATATACCACCATCTCCGTCACAAAACTCTCAGTATGCCGATGATAATCCAGTAGTGACTGCCATGACTCCCGCGCCTCAGAGGCAGCACCCGCGTCTCGCACCTCCTTCTACCGGGCAGCTTCCCAGTTCATACCTGCCCACGAGCTCTCCTGCGCCGTTCTGGAAGTATATACATTTCGGATCGACGCCAGCTAAACCCAGCGACTATAGTCCTTTGAAGGACCTGCACAGTTCCTCGCCGCCGCCTGCTGTTGGACGGGATGACAAGGAGCATCGTGTTAGGGAGCTGGCAAGTCCGTTGAAGGAAAGAGGGAAAGGATTCCGGCTGGGAGCTGGACCCCAGCTTGTACCTGATTTGAGGGAAGAGGATGAAGATGAAGATGGCATGGGCGATTTGCACGGCATTGATTTGACACGGTATGTTGCGACTCTTCGTATTTTTTTTTTGGCACAGACCCCGATGGGTAGCATAACTGATCAGTGGGATATTACGTACGTACAGAGGTTTTGAAAAGATTGGCAAATTCCACATGAATGGACGAATAGCCGAGAGTGATTGGGGTGCATAGAAAACTGACAGATCTTAAATGATTTGTGGTGACCTATATTGTTGAATGCATTAACAGCTGGTGTTCCTCGAATATGGCTCGAGAGATCATGAACCTTTACCACAGTCGGGCATCGTATCAAAATATCCGGTAAATGTTCATTGCTTCTCGAGCCTCCCTACCAATATTCAGGGTTTAGCGGTTCATATCACTATCCAAGGAAAGGCGTAGAAAACCGCTTTCTTACTCCCGCTCTTTCTTATAGTTGGGGAATTATATATTTTTACTTATTCGTACCTATTTATGTAGGTTGTATTTGGACTTTCTTTCTTTATTCTGGGTAGGGTTGAATATGGCGTTATCATGTGGGGGGAGTGGAAAAAAAAAAAAAAACGGGTTTATTGTCTGTCATATCTTTCCAATTTTTGAGCTGGTTTCTCTTCTAGTCGATTTTAAGTTAACTTATACCACTGTCCATTCCTTACTATACCACAGCTCATTTCTTACTTTCTCTTATAACTTTACTCGGTGGTAGGCTTTAACTATTGACCCCTATAGCCTCTAGTTCTTCTATTTACGCTTTTTCTACTCTACTAGTTAACGATTGTATAAATAACTTTTTGTTTCGGGGATTTCTTGCCCCATGTTGATCATTCTCTACCTTTTTATCGGTATCTACGGTTTGTTTTGGGGGGTTTCAGGGGACCGGGGTTGCATGGGTATTGGGTCTTCTGTCTTTTTGTCTTTTTTTTTGTCTGCCCATATACCTCTGGGGAAAAAAGGAAATGGAAAAAGGAAAAATCCTAGGGTGCCTAGCTCTGGCTGCCTCTGTTTGAGTTTCCGGGGGCGGGGGTAAAAGTTGAACCAGGGAACCCCTCTGTCTAGTTTCAATTAAGTCATCATCTTGTCCCGTCTCGTCTAGCAAGAAAGAAAGAAAAAGCCAATACCTACTCTAGTGAAGTATGCAAAAATAACAACCATGTGGTGCATATGCAGCGAGTTTAGTGGGGTAGGGAGTTTTTCCGGGCATGAGGAGGGTGGGAGCGAGGTGGGATGCGAGATACGATGTAGAATGTATGTAAAGTAGAGTATGTATGATGTATGTGGGATGTACGTAGGCATAGAGAACGAACATGCCCATGTAGATGGAGGTTATATTATGTGACCAGGAGCCTGGATGACGATGTGACACCAGAACTTGTCGTCTGTAGTTGTTGTCGGTTATGATTGGATCGTGGGAGAGCTGTTTTATTTTATTTTTCGTCAAGATCATCTGGTTATCTAGATAGCATACAGTTTGTACGATGTGACACAACTGCTGGGCAATTGGGTCGCGGATCGTGGAACGTCTGTTCTTGCCCCTTCCCTTGGTACAAGTACATGGTTACGCATGCGTGTATGTAGAAGGGATTAGAGGAGAGTGCTATGCATGGTGGAAGGACGACCAGGAGTGGATTATGTACCTACTCTACTTTACCTCTGCGTACCTGTCTTCTCTATCCCACTGTCAAGATGGCATTTACACTTGGAGATATGACGCCTAGCCGGGGGACCACCACTTCAACACATCATCACTTACCACATCTACCGTGCACCCCACATTTTTTTGACTAGTTAGTCTATCGACAGGTTAAATGTTCATCCCATGTATGTATCTTCATAGACTCCGCACAGAAGAAAAAAAAGAACCTGCGTTATTTCCCTCGCCCCCCCCCCCCCCCCCCGGCCGGGATAGTAACGATATCAATTGTTCTCCCATCCGCTCGGCCCGATTGCAAATCGGACCAGGAGACTTTAGATTAGTTCGTAGCGTGACAGGTAGTTAGGTACTTCTTTATCTCCGCCGGGGATAGGAAGGGGGGTTGAGGGTTGGAGTACCCCGGACGGACGGGCGGGTGGGTATCGTGGAGTGACAGAGAGGCTAGAGAATCGGGTCTGTGGTCTTTTTTTCTTTTATATATTTTATTTTTCCGTATTTTGGCTTGCTGACTGGGGGGGGGGGGGGGAGCTCGAGGTTGTTTGTTTGTCTATTTTGGGCGGCCGGGTGAGGCTGATACTGATATCGCTGATGAATGAGAGTGAGGGTGGGCGTGAGAGGATCACATCGATGGACCGCGGCCATAGAGCAGGCGGAGTGGTAGAGTTAGCCTGTGCTTTTTGCACGTGTAGTTCCAGTTCAGCCAGAGGAAGTTTCAGGGGTCTGGCAATATCTATCATCTACCGTTCGGCGCAACGCAAGCACGGAGAAACAAGTGGGGGGAGAGAGGATTATGAGGGGGGGTTCTGAATATTGTGTGTGTCTCTCTGGATGTGTGTAACTACATGTATGTATCTGTGTGAAAGCTTAGACCAGTTCAGTGGGGGGAACAGCTGGCTCTGAATAGGAAATCCGGGCGCTTGTAGTTGTTCTTGTGGACTCTCAGATCCTTTCTCTCTACGACTACATGGAAGTACTTACATCTTACTTACTCTAGAACCAGAACACCCACCCACCCCCCGCTCCCTCTAAGACCGGGGAACTTGGGCCGGAATTACTCGCTGGTAGGAAGAAAACGTGGGTTATTTTTTTGGTGTTGGTTATGTGTGGTGTGGTGGGGGGATATTTTGGGGCACTGTGACCTAATGAGTGCGGGTGCGGGTTTGGCTGATGCTTGTGTTTTTAGTGAGTGGTTGTGGTTGTAGAAGAGGAGGTGAGGTGCAAGACGATGGGCTACATGTGGTTAATTAGGGAAGGGGGGCGTGCAATGGGGACGGGCTCTAAATGCTTGATTTCAATCAGGCGTTGTCTGTCTCTCTTCCTCTGTGAATCTAGCTGGCCGGTACTCCCCTACCTCACTATAGGCTGCGCATGCTGATATGCTCTGCTCTCTATCTATCTACTTTGTAACGAAATTAACTAAAACGTTACGCTAGCCCCCAAATATATGTATCCCTTCTCTACTCACCAGCTATGTACTACCCCCATTGTTGTGTTCACACAACCCCCCCCCCCCCCTCCCTCCTTGCTAGTAGATTACGAAACGAAAACCACGGGTTAATATATCACAATGGAGTCAGAACTAGAAGCTAGAGTAAAATTTACGAAATACCGCGAGGTTTATTTCAACCTAGCTATTATGTATTTGCTTGAATGTATGTACCTATCTACACACGTACACATGAGGAAGGGCTGGGCCGGCGCGAGTTTGGGGGGGGGGGGTCGATGTTGCAATTAACATAATAGCCAAACCCCGAAAGTCGGTTTCAGAGTCCGGAATCAGAGTCCGGAATCGATATCTCTGACAGATGATTTGCTTTGCTTTGTTGATCTAGAGTAGACAGTCGACGTATTTCCAGAAAATTATCTGGCGCGTGGGCGGCAATGTGAGACAAACACGACGCGGCGGTGATGGGTTGTGGATCATAAGATATCACTCGTTGCTAATTTGCGTTGCTGGTTACTCTCGCTGTGTTGGTTATGAGTGACGGCAGCGTCGATCATTTGGCACCCCTCGAAAAACGGCGAAACTGTGTCGACATGCACGTCTGGACACTTTAATTTACTTTGGACTGACCAGCATGTGGCCCTATTCTGTCCCAAGCTTCACTTCGGGCCTTCAGACCCTCACTGCTAGCTTTTCTTTCCTTTTCTTCGAGAGGGAGGGGTGGCGGAATACCTTACCACATCACACCACATCACACCACATTAGATACGGAGCTATATTACATGTATTCTATCCATATCCTGGCCAAGGGATTTACTTTATTTCTTTCCTCTCTCTCCCCAATATTGCTGCTGTGGATGATGTGAAGTGGGTGGTAACAATGAGGTAGATACAAAAATCATGGATCATGGAACCAAAAAAATGGACCAGCTGCTCGACTCAAACTCCGAGAGGTAATCTGAAAGCTACACAAGCTTATAAAAGTGTGAAAAAACCAACCACGCTCCCATAAGAAACGCCTCCCTACTCCATAAAAGATAAAATACACAACGATACGGTAAATAGCAGGCTAACTAAAATATAAAAAAAATAAAAAAACACACCAAAAAACAAAACGCCTGCCCTGGTTTACATTTTCACGACTCCGTAAAGAAAATATAAAAAAACAATGAGGAAGAAGGGGAGAGAGCCTATACGGAAATACTGCCGCCACTAGACTGGCATCGTATCCGTTTGGCCGCTGGTTGGCTCGAGTGCTCGACGAGAAGGAGGTTGCTGTCAGAGCTCCGGCGCTTCAGGGAGAATGTCTTGTTGAATGGCGGCTGTGCGAGGATAATGCACGCAGATGTTATCGCCGCGCCCTTGGCTGCTGTCGCCGCCGCCGCCGCCTTTGTATCAACAACCCCCCCGGCCATTATTTCTCCAGTCGCCGTTGCGGTCACTGGCTCCACCTTTACCGCCGCGTTCCTTCCAGTCTCTGACTCTGATTCCGACCCCGATTCTGACTCTAACTCTGCCTCTATTTCCATATTTTTCATCGTTTCCTTCTTCAACCTTTCTCGCTCCTCTTCCTCCTCATCCTCCTCATCCTGCCTCACTAAGCCTGTAAAATCATCCTCAATCTCGTCTGCCCTAACCTCCAATTCGTTCAATCTCCCCTCAAACTCAACCCCAATCCTTTCCGCGCCGCTTAAACGCTCTTCGGCCTCGTCCACCCGCTCCAGCAGCTCATCAACCTTCTCGTCAATCCCACGCAGCCCACATACAACCTCTTTCATCTCGAGCTCCGACTGTGGCCGTGACTGTGACCCCCTCTTCATCTCGAGCTCCCGCTGTACCTCGAGCTCTTGCTCTAGCCGCGATACCCGCTTCATCAGGCTCGCAACTGCGCCCATTGTCAACACACTGCTCGGGCTGCTAGGTGCTGGAGGTGCTGGGGTTGGTGCTGGGGGGGTACTAGTAGTACTCTGCTGCGGCATATTTGAATGGTAACAAGCATGATGCCCACAAGCACACAGGTCGGGTGTGTGTGGGTTTGGCCAATAGCTACGGCACTGACAACGCACTGACTGGGCCGCATTGAAGACGAAAGGTGGAAGGGGGTCTGCGCAGTAGACAACAAAGCCGCAATCACCAGTGGGAAGCATACGGCGTGGCATGTGGGTGATCGGGTAGGTCGGGAAGGGTGCGGGCATCGGTGCGCGGGGCGGCATATGGTAATGGGGGATGTTTGTATTTAGAGTGTTCATTTTTTCAGTAAGTATCTATTGTGGAGCTTAAGTGAAGTAAAGTAAAGTGCTAATGTGTTGCAGGTAGGCAGTTATATGAGTATGTGAGGTGAGGTAAGTATGGCAATGTGTATCCAGGTAGCTAGGTGGGTGGGTGGGTGGAGGTAGGTCGTTCTTATATTTATCGATATGAGGCCGATATATATATGTCCCAAACACAGGATAATAGTGTTATACTGACTCGACTGAATAACTGACTGACTGACTCGAGTTGATATTCGATGTAATATTTATCTCCTCGATCTCGGGTTCAAGCTCAGGGTCCGGGTATTTATCTTGGGGCTTTAGGTGCTCTAGGTCTTTATCTCCCCTGCTTTGGGCTGAATAAATTGATAGATAGCGCCAACCAGGTCCTGAAAACCAAAAAACCAAAAAACAAGGGACGAGAGGCGGGGGAGGGAGAGGGAGGTAAGATATAATAATACCTACTCTCTCTCTCTCTCTCCCCACCCTAAAATTACATTAGGATTGGATAGGATATGAAAGATGTGGGGACCCCTTCTTAGATCACGGAAGATAGGCTAGGTAGGAAGGTAGGTGTGTAGTACTCTCGGAAAATGGTGGACACTACCTACAGTTACAGCATCTGCCACCACCCTACTAGTACACTGTACACCCCATACTACTACAGCATCATCTATCTTAGCGTGGGGAAAAATGTCACGTACTCTATGTAGATGATGGTGGGCGACTAAATGCAAATCCCATAAGCCGGGAGTATGGTAGGCAGGAAGTTCAATATTATCATGCAGTAAAGAAAAGGACCAGCCAGAACCGGACTGACCCCCCCCCCCCCTCGGGCTGTTTATTTTTTTTTCCGCCTGCTACTCGGAATGTCGTAAAAAGAATGTGGGAGTGACCCCCATGCGGGAACCCACCCACCACCATAACGGGACGACCCGTGGGGAACCCACATGTACCTACAAGAAAGAGCAGAGAGAGAGAGAAAAAAAAACAAGAACGAGACAGCAAGATGGGGCTAGCTAAGGCAAGGGAGCGGCGAGAGTAGGTACATAGACTCATCCCACGTCAAAACCTGAGTTTGTCGGGTTCGACTTTGCTTTCTTTTTTTGCTTCCCCTTCCTTCGCTGTGGCTTGTCTCTACTACACAGATATCCAGACCAAACCAACTAACCCAGATACTGCATTTAGTTACATGTAACCTAACCCATTTCCCCAACCCGGCACCCCAAATAACCAATCCTCAACCTGCCTAATGATGTAAACATCTCTGGCAGCCGAGAGGCGGGCCCGGGAAAGATCTCAGATTAGATCAAGTTGTTATGGTCCCCCCTTCCCTCGCTGCGTATGTGGGAGTTTAGGTTAAATAAGAGTGAGTATGTACCTACCTACATGAGAGAGAAAAAAATGTGGTTTCGGGGTTAGATTAAAAAGAATACCTCTAGGTCTCTACATATAACATTGCAGTCTCCTTCCCTTTTACCACAACTGCCGTATTGGATTGGCTGCGATAAGGGAAAAGAAAGATTGGAAAGAGGGTCCCCCCATGATCTCCCTCTTTCTCCACACCCCCCCCCGTTCCCTTCTTTCTTCATCCTGGCTGGATTCCTTTGTTCGGGAGGCAAGCAGGGAAAAAAAAATACCCCGTAGGTAGAAGGAAAAGGAAAAACGGTGGTACATGGAATGTACGAATCAACAGTTGCTACGGTACGAATAAGCCTATGATCAACTGGTGCGACTACCACTATGGAAACAATTGCAATGGATGGTTACTTTTCGGATCATCAAATCAACCTCAACTCACCTCTATGAGGTACATAGGTACTTATCTCTACCGCCGCCCCCTACAACACAATCCACAAGGAGTCCCTCCAGTTCTCGCGTGGCCGCAGAAATGAATGCACAACCCATGCAACCGAATGCTCGATTTAACAGAGCTATCCCATCGTACATACAGTCGGGGTACAGAAGTTTTGTATAGGGACACCATACAAAACCAGAATCTTCACTCTAAAAATTGGAGGGCACACGCCTGAAGGAGGGACACAAAATTCTCTAAGCCCCATCTTGAGATAATTTCCACTGCCCTTGAAGGGTTACAATTTTCGCTGCAAAAAGGGTATATTACCAAAACTTCTGTCCTAGTACTATACGTACATGGGGAGCCCACTTTAGAGTAGCATACCCGCCAGATACCTCGTGGAATTGATTACTAAAACCGCGCTATAATTCTCCTAACATATCGGCGTGTGCGCGTCACTGGTAGGCACCTTGATATGAGACCCCTAGAATCTTCGTTTCCTTCGCTGGATCTATCTTTCTTCCCCCATATTCTTTTTTCTGGAGGGGAGGGGGTGGCTCAAATAATAATCGTTTATTGATTTACCAGTGGGTGGTTCGCCCGCTCCGCCAGTCGGCTTGCTGGAGAAAGTTTGGACCTTGCACCTCTAACTGAAAACGGTTACCGACTAGAATTGTTGTGTTGTGTGGGGGATCTTCAAGGGACGCCGTTGGATTAGTAGGGGGGGGGGGGGAATGGGGGTTGTTGACGTTGGACCTTGTTAGGGTCCAGCCAGGGATAAGATCACGGGCAACGGGGAGAAGGTCGGAGGTTCTCAAGAGCAAGCTTCACGTCGACGTGGTTAGAAACGGCTAATGCTCTATATTACTTGGGATAAGAGAAATGTGCAAAAAGAAAACGTAGACGAAGGAAATGAAGTGTGCTTTGGGCAGGATCTGTGAAGGAGATGAGAATATGTGCCGTGGGATCTCATACATCCTACTCACATAGAGCGCGATGGAGTTCCTTGAGTCCGTGTGTCCAGCTTTGTCCTAGCTGTGAAAGACTGTAGTCATATATTGGACCGATTGGCTTGCGCATACACATAAATGTCTCCGGGACGCATATGCAAACAACTACTTGATCTCATTTATCGAAATTATCGGCATCCAACTACTACTTAGGTAGGTATATTTTGGGCAGAAATTGTACCAAGTGCACCATTGCTTCGATCCTGCTCGTGCCAGACTGGAACTGGAATCAGAATGTTCCTCGGATACCCGGCCCTAGAATAAGGAGGAAAGAAGGACTCGGATAAATGTTTGGGGGTACCCTTACTTGCGTATGTGCTCTCTGCGATCCCCCGATCCTTGAGACCAGTGCGTGGGAGTTTAACGGGTTGCCACAGGGATAGAAACCAAATGGAGCATACCATCTTATCTTGAAGGTGAATAGCCTGATCCTTAAACAACAAGCAAACGATGAGTGTCAAACGCTGTGGGGCGCTGGACCCGGGGGGGGGGGATTACAGTACAGAGTGTAGTGCGAGTACGTATTTGTATGACGACCTGGACTGGTAAAACCCAATTCATCTGAATTCTGGACAGCTCGTCGTCGGGTTTTAATTGTTGCTTGACTAGGAACGAATCAATCAACACAAAACCTCAGATCTGACAGATATAGTTAGATGGATGGTAGCTTAGAAGCCTCTATGATATCATCCGAAATACTCTATGTTGATTATTTCAGTTCCCGAACTTCCTAGCTGATTGTCATTAGATATTCCGTAATAAAGTAGTAGTTAGCGGGCACTTGACCTGTAGTTCTTCAGGGCGGAAAGAAACGAAAAAAAGTAACATTAAACTTCGCCTGGCCACATGGTCTTTCAGTCCAGTTTAAGAGTCCGATCTAATCCGATCAGTACGATAAACACCCACCACACCCGATCTCTCGTCCAAGAGAAGGCACAAGGGGTCCCATATCCTTATTGTTGGAGTCTTGGTGGCTGCAAATAAGGTATGGTGCAAGAAAGAATAGAGGGCGACCTTGTCAACCCTGTATACACAACTTCAGTCAATTCTTTCATTGGCTCTGGGAAGCAAACATTAAAGAGCCTCACCTCTAACTCGACTTTATGGCTTTATTAAGGGCTACAACACTGAACTGGGGTGAACAGGGATTACAAGGTCACCCCCAAGGCCTCTCGCACCATACCTATCTCATACGCGCGAGAGATGGCCAAAGTGGATGAAGAGAAGAAACATAGAAGAAGAAAAAAAAGAAGAAAGACCTGCACGTCAGCCGGCACACCTTCGAATTGTCCTCCCGTACCGTCCGTTCACCTCCTTTCGTACCGTCAGTTTCCCTCGCTTCCCTGCACTTGCAAAAGAAACAATTTTTATTTTCTTTTGCTTCCCTAAGAGTTTGGGGGTAGTGAAATGTCTAGAAAGGGTGAGCCTTTGTGCTGCTTGTCGGCTGGCTACATGTACCAACAGAAACCCGACCTTTGTGACGTATTCATCTATTGACCTCGGTTTGTGGGGGGACATGTTGGGGCGATGGGTAACTACATGGCGAGTGATTTCGTGTGACTACCAGGTAACACCCCACTGTCGGCATTTATGTTGACCGCGATATAGAGGTCTAGCCCATATCCGTACTCGCCTCCGCTCCATCGGTATTTTCGAGCGGATAGATATCTAAAATACATGACTATCTGAAATTAGAGGGTAGGAGTTAATTAATGAGCCGAGCCCTATAGCTAGCTAACATAAAGTATAACCTGCGTTGGACATGATACTGCACAGACGCCCAATGCATATGGAGAGAGTTGTGAGAATTGCCAATGGACTTTACTATCCCTATCGGCCAAAAGCGTATCCCAACGGAACATAGAATGATCAGCTGTTCATGTAGAATGAACAGAGAGCAGAATTACTGGCTGGTTTTTCACATTAGCATATCATTCACGTATTATTGGAGGGAAGGCAGAAGAAAAAAGAAAGGAAAGGCAGGAAAGGAAACATGTTTATTTGTTTGTCTGCCTACCTGACACCCCCCCCCCCCCACCGCGGTTCATGTTCAAGCATCCCCACGCAATTACACAAATCAGAGAATCTACCGGCATGTAGCTGTAGGCTACATTCCTCTGAAGGATTGGCCTCTCAGGTACTATTGATGCTCCAACTATCGGGGTTAACCTCGAGCAGCGGGTATGAATTAATTCTGATTGGAGTATTCCTCTGACAACTCTATGTTAGTAGATGGTTTGTGACACATACATACCCTTAACCAAAATCTCCACAGTGTCCTCCACGGTATGTAACTTACTCCACACCCCACCCCATCATCATCATCCTCCTCCTCTTCATCGTCAAATCAGTGTACATGAACTAGAGCTCCAATCACACATCCGCAGTTGAGCTACTATCATCGTTTCTGCCTACCTGCCTAGTGACTGATTGCTTCTAGCTACATATCAATCTCCATATGCTTTCAATTGCTTCGTGGGGGGGCCCAGGGCCTTCTTGTTGGCCGTACTTCGCACGTGCTACCTCGCATATTTAGAGTTGCATGCAAGAGAGGAGGCCTACATACGACCGCACACCTGCCTTCAACAAAAGCTTATAATCCATGAGATTAGCCAAGAATACAGGTTTGAGTCTGACGATCATGTAACCCGCTTCTTCGTCAAGGGCCCTCCCCACGACCCGGCGTAAGGAAAGACCGGCAAGGCCCAAACGGTTAATACGTAAACTTTTCACACTTTATAAAAAACCAACGGAAGAATAGGCCACCCAGCATCGAACCCTGACATCCATCTGCACAATGTTTCATGCACGGTCGTCCTGGACCTGGCATGATACATGTTGATACCGATCTAATTGGACAAAGATGTTTTTGAGTCTGATATATTTTGAGATATAGGGCTATTCCCCTTTGAATTTTGCGCGGGATTGCGTATCGTTGTAAAAAGTCTTAAATTGGTGTGTAGCCTTGTCCGAGATCAACCCCCTACAGCCAAAAGCCAAAGCTCTCGGCTACAGTCGTGGTTTTTCTCATTAAAAAATTTCTTCAGTCTTGTGGGGGGTAGAAGTGGAGTTATCTCTGGCCAGACTTAGACGCCTCAAAATAACTCGCTGCTGTCATCGCAGTTACAACAAAATATTAAATCAGATCAATAATAAAAAGGAGCGGGGTGCTGGCATGGCGGTGGCGAATAATCCATGACCAGCCCAGTAAATCTCTTTTTTCTGGACTTACAACTTGTCCCATGAAAACTCCATCCTTTTCACGACGATAGCCGTTTGAGGCAGGCCCGGGAGGAGTGGGGGGCGGTGCTTTGTGATGCCTATTCGTTCATCATGCACCGGTGGAACTCATACCAGGCAGTAGAGTATGCACACTGAATTAACCCTAACCCCCACCCAGCCGGTTTTGGTAAACATCCCGTTCATGTACGCACACATGTACTCCGGGATTACTACATAGATGATCTCCCGCGGAGAGTTCGGTTTCAAACTATCAATCACGGAGCTATGTCATTCCGGTGATATTTATAATGCGTAGAACGAAGTCCGAGACGAGAACATCGCATTGCATAGCAGTGGAAGGTGATTGGCTTTTCCAGAAGCGCCGAGGTGGGTGATCTTGTTTTTGTGGCAGTCCTTTGTTGGATCGTCCTTAAGGGGTGTACATATTCTGGTAGTGAAGGCGTTTACAGGGCGCTTACTACATGTACTTGAAATGTCATGCAGTCATTTACTGTCCGAGTGAGAATCCATGATCGTTATCTCAAAGGAAGTTTGCCTACCCGCATGTCATCGCCTTGGGCCTTTCGTCTTGAGAAACAAGAATAAAGCGTCTAGATATTGTATTATTCCTTCTTTGGTCAATATTGCCGTCGATCAAATCTCATTATGTTCCGGTGGACCCAGCTGAAATTCGACTGCCTGAACTCCTAAACCAATTTGGGGTTATCATCATGGACTATGCACGCAGCCAGCCTATCGGCTCTGACATAAAGAACATTCTCGACCTCAAGGCAAGGTGGGATTTTACTACATCCAGTTTCAAGATTCGATAACATGTGATATAGCTAGCTATCATAGTTGTTTACATTGTCATTGCGTAGATGTAGAATACCGTTTAATCACCGGCTGTGAGCATTGTTTCGTTTTTCGCCCGCTGCACCCCCCCGCTCCCCCCCACCTCCGGAGGGGGGGGGGGGGGAGGGACTGCATATACGTGGTTTACTGTGCCGGATAAGTACATGTAACTTCATATATGTCATTATAACCCGATAGACATGTATCAAATACGTACCATTTAAATTTCCCAAGTACATGTACTACATGTATATACAATTTACATGTAGGTACGTGTAGTGAGTGAGCATGAAATATCACTCGACGCGCACTCTGCTTTTAACGTCAGCTTATACATAACTCCTCACCGACAACATCCTAGGGGGGGGGGGGGGGAAGAAGAAGAAGAAGGCATTTTATTTTTGTTGTAACGCTGATCTCAGCTAACAACGAAAGTTAAGAAGGTAACTTACCCCCACACGCGTATCACTAACTGATCTACCCCCCGCCCAATAGTTCCGCACAAAGGGTTTCCTAGAGGTCTCGTAGCTATGGTTGGTCCATGAGCCATGGTCTTCCCATGTAAAGTTTTTATATAACCTGTTCACCACGCACCCACGCGCGCGCCCGGGAACACAAACCGCTCGGCTTGTAACTCCTCGGCTGGCTGGAGGGGGGGTGGGACTCGTGGGAGTGGGTAGGGTAGCTTGTGAAGGTAAGGGAAATCGAAGGGATCTTTTGTGTTGAAAGTAGAAAAAGACCTAGGTCTAGAGCTACTTAAGGAATGGGAATCCTTCAGTCGTCTCGTCTCGGCAGCTCGTGCATGGACCACACGAAACTGACTGCCGGTGATTGTAAAACCAGGCAAAACCATTATCAAATTTGACGATAAGCTTGTTTTGGAACTGTGTGGAAGTGACCGATGGGTTAATTCGTGGTGAGATAAGCTTCATCCCCCCCCAATCGTAGATAGGTACATGTAGGGCACATTCTCAGGCCTTGTTGTGTAATGCATACATGTACCAATGTGTTTCTATTGGATGCTCCAGGCTTTAAATCACATGACTTGTGCTTGACTGATTACATGTAGATGGCCCATATAGGGAAAATCAATCACGACCGATACGCGTTTCCGGAATACCTTCGAGCAAACATGCACAGCGAAATCCCAGGAGAGGTTTCTTCTCTATAACGCGGAGGCACCTGAGGAGAAGTTCCGATTCCGAAGGTCTTAATCCACAGGCCCAGTGCAATGTAGTACAATGCATCGACATCATCACAAAAAAAAGCGTCGAAATGGTTGAAGCAACACCAGAATTGAGAGATCATTATAGGGGAACACCGGGACGAGGACCGGAAGGACATCATCATGAAAGGCATCATATCACCCAATTCTCATCCCGGGGTTTCCTACAGTACATCAATTAGTTTATCTCCAAGGGCGCTCGTGGAATAGCGTCCATTTTGATTACTGGTCGCCACTTTTTCGTCTCAGTTTATAAATTTCCGTATTCCCAAGTACACCTTGCCTACTTTGCAGGACGTTTAACGCTGCGCCCTGTTTTTCTGGCTTTTTTTTCTAGACTGCTTCCAAGAACGAGCTGGATATGCACCCCTGGGCCAGTTTCTCTACTCATCAGCGCGGGTCTGGGCCACCACCCTTGACGGAAGATCCGGGTCGTGTATCCGTTAATTCTGTTACGAGAAGAAATCGAACATCTGCACAACACTGGGTTTCCACCATCCCTTGAGCACATATACACAGTGGCACCAGCGTACCCCATACGCTCCAATACCCCGAGATTCGGTCCTGGGACCCTTTGCGAATTAATCACCAATATTGCTCAGGATGCACCTTCCAAACGTGACACGCTGTTGTCCTTACCCGTCCTTTGCCAAGAGTGATAAACGGTGACGCGTAACAGTAACAACAAGGGTTCGATATTAAGGCACACCGACTGGGGACTGGCTAGTAAACCTCAAACAAACGGCACGCGCCGGACTGGGAACTTGTCGGGCGATCACCCAGTTGCTTCGTGCTGGTACAGCGGATATCTCTGACAGCTAGCTAGATGGTTGTTCAAAGCTAGGGCCCTATTCACAGAATTAATCGCTAGAATCAATCAATTGGTCATCATAAATTTGGGAAAACAATTCACTCCGCAGGAGGATATGTTTATTCACAACCACAAGCAAGTAGGTAGGTACAGGCCCTCTAATAGTTTGATAAAGTTTATGATTTCCACCGAACTACACCAGCAACCTATTGAAAAAAACCCTTTCACAAAAAGAATCTAGAGAAAAAATAAAAAAAGAACACAACATGTACAAACACGCCACCACTTCCCACCTAGGGGGGGGGGAAACAATGAAGTACAACGCCGCTACATGAAAAATATAGAATTAGAGATTACACCAGGCAGGACTAAAAAAAAGTGTATTTTTTTTCAGTCATCTCTTGCTATGCTACAGAAGAAAAGTCATCAATCCATCGTCAGAACGGTAGACGGAAAAAACTCTTTATCTCTTTAAACAAGGACGTAGGCAGCGGCGGCGAGGGCCACAGCAGCGAAGGAGAAGCCCTTGGCGGCGGCAGCGCCCTCAAAGGTGTCCTGGACAGCGCTGGCGCTGGGAGATGAAGGAACAACCGGGGTTGAGGTGTTGAGAGCAGCTGAAGGAAGCCCAGCAGAGGCTGAGGGGGTCCATGAGTAGACACCGGTGCTCAAGGGAACAGGAGGGATGGACTCGTGGGCCTTGACAGTTCCGGTGGCAGAGGTGGTTGGGACAGCGGCCGGGGCAGAGGCAGAGCCTGTTCCGACAGCTGGGGAGCTGACCGCAGGAGTCTCAACGGCAGCGATGGTGGAGCTGGCCGGGATGATGACGGACTCAACTGGGGCAGATGATGCGACAACTGGGACGGATGCGACGGGCTCAACAACCGGGGCCGGGGAGGCGACCGGGGCCGGGGAGGCGACCGGGGCCGAGGTGTAGACCGGGACGGACTCGACGGGGGCAACGGTCGGGACAACCTCGGCAGAGGTGGCGGTAGCACGACCCGGGCAGTTAGTCTTCTCGGGAGCGCAAGAAGTGATGGTGACGACCTCAGTCTCGTAGACAACGGCGGGGACAGCCATGGCAACACCGAAGACGGCGGCGGAAACGGCAATGGCAGAGAAACGCATGTTGATTGATTTTGGTTGGTTCTTTGAAAAGGTAAATAGATTCTTTAAAAAAAGTGAAGTGGTAATTAAGTAGGTTAAGGTGCGAAAGAACGTGGTAATGATCGTGGGTGCTAAAAGAGCGACTGGAATGAATGACTATGCAAGATAGGATGTTGTGGGTAAAGAAGAAAGGAAGACATTTATGGAGGGGGAAGCAGCGGCTCCTTATACCATTCTCTGGACACTACACAACTTCACCAATTCATAGTGTCTCCAACGTGCTCGACATGGGCTCTTGGTGGGCTCTTGGTGGGAAAGGGGGATGTTTCCATTTCGGGAGTAGTTTAATGTCCATCCTCAATGAATATCTACGGCGATTCCACGCTGTGTGCAGTTGGTTCATCTATTCACCTCCTAGATCAACAAGTATCAGGCACACTCTTGAACAATTTCGGGGAGAGTCCCTCGTCTGTGCTGAGGACCTTGCTGAATACCCTGAACAATACCAAGGTTTCCTTTCACACCTGCCTGCCTGCTTCGAGGTTCCTCTCTAGCTCTTGCCTGCCATTCTACTCTATTTAGAGTAGGGCACCTACATGTAATGCTTTCAATTACGAGCTCTACCATCAGGCAAAAACATGGAGACCGAGATTAGTAGCAGATTCTAAGGATACGGCAGCCTGGTCCCTTTTCCCAACGAAAGAGCAGAAATAGAACTCGCTATTGTTTCCCATCCATACAGGTACATACATAGCATAGCAGCGCTAAACAGCAACCAAAAAGCCGCCGAGCCCCAGTGCCAGGTGAGCGGTGTGATAGATGGCGCGCTTCGTTCCCCTGCATGCATCATCAACCACACGTTAAATTACGCCCTTATACATATACCTATGCGTGAGTTTTGATAGGCATTTATCATGCACCGAGCCCCCTTTGCAGGTGCAATCTGAAGCGACCGTTATTTCGTTTCGTTAAGATAGGGAAGACCGTGTACCCTACCCTACATACATGTGGCAATCCAATGGGTGTTTCAGGTTTGAATCGCGAGATTGAGGCGACAAAAATAAAAGTTACTCCTAACTTCCATATACCTGGTAACGATAGAATAGATCTGCCCCTCAATCTCAAAGGGCGGATTGTCCCATCGGGATCAGAGGATCATATTGGATTGAAAAACCAAAACCAAAACCAAAAAAAATCAAATCTCATCTCATCTCATAATCACCTACTCTGCTCTATGTATCTGCCAGCGTAGCCACTTAGGTTCCCCTGGATCATGTACTCTATATGCCGTTCCTGATCGCCCTTGCTGATTTCCCCATATCAATCTTGGTACGATGGGATTTTACCGGGGGGCCAACCGACGACACCACCGCCCCCCCGCGCGCGCATGCAATAATACTCGTAACTTCCTGACGTTTTGGAACGCGACTGATATTGCATACTATACAAAAATACGCCAAGATCCTGATTTTAGGTGTATGCAATAGTGGCCCAGTCCAAAAACGCCAGGAAACCACGAGTAGAGTAGGTCGGATTGTAGCTACGTTAAACGGATCCAAGCGGAACCTTTTTTATAATGCCTGCCTGCATGATCATGTACGTCTACATTGTAGTTTACCCACCTCTCCAAGGTTCTCTCCGGCGTCGGCCGTGATGAAATGGGTTTCATGAGTTCTTCTCGGGGACCGGAGACGAGAGCGTCTGTCCGTGCATGTGCAAAACAGGAAAGTCGCTAGATGGACAGACCGAACTCCCAGACTGCAATTCGGGTGGCACAGCAGGCAAACGAACGGAACCCATACCCTGGCTGGGCCTGTGGAGTAGAGAGTAGACGCGGTACGGCAGCTACTCGTCGACTGCATACAACAGGTAACCTTGGAAGCTGAAGCTGAAGCTGGAAGGGAAGCTGCATTCGAACTCTTCTAGAGCTATGCCTGAACGGGTACCTACCAGCTGTGCATACATACATGTATGTATATATACATGTACCCTTGGCCAATTAATCTTGGGGGTGGGGAGGCAGGAGAGCTGTGCGAGTGATGGACGACGTTCTGGAAGAGTGAATACGGGCGGTCAGAAAAATATCTACATCTCACTCCCTGTACAGCGAATCAATGAGCTAAACAAAAACAAAAACAAAAATAAACTCCCTGTACAGCGCATGCGCAATCAACTGCAAGAGATGTAAAGTCATCAAGAAAACACTTCTTTACACGGCTCTCGAGAAAGAAAGGAGGTCTCGGACACGCGTCCCAATCGATACAATCCGTATTTCAGATGGAGTTACTGGATAGACACTTCTCTTCTGTCGGTAGATATTTTCCCGTTCTGTCTCCCCCTTCAAATTCCCTAGTATGATAACTTTTTGTACATCTATTTACAGAAGGAAAACGGGTTGAGAAGAGATGCTAAAATCAACTCGGAAGGATAAGAGAAACAGAAAAAGGGAAACAGAAAAAAAACCAACACAAAAACATAAAAGCCAATTGCCCTGTAAATTCACCCAGACAGAGAGTTTCCTAAAACCAAACGAGCGGTCTCGTATAAATTTTTCCCCTCCGTTAAAGCATGCTTTTCGTTTTGCAACTTTTGTCCGTAAAGAAATAAAATATACAGCCAAAACCCATCCGTCACCATCCGTCAGATCCGATTAAAGAAAGCAAAACAAAAGAAAGATTTATTTTGGTTTCGCCGAGGGAAGAAAATAACACAGATGAAAGATATCGAAATGGAAAGGAAAAAAAAATACTTATCATGTTCTTGAAGCACTGCCCCCACCACCCCCACGCCTCTTAGGGTTGGTCTTTCCCTGTCTCTTCTTCTGCTTGGGGCCCTCGGAACCCTCAATGAACTTCAACAAATCGTCAATACTCCTCGAGTCCATTTCAGACCTGCTGGTCGCGGTGGTGGTCGACTCCGGCATTCCCAGAGAGCTCTGGCCAACCTGCGGCTGGGGCTTCGCAGCCATCGTGACGCGTGGTGTCATCTGCAACATACGCTTGCGGCGTTCCTGGAGATCCTTCGCCTGTCTCGCAAGAGTCACAGCGTTCTGTGTGAGTTGCTCGAGCCAGTTCTCAGCCTCCTTTGTGTTGCGGTCCTTAGGTCCGAGCTGTGCGAGGAAGACGTTGTAGGCATCACGCATCTTGCTGACAGCACCCTTGGAGTCATTGTCGAGGGCAAGAGCTTGGGCGAGCTGGAAGCAAAGAGTGGCTGTGTGCGGTGAAGACTTTCCAAAGATGTTTTCGCAAACCTTGAGGGATGCCTCGAACCACTTGCGGGAATCGGTGTAGTACTTGAGGGCCTGGAGCATGACGGCGACATTGTTCATGGTTGTGACAGAGTCTGGGTGGGAATCGCCATAGATGATTCTCCAGAATCCGAAAGCGTGCTTGATGTAGGCCAGAGCAATCTTAGTGTTGCCGCTGGCATGCTCAAACAATCCTAAGTTGAGGTAGTTAAGGATGGTTTCTGCTGAATCGACACCGAGAGTGCGTTCAGAAACAATGACAGCCTTCCTTGCAAGCTCTACGGCAGCGGCCTTCTCATCGAGCTGGTAGTACAACATTGAGAGGGTATTGTATACACGGGCAACCTCAGGGTGCAAAACTCCGTAAATCTGTTCGTGTAGAGAGAGCGACTCAAGAAGCAATTCCTGACCAATGTCCTTGTGGTCTTGGATGAGAGAGATACGGCCGGCTTCAAGGGCCTCCTCAGCCAACTGACTCTTAGACGCAGAGTCTTTGACAATTGGAACAATGTTCATCAAGTCATCGGGTTCGAAGGTTGACCAACTCTTCGAAATCTCAGTGAAGTCGGCAACTGATGCTGCGGGGGACTTCTTCTTGCTCTTGCCAGACTTTCCATTGCCATTTGCAGGGGTAGGCTCCTCTTTGCGCTTAGCAGCCTCGCCCTCCTTTACGGGGCCAAACTGGTAGTCTTTAATTCTCATCTGAAGACCTAACTTGAGAGCAATTTCACGGAGTATTTGGAGTGGCTTAAGGTTGGTTTCCCATCCTGCCTCAAGCTCAAAGCGGTACCTCTTGAGAACCTCCTTTTCAATTGAAGCACGGAGATCCTGGATGTTAAGCTGCTCAAAGCTGAAATCGGCATCATGGTACAATTTCCACAGCTCATCGTCCTTAACAACCTTAGGGTTAGGGTTGTGCTCAGCTCCAAGAAGGCAGTTGAGGAAGTGAGAAATGCAGAAAGGTGCAAGAGGGCTAGGCAGACCACGGAGGAGACCGTTGAGAATGTACTTGCAAGCCCTTGCAACCATTTCCTGGATAGATATGATTTGGATAGAGATAAGCTTGTTGCCCTGCTCAAGCGCGAGCTTGGCAATAGTTCCAAGGTAGCGGACGTTGATACCGCGCTTGTGCATGAGGCGGGTGAGCGAGTGACCGTCCATGGGGGAGCCGACCTCGCCTTCCTTGAGATCCTCAACCTATAGGATGTTAGCAGTGCTATTCTCGTAGTCGTGGTCCTTGGGAGATTTTACCAGGCGTGGGATGATCTTCTCCTGCAAGAATGTACATGCATCTCGGACATCCTTCTCATCCTTCTCCATCTGTGCCTTCTCCTCATCGGTCTGGGGAACCTGCCCGGACATGACATCAGGGTTAAGCGCAAAGTCAAAACCAGAGATGTCAACGGTTTCTTGAGCTTCCTCGGGCTTCTTCTCTGTAACTTCCTTGGATTCCTCCTCACCTTCCTTAGTAGCCTATTCATGTCCATTAGCCTTTATCCTAATCATTTCTCGCATTCCGATCACTGACCTCGCCATCTGCGGGGGCCTCCTCCTTGGCAGCCTCTTCAGTTGGCTCTTCCTTGACCTCCCCCTTGACCTCCTCCTTGGCAGCTCCCTCAACTGCGGTAGCCTCTTCCTTGGCCTTCTTTCGCTTCTCTAACTCTGCTGAGACATATTCTCTCATCTTGACCTTCCAGAAAGCCTCCACAAGCTCTGGCCTCAGTACAGCCATTCTATGCGGGTAGCCACCCTCAGCAACACCCTCAACACCCTTCCAGTACTTTTCGATAAAGTCGATATCCAGCGGAGTGATCCTGTACAAATCAAGCACGTATTTCCTCCCATCAGTTCCCAACAATCCCTTGGTCTCTACGGAAGCGACAAGCTCATGGCTCTTTTCCGCCTTATCCCAAACAATGTGCTTCTTCACCCGCATAGCCTGGCTCATCTTCTCAAACAACGGGACAAAGATCTCATTAGAAGCAACGACGTCCTTACCCTCTACACCACCGTAGTCGATCTGCGACTGCCCCTCTTCTCTGGGGCGGAAGATACCGGGGACGATGCTCTGGGCCACCAATCGGCGACCCATGTAGTCAACAACAACAGTTCCGGGAGTCTGCAGACCGGGAATGTCGAGTCCATTAACAGCCTTGACACCCATAACATCCTTTCCAGTCGCAACTCTTGCCGCCTCATCGCCACCCTCGCTGGCAAAAGTGCCAACTCCATCACTACCGTGGGAGAAGAAGATATTGTTGTGGACGTAGATCTGCGCATCCCTTCCTTCCGTTGGGTTCAATGGCGCAAGCTCTCCCCTTGCGATCGCGACGGCGCCGCGGACGGCAGCATCTGTATAGTCGGCGAACAACTTTGAAAGAAGGCGCTCGCGGAAAACACGGTCTTGGACGGTCTCACGGGGGAGTTCACGAGTCGACTGGAACTCCTCGTTGAAATCGCGGAGGGAGTCGCCGCTCTCGGTTCCTGAGATGAGGTATGTCTCTTGTGGGCGGGCTTGATCGGCCTGGTGGCTGGATGTGCTTTGTCCCGGAACCAACCACGGGGAAGCTGGGATGGCATTGGTGGGAGGGTATGTGATCAATGGGTCCTTCCGGCTGTTCCACTCCTGGAATGTAGTGAAATCCTTCTCAAATGATGGGGAGATCATGCTCAAAAGGGTAATGAGCGAGTGGGCGCTTTGCAACTTCGGGGAGGTCTTTGGTGTAGGGTCAAACTTGTTGTTTGTGCACTTGTTTACGTAGAACCCAGAAACATGGGCGGAAATCTGGAATTGCTCTCCCTCATTTGTGGTTACCTGAAGGTACAAGAGGTGGCCGCGCTGTCTAAGGTTGTGTGGTGGAGGGTTCCACGATGAGAGGCACATACCCTTGATGCACTTTAGTGGAGGGGTGGGGTCGACTTTAGGGAGAAAGTGGTCCAGAGAAGCTGGAGCATCGAAATCGTAGTCGGACATCGGGTGGTGACCATCCTCGGTCTTCTTTCCCTTTGAATTCTGTGCATCTTCGTCCTGGCCGAGTCCGTCGAACAGAGAGAGTCCTGCCTGGATACCGTGAACAACATCTACGCGGGGGGCAGCTGCACCGATCAATTCCCGTATTCGCAGAATGTGCATCCTAGCCTCCTTCTCGGTGTATGGGTCCTCGACGAGAATAAGCTCGGAGTCAGGCCCAATGCCAGGAACGTCGGTGAGCTCGACGAAGTCGCTGATTTTAGTGCCATTGTGTTCCAGATGGAAGCAAGTGTATTGGAATGTTCCTGGGAGCTCAACAATGGTCTGTCGGATGTCTTGGACTTGCTCTGACGGAGAAACCTGAACGAGAATAAAAGTGTTCGTAGTTAGTAATGTTTGATATGATATCTAGGAGCGAGAAATCTCTTGAACCCAAAATCCAGTCAATGACGTACCATGATATTGATCTTGTGAGGCTTGTGCGGAAGCTTAACCGTTAATTGAAACACTGCCGTCAACTCATTATTAGCAATCTTACAATCCAAACTCCAAAAACTATTCTTGTTGAAAAGTGCAGAATCATCCGTGCGTAATGCCCCCTCCCCCGCCTGACACTCTACGGAACCCCACAAACTTGGCGAGCAATTGAGTAGTGGGGGAGGATATTTCAATGAAAATAAGAGGTGGGAAATCTTACAATCCTGAGACTGCTCCTCCGCTGCGGCTTCCTCCTGAGCATTTTCGGTCTCTTGCTGGACAACTTCGGCAGTGGCCTCGTTGGCGACTTCATTTTCTATTCCGCAGTGATGACAATTAGCACAGACACAGGTACAAACCTCCAATTTGTCCGACTCAATCCATGTCTTATTCTCAAAAGTCATAGCATGAAAGAATACTCACGAGTCTCAGCAACGGGATCCTTTGATGGAGCCATGATGACTGATGGTTGTCAAGTTACAGTAAACCAGGAATGGCACCGGATGAAATTCTATTCACAAACAAGCGACTAGCTGAAACCTATCAGAGCCGCTCTGTGGGCGAAGTAAGGGGGGGGGGAAATAAGAGAAAAAGGAAATTCAGAGAACACAAAAATCTATTGTTTGCCTCGAGAATGTTTTTTCTGAAAAAAGGTTTCCTCGGGATAGATGACGAGGTGTGTTGAGATGATGATAGAAGTGGGATTTTTTTTCTCTCCGTTCTGTGGGGCAACCGGCAACACCCATCCATGCATGACAGCCTCTCAAAGACTTTTTTTTTTTTCACACACTTTTTAGGGCCATGGTCGGGCGATGCACCAAAAAAAAAAAAAAACATCCGGCCCTCCTCTCCTCTCCCCCGCGAGAATTACCGAGAGTTCGGTAATTCAATTGCCCGGCAAGGACAGCGGGGATCCAAAAGCAGGAAAATCTAAAACGGGGATCCGGATCTTTTGAGTTGCCCCACCAAGATTGGGGGGAGGTGTGCCGTACTCTACTGTACTTACAGTAGGTACGGTACCCTACAGATTCCGTGGATGGGATGCCTTGCTTGCAGCAGCAGTCGCGCACATCCTGCACCTGCAGGCAATTGCGCAAGACGTCAACTGATATGCATCGGACAATAAATAACAACAAAGACATCTTCTAGAATTCTGCCTCATCAAAACGATAACTTATCGGTAAAGATTCACTGCGACCCATTCCTAATTGAACCATTTCACCTGGAGAAGCCTCTAGCTTCCTATTCAAGATGAACTAGAGAAAAGTACTCGGTGGATACCAAAATTCAACTCAACAGCAATCATCTATACATCTATACAACTATATCGCTGATATCATCATAAAGATAGAAAAGGTCTCTCCCACCGAAGTAAAAAAAATAGCGAAGCTATGAGTCTAGTTTGGATCAGATTGCTTACAGCAATTACCAGAACTGCACTGTTTTAAGTATGATCTTTCTGATAATAACATCTTACTAACAAATGGCGTACCATTTGACCAGTGTACTTGGTATTATAGTGCTTAAAGGGGTGAGTATTAACGTTAGAGAATCCAGCTGAACAAGTTCGACAGAAACTCGAGCACTTTGAACAGAGGCTCATGCATTATTTAACCAGCCGGGGGCGCATGGTTTGGGGTGAGTTTGTCCAATTCGTACAGCTAAAACCCGGCCCTCTATCGTTCGATGGCATTGTTAGGCTTAATTATAACCACGATAACAACCGTCAAAGTGGGCTCAGTCGCGAAAACAAATACGGTCTTTATCTACTTACACAAAGAAGCAGACTGTATAAAGTTCATTCGTGGGAAGCGCGTGGGTCGCAGGCTGCGAAGAAGAAGTCTTGGCGGCCGAGTGATATACCCTGAAGCAACATGTTTGAGGTCTCACGAGAAATTGAGACCACTGATCAATGTAGTTTCTATAGACCTATCTTATTTCAAGACGCAGATGTCCTACAGTTGCGATAACCAGAATATACTTATTTTAAGTAAAAATCTCTCAGTTCCTGCCTAGCTGCTATGTCCCATGGACTCTGGATACAAGCATTAACTTAAATACTATGGTAATGAACGGGGTCCTCAAGAAGAAAAAAACAATTAGTAGCACGACACACCCTTGGTAAGGTAAAGGAGGCGGCGGGCATCAGGTCATACAAATTACAACAAGACAGGAAGCCACCGCGGTAGCAGCGACTTTAAATGTAGCGTATCCAACGGACGTCCTGGCTGATCCGTGTGTCCCTTCTATGCCGGATGAAAGCCGTCAAATTCGCGACTCCCCCCCCCCCCCCTTTTCAGCTATCACCAGCCTTGTGTGGTAACCGTTTCTCATTCTGTTGTTACTACCAATTGTAAAAAAAAGCAAGATAATTCCTCTACTAAGTGGTGTAGGGTCTAGGTCGTGAATTTGACAAATTTCATTCGCGGAAGGATAGAGAACTCGCAGTTATTGGGGGGTCTAAGGATAGTACATAACTTTGTGGTTTAAAAACTACATGTAGTATACGTATGGCCGCCAAAGCATGTATCTCAGAAAACCTGGCTTCGTTTCAACGAGTCACTGTGAGGTTTGCCTTCCTACTACTACTAAGGTTCTGGGTAACCTGTATTACATATTGCGTTTACAGGGAGTCGCCAGTGCATGTACATGTAGTTACAGCTATATGTGCAATAGAGTTTAAGGATATCGTGGGCGAAGATGTGAGAACAGCATGGCAGTAAGAGGAAGCTAGGGTATCATTTAAGGCTGTCCCCTCCTCCGAACCTCCTTATATTGGAAGCACCATCAACGATACTTCTGTCGAATTACCTCTGTGCTATCCGTTCGTCTGGCTTCAAGTCGATAAATTCGATAGATTCTATTGCGGTACCTTTTTAGCACCGCCAACCGTAGAGTTTTTAGCACCGCCAACCGTAGAGTACAGGGCAAAAAAGAATCCTAGACAAAAAAAAAAAAGGAAAGATATGAAAAGACGGTGGCAGCCACCACCATACCGTCGCAATGCAGTAAGAAAAACAAAGGAAATTTCTAAATCGGATAGACTATCCACGGTACCAGATCAAGTTGGGAGAATAAAAATAAAAATAAAAAAAGAAACAATCAAAGCGCCCCAGGTATTTTGATGTAAATCATAAAAAAAGGAAAAGGACGGCCAGAGTCCAGTGAGTGTTGTGCGGATATAATAAAAGTGTAAGCCTGTAAAATTAATACAAGAAACAGAGCCAGTTTCTCCAAATGCGTGGTATGTGCAGGTGGGGGGGATTATATTTACAATCGCCGCGAACTTGCCGGCGAGATGGAAATCTAGTCAACTAGAGAACTAGTCATCAGATTTTCCTGCGTCTCTGTCGCCGGGTGTCACGTCCCAGGAAATCGTCTTTTCAGTTTGGCCCTTGTGGTTCTTGACCGTCATGTTGTACTTCCCGCCATGCCAAAGATCCTAAGATGATCTAGGTCAGTCTTTCCTCTCACATCGTTGTGTGATATCAAGCTGGGATTCAGTCTTACCTTTATTGTGATCTCCCTCGTTCTGCCCAAGCTCTCGATATCATTGATTCTCTGCAGCGTGTCCTCCAAGTACTCTTCAAATCCCTCTTCGGCCACAACCTCTCTAAACGCATTCATCATGGGCACGCTGTCGGCCCTAACCTTGCTGTCGCAGTCGATGGTGAAGATGTTGATGTGATCAAAGTCGGCGATAAACTCGGCCCTTGTCATGACCTGCCTGGCCTTGTACAGGTCCACCTCGGGCAGCTTATGCCCATGTACTCCGTGATCATGGCCAGCGTTCTCCGCCTTCTTTGCGTCCTCCTTCTCTTTCTCGACCAGATACTTTACGAGCACCATGGCCGAGGACGCAAACTTCTGCTGGTCCATCACGTCATCGTCCATGTCCATCCCAAGCAGACCACACTTGTTCAACAGCCACGTTTTCTCGTCCTGGCAGATTTCTCTGCACTTTGCAATCATATCGCGCTCCCTGGCAACCTTATTCAGAAACGCAAGCCGCCCGCCGACAAGGTCATACACGTGCTCGAGGATCTCCTGCTTCGGCGGCTCCTCCTTCCTGTATTTCATCCTGTAATTCTTCAGCGCCGCGATCGCCTGCGATCTCGGAAGGTCCTTGACCGAGATGAGCTCCATCCGCGACCCGTACTGCTTCAGCCTCTCATACACCCAGTAATCATCACTGTTCAGTATCATTGTGACCAGCCCGCTCGCCGCCCACGCCTCCGCCTTCTGCTGCAGGAGCTCCAGCAGGTCGCGCCCGTTCTCGTCGTTGCGCAGCAGATGCATGCTGTTTACAATCATGACCAGGGGTTTTGCCCGCTGGCCCTCTGCCTTGCGCCGGTTGATGGCCACCTTCTCGAGCTTGTTGAGCGCGCGCTCAATGTCGAGGAGAGCGGTGGTGTCGCGGGGCCCGCGGATGGAGAAGAGCGAGCCAATGTAGTCCTCGTGGAACTCGAAGTCGAGCGCCTTTCCGAGGCGCAGACGGAAGATTTCGGGGTCGGCGTGGGCTTCCATCATGGAGCAGGAATCACCCTCGACTTTGTGCATTGCCGCGAGGAGCATGGATGTTTTGCCGGTCCCCTGGGGCACATGGGTGTTGGTTGCATGGTTTTATATCTCACTGGAGGCCGGCAAAATGTGGAGGGGGGGGAGGGTCTCACCTTTTCTCCGACGAGGAGGTAGTAGCGTCCGCGTGGGTCGCCGCCTATGATTCTGTTGATCTTTTTCTGCTGCGGAAGCACGATCCTAAGGGCGGGGGCTTGTTAGCCCCACTTCAAGGTGAATATAGGGGGATATTTCCAGTATAATTACCAAGGCTGCTCATCATCCTTATCCGCGCACGCCGTTGCCATACTCAGTGCTGGGTCATGGCCCAGGTTGAACGCGTTATCAATCTTTTGGAGCACGATGCTCTTGTAGTACCTGTGGTAGCCGTATCCCGCGAGTCTGCAGTTCCCCCCCACCCCTCTGTCAGTAAAACCGTCCCCCCGCCCCACACCACACGCTTCACCATCTATATATCCCACTCACCCCAAGACACCGAGACTCATTCCCGTGGTTGCCGCGGCCTCAAAGACCTTCCACGCCGTGCCGCTCCAATCATGCCCTTTATGTTTCTGTCCGCCGGTCCCACCGCTCCCGCCGGTCCCACCGGTCCCACCGCTCCCAGCAATGCCACCACCACCACCATGATCACCACCACCATGATCACCACTCCCGCTCCCACCTCTACCACAGTCATTAATCGTGCCAACAACCTGGGTGCCAGGCTGTGGCTGCACAGTGTTTGCGGGGCCGAGCTGGTAGTCGCTCCCCCCCCCTGCTACAGCGCCAGTATTGGAGGCCAGCCCTCTGTTCTGCAGCTGCGGGAATCGGCGTGCTGCCACCAGCACGGCCCCGGGCCGTGCAGCAGCGGCAGAAGCAGAGATAAGTGGTGAGCTGCGGTAGTGCCGGAGCGTGCGTGGTATTATGGCGAGGTTTGACATGTTGTTGTTGTTGTGGGTACGAGGCCTGATGCAGCTGGCTATCGCGCGCGCGCACACAAGGGGTGGATTTTAATAATAGAGGGTATATAAAAGATTTTGGATTTCAAGGTGAGCTTTCGATGTATGAGAGGATGATGATAGGGTAGATGGGGAGGGGGGGGGGAGTCGTGGAGTTATGTGGTAGGTAGGCAGGTAGGTAGCCACTCTGGGGGGAGTATTATTATTGTATTATTGCTACCGGGGGTTGTGTTGCACACACTCCGGAGTCCTGATCGATCAACGGCAGGGAGGGAGGAGCGTTGTGGAGGGTTTTTTTCCGTATCGGTATCGTTACCGGCCACCACGATGCAGACGCAGAGAGAGAGAGAGAAGAAAACGCCACTGCGCTAACGGTTTCGGTGAAGAGGTTTAAGGGGGAGGGGAAGGGGGAAGGCCGGGAAAAGATGTAAATAATCAGGGCAGGCCTAGGGGAAATGATTCTATGATGATGTCGATATGTCTGCCCTTGTACTTGATGATGTTTGCGTTCTAGCTGGTGTTGGTTTGGTGGATGTTGTTGATGGATGTGCGCGCGCGCCAAGCTGGTCAATGATAGTTTCTCGATATGATGGGCATTGCGAAAGGTTTATATTATATTCTACAGGGACGCCCAATCATGGCATTGTAGGTAGGTACATGTAGGTACGCCTTTGTAGGTAGGTACATGTATACATGCGTGCATGTGGGTTGTCGCAGCATACATAGAATGCACGCCTACTGCCTACTGTACCTACAGTACCTATCTAGGTTTTTGGTGAGGGCGCAGCTCAACGCCACTCGTAGAGAAGGAGTAGGTACATGTAGTAAAGCGGGGGGGAGGGGAGATTTGGAATTGTTATTTGTTATAGTTAGTAATGATCAAGGTATGTACATGTATGTACAGCTAACTGGCCCTGGCCACTTGGGCAGAGTAGACCAAGTGAAGCCTAGGTGGGCATGTCGATACAGATCTAGAGCCTAGAGTATGTACATACAGAGGACAGAGGAACCACGTTGTGGGGGAGCTTACTGTGTCCGTGAGGTTCAGCAGAAGAAGAAGAGCTCGAGCGAGTGACGGAGTGGTGGATAGTTGGAATGTAGTTGCATGCAGTTACTCAGTACCCGAATTCGAACATCCAGTACATGGTAGACGATCTTGGAACGATCCCCTATCCTGGAATAGAGTATAGAGTATATACCTACAAGACGACCTTCTCCTCACACAGCCAGCAGCTGAGTTGGGCGCGAGAGCGAGAGTGAATAGCATTCTAGAACGCGGGCCGTGCTGTTTGGTGCCCTGGCTTGTGTGACGCACCGCCACAGCTTGTTCTGACTCGACGCCACAGCCCCTGACGTAACGTGGTGTATTCTGTCTCTAATTCCTGGCAACTTCAACTACATCAACTACATACATGTAATTGCCTTGCTTCGAACAGACAGACTGACAGACTGACGGAAGACGGAAGACGGAAGACTGAAGACTGAAGACTGACTGAGGCCCCCCTCCTCCTCGTCAATTCAAGTCTCCATTTCACTCACCGCTCACCCGCTGCACCGACACCGACATCTACATCGACACTGCACCGTCGTCTACGCATCTACACAGCAGCAGCAGCAGCAGCAGCAGCAACACAGCCATAAGTAGGCTCACGGTTCATGCCCACGGCCCCAGCATAGAATACAATACACATGCACACAATGGGCTCCCCACCCCCAGACTTCTCCAGGGAGAAACACAACTCCAACGCCCACAACGCCCACAACGCCCACAACGCTCTGCACAACGCCCCCAACGGCACCACCGCCACCCCCAGCTCCCCCAGCACCACAACCCCCACCCCAGCATACCACTCCCTCATCCCCACCGGTGCCGACCTCATCGCAGCCGCCCTCTACCCCACAACCCTCCTCGCCGGCTCCCTCTACAGCATCCTCTCCCCCGACGCCGCCGCAACCCACTCCTACTTCTCCCACAAGTCCAACCTCGCAAACACCCTCCTCGTCAAGAACGGCTGGCTCTGGACCACCCTCGTCTTTGCCGTGCACGCCGCGCGCCTGCGCGGCCCCTCGCGCCCACAGGCGCTGCTGCGCTGGGCCCTCGCAACGCTCTGGTGGATCGCCGTCACGCAGTGGTTCTTTGGCGCGCCCATCATGGACCGCACCTTTACGTTTACGGGCGGCGCGTGCCGCGCCGTCATGAGCAGCGACCCTGGCGCGGGCGTCGCCGCCGTGCGGGAGGTGCTTGGCGAGCGCGTGGTGGCCGCGACGAGCGCGGCGTGTAAGCTTGCGGGCGGGCGGTGGAGGGGCGGCCACGACCTGAGCGGGCACACGTTTCTGCTGACGCATGCGAGCCTGTTTTTGGTGAGCGAGGTGATGCCGGTGCTGCGTAGGGAGGGGTGGTGGGGGTGGGGGCGGGCGACGGCGTGTGTGGCGGGCTTGTTGGCGATTTGGTGGTGGATGTTGTTGATGACGGGGGTGTATTTTCATACGTGGAGGGAGAAGGTATGTTTTTTCATTTTTTTTTTTTTTTTGCCCTTTGTATTTTGGCGGGGGAGGGATGGCATGGCATGGATGGCTGACAGGGTGCTGGCTTTGTGTAGTTGACGGGCTGGATCGTGTCGATGGTGCAGTGGAGCATCGTGTATGTTTGGGCGCTTAAGACTCAGCCGCAGATTAGAGATATTGTTGGGGTTCCGAGCGTTTGATTTACACCCCCCCCCCTTCCCCCGGGCTCTTTGATGCATTGTGTCTGTGGAATCTTGAATATACACTTTTTACGATTGATGCGTGATGCGCTATTTTTTTTCCCTCTTTCCCTTCCCTTCCTGTGGTTCTCTTGCGCGTGGTATGCATACGCGTTCCTTTTTTGTTTTATTATTATTATTATTATTATTAAATATATAGAGGCGGTCCTCGGATGAGGGGGGGGCAGCGCACGCACGGCGCTGGCACTGTAAGGACTTTGAACTTTTGACTCAGGTTGTGGGTAGTACTGAGGGATAAAACAAGCGCTATATAATTTTTTTTTGTTTTTTATATATATTGATTGATTTGTTACACCGGTATCTATCACCATTGACATATCATGCGCGTCCTCTGCTGCCTAGCTAGAGTACATACCTACCCACCTACCTAGTTGAGTGCAGTTGTCGCTGTTGCTGCTGTGGTTGCTGTTGTGGGCGGTGCAAAGTGCAGTAATCACACGCCCAGCGGCAGTGCTGAGTAGGCAGATAGTCGATTAGTCGGCGGCACTGTAGAGTGCTGAGACGCCGGTGGAGCACCGAGAGTAGGTAGATAGAGCAGATAGTGTCAGGAAAGGCCAGGCCAGGCCAGGCCAGGTAAAGCTGATCTGATCTGCAGCACACACATCCATCCATCACGGTGTCGACGACGAGCAAATAGAGTTATTTAGGCGCCATGTGCAAGTTGCACATCACAGATTGCGTAAAATGAATCACATCTTCCCCCCCCCCGCATGGCACGCGCGCACACACACACCCACTCGCTCAGCTGGCTGGGATCGCTATCATAACACTGGGGGGGTGGGGGGGCCTGACGAGGGGAAAGGTGCATGCTCTATCATTACCCCCACCCCACCGCAGCAGGAGCTAGGCCGGATGTGATAAGCCTTAAACCGATCTCGGGCACGTGACCACCGCAACGTCATACAGCGATCATTGGCATCTACGGTACTATCCCGTTCCCCCCCCGCCGATCAAGATAGAGCCCAACCTCATCTCCGCCGCCCGCCCGCCCGCCCTCTCCTGCCCGCGCAGTCACACAACCACCACCACCACCACCACCACCACAAATTGAGCAGCAACCACAATGGCACCGGCAAAGAACCTCCTCCTCCGCCGCCCCCTCCTCCCCCTCCTCACCCGCCTGTCCCAGCGCCGCCTCCTCGCCACGGCGTCAAACCCCAACGCAGCGCCAACCTTCCAGGTCTTCAACCGCGCCTTCAAGCGACTGCAGCGCGACCGCGCCGCCGCAAATAAAGAGGCGAGCCGCAATGTGGACTATCTCAAAGACGAAGTCGCTGACCGCCTCGTTGAGCGCATCCTCGTATGCTCCCTCCCTCCCCCCTTTTTTTATCTCCCCTCCTAGCGCCGTCGGCAAACTGACTCCCCAAGAGCTAATCAACCGGCCCCTCCCGCGCGTCCTCGACCTCGGCGCCGGCGCATGCCACATTGCCCGCTCCCTCACCAAGCACCGCCCCGACGAGCCCGCCCCCGCCGCATCCCGCATCTCGCACCTGGTGTGCACAGACATGTCACCGGCGCTGCTGCACCGCGACGCCGACGCCCCCTGGAACTCTGAGCTGAGCATCGAGCGCATCGTGGCCGACGAGGAGTCGCCTCTGGTGCCGCCGTTTGAGGAGAACAGCCTCGACGCCGTGGTCAGCAGCCTGAGCATGCAGTGGATCAACAACCTCCCGGGGGCGCTGGCGCAGGTGCGGCACCTGCTCAAGCCCGATGCGCCGTTTATCGCGGCCATGGTGGGCGGTGACACGTTGTTTGAGCTGCGGACGTCGCTGCAGCTCGCAGAGTCGGAGCGACTGGGCGGGGTGAGTCCGCGGGTGAGTCCGCTGGCGGATGTGAGGGATGTGGGCGGGCTATTGCAGACGGCCGGCTTCAGGCTGCTGACGGTAGATGTGGACGATATTGTGGTGGATTATCCAGATGTGTTTGCGCTCATGATGGATCTGGGGGCGATGGGCGAGGGGAATGCGGTGCTGGGGAGGAAGGAGGGGCCGGTGGAGAGGGATGTGTTGGTGGCGGCGCAGGCGATTTATAAGGAGCTGCATGGGAATGAGGATGGGACACTGCCAGCGACGTTCAGGATCATTTACATGGTGAGTGCTTTGCTTTGTCGTTGTAGTTGTGGATGGCGCTGATGGCGGTGGAATAGATTGGGTGGAAGGCGAGCGAGAACCAGCCAAAGCCGCTGCCGAGGGGGAGCGGGCAGATCAGTATGAAGGACATACTGGAGGGCAGCACCACTCCAGGATCCGGGGGGGAAGGGGGAGAAGGGGAGGGGGAGAAGAAATGACGGGTTAATGAGGAAAGAAAGGTTTGTGCATATTAATGGTATATATTATTCTTCCTTCCGAGAACTTCAAACCCCTTCCCCATAGATGTACCGAATAGATAAGAAGAGCCTTTGCTCCGCTCAAAGCCCCATGTGGTATCGCTGTTTCTTGGACCATCGCGGGAAACATATAGGCCAGGCCAATGACCGTTTTCCATGTATTAGTGGCGAATGTCTCATATATCCCCAGTTGTGGCTAGCGCCACTGTGGGGGCGCTGGCATGGCATCCGACTTCTCAGTGGAAGCTGTAGTAACCTCAATCGGGGGGAGGGCCGAGGAAGGTAAGAGAAACCCGTAACAACCAACCAGCCTCTTTCTGTCTCACTCGGTAGGCTACAGGACCACTCCCCCGGTGTTCCAAATCGGAAAGCCTCACGACCTAGGTACTTCAACTCCTATATCTGGAGGCCATATACTCTAGTCAAGCCTCGGGTTGGCTGCCAGATGCCATCATCACCATGCAGCTGGACGGATACCACGTTACGCAGCAGCTCCCATGACGTTTTCTGCGACCAGACTCAAATTTTCCTCTCCTCAGCTCGCCCCTGGCCTTATATCTCCTGCCACCTACATGTATCTATAAGGTGTTTAGTTAGTGTAAGCACTTGTTCAGTTTTAGGTGGGATTCCATTGACCTGCTACACAGATGGCAACACTAACTGTATACTATCAACTCAATACCATCGTAATATCACGAAACGTGGGGCCGCTCCAGCGGACGGTTAGCTTGATTTGAGAGAAATGTTAGGGAGCGAAACACGAGAAGATGACCTCTGTATCCGTGTTCTCGCCCAATCGCCTTGTCGAGGTGTTCATCTGCAGAAATGATGTGTCATTGCTCTAGAAGCCACATAGATGTAGCTAGCCTAGCCGAGTGATAGTTCGTGAGCGGCGGTAATTAAAAGCTCACCGCGCCAACATTGAATGCTAGCGCCGCTCCGGCTAGCTTAATATCTTGGTGCTGTTTCCCGGCGCACGTTCTATAACGATGCTCAGAGCTCCCTCGACGGATTAAATCACTCGAGTGATAATACATGATACGCACCTCGGCCATCCCTCCTCTCTGGGGAATAAAAATCAAGACTTATCTCTTCTCTGGTTTACACAAAAAAAAGAATAAAAGGTACTGCAACGGCATCTTGCTGTTCGTTACTACCCCCACCCCTGGTTTGCACCCAGGACCTTTGGTATCCTGGGAGCAACACGCGGTGAGCAGTCTAACCACTAGACCACCCGCCCATGTTCGATTCTGTGTTAGAGGTGATACTTAAGCTTGGCAGTTCTCTAGGATGGAGTGGAGCTCCTAACCCTTCGGTTCTGGTACCCGACCTGAGTTGAGCAGCTTGGGAAACCCGAGAGGTGCCATTGCACCCACCGGCTGGGTGGTTGAAAGGAAGAGAGAGGGACATTCTGCCGACTGTAACTGGCTTTCATATCAAAGTTCTATTCTATTTACAAGTATTAAGGACCCTCAGACTCAAAGGACACCCCACCAATATGCACTTTACTCGTCTTCTCCTACACTCCTAGGAGGCTCTGCCTCTCTTCCCCCCCTTTCCATCTGCTGTATATCCACTTGTTCCCTACAGATTCACCCAGTATGCTTCATCTTTCCTCGCCCTATATACAGAAGGTACTTTCCCTTCTACTGGATCTGCCTCGAGAAGGGACTTCTCCCCTTCCCTCCCGCCCATTTCGAATTTCACCTTCCCTGATAGCCGTAAGATGAGGTAAAGGCCAAGAAATTATCGAGTGATAACCCATGACTAATGAACCCCCCCAAATTGCAAGTCGTGCGTGGAGATGGTATAAATAAAATAAGATGTTCTAACAATTTTGATATTAGCCGCGCCAACTATTTAGTGTGTTGTGTTAACAGTTGTGAAAACTTCGTTTACGGGGGCGATTTAGGCATTTTACATGTAGGGGAAAGAAAAGAAGGTGTAATTCTGACAGCGGTGATTTTGTTCATAACTTCCCGATTTTTTGTTACTGTAGGGGTCTGGGGTCTAGACAGAATAGAAAAGGTGTAAGTTGTCTGGATTGGTTACTAACTAACGTTTTTCACCGGGAAAGCGGTCGGCACCGGAAAAGCAATCAAGGGTGATAACGGGATGATCCAAAGTTGCTGAAGAAAGTTGAATTTATATACAGAGTCAAGTAGCCAGAAGTGTTATTTAGATGTCTCACAACTATATCTGACATGATTTACCTCTATCTAGCGAGAGTATTGTAAGCTTTATCGACTTTACCAGTCTTGATTTATATTCATTATATAACTCCAGGATTCGGAAAAGGCACACCAAACCCTCTTATATATGCCTCCCTTCATATATGTCCACAACCTCTTTTTGTCAGGTTCACTTCCCCGGTGAAATACGTTATGGCTATCTTGTCCTGTTTGAAACGATTCCTCATAAGTAGTGGTATAAAATAATCTCATGTCATAAATGACTACTTGCGCCGTACAGATATCCCTAATTCCAGGTCAAAGCTTTTTCTGATGACGAGCGCCAAGATATATAAACGAGTGACACTTAGTGACCCGAACGAAGCGGGATGAATCCATAAACAATCACAACTATTGTTCTCGTATTAGGCGGGGTTTGCATCTTAAATAGGTATTCGTAGTTCTTAAATGAGAAGGGATCTGATATTGGATGATTCTGGTGCTAGCTGCTAACATTACTAATCCTTGGCAGGCATTAGACAGAGTACTACATGTACTACATGTAGCACATATATAGAGTAGTACGGTCTCTAAGACAAGAGGCAGCTCCATTCTTTCCACATTAACAGTCTCTACTTCGGTAAACATCGACCTTCCCCGCTCGAAGCCTCATGCTCAAAATTGAACTGCGGGCCGAGCCTGTCGGAGATTTTTTAGCACGCAGAGCACACTAGTAATGTAACTCATCGGTTGCTACATGCGCCACTTCATGCTGTGTGTAACCAACCCCCAGATGTGTGGGGTAGATACGGTAAAATCATACCCCGCCATAAGAATCTACCTATTACTGCCGTACTTTATGTTCCTACTGACAGCATATGGAGAGTCACTGTATCGTTGTAGGTATCATCTTTACTCGGTGTTAACCTCGGCTGTTGCCACACGGCAGTCAATGATGTAAAATACCACTGCATGTTTCCCAAGCTATGCCATGGCCCAACTTGCCCAGCTTACTGAATAGCGCAGTGCCTAACGCCTATTACAAAGAAGCCGGTCGCCTCGGTCCCCCGGAGCTCGTCTGTGGAGGAGATGTTCCGAGGCTGTTGGTCCATTTACCCCACATTGGCCAGGAACCAATTCTCCTAGTATGTTTATAAAATGGGACCACATCCCATCACTGCCAATGATATTCATAACTTCCTAGATCAAATAATTAGCTTCAAGTAACTACACGCCCACCTACAAAAATGACTGGAACTATGAAAGCAGTGGTTTTTAAGGGACCTCATAAGATTGCTGTTGAGGACCGGCCGATCCCAACGATTGTGGATCCGACAGATGTGATTATCAAGGTCTCCTACACGGCGCTGTGTGGTAGGTTAGTAGCAATCCCCAGTGATTTCTCTATGGCGATGAGGGTAGAACTAAGATGGGATGTATAGCGAGTTGCATGTGTTCCGAGGCCACCAACCCAGCGGGACTGGATTCATCATGGTCAGTTACATAAACCGCCCAATTGCTGCCCAGTAGCCAGCTCATCAAATTTTTATAGGGCCATGAGTTCACGGGAGAAATCGTAAAAGTTGGGTCAGGCGTGAAGGATTTTAAGAAGGGAGATAAGGTCGTTGCGCCGTTTACAGCTTCATGGTGAGTTCTTCACCTGTACGTATTATGATCTAGCAAACTGATTGCCTAGCTTGGAATGCTTCTACTGCAAGCAGGGGCAGACCTCCAGATGTGAGAAGTCACTGTTGTTTGGTTGCGCCAAACTGGATGGTGCGCAGGCGGAATATGTAAGGTTCCCAAAATTGTATGCTGGGTAGTGGGAGAGAGATTGATTGTAGGTGTTTTCTGGGTAGGTACGATGTCCTATGGCGGATGGAACTTTGTTCCTGGCACCGCAAGAGATCCCAGAGGAGACGTTGGTGTTAATGGCGGACATTGTAAGATTTTCACACGCTGTTTTAGTCTTTGAGGCCATTGTAAGCTGACTATAATATAGTTCCCAACGTAACCCCCCGCTCCCCCATTCTCCATAACAAGTATAGCCACTAGTAGTTAGAAGAACCAATATTGATATGTTCTTGTAATTGTAGTGGCTACTTCGCCGCCTCAAATGGCCTCTCCCAGCTCACACCCGCCCAGCGCTCCGAAACCACCGTGGTACTGATTGGCTGCGGCCCCGTCGGCCTCTGCGCGCTCATAGCCGCAGTCTCCATGAAACCCAAACACATTTTCGCCATTGACTCTGTGCCGTCTCGTCTGGCGCTTGCAGAGTCGCTCGGTGCCGAGCCGCTCAACTTCATGGCCGACGGGGAGGGCATGAAGCGGCGTATCCTGGAGGCCACGGAGGGGCGCGGCGCGGACGTAGTAATTGAAGTAGTGGGAATGAGCCCAGCCCTCAGGACTGCATATGACGTTATCAGACCGTGGGGCGTGATCAGTAGTGTGGGCGTACATAATGGGGAGGTGAGTAGTGAGGGAAAGATATGCCGAACGGTGGATATTGAGATGGACGATACTGATCATCTCCGTGAGCTGTGAAACAGATACCGTTTTCGGGGGGCGAGGCGTATAATAAGAATGTGAGAATACAGTTTGGAAGGTGTCCCGTTAGGGCTGTATTTCCGGAGGCGTTGGAGCTGTTGAAGCAGCAGTCGCATTTACTGGGGTAAGCTTTCTTTTTATTTCTCTTCTAGACCTTCCTCCGGGCGGTTAGGTATTGAAACGGCTCGTGTTCTAGGTTCATGGCGGATAAGATCATGCCGCTCTCGCAGGCGGAGGAGGGGTATGAGATTTTTGACAAGATGCAGGTCCAGAAGGTCATATTCAAGCTTTAGGTTGGCTTGGAGCAATTTAAAACCCATCGAAAATTCTGGTTCGTCTCGTATTCTCGACGGAATTATTCCGAATAAGAGACTTTTGTTTTTGTTGGACAAAAAATATCAATCTTTGTATCTGGATCCCTGTGATGCTGGAAATTGGGTAGGGATGGGAGTTTTGATATGGTCGGAATTACAATCGGTTTTTGCTGTATTTTTCATGTGATTGACGTTTTGTGGAAGTGGCCGCAGCAGCTGTGGTAATTTCAGTGTCTTTGTAATAAGGTGGTAATGAGATACCATACCTTCGATGTTTCATTTCCATGTATCAACCAACTTGCATTATTTCCCAAGCCCATGGTACTAGGGGAGTATGAAACAAAACGAGTAAAAGAAGATGACGACTTATCGGATCGCGGGAAAAAATTACCAAACCAAACAATTGGCGATCCTGGTTTGTTAATTTTCCCGTTTTGAAGTATTAACGGTGATATATGTGGTTCGTCTTATACCCCGTGCCCCATGATGTCTCGAGAGTTGTCTCGCGCGCCCGGCAAGAAAAAGCAAAGATGGGCCTTAACAGGGTTAGGTTTTTGGTGCCACCTCGCATTGCGAGAGAGAAATGGATGATTACGCAGCAAGGAGACGAATGGGTTATGGAGATGGGTTGTGAGGGATATTAGATCGCGATGTCTGGAGGATTGTTCAGGCATGACGGCGCTAATGATCATCAACTGTAGATGTATGTACATGTAGGTACAGCTAGCTATGTGTGCCCACATGTACCCTTGGCTTGAGCTTACTCTAGCTCTCCCTAAGGGATAGAGTACATACATGTACATAGAGCATCCGGTACATGTATTGTGGCCTTACCCTTGCACTAGCTGGGACGGGAGACTCGTGGAACGTACCACGAGCACGAGTGCAGACCGAGCAGATTTGCTCTGTGGCCAACTGGCACAGAAACAGAGCTTGAGACCATAGTGTCCTTTTCAGAACTATACAAAATAGCCTTGGGTTTCCTTCTCTCCATCGATCTTCACGATTGGTCTTTGCTCCACCTACTGCCACTCCATCCACCTGCTCTAGCAAGGCACAGCTAGCAAGATCATCATGTAGCTTCACGGCCAGGTACGGTTGTATGTAACAGCAGCTAGCTACTGGTGTCGTTCCACAACTCTAAATTATCCTCAAGTGATGATCATTCCCTATCAGGAAGTCATTCCTGAGAGCCTTTTGCTCAAGCCTCTTCTTCTCTTCTTCGATCCTCCTCTACTAATCAATCAATCAATCAATGTCTTTGCTTTAAGACTCACCGGCGAAACCTTCAACACCTATCTCAAAAGCCTTATCACTTGGAATACAAGTGTATATAATATGAAACAGATATACTATACTTGTTGCCGAGGCCGGAGTCGTGGGGTACATACATGTAGCTTTGTACCCACCAAGGTAATCTACCAAGGTACTCAAACCTGCTCAATTCAACGCGCGCAAACCCCATATATACATACAACATACGCAACCAGCCGATGGCTGTATTGAAAGTACAAATATCCCACAAGCAGTATAAAAATACTAATTCTCCTCTCATAAAGTCAAATATCTCGAATTCCAATTGAAGATTTCCACCAATTGCAATACGACGTTATCCTTAGCTTCTTTGTGGCTTCAGCGAATAGTAACAAGCCGAATATCAGACCCCGTTGCCGAAAAGAAACAGTCATGTGTCAAGGCCAGTCGTCAAGGACATCTTTCGGCGGTGCAGGTAAGTTCGGTGGCTTCTTATACATAAGACAGATAGAGCTTCGTCTTGTCAATTAAACTGGATTAAATCTTTACTAATTAACTCCCGTTTTTGTGTAATGTAGTCGCCCGAATCCATCCAACCGGCACGAACTCTTTCAGCTGCCTCCTCCAGTTTAAGAACGGAGCCGGCCACTCGGACCCTACTACTCTGACCTACGAATTCGAGCGCCCGCAGCTGCCCTGCTGCAAGCTTAGGATCCAGTAAGTTTCGTTCCCCTCCTTCTCCGCCTCCTCCGTCAGCCGGTTACATCCGGCAGGGCAGGCTTAAACACTTCGCACGGATGCATATGTAAACACAACTAGTACATGATATGAAATACAGTTTTTTGCCTGATCTAACTCTTTTGAATAGTCAGTTCGGCGACTTGTCTTCAAGCGTTGCATCAGCAGGCCGAATACTTCACAGTGTAGACCTCATGTTCCCGTCCGCGGAGAAAACCGCCGGATCGGTGATACTTGACCGACGGCTTGATCTTGGGGTTGGCGAAGAAGGCATTATTGGAAGAGTAGTTTCTGTGACTACTACTGACCCTGCTACTGCTGCTGCTGCTGCTGTTGCTGCTGCTGCTCGTGCTCGTGCTTCTGATCCTTATGACGAGGGATCTGAGTCTGAGGAGGATCCTGAGGGCTTGAGTGTTCTGCTTGGGGAAGGCGTTATTGGGTGGAACTGATCGATCAACTGATATGATTGACGTACTGACCTTTTTTTCTTGTTATTTTTTGTAATCTTTCCCTCTCTCTTCTCTATCTTGTGCTTGCGTTTGGGGAGCAAAGAAGGTCCAGGGGGGACGTACGTACGTATTCTTTGCTCTACATACATATGCGCAAGATACTTCGTACTTTCCCAACCTCGTTGTTTCTTTATCTGCGCTGTTATTTATTTATTTTTCTTCTGTCTAGGCTGCTGGCTGGGGGAATGCATGTACGGTCATGCGTGGCTGGTACACTGTGCTGAATAGCATGTGTGGGACTGGTCCATGGGTTTGTGCACGTGGAGAGATCCCTTCTCGTTTTGTTCTGGCGTTCATAGATTTTGGTTTATATTTATAACTCGTTTGAATGGATAGCATTTCGTTATCGGATGCTGGGCCTGTCAGAAGAGAGGAATCGTTCCAGGCCAATAGAATATATGAAAAACAAAAAACATGTACTCCATACAAGACTGGTACATTAACCGGCCACTCGTTCCCACTCCATTTAGCCTCCGTACCAGGGGGTGAAGGGCCGGGGGGGTGTCAAACCAAAAGATAGACGATCATCAACCTGACCCTCAGCCTTTTGCCCCTGCCATTTCCCTCATGCTTCTCCACTACTACGACGACCTCACTTCCACTCTCGAAGAGCTACATAGCTAGCTTACATGTTCCACCTGTTCACTCCCGGATCCTCTCAGGGTCCCCTGCCTTATTCCATGGACAATCTATCTATCCAGACCCCGGGAATCCTACAATATGTTTATCTAAAGCCTAGCAGCTAGCTGGGGGCCCCCGCAGCGATTGTGGGGTTCCCTTTCGGAACATATGCCAATAGCTCATCCCACATGGCTAGCTATTCGGTTTCATCCGAAGCGAAGCCTGTACTGTATGTACTTCACCTACCTCGCGCCCCCCATCACTTCCCGGGGTATGCTGTGTTGTAGGTTGTGTTGTAGTTTTTCGATTTTCTTAAACTCTGCGAGTCATAATCCATGATCAGCTCCTCTACTTACATGTAGTTAGCCTAGCTAGCCCTATTCTTATTCCTCTTCCCTCTTGACGCCCATGATCCCGGTACCGTATGTATGTACGCTGCAACGGTCTTTTTGTAATATACCCCTCCGATCACGAGCTGCCTGCCGCTGCTTTGAAACAGAGGATGGGTGCAGGTAAGTATCTTCTTGCACTTGTGAAGGGCAGACACGGGATTTCCATTGGGAATCGAACTGATGTAGATATGATTATATAGATATGTACTTACTTAGGTACACATTACATGTACCTTGACCCTACCTCTGCCTATATCATGTAATGACTGGCTGGCAGGCTCACTGACATGATATGACACTCGGACAGGGTAAGCCCGGTAGATAGCTGTTAGTTATTCCGCCGTCAACTGCGTACCTGTCTGTATCTGTATCTGTGTCTGTATCAGTATCTGTATCTGTATCTGTACCTGTACATATCTGTACCTGTGTCTGTTCCTCCTCGACCCCCCCACCCTTGGTTCTTTGTGGTATGTAGGCCGATCTGAATAATAGCTTCTCCTAGGCCTGTAGTACCCGTCCGGTCACGAGTTAGACTGTTGTGAAGGGTCCGGCGGGTACTGTATTTAATCCTTGTATTTAATTTTTTTCATTCTTTTTTTCCTTCATTTCAAAAGCTAGGTCAGGTCAGGCCATGCTGCCAGACCAGGCCAAGGCAAAAAAAAAAAAAGAAGTCGTGATCAGAAACAGAAACATTCCGTACCGTACCGGCCTAAGGAGAATCAAGGCAAGGTAAAGCACTACCCCCAGAAAAAAACAAAGGAAGTGGTACTGGCAAGAAAAGAACGGCAAAAGCAAAAACCAAGACAAAGCACAGGCCGGGACGGAGCTCGAGGGAGAGTGATCAAAGGGAAGTGAAGGGAAGTGAAGGGAAGATCAGGTCATGTGGATGATAAACCAGCGAGGGGGGGGGGGGGGGGGTTTGCGGCGTGTATGTATGTACATCATACTACTAGCTTTGTATGTAGTCGAGGAGATATTAATCACCTTTCTCAATCATGAACAAGCATATGTGCGCGATTCACATTGCGTCGAGGAGGAGGAGGACCGAGTGTTAGTTACTTTCTTTCCGCCCCCATTTATCATGCGGAATGAGGTCAAGTGAGAAGTAGTGGAATATTGCAAGAGGAGAAAAGAAAAGCACAATATTCTTACTCTATTGTTGTGAGAGGGGGAGAGAGAGGGAGAAGGTAAAAAAAAAAGGGATAACTAGCCTAGCTTACTAGCTATCTGACTGGACGGCCATATTGGTTAGATGGGATCACCAGTTGATTATACAAGAAACCCCCAATACCGTCACTGACTGGCCAGAAAGGAAATTAAAGCTTAGAAAAGAGAAAGGCGGGGCCCGGAAAATCTGTAAGCCAGGGGGGCGAAAGAGGCAGACGGAGAGAGAGGATATCAGGAAACAGGAAAAAATTAAATCGTAAAAAGAAGTAAAAGACGTAAAACCCAGTTCCTCAGATCCTATCCATCCCATCCCATTCCACCGACCCATCCAACCCCCGCTCCACCCCCGGTCCCCCCTTCGATTCTGGATCTTCGTGGGTTCTATGATCCAAGTAAATTCTCTCTAACCCTCGATCTCCCCCCTCTCGAACTTGTTATCTCCGAGCTAAAAGTAAAAGCGGAAAAAATGTCCCATCGAGCTCTCTGTCCTATATGTGTGTCCAATATAGTTCGTGAGAATTCACACTTGAAGTGAAAAAAATACAAATACGGAAAATCAATGGAACGGTTTCTTGATACTTGAAACTGTACTGGCCATGGCTTGATTGCGAAAAAAGAGTAAATAGCTAAATATGTGCAAAAACGAGTGTAAGAAGCGAAGAAAAAACGAAAAAGGAAATGACCACATCCTGATATATATCCAATGAAAGAGAAAAATCCACGCTATGCCACCCTTCCCACCGGCCTCCCGTAATCCAGATTGCTTGCCTACCCTAAGTATTGCCTTCCCTAGAAAGAAAGAATGAATGAAATGAAATGAAGAAAATTGACAAATTGATTGACAAATAAAAAAAAACGGTAGATGTACCAAAAGCTGAAGAAAACGAAACAACTGATCAAGCCCAGGCGTAAAAGGATCAGAAACTAAATAAACTACAAAGGAGAAAAAAGAGAAATACAAAAGATACAAAGATAGTCAAGCCCCGATTCTCCAGTAATCGGCCCTTGCCCCATATTCTCTTTTCTTTTTTTTTGTTTTCCGGCATTGCTGCGACCGTCTTAATAAACCTCAAAATTGCAAACCACCCGCGATGATAATAAAACAAGAAGAAAAAGCATTAATCAAACCAATAAAAATAAAAAAAAGGTCAACGCTACGCTTGCTAATAAATCAAAAAAAAAAAAAGATAAACGAATAAACAAGACATTGTACATAGGGAAAAAGGGAGAAAAAAACAAGGGGAAAAAAGACAACGCTTGACCGCCGACCGCCACCCAACCGATCGCTAAAATGAGAATAAACGTAAGGAAAAAGCCCAAACAAAAAAATCAGATTTGACCGCCCAATGATAGTACAAGTGTTCAGTGTTGTGTGTGTATGTGTATCGTCGCTCGGTATTGTGGTCCCGGCCATTTCCATCCCTGCGATCGCTCGCAAAACTCCTCCCCCGTATAACCGATTAAACAATTTGAAAGAAAAGTGCTGATAAGGCCCTGTTCATGTCTCATCGCTGTTGTTGTCGTATCTCTTCCAGTCTCGTGAATGCCAGCTCCAACCATCCTTAGAAATTTCTCTCCTCCTCCGCCGGTGATCTTGCCTCAGACTTTCCTAGCGCGCCCGGCAGTCACATGGTTGTTGCATATTCTTGGTACCTATCCCAACCGAAACCGCCAAAACCACTCCCAGTGCTGCACTGTTGGGCCAACAAGCTCGGAAGCGGAAGTGGAAGAGGTGTCAAGGGCAGTTGGTGCGAAGGCGGCTGAGAATATTGCTGCTGTTGCTGGTGCTGGTGCTGGTGCTGGTGCTGGTGCTGCTGGTGCTGTTGCTGGTGCTGATGCTGATGCTGGTGCTGCTGTTGCTGCTGTTGCTGCTGGTGCGTTGTGGATGAGCTCATGCTGGACATATCCGACATACCCATATTCCCCCAAATCGACGGATACATTGTTGAGTTTGACGTGGGTGGACTGTCTGTATCGGGGCTGGACGGTAGTATCTTCCAAGCCTCAACCGGAGGAGGCGGTGGTAGTGATGGCGGCGGAGCGGGCGGGGTTGGCGACCACCAATTTGTAGCCCCAGGCGAGCTTGGAAGCAGGGGAGGAGGGGCACGAACAACATCCACGATTCTGGGTGGAGGCGGCAACAAGGGTAGAAAAAATCCCATCACGAGGTTCCTGACATCATCGCTCCGCCCGCAGAGAAGTTCACCAGCGCCGTCATCTTCCATGCCTTCTAGCGCAACTGCGTCTGTTCGATACACGAATTTGTTGACAGTTTGGACAAATTCCTCATGGAGTCTCTTCATTTGCGTATCCTTGTCAGTCCAGTGCCAGGTTGTCGCCGCCTGATCCACAAGAAATACATCCTGGTGATATTGGATAAGATCCTTTATCGTGTCCTGTGAAAGCTTGAAGGCGATTTCGTTTGAGAGGACCAGGTCGATATGGACAACATATGCCTTAATATGGATGAGTTGGTACCGGTAGATAGCATCTAGCAAGGGATGTTCATGTCTTTCGATTTCTGCTTCGGGCGCACGTGCTACCATGAGACTACAGAGATTCCAGATCGCTGAGATTTGTGAGAGAGTTTCAATTAAACATTTCATGTGCTGAGGAACGCTGTTGAGGGGACGCTTGATACGATTAATCCGTTTCAGTGTGGCGGTCAACCATGGATCAACTGTTGTATTCAGTACAACGGTAGGAGGCGAGCGGGGGGCAAAGGGCGCTGCTGTATCTGGCAGTAGAAGAGCAGGCATTCTCGACATATAGAGAAAGGAATGACTAGTAGTAGTTGTTGTAGTCCGTAATCAATATGTTAGAGTAGTATAATGACTCCAGGCCAGTTGGAGAAATAAGTTGGTGAGAAATATTGTGGTGTGAGGTGATGATATGAGAGAGTAGATGGATGTTGGTTAGGGTTGAGGAGGGAGGATAGGATGAGTATGATATTGAGGAAGAAGAGGAGTAGAAGAAGGATAAGTAGAAGAGGGGGGGCGGAGGTGAGTAAGTATAAGTGGAAGGAGGGGAAGGCTTAGTGGGAAAAGCCGAGACTAAAAAAGAAAGACAATATAGCAAAAACAACAAAGAGTGTAGACAGAGTGTCGGGACTATGACGAAGTTGAAGAGGAGGAGGAGTAGTAGTAGTAGTAGGAGGAGGAGGGGGGAGATCGAGGCAGAGAGAGTGAAAGGAGCCGAGAAGGGAAGGGGAGTGCGATCCGGGAGGGCGGGAAATCCTACTTTATAAACTTCAAGTTATCGAGACTCACGGACCACGCAGAGGCTGGGGGGATCCCGGGGCAGGTGCTGTTGATAGTGATTTGGTGGGGGGGTGGATAAAACTTTGAGTGGTGGACAGCATGGATGAGCATTTATTCCAAAGTGTGTGGTGGTGGGAGCGATGCGTCCCGCGGTAGCTCCAGCTTAGGTACTACTCACTTTCGAGGTTTTTCTGACTCTACTCTCGAGTCCGGATACCTCATCGTCTCTGTCACTCCGCTCTTCTTAGCCTTCTTCTCTCTAGAGTATGTATCTCTCTGCCTCTCTCTACCTTTTGATAGTGCCAGTAAGGTCAACCCTTGCTCCGTGCCCAATCACTCGCTCCCAGAAAAACCCCACTTTGATTACCTCCCCCATCGGTTTTTTGGGCCATACAATATGAACCCCTCACTATCCTGCAACTCCTCCTTGTGCAAGTGTGGGCGGGCCCCGTTATTACCCCCCAATTCTCGGACTTGTCCATAAAGACAATAGTAAGTCAAAAATGGGATAATAAGAATTAAAATCCATAAAAGATTAATAGATACGGTAACCCGTAATGGTATAATAAAAAACAAGTTCTTTTCTTCCCTTTCCATGGCCAGTAACCACACCACAAAAAAATGTGATGATTTAAATTTAAAAATAAAGATTAAATGCATAAAAAATGAGCTCCGAGATGATCTCTCACCACTCTGAGACCATGGAAACCCCGGGGTAATGGCACTGGATCATCCTTTCATGTCGCATGTGAAGGAATATCCGATCATTGGTGGACATTATTACTCGCCCATGGTTCCTTCCCCAAGAGAGAGGGAGGGCCGCGAAAGCCGTTAAGCTGCCGGGGGCGGCGGTGAGCTAGGCGGACATCCTTCCTCTCACTGTATATTTCCGTATCCTTCCCCGAAGAGGATCTCAAATGCTATATTGCCTCATTGTTCGCCGCCTGTCATTGGGAACCGTTTTTTTTCTTTTTCATTTGGTGGAGGGTACCTTGCAGCTCCAGATTAGTTCATATCTGGTTCCTGCGTATTGGGAGCTGCGAGGAGCATGCAATTTTCAGCGCTGCTAAAACTTGAAAAGGCGGAGGAAAGTACTCAGGAGGAGTGTGGGCAAGATATCCGGAGGAATGGCATTGGTTGTACTTACGCGTATTACGGGGAAAGTCGATGATGAGCAGGACATCTGCAGCAGGACATTTGCATTGTCCTGCTTCATGCTTGAGGAACTCAATAATTCGGCCATGCTTTGACCGAACGCCCATCAATTTCGAGGTCTGGCCTGTAGATTTGAGTATCGTCTCCTTCTCACTGGAATAAGGTGGCTGGATACGTCTAGCTAGGCTGAAATCATATTATCGTTATTCTTTTTTTCTGGGGACTGCATCCTTGTACTCTGGCCATTCGGGGCCTTAGAGCGTTTTTTTCAGCTGAGTAGTGTAGCTCGGGCGTGGCAATTCTGGAATGGGATTCGCTGGAGTAATTTTTTTGTTTGATGTGCCACTTGTTTGGAGGAGGTGAAGATTTGTAGATGATTGGGTTACATCTCCAAGTCGATCACCCCTGCCAAACATTGTCGCCTAAACGGGATAGCGCGGTTGTGCATCTAAGAGCGCGAGGACTGATTAATTCGACTTGCGAATAATCCGGACTGGCCATACCTATCACACAGCATAGTGGAGCACCGCATTCAATGGAAGCAGCAGGAGCAGCAGCATCAGTCAGGAGGAGTAGCCAATGTCAGCATCAGCAGTAGTGGACCGATAATCTTAGACTCTACTACAGCCACAGCCACAGCCTCGGTCCGTGACTTGATGCGAGCGGTAGTAAATGGAAATGATTCCTCTAGCTCTAAGGTACGGAACGTGAAGATTTGGACAGCCGTCGTCATAGTGGCGAATGGAATGGCTTACCCAGCTGGGGCATGTCGCAAGAAGAAAAGAAATAAAACAGCCTTGTCTGGATGACTGGGACTGGTTGACGGCGTGTCAGCTCAGAACTCGTTCCTGCGCAGCTCAACGCCGCATACGTCCAATTGAAACGTACATAATGAACCCTCTTCCCGCAGCCGTACCTCGCGTGACATACCGAGGAAGCATCTGTAGTAGAAGTGCAGATGTAACAGAAGTGTGACTGTTGTGATGTGACTGTAGCAGGTTAGGTACGAGAGGCTACGATATACATCATCACCATCATCATCATAATCATCATCACTCGTATCGTCTTACGCATTTCAAGGTTATTTCCTCATAGCATAATATTAATGCTGTTGCTGTTGCTGCTGCCGCCGTCGAGGGCCCTAGGGGCGGGGGTCGAGAGTGAGGGGAACATAAAAAAAACAAAAAAACCTACTCTAGAACCAAGGAACGAGATGAATTCGGCAGCAATGTCGAAACCGGGAGTGACAGAGGGGAAAGAGAAGGAACACGAGGGCGGAGCCTAACGAGAGGCCTCGGGGGCAAATGCAATGCATGAAGGGTCTCCTGCAGACCGACCGATCCATTGCAGAACCGAGGAAGCGGCGTTGACGACCTGGGGCGGTGGCCCGAAGAATTCCCAATTCCAAGTTTCTCAACCGCCGTCACCTTGTGATCCGTGCTCTCTGTTATTTAGTGTCGTTTCATGTTGTGATAAAACGGTCATGCTCGTCGGGGGTGTCCTCGGACTGCGAAGTGCAAATTATCCATGTCCATGACAGCTGAAATCCATGGACCTCAGTAAACACCCGACTGACATTATGCAATATATAGCTAGGCATGTCCCAGTAAGTACATGTAGGCAGACAGAGGGGAAAGCAGTGGTAGGTTGTTAGTAGACAGGTATTATTGCGAGGTAATATTGTAATATTGCCTGTAGCTATGGTACATGGTATGTATCTATCATGCACATCTACTCACTCGGACTATCATACTCAACTCCTGACTGCTTCTAAAAATCCTCAAACATCAATACTTGGATTGCGCAAGCACATGGTTAGGTTGAAAATAGCTGTAACAGAAAAGAGTGATCGTCCCGGGCCTTGATCACCTCCACCGCGTATGTACACCTCCACCTCCACTACCTCCATCTCATCTTCTTTCTCTTTCTCTACAATACGATCAATCATGGCCATTCTGTGCTGAGTATTTTAGTTAGAGGGGACAGAAATGAACTCTACAGAGATAAGTGTAAGCGAGGCCGTTCCGTGAATTCAAAAATAAATACGAAACAAAAGCACGGCCGAGTTCCTGACCCATCGTACTTTCCTTCACAAAACCTTATCGACACCTCCAGGCCTATCAATATATCCGATGTACACTGCAAATTAAAGTCGTTGCTGTAACAACACGTGCAACGTAATAATCATCCGTTCAAATCACAGAACTCTCCTGGCCAGGTCATCGTCTTGCATCCATCCGTCTCTTCACATCACATCACATCACCTCAACTACTCCACCCACACATCCATCGCTTCATTCAACCCATCCACTAAGACCTGCAGAATGATAAAGACTCTAATATCAGTTATTACTCCAATCGATATTCGCATTACGGCTAACCGCTGCACTTCCCTCCTGCAAGTCTGCGCCTCATCGAGATACGATCAATTACGATATGTGGTAATCTTCCACCCTGTTGCCCCGCATTCGAATCCATATCTACATGTCTTGTCGCCTTCCATTTAATTCTCCGAGCTTTCCCCTGACGGAAAGTCTTGTTTTCAGCTGTTCAGGGATGTTCAGGAACTTCAGGCACAGTGCTAGACTCTTGGCCAGCTCTCCCTGCCTCTCCTTTCCTGCGCCACCACATGTATTGTTGAGAGATGCATTAGCCACGTTGACAATATGCACACACTAGCCTCCATAGCCACGAATTGTACACGTTCTGGTTTTGCTTCGTCCGATGTTTTCCCAGCATGATACACTGTGCAAGTCCAAGCTGGACGGGCAGGGAAGAAAAAAAAGAAACCTAAAAGGCACGCAAACACACACACCACCATCACACGTAAGTAGTGGAATATTCTACTTCTACACAAACGAAACCTAGCCTATTATTAGTCACATCGCCAGGGAGAAGGCAAAAAAAAACACAAACGTTGTCGATCTCTTTTTTCACTGAGGGTTCAAGAGCATACAATTCAAAATTTCTACCCTACCTTACTTAGCTGGCCAGCTCCCAACGGTCGCCCGTATCGAAATCCAACAACAAAACACACACGTATCGCTGTGTGAACGCAGCAACTATATGAGCTATCTATCTAGCGAGCTGGGTATCGGTCGGTTAATTTAATATAGTTGATAATAAATCTACCAGATGGACCAAGGATCTAGGATCCAGATCCAAGTGTTACCGGCAGACCACCACCATGTTTGATAGCATGAGAGATCGAATACCTTGGAATCGAACCGCATCTTAATCTTGCACAACCACATTCATTCCATTCATCCACCCTCCCTTATGAGGTGGTGGTGGTATGTTTTGACTAGCGCCGTGGGGAAAAATCATAATATGTAAACAAATATTGACAGACCTCTTTTCCAAGATATCGGTAATACAGGCTGGAGGCTAGCACCCAAAACTGAGTGGACTACAGGCATACATGTATGTACATACGAGAACAGCCGACTTCACATTTCTTCAAGATTTCGCCCTCGGCCCAGCGACCTCGACAGATTACAACTGATATAATAATTTATTTGTCACCTTGGACGTTGTCGTCGTCGCTGTCGCGGGATTATGTTACCAGTTCTAGCATTTGACTTTTAAATAATTCATTTATGGACACCAAGCCCAAGTAGGCAAGTTCACACTACCGTTTCCCAAGCATGGTAGCAAAGGAACAAAAGGCTGGAGATCAAGTATCAAATTTTTTAGAGAAATTTGAAAGGCGTATATATGCTGGCACTAGAATGTTTTACGAATTTAACTACATATTGACGGACATATCTAGTGTGTTTCGGTTAATCGATTCGCACCAGCAGTAGCCTTTACAACAACATTGGAGCATCACCGCAGTTAACCGGCTGACTCCGGCGCCGATATCTAGTGATAATAAATGCGCATTCCTGCGTACGCAAAACCCACTTATCGAGTTGAAAACCCATCTACATTTCTGCAGTGGTTATTTGTGGAATACCTAATTCGTAAGGCAAGTATCAATAATATTCCCTCATTCTCAAACATACCTACATGGACGTTAACCGGCGGCCGTGCGGTGCGCAATGCGGGTGCGCATTATAGTCCAGACCATGGATGAACGTCACGGGGGGGAAAATCCCATTGTTTATTGAAACTGATTGTTCCTTACCCACGTAAATTTCTGCAGACGGCCTATTTAGGTTGGGGAGGGGAAGTAAAAACAATCAGGCATCAAAACCCATCAATCATGACCGGTGAAAAAGAAAAGTAGGCAGAAAATGATCCACGCGCAGGCCAACGGACGGATCGGCACATCCCGCAAAGGCCTGTTTTGATACCTAACCGTGGTGGACCCTTAGATCATCATCATATGGGCTTCGAATGTTTATCGAAGGTAACCGGTCTGTGCGTTACATATCAACAGATCGACCGATGGGTTTAGGTTAGGTGTTTTGCAGGCAAGCCTACGCCATATTATTACGTGCTTGGCCGTCTCCCCGTCGTGACATGGGAGAAAGAAGCGTCTCAGATAATCTGGGCGCGTAGCTTTCCTTTTGTTTATCCCTTTACTTTTTCCACTCGCACTTTATGCTAGGTTTAGGTGGTCTATGTGGAGAATGTCTCTCGTTAGAGCCCTCCTTGCTAGATATACATAACTTGTTTTTTTATTATTACTTCTTTTCTTTCCGTTTCTCTAGTCTCTTTTATTTTCTTTTTTCCTTTTCTTATTCTTCATCTTTCACTTCACGAACACGAAACGATAGTGCAGTTGCAGGCAGGACTTGTTGGAGGTGCCAGATCGGGAGCTTCGTGCAGCATTTGTGGATGTGTGTGTGGGCCATGTGGTTTCCTGTCAGAAGAGCTTAATGTACGAGATCAGCTGGCGAGGAGGACGACGAGCAAACCCGTCCGTTCAAGGCCTGCATTTCGTGTTGTTGTTGCTTCTCGAGTTGCCTGCTGTTGCTGGTTGCCATTGCTGTTCGTAGAAAAGTAGGCGTGGTGGTGAGGGGTAAAATAGGCGTGGATGCTGCTTAAGCTTGCTTTACTGCCTGCTTTTCCTTATCGCGGAGCTAGCACAGTGTCGATTCTGGATCTCGTCTTGTTCGCGATAAGAGCGCACATGCTGCACACACGGACACACACAAGCGACGGAACTAGAGTACCCAGATGCGCAAGCGAATGATGCCCGCAGCTGGGGTCCCTGCACGCTCTCTACTTTTTTTCCACATTTCTTTTTTTGTGTTCTTGTGATGGTGATACATGGACTCGAGATACCCGTATGGTGTTTAATGTTTGGGCGGTGGGATGGGTGGGAGAGGGGGGGAGAGGAGAAGAGGAGAAGAGAGGGTATCTCGGTTTAGTTAGGCATGTACAGACGCTGCCTTCCAGGCCCCCAGGTTCATTCAGGGTGGCTAGCTAGGCAGGTCGGTAGTCAGGCAGGTTTGTAGTCAGAGTAGAAATGAGAAGAGCAGATAGAGCACTCTAGGTAACTCTATCTAGGATACTGTTCTGTAGAGCAGAACGATTAATGCATGAAGGAGGAGGTTACTTTGTGCACATATTCATGTAGGGTAGGTAATACAAAGCACAAGTCACTCTGGTATCCGACCCCCAATAGGCATCCAGAAACCGACGCTGACCTGGAAAGACACCTACGGAAACGAAACACTTTTTCTCTCTACCCCGGTAGTTGCAAGGGGTTTTGGGGAAGAGCAGCAAGGCAGCGATTGACGGACGACGTCCCACAACCCCAAATGATTATATCCGGGAAACGAGATACATATTCCCCGCAGCGCAGCGGCGCTTACTCGTTTAAATGAACATTTCCCACCACCACCACCACCTTCGATGCATCGTACAGAAACACACCGCCGAAAAATAAACAGAGCAGAGGTAGGTACACACACACGAAATGAAGGCATTGTAGTACTGCACATTTACGTATCGCGGTGGTGTAATATTCTTTGAAGAAATAACCCCCCCCCCCTCCCCTCCCCTCCCCTCCCCTCTCACCGCTTCTTCATTCTCTTCTGTAAGTACAGCCGACCGCTTTCCATATCTAGTTGTCATAACCCTTTCGCAATCAAACAAACCCACCTGAAAACACCAGAATACACCCCGCAATATCAAGGAACACACATATAAAATTGAAAATTGAAAGAAAAAAACAGGGAATTATGATCTCGTTCTTCGGATCTAGAGTCCTCTCCGCTTCCATCCTACTGTCATCGCGATTGTGGATGTTGATCCTCACCTTACTTGCCCTCTCGGATAACGTACGGACCACCGACTGGTTTCTATTCCAGGAAACCAAAGAGGTACATTTGCAATCCCGCATAATATTCGTACAACGCCCCACTTTTTTTTATTTGCCAGGCCCCCCGATATTTCCCTTCAAGTCCCTTTCCAAGATTTCCAAGATTAACCGCTTGCGAATAATCATGGAAAAAAGACCCCTGAGCTGCCGGTAGCGAATTGGTGTGTCAGGTGACTTGAAACACTCTGGAAAGGCTGCATTAGCTCCATCTACAAATACCATGGAGCTGCAGTTCCGTTGGTTCGTGCAACTCCTGCACGCACGCTATCCTGCAGCCATATGCATCTTCCCAGAGTGTTTTAAGTCACCTGACACACCAGTTTTCTAGCATCAATGGAGGAATTAAAAAAAATGCATATTGAGGATTGAGGCAATTCCCTCTTTTATCATCGTACACTATCGTGATATGTGGTTGCGCTGGGGGGAGCACCTGGTCCAGCATGTCCACCACTTGGAGATATCATATGCGGCACCCCACCTCCGTCCCCTCCATCTCCCCCGCCCTCATTTCCACCGCCTGCCCCGTCTCCTCCTCCGTCACCGCTCAACATGTTCATATTCAGCATCCCCGCGCCTCGAGCTTCGTAGCCCGGAGGGCACGAATTAAAGGGTAGGAACCATGCGCTACTGGCTTGATCATGATGGAACACATTCGCATCCGTAAGACTGATGTGCGGGTCAAATCCCGTCCAAATACCGGTTCCAAGCGGACCCGTAGCCGCTGCCATTGTCGACGGATCAGATCCCCCTGGATATAAATCATAAAAATAATCTTGCTGCTGGGAAGCGTGCATCCCTGTTGAGATTGGACTGACAGTGGCTGCGGATGTCCGAGGTATCACAGGGTAATTCGAAAACGAGACTGGCGATGAGATATTTGGGATAAGCGATGACATTGGGGGGTGATGCTGGCTAGATTGCTCAAAATTAACCGGAGAGGTATCCGATGGACGACGAAGCATGGGCGGATTTAGCAGCTGCGGATCCAACTTCAAATCAATATTTCCATGTCCAGAAACCATAGGCGGCGTAGGTACCATAACCGGAGGGGATACGCCCATAACCGGAGACTGCTGCATTGTCGGAGACTGATATACTGCGGGTGATTGACTATGATGCACTGACTGCGGGGAGGCGCTATGCATCGATGTCGATCCATGCGCCGGCGAGGCGCGAGTATGAGATTGTGTTTGACGCTTGGAAAGGGGTGGCACCGATGGCGTGCTCCTTTGGCTCCTCGGTCCTAATTTTGCAAAATATTCTTCTGCAGTTTGAAGATTGGATCTTTGACTAAAAATCGCATCTTCAGAAGAACAATCGACTTCTTGGCCGGTACTCTCTTTCTTTGTATTCCCTTCGTAATCGCTGGCTGATACCCCTTGTGGATATTTCTGAAACCAATCTCCATATTGTAATACCTGTCCAGTTTCCTGATGAGTTGATAATCCTGATAATGAAGAGCCTTTGGCAACAGCCTCTGAGAACTTGCGATATGTTCGCTTTAGGTTGTCTGTTATATAGCAAAACAGTCCCCAGTATTGTCTGATATTCAATAGGAATCTAAGACAGACTTCCATATATTTTTTTGCCTCAATCTGTGCATTATCTTCTGTAGTAAACATTCGCACTAGGTGAATCAAGGCAGAACTGAATGCGCAGTAGCCCATGAAAGGCGCAGTAGCCACAGCGCCACGCTCCTCAACATCTTCCAATATCTTGGCGATTTGCGTAGCCGCGTCAACCGTTATATCGCTCGCCGATTTTACGAATTCTCTTGGCATGCCCGGAATCTCATCAGGCGTTGGTGGTATGGCCGATTTATGAAGAAAAAGCCTGATCTGATGATAGGAAAGATGCACAAATATGAATTGACAGAAAATTCGCTCAGTTATATGGGATTTTACGTTTTCAGTTGTATAATGTAGCCGCTCGGGCAAAGTATTTGCAAAGCGGTCTGCCTCGGCGGCAAGGCCAAGAAATTCGGAATTGGAATCCCAAATATGACGTGCATCACGCTCTATTCCACCCTAACAGCCAATGTCAATGAATGTTTATTTAATTTTGCCGCGCGGGTTTCTAGAAGCACCCCAGAATATCACAAAGTGGAAGGGGGGGAAGATCCATAATATTTCTATGAAAACGAAAATTCGTCCTATGCGCGTGATATGTTATGTATTTTCAAGTAACATAGTATCAAACCGCATGACTTCACCTATGGGGATCAATTCCAACGCGAATGTTGATAATGTCGTGGCAAAGATGCGCAAAAATCGAGGAAAAATGATGCTTACCTGGTTGAAATATTTTGCAACTCTGCCATACAACGCTATTACCCTGACAATATATGCTCCAATACCCATATTATCGACTATATTACTTTCCCCGAGCGCGAGGCCCTTCACATCACGAACGTTAACAGTACCATCTAATCGTTCCGTAATTGTTGGTATGTCAAGTTCGAGATTTCTGTCATGAGACGGGAGTTGTATTTCGATTTCTGACTCTGATATTAAGCAGGGCCTTTCTGTGCCGGATGAAGTAAATCTGTCCATCACGAAACAAGCCCACATACAGCGTCTTCGTATTTCTCTGTCGACAAAAGACATAGTGTTCCCCGGGGCCCCTTCCTCGGAGAGGCAATCTGACCTCGACGTTCCTGAAGCCTTTCCAATGGGATCATTATTAATTTCCCTATGTAACTGCAAAGCGTGTGCCATTCGTGTTGCCATTCCTCCAAATGCCCAACTCCTACCTCCTTGGCATGTACCAAATTCATGAAGACAGAGCAGTGTGCAAACAGTGACATTAGTAATATTTGGGTTATCGAAGTTTTTTAGTACCAATCGCCGCGCCTCTGTAGCAAAACTCTCGCCAGCCAAAAACGGCGGGTTATGACGTACAGCAGGGTGCTTGGAGAATCTTGCCGAAATGGCGCATATAGCTAAAACTAATACCGGCGGCGCAGTCCCATTTCTAGATAATATTTAGCACTGATAAGACTAGGGACGGAGGGGACATAGGATTACCGTAGTCGCCTCATGAATGATGGTTTGTGTAATAAGTAATAAGGCTGCCCATATATAAATTCGAAAAATGTCTCTACCAGATGTTCTTGGATCTCTTTTGATGGGAGCGCTTGGGAGCCATCATCTGGATCCGCTTGCTTTAAGACCGATGAATCTCCTAGACCACCGGCACGGTGTTTGATCGGATTTTCAGAGCGGGCCCACGTCTCTAATTCGTTCCCAAATGCAGTACCAGCTGTTCTTTTCTTCCCCATTGGTCCTGACCTGGCGCTGTTGGTAGACAGGCTAGGCCTTACAACAGACCGTCCGGTCACAGAAAGTACACTACTAACCTCTTCTTTTGGCACGTTCTTTATCAGTCTCTCTTCCATTCTTTTCAATCGACGATCAAGCATTGCCATGTAATCGGTACGGGGAGCAGCTTTCCGTGTTGATTGTTTGTAGACACATGGTGTACGTGAACGAAGGCAATGTCGACATGTAGGCTTCTCGCCAGAGCAGCGTATCTTCTTACGGCGACAAGCAATACATGCAAGCGGAAGTCTTTTTCTCTCTTTTCCAGCCTAAAATTCTTATTAGTTTATCGTTTTAAAGGGTCCAAGTAGTAAAGGAAGAAAAATAAATGAGAGAAAGGTTGATCTGGAATTGCACAGGATGAGCAAACCTTCGTCTTGGTTTCACTCCATGCGGTAGTTTGCCCTTGACTTTCATCCATATTAATTTTCAGTATACCATGTGTTCCTTCTGGTCCTCCTGAAAGAGCATCCTCACTCCCCTCTCGACCAGCACATTCGCCCATTTCATCATCAACATTCATATGTCCACTGTCCAATGTATAACCCTGACTGACCATATTAACCGGTAGCATATCATCGGAAATAGCCGTCATATCTGCTGCATGTCCCTGGAGACCATCACCACCAATCCTGTCAATATCCCCGTGCCTAGCTTCCATTTTTCCGGCTGAAGTTAAAGTTGACGTCCGCCCTTGAGCCCCTCTAGGTTTTATATCACCAACCACAACAGTATCAAACATGTACTTGTCCTCCTCTCTTTGTTGCTGGGTAGTGTCTTTCTGTCGCTGTTCTATAAACTGATAACCATCGCGTGCTGGATTTCCTGATGTCGTGCTCTGTCCATAAGTATTCTCCCCTGATATATTAACGCCACCAAAATCCATCCCGTTCCCTGTTATCGATATCCCGTTCCTTTCTGTTTCCAGGGCGCAACCATCCGTCGACAGCCTTGCAAGGTAGCACTGATGAAATCTCTCGCTACGTAGAGGTATCGACAGTCAGAATAACGGATAAGTGATTCTTATGGTGACTGCCACTTCTAGTCACAAGCCGCGTGTTGCCCTTTTTTTTTAGGGGGTTCTAGGGAGATAGTGTCGTTGGTGTTGCTGTAGTAAGAAATCTTTAGGAGGGGTTGTGCGTTATATCTGCGGGAGCTGTATATACTTATGCAAAGTCAGCTCTAATATTTTCCTGAGCCCAGACCCAGTTCCCAAGAACGACCTTAGTCTTCTCCACGTTTCAAGCAAGAGCTTTACTATCTTCGGAATTTCCCAGCTACGACCCTGTCTCGGAGATGGCTAGCTTAATAGATTGGTCGCAGATCTTTCCACAACTGAGGGGCCGCAAGGTCACCTTTTCACTTACACTCCGCTTATTCGTTCTCACAGGTCTGACCCACTTTTTTTGGGCTGCTATCAAAGCAGACTAAGGCAAGAGAAACAGAAAAAGGACGTTGAAAAAACAATTAATAACGAGAATAAGGAGTTGGTCCCACACTGGCGAACAAGACTTGGAATTACTGCAGGTTGCGGTGATAAGCCTTATGACTGGCCAACTGTTGGCTCCGATGGGATGAGCAAAAAAGGAATAACACCAAAATTTGACGTACTACCAAACGTTGCTCACGACTTTTTGGGAACAGTCACAAACGATCCCCCCTTCCGCCCTCGATCCCTCGTCTGTGCGCTATGGTCAAACGCCGTTCGCTAGAAGTCGTGGCGTATGTAAAAGCCTGCAAGTTCTAGAATGTGGTTTTTCTAAAATGTTTACTTGCCTGATATACCGGTTTTGCGAGCTCGTTCCAGTATATCGGGCCGGGGGTTCCGGGGGCTTGGGGTTGTTCCGGAGGAGAGGTATAACGGACCAGTATTACGTTTTATGTGAAAAGCTCGGAGCCGGTGAGCGATGATCGGATCGGAGGAAGAGCAACACCTGGGTACCTCTGCGGGAGCTCCGTGATTTTTGCGACTTTTTCTGCTTTGTTCTTTCTTTTTTCTTCTTCTACTTGAGGCTTTATTTTCGTGGCTTAATTTCCCGGTTGAAAAGATGCAGGTGTCACTAATTAGGCAGCTGTGGAGGACCCTGAGGTTTGACAAATGACCGAAATGATGCAGTAGCACTGGAAACTGCTAAGCAAAAAGTCTCGCCTCAAGTTTCTCTCTCGCAGATCTTGTAGTGGGAAAATGTTTTCGAGTTTCTCTGCCCGTGATTGATAGTGAATTGTGACGAAAACGATGTCATGACAGAGTTTCCGGTTCCTGCTTCCTGTATGTACGTTTCCTGTGCATACACAATTGGGACGGGGGAGGGGAGCAATTGTGGAACGTCGTTATGAATCTTCTTTCTCGGCTAGTCCACCGGATTTTGCACTCAGGTTAGAGGGGTTTAAACTGCCGGAGTTTCCCCAACCTCACCACTTCTGCCGTTCCCCTAAACTTTTTGGTGTGTGATAACCCGAATCTCCTTCCACCCTACCGAGCAGAGATGCGCCTCTTCTGCAGCTGCTTAACTCGATTGTGCTCTAGATCCACCTCACCCACCTCCTGAATCAGTAGTCGGTCGTATTCCGTAGTCTTGGGCCGGGCTTGTGCTAGGTGTTTGAAGTTGTTGAGATGGGGTGAGCAGTTCTGGGCTGAGAAGGATGGAAAGGACCAGGAATTGCACAGCTCAGACGCTTTTCTGAAGATAATAGAGGATATTGTGCTCAATTGATGCCACAGTTGGCAATTGCACGATATCAAGGAACCTTCATTTGGGCGCGACTGCAGACGTAATGGGCCCAGGATAATGGGATTGTTTGCGGTTAAGAGACGAACGCGCTAGCCCGACGCGCTAGGGAAGCACGAAAGGGAAAAAAAGGACCCCAGGAAGGTGCTGTTTCGTCCGAGGGTCCTCCTCTCTTGCCCGCTGCCCCCACGGCACGCAGAAACCTGGTCTAGAGCCCACCGGCACAACACCACTGTAATTCGTGACAGGTTGCGTAACGTTCCCTCCCTCCACACAAACCGTAGAGTATGTACCTACATCCTATACCCTGACCTGTCCCGAGGCCCGAGATGCACGTCGGAAAACGTTTCAGTTCGAGGGACGCAAAAAAGTCAACTCCTGGCCGTTCAGGGATATGGCGATCCTTCGTTACTCGCTAAACCCCGTAAGGCAAAATATCAGCTGCCAGGGTTGGCCTACAATTTATCTGAAAAAGCAATGCCTCCTCGGTTACTATTCGTAGGATCCCGAAGAGAAGGAAGTCCATATACTCGCAACTTTATAGCGTTTCTAAACACAACCGCTATTGCATGCCATACAAAAATGTAGTCTTGGCGGTTTTTGGTGTGTATGCAATATTGGTTGTGTTCAAAAACGCTATGAAATTGCGAGTACATACGTATGCATAACTTTCAGATTACAAATTGTCGGTATTGATCAAAAAACAACGACCTAGTCTAGGCTTGTTCGTTCCAATCAACAAGTCGCTCATGGAGAAGAAACTTGAGGCTACATAATCCATCAGTTTCTGATGTCCCCCTTGTAGCTACCATGCAACCTTACTTTGGAACACCCTGCGTTGAGAACGGCCTGTTCCAGTGCGAAACTGATGGAGTAGATATTTAGACTATGCACATGTACTTTACAGCCCTGGCACCTGTCCGAGTGACGTTCCTGTTACTTTTCTGATTCGTTTTGCTGATGAATAGAGACGAAAGCAGGTGAACCACGTCACGTCTGATCCATACGCCCCCCCTTTCATGGCTCGTGTAGAATCTGTTAATGGTTTATTTGCGCGGGATTAGTTACGCTTAGGAGGTCGGAAAATTATCTCCGACCTTGGATAATAATTAAACCCATACGCACTACGCGCATTTTAGGACGTCCTACTTCCTATATACGCATATAGAATGCCGTCGTACCATAACATTATCACCATATGCACAGTGTACTGTAGCTGATTCCTGGGCATGGAAACTTACTAAATAAGTTGAATTTAGTAGAGCATTTTAGTCTATCCCTGCCGTACAAACTGCAGCTATACTTCAACCACGTAGGATCTGCGCTGTGGTTTCTGTGGGTATAAAACACCCTAATCAACTCGAGAATGAACCCTTTAAGGCGCAGTGCCTTGAACTCGCATACACGCAATCTATACAAAAATTCACGGAGGTACTTACCTACCAATAAGAAAGAAAGCTAGAAAATCTAGAGTGGATACATGTAGTGATGAGATGAGGAGTCGAGTGACGAATCATGAAACGGATTTAGGGGGCCAGATCAGATATCACAATTTTCGACATAGCTCAAAAGGGTGAATCTTAAGCCAAGTCTGCCCTACCGCTAAATCTCCTTTATACTTGCATGATAAGCTTCTCTAACACCAACATCCTTGACAAGCATGGAAGCGACACGTCGTAGATGCGATGCCGAGGTATGCGGTGGAACCTACTGAAGCAGAGGCATCCTGAATGTTCTACGCTCTCATATTGAGGCACGCAGGGACAACCAATATACCTATGTGGAGAGTACTAGAGTCTCTAGTACTCAGTTCTACGCCGTACTTACACACACAAACCAAACTCCCTTGGCTATCTGTCTTATCACCATTGTGGGGTTTTCTTGCGTGTGACGCCCTCAAAAAATATATCGGCGGTCAGCTGAGCATGAGTTTTTCTGCATAAAGGCGTGGAGTATTTAATATCAGACAAGTAGATGATCGGCGTGGACCCGGGAGAAGCAGTACATATATGATGTTAAGGGGCTGACAAGAGACGAAATTATGATACGATCGATGATAAAAGCTAAAGAAGGCAAAGAGCCCGAGATGCAAGTCTAATTTACCAGATCTCTACAAATTGGCTTTACCGGATTTCCTAGGGTGGCGCTTGGAGTTGATATTCCGGATCATGCAGGATCACTCGAATATCCCTAGCCTACGAAATCTTGATTCCTGGTCCGATATGTTTAGATGAATGTTATGAATCATCACATATCTGAGCGTAACCATCCCTGCACAAATGCTTGTGTGTTACCACATACATGTAGCTTCAAACAACTGGATCATCGCTTCTCCACTATGCTCAGTAAAGCCACAACGGCGGGTCCCGAGATGTCCCTGGAAGCCAAAAGCATCAGCAACGACATGAGGGCAGGGATACCACAAAAGCAGTCGCCCAATCAATACAGGTGAGAGAATTAAAACACAGGTACTCGTATTTTCGTGACGTTTGTAAAAGGAACCACTATTGCATACCATATAAATATGCGCCAAGTCCACATTTAGTATGGTATGCAATAGCGGTTTCTTTTACAAACGTCAGGAAAATACGAGTACATATAGTCCCTGTGCTTTCTTTGTAAAGTACGGAGGCTCGTGCCGTTTACGGTGCTTATTTTGAATTTGAAGGTTGATTTCGAATGATTTCTTTAACACTCCCCTTTCTCGTGCTTATTATTGGGCACTCTTTAGCTCTTTTCGGTTCTTATGAGGAGCACTTTGGATCATGGATGATCACTCGATAATCCATCTTGCTTGCTTTTGGGAGCGAGTAATTACATGCAACCTTTCGGTTATGGTAATATCGCACTCCCTGGAACTTCCCGTCTTCCGCCGCTTCGTACTAACTTAAGGTAAAGGCGCCGGTGGAGCGAGTGAAGCAGCATTAGCTTATCCCTTGACCCGTAGCAGAGGGCTTTGAAGCCCTCTCCAATAAGCAACGGTGCCTGGTTGTTGACCATATGTTCTCTAATCAACCTCAGATCTCATCAACATGATTCATAACGCGCGGAGTTCAAGATTGCATAATTTCATGAGTGGTGGGTAACAGGAGAGGGTTGTAACCAAGGTGTCAGAGCTAAGCTACGGGTCATGGGATAGGAGTATCTACTGAGGGGAGGCAGACTAAGCGGTGATAAAAGATAATCCAAGGTCTATCCACCATATATACATGTAGCTTTTAATGTGACTCAAAGGTGGGGAGGGGGCTAGATTTTGGCGTAGGTAAGTCGATCGACTGAAGCTCTCTAGTTGTGGGGGTTTGCCCCCGCCCCATGGGGCGGATCGGTAGTTAAGCATATAAAAAGACCTCAAATGTTGCTAAACAACTGGGCTTTCTCTTACTTTCAACAGCTGTTATTAGGGCAGTGGCAAAGCTATGCTAGACGAAGAAAAAAAAGGCTATGGATCTAATGAGGAATCTTGATGTGGTATCCATCGTTAGGCTCCGGAGACACATAATGTATCGTCACTTACTCTCAAGGTCCCCCTTCTAACTACATGTACGCACAAAACACATTGAATATATCTACACTAGAAATAAATCTTTTTTCTTATATTTTACACACCTACCTATTTTTCTAACCTTCTTTTGGCCTCTCGCCCTCGATCTTTACCTCCTCTTTGGTCTCCTTTACTTCCTTTACCTCATCTACACCATCTGCCCTGGCTTCTTTTACTTCCCCTGCCTTAACCTCAGTTACCTCCTCGGCATTGACCTCAAATACCTGAGGAGGAACACTCCTCCCCTTCACTTCTTTCACTTCCTCCTTTGCCACTTTTGCCTCTGTGATGATCTTCCCAACAACTGGCGAATCCGCTGAGGCAGGGGCTTGGGTAGCTTCCACTGGCGGCTCAGTCTCGGATATTGTGGATACGGGAACATCAGTAGGTGCCACGACTGGGGACTCGGCTTTCGCGGGCTCAGGTGTTGATTCAGGGGGGGAGGGTGTTGCTTTTACGGGCGCTTCGGCCTTGGTCTCGAGGATGGGTGTAAGTATCCTTTCTTCTACCTTGGGTGTAGGCTCGATGGGTGTGGGTTCCATAGCTTGTACCCCGGGGGTTGCAGTGGGTGTGATTGGTGCCACTTGTGCCACTACTGGTTTCTCTGCAGTGGCCTTGAGGATAGATTCAACGGGTTCTACCTCAGGGGTTGAGGCGGCTACGGGGGCTTCCACGACTGGAGGTGCTGCTTTGGCTTTTGGAGCGGGTTCGAGAGTCTCTGTGGGGATGGCCTTTGCAGCATCTACGGCTGCCTCCACCCTGAGAGTCTCCTCCACCTTGAACGGCGCCTCCTCCTCCCTTAGAGTTTCCAAAACCTGTGGAACTTCATCGACTTCGACCTTGGATATCCCCTCTGCCTGTGCTACATCATCAATCTTTGCTGATACCTCCACAAACTTCCCTTCCTTCTCTAAGGATTCCTCAACTGTCTGAGCCTGAACCTGTTCCTCTTCAGTCATGACCTTGTCTGTCACAACTTGCTCTGCTATCTTTTCTCCCTGCGGCGCTTCATCCTTTGTTTCCTTTACATGCTTACGGTATCTTGGATCCTCTAGGATGCTTTTTGCTGCTTTCTGAATATGTTCTTCCTCGGTAAATTCTTTCAAAGCATCCTCATGCGATAGAGATTTATACTCTGGGCTCTCAAGTAGCTGCCTTGCCTTCTCAGCGGTCTCGAAACTCTTACGAGAGCCGAAGTGCGACCACTTGGGGCGGGCAACGTCCTTGATGGTCTCAAGGGATACACCCATACGTTTGCCCACACCTACACCATATGGTCAATCTCCAATACCATAAACTCTCCTCCGGCAGGAAACATACCGAGCTCATCAAAGCCGTACATATTTGCCTTCATACCCACACCATGGTACTGGTGCTTCCTAAGGAACGCCAACCACAACTCCACTGTCTCGGGGTGGCCATCCTTGATCTGAATCAATCTCTTATATGTGACTCTCTCGTAGTTCTCCTGACTTTTCTTGTGTACGAAATGTCCTCTGGGCACAGTCCATCTTTCCGTCTTTCTCGGCAATGGCACGGGGCCTGAGGCGGGGAGATGGCAGTAGTAGGCAGCGCGGAGGGCAAAGTCGCACATAAACTCTAGATTTCGTACGGAGTAGGAACGCAGCTGGAGGTCGCAGACGGGAAGCCCCATTGAGGGTTGCCGGCGAAATGGTTCATAGTAGATAGCTTGGAGGGAGAGCGGGAGGCGGGTGCCTGTGGGGGCTTCGGGGGAGTCGGCACTACATAGGTTTAGAGTAAAGCGTCAGTGTATGCTGAGTGCGAGACTATAGGCGGGAAGGTAGTAGGTGGAGGGTACCCTTCGACGGGAGCAGCCTGTCGCAGAGGAGCTATGGTAGAAAATTTCATTCGGTATAGTACCGGAATCTAGGCGCAAGGAACGTCAATTGAGTTATTCTATATGGGGTTTTTCTTGTAAACTTATACCCTGTGGAGGGCGTGAAGCCGTGCCAGGCCAGACCGCGAGCGACAAGCAAACATGGTTTTCCAATGTCAATTGAAGCGCCTCAATGGAGGGGTCGAATTTTGATATCCCAAATCCGATATTGTCGTGTGGGGGGTGAATGACCGACGAGACGGGTAACGGCAGTCCTCGGTAACCCGGCCGCTCTGATACAGTGAACAGATTGCAGAGGCACAGTCGGCCTGCGCGTCTTCCCTACTACAACTTCACTTTAGAACCACTGCCTGACATTGTGGACGTAGCTCCTAGTTATCCTAATACCTCAAGTACAGCTACATTTAATAATAATCAGTTTACACGTAAACTCTCGCTACAATTCACCATGGAGTCCTCACGCGGCCCACCCCGTGTCAAAAACAAGGGAGCCAGCGCCCAGCAAATCAGGTAAGTGGGCCTACAGCTCCTTCGAATACCCGTGGAGCTAATAAATACCCCCATAGTGCTGAGCAAATCCTTCGTGAAGCCTTTGAGCGGCAAGAACAGGGCCTGCAAGCCCCCTCCCAACGCTTCGATGACTTGGAAGAACTGCACGAGTTCCAGGGCCGTAAGCGCAAGGAGTTCGAGGACTATGTTCGCCGAAACCGTATTAACATGAACAACTGGATGCGGTATGCACAATGGGAACTCGACCAGAAAGAATACGCCCGTGCGCGTTCCATCTTTGAGCGTGCCCTCGACGTCGACAGCAAGTCCGTCGTGCTATGGCTGCGATACATTGAGGCTGAGATGAAGACCCGTAACATCAACCACGCCCGCAACTTGCTAGATCGTGCAGTTAGTATTCTGCCTAGGGTCGATAAGCTGTGGTATAAGTACGTGTACATGGAGGAGACGCTTGGCAACATCCCCGGTACTAGACAGGTGTTTGAACGTTGGATGAGCTGGGAACCGGAGGAAGCGGCCTGGAGCGCGTATATCAAGCTTGAGAAGCGGTACGGGGAGTGGGCAAGGGCAAGGGCGGTGTTTCAGAGGTTTACGGTGGTGCATCCGGATGCGAAGAACTGGATCAAGTGGGCACGGTTTGAAGAGGAGTATGGCAATGAGGATAATGTGCGGGAGGTATATAATCTGGCTGTGGAGACTCTTGGAGATGAGTTTATGGACGAGAGGCTATTTATTGCGTTCGCAAAGTACGAGGCAAAGCTGAAGGAATTTGAGCGTGCGAGGGTTATATACAAGTATGCCCTCGACCGTTTACCACGAAGCAAGTCCCAGCAGCTACACAAGAGCTATACAACCTTTGAGAAGCAGTTTGGTGAGCGCGAGGGCGTCGAGAACGTCATTCTCTCAAAACGCCGAGTGCAGTACGAGGAACAGATTAAAGAGAACCCCAAGAATTACGATGTCTGGTTCGACTATGCCCGCTTGGAGGAGACTCTTGGCGACAAAGATCGCGTCCGTGATGTCTACGAGCGTGCCATCGCCAAAATTCCCCCCACAAAGGAGAAGCGCCACTGGCGGCGGTACATATACCTCTGGATCTTCTACGCGCTGTGGGAAGAGATGGAGGGCCAAGACATTGACCGCACCCGCCAGATTTACGACGAATGCCTCAAACTAATACCCCACAAACAGTTCACCTTTGCAAAGATCTGGCTCCTCAAAGCACACTTTGAGGTCCGACACGGCAACCTCACTGCCGCACGTAAGATGCTCGGCAATGCGCTCGGAACATGTCCAAAAGACAAACTATTCAAGGGCTACATTGCCCTCGAAACCCGGTTGCACGAATTTTCGCGCTGCCGCACTCTGTATGAGAACCACATTAAGTTCTCACCAACGAACGCACAGACATGGATCCGCTATGCAGAGCTAGAGATGGCGCTCGAGGACGACGACCGAGTACGAGCCATTTTCGAACTGGCGGTTGAGGAGGAGAGTCTGGATATGCCAGAACTGCTGTGGAAGAGCTATATTGACTTTGAGGAGGAGAGTGGGGAGTTTGCCCGGACACGGAATCTGTTTGAGAGGCTGCTGCATAAGACGGACCATGTCAAGGTTTGGATCTCGTATGCACATTTTGAGATCAATGCAGATGAGGGAGGCGAGGAAGACGGCGAGGGCAATGATGTGGTCAGTGATGAGGCAAAGGCCCGTGCCCGGGGTGTGTTTGAGAGGGCCTACAAGAGCCTTAAGGCAAAGGATCTCAAGGAAGAGGTAATTTACCCGTTCCATACTACACTTAGCCCTAATGAACATACTAACTCCACAAAACAACAGCGGGTTGTCCTTCTCAATGCCTGGAGATCGTTTGAAAACACACACGGCACACCAGAAGACATCAAAAAGGTGGAGGAACAGATGCCACGCAAGGTCAAGAAGAGGAGAAAGCTCGACGACGACAGCTACGAGGAGTACATGGACTACATCTTCCCGGCCGACGAGCAAGCCAATGCAGGGATGCTCAAACTGCTGCAAGAGGCGCATCGGTGGAAGCAGGCGCAGGCGGCGCTGGAGAAACCGTAGTGGCGGCTGTCTCGAGGCGCAAAAAATATGTATTTTTATTTTATTGTGGATTTTCTCTTTTTTGGTGTTGTGGGAGCCATGTAATGAACGGAGTAGACTGAGGTGGAGCGGTTTCTTTCTAGAATATCATGTGCATAGCTAGCTAGCGGGTCCCCGAAAAAAGACCCCGATGATTATTATGGGTACGAATGTGAAGGTTTTGTCCTGTATTCTTTCCGATCGACTGCTGTGTTTTCCGCCCATATCTGTAACCTAGAGGGCTCTATCTAGCTTGAGTGGACCTTTGAGTTAGTCTGAAGCGAGCCACCCACATCAGAATGTGATCATAGAAAATCACTCGATGACAAAGCCTTGGCGGTTAGTGATCTCCGGTGACGCACTCGATTGTAGTATTGAAGAAAAAGGTACTGGCTGTTATCGTCGTCGAGGTCCTTCGTTTCCTTGCTTGCCCTGTTGGTTCTGTATGCCGCCTTTATTCGCAGTGGAAATAAGTAGGTGAGTGGACCTGTGGCGTTGGGCGTCTTTATCTTGCTTACAGGTTTACTTACTGCTTGGTTCCTAGTCAGTTTAATTCGGGGAGATGCGGTGGATATGGGGGAGTGGGTTGACACTTTTACACGGGGAGTCCATAAGAGCTCATCCTTCTCTGCGCGCAGGCGCTGATGATTTCCTTCTGCTAAAGAGCCTCGGTATACGCGGGGGAGCTGGAATGCACTGTTTTTTTTTTCCTCAGGCCCAATGTGGGCAGGAACCGTCCCTCCGAAAATCAGTTCTCGCCCTCAAGTACACAGCCCACAAGCCCCCCACAGGCCCTCAGAGTACCATAGAGCTAGCTGCAACGTAACCCAAGGCTTAGAACCCAACCTCTCTCTCGCTCTCGCGGTATACTATATGTAGTCAAAGGCCAGAAAGAAAAAAAGAGAAGACCCCACGTGGAAGAGGCGGCTTCCATACACCACTTTGTACCGTTCCTGCTCACGAAACACCATGTCCTGGAGTCTTTGATAATAATGATATAATGTGGCGCATCAAGACGTTGTGGGATGTTTTCGAGGTTGGTGGTAGGCTTGTCTTGGAAGCTTGGCGCGCCAAGGCACATGAGTGATGAGCTATGATCGAGGCTTTTTTTTTTAAGTCATGTCAATTCCGTTTCTAGGTACAAAATGGTCGCATAAAGTTAATACTATGGCGTAAGGGAACCTAACTATGATCGAGGCTTACAGTATGGTATTATATTACCGGAGGGGACGAAGACTGAATGGTTGGTACAGAGGAGCTCATAGACCGTAGCTACGTTAGAGAGATCTCTATGTGGATAATAAATGGAGTGAAAGGACACACACGCCGGGATCAAGAGAAGGCGGCCGCAGGGGCCGGGGCGGACCCCATATCTCACCTGTAATTATTACTATATACCACCGACCATGCATCACGAATCCGATCATATCACCGTAGCCTCTAATGTACAAGTAAAGAAAACGACAAATATTGGCCAATGTGCTGCCAAACGACTAAACAGCCCAAACTTCCATCGTTTCCGTCCGCGGCCAGAATTAAATAATCTCACCAACAATATACGAGCCAGCTGCAGGCGGGGAATCACACGCAAAAGCTGATCAATTTCATGGGTGACGCGGATCCTCAAGAAATTGCTGATCGGGATGTCTGCCCACGGTACCCTTCCCGTCGACGCGTCTAAAGCAGACGACCTTGTGATTACCCCGAGTCGAAGGTTATCAGCCGTTTAGACTCCAGAAAATATTGCATGACATACCTCATGATCAGGGTTGATTGACACATATATACAAGTATGTGCATCGTAGCTGTTTAGGATGTTTGTGAATGTCAGATCTCAACAGCAGACGATTTTGAGCGATTTCCGTTTCCACCCGAATTATCGTGGCCCCAGCGACCGTACTGTCTGCATGCCGAGCCCCAGTGCTCCTCATAAGCTAAAGGTGCACGTGTAGTAGCAGGATACATTGCTTCTGCACACCCGGTGTGGCAACGCCCACTTTTCAAAGTTGGCGGATACACGTAGTAATGATAAAGGTCAAGTGACTGGACATATGTTACAAACTTGGAAGTCTGTTATGTGTATATATATATATACATGTATGTACAGCCACTCTGCAAAAGTGTTCGTGATTCAGATCTCGGAGTGAGACATTTCACTATGGAACCGTGGCGGACCATCAACCCCCCCCCCCCCCCCCTCAGGAGTTTCCAAATGACCAATGGTACCCGGAATCAATGAGGAATGTGATCAATGGCCTACCTTCTTTTATCTACAGTTACGAACTATATCATATATTTTTGTTATTTTGAATCTTAACATTAAAGGTAACGCTAACATTACGGGTGCGCCACACTGCGCACTGAGCGGCTGTATATAGCTGTAAAATCTATTCAAGCACTGGCTAAGCGATGCGCAAGTGATTGATGCTTGTGATATATCCGTTGACTTTGTTATTAATTATAAAGATTAAAATGTACTTCTAAACTGGTCTGCAGTCATGTCAACCCGTCTATATATATATATATAGCCGGTCTTATATACAGACTGCAAGAATCCAACTGTTGCCAGGTAAAAATCATGGTATATGTTGTTGATATTAGAATTACTATATACGGCCGCCATGCATGCATGGTCTTTGAATTTTCGTGTCACCGGTTCAAGCTGGCGATATTCGAGAAGTATCGGGCTATCCCATGACCCGTAGCTTAGTTTTGACACTTTGGTTACAACTCTCTCCTGTTACCCACCACTCATGAAATTATGCAATCTTGAACTCCGCGCGTTATGAATCATGTTGATGAGATCTGAGGTTGATTAGAGAACATATGGTCAACAACCAGGCACCGTTGCTTATTGGAGAGGGCTTCAAAGCCCTCTGCTACGGGTCAAGGGATATATAGCTACATGTAGCTATTTGATAATGAAGAACGCACCTATATATATACTCGCCATAAATATATTCCGTAATCAAGACGTCTCTGTAAGTGTTTCTTAACCGTTAATTAGGCATCTGATGATGCGGGGTGATAAAATACAAAGTGGGATTTTTTTCGTATTCTTAATTATTTACGCTCTGGAGCCACTCCCCAAAACTGAAATCCTGGTAAAAGCGATCGCTCGGCATCTGTCAAAGTATCCACCTCATAATCATCGGTTTGAAAGGATGCTATTATTACAGGCAGCTGCAGTAAAAGCGTATATGATTTGTTGGTAAATTCGTTACATCTACAGTACCGGAAATGGGTATAGCTACCGTATTCCAGTCAACACGCTAGTGGTGCTGCTGTGAGAATACGGTATTGATACGGCATCGGTATGGTATTAATTCTACTTACTATGCCGGTTTAAAACCAGTATTCTTGACTCAATATCGTAGCCCCCCCCCACGGTAGCAGTTTTATCCTCATTTCCGGGGTTGTAACCTCAATATTCCAGCGTGAAACCCCCCCCCCCCCCCACTGTGCTCCATTGAAGTTCTACGAGCCATGAAACCACGCAAACTAATACAATAGCAACACCTTATATATACATGTATCAACGCTCTCATGGCGTCGTGCCCCCCCGGAGCTGGGGCTGAGAGGAACCCAGCATGATAACAACTGGGTACTCGCCACAATCCGCCCCACACACCCTTCCACATTCCACCTACGTACCCACCTACCGTACCTCCACTAAGCTATCCACTACCCACTACCCACTATCCACTCGCAAAAGCGACACCCCCCGGCCAAACCCCCATCAAAGCACCGTCCGTAGAGTCCCCGGATATGACACGAGTATACTTCTCCAACGGGTGAAAGCCGGCCCTCGTTAATCGCTCGTTGATTGTTTCTGTGCTTCATAGATACCCCCCCCCCCCATACACAACTCACAGCTAGCTGGGCCAAGAAAGAAAGAAGAAACCAAACCTCATGCACACATATACACGTCAACCTTGATATCCACACTACACCGACGTGCTACAAACAAACGAGTATGCACCCATGCAGCACCATAGTGGGTCGACCCGACCACAAAGCGCTCCATACCAGCGATGGGGGGGCCAGTCAGTGCACCCACACCCACACCCACACCCAGAACCCACCCCCCAAAGCTGCCTCGAGAGCCATAGCTACAGCCAGCCACCCACATCTATGCACTAGCTACACCTACACTTACCCACCCATACACACACAAACACACTACTACTTACTACTAACCGCCGCGAACACGCACACACCCGCCGCGAGAACACCGCCACGCCCCGCGGCCGGCACACCCATACTCGCACTCGGGGCGCATCCAGCATCCAGCATCCAGCATCCACCTCCATCTCCATCTCCATCTCCATCTCTGCCCCAACCGCAGCCACGGCCACATGCAAGACCAAAGTGCACAAGAGCACATGGATCTGGCGAGCTCCGAGGAGGGCTCTGTACTATGATATGGCGCGCGCGTGGTCCCAGCTCTTCTCCCAAAGTTCCAAGAAGGGGGGGGGGCGCAGGCGCAGTGTTGGTTGGTTGGTTGGTGGCAAGTGGATGGATGGATGGCGTCCCCCCAGCTATATATTTACCTATATATTTGCTTTGCCAAGACATCCACACCAGGCCGAGTGATGGCTTGTGACTGGGGGCTGGGCTGGGCTGGGCTCGGCGGAGGGGTATGGCGAGATGTCAGGAGATATGGCGCAGTGGTGGTGATAGAGAGAGAGGGGGTGATGATGATACTGTCGGCTGGACAGCGCCGGGGTGGGCTACATCTATACTACGCACATCATGTTCATGCACAGCCGTCGGTGTGCAGTGCAATGTATGAGCAAGCTATCCATTCCGTGATTGTTACCATCGTCACATTTTCATTCACGAGGCATCCAAGCGTCCAGGAAATCCAAATTATTTCAAACTCCTCTATACCCCCCCCCCCCGCCCTGTCCCCCCGCCTCCCCTGCACCCTGCACCCTGCACCCGCCCCCCCCACCTCCCCCCGCACGTCTCTACGCCCCCACCTTTGCCGAATACTTCCCCGCCGCCCTCTCAAACAGCTCCTCCTTCTCCCTCAGCTCCCTCAAGAACGGATGCGCCTCTGCGGCCTCCGTCGCCTCCAGCTTCGCCCTCCACTCGTCCGCATCCTTGCCCGCGATGGTCGCCAGCACCAGCATATTCGCCAGCGCGTCCGCGTCGTCAGCCTTCTTGTCGAGCGCCTGCTGCAGCGCCACCTCGGCCTCCTCCAGGCGGCCCAGGTGCAGCTCGGCCACGGCCTGGCCGACGAGCGTGCGGCACGTGGACGAGGCGGGCGCCTGGGCGAGCTCCTCAAACACGTAGTAGGCCGACTGGTACTTTTCGCCGCCGATGCGCAGGCCCAGGTACGCCTCGGCGAGGTTGACGAGGAGGCTGTCCTGCGCCCAGCGCTTGGCCGTCTGCACCTCCTTGAGCGCCAGGTCGGTGCGGTTCTGCGAGAGCCGCAGATGCACGGTGAGGGCGACACTGGTAGCACGCACATGCATCATCAGCAATTGCTCCTGGCCCCACAAGCAGTGGTGGTGGGTTGAACTCACGCTTCTAGACTGTTGACGTGGTTGCTCAGCAGCCCCAGCGCCTCGTCGCTCCGTCCCTCGTTCTGGAGGACGATGGCACCAAGGACCTGGACCGTGGCGTTGTCGGCCGCGGACTCGACGAGGGCCTCGACGGCGGCGATGGCAGCATCCTTGGCGCCGGTGGTGTACTCGGCAAAGGCCTTGACGGCAGCGAGGTCGGGCGTGCCGGACTCGGACTCGAGCTCGGAGATGACGGAGGGGGCGTCACCGAGGGCGATGCGGGCGCGGAGGACGTAGATGCGTGCGGGGAGGGCGTTGGAGGGGGAGAGGGTGCTGGTGTCGGTGTCGAGCACGGCTTGGTACTGGCCGCTGAAGAAGGCGGTGTGCATGGCGAGGAGCTCTGGTGGGGGGGGTTAGTTTGCTGTTTGGGGGGGGTAGACATGTGGGAGGGGGGGATAGGGACCTCCTTCGCTTGAGAATGGATCCATGGCCAGTGTGTGTATGATCTAGGTGAGCTGTGGGATTGCTGGTGTCTGTGGTGGAGGTTTGTGTGTGTGTATGTGTGGTGTGTGTGGTGTTGATGGTGTTGAGGGGGGAGGTGTTGGGTGTGGGAGCAGAGGTTCAGTGTGTGGTCTGCGTGAGCGTCTGGCAGCCGGCAGCCGACAGAGCCGCCGACCGTGGAAGATTGATCATGAACCGCCCGCAGCCTCTTCTTCCCCCCCCGCGTCCGACTCGCAGTGGGCAGCGGCGGGGGGCCCGTCTGCGGGTCTCGCACAGCTACAATTACATGTAGATTCTGTATATACACACACTGCATGCATGTATCTATTTGCATAATGCTTGACTGAAATACTTGTGAAGAAAATCAACTCTGCGTGCCCGAGCCATCACTCGGCTCTGGCTGATGCTTTCCGCGGGCCGGCGACAGACCGCACACAGGCCGGGTGCTGGGCCTCTCTGCGCTGGGCCTCTCTGTGCTGGGTCTCTCTCTGTCTGCCCCCGGCACATGATGGCATACTCACGGCCGGCAGTACATCCACGAACAAGACCACGCCCTGAGTGAGAGTTCCGCCGGATCAACGTCACCAAACACCAGGCGACGGGCAGCGCAGACGACGCCGGGCACAGAGACAGAGGCAGAGGCAGAGGCAGGGACAGAGACAGACAGAGACAGGCAGAGACAGACAGAGACAGGAACAGAGACAGACACAGGAACAGAGACAGACGCAGGACAGGCAGCCAGACAGACGCGTTACCGCAGACGCTGCACGCTCGCCAGCGATATCACGATCAGCATCACCATCACCATCACCACCACCACCACCACCACCACCACTCCTCCATCAGCCGTATATAAACCACGCGGGCCATCTTCATCAGAGCGCCAACCAAGTGGATTCAAGCAGTAGTAGTACATCATCAGAGAGTGTCTGTCTGTCTAGCATCCAACTCCCCCCCCCGGCCACCCCCTTCGTCCATCAACCACCAGCTCCTACTCCAACGCCCGTGTCAAACGGCACATCACCACCACCACAACCACCAGTCACCACAACCACCACAATCACAATCACAACCGCAACCTCCACCATATAGCCACTGCTACACCAAGCAATCAATCTCAATCAACCTACACACACACCCCTCACTCTGATCCAGCATCTATCCCCCCCCCCCCATCCCTCCGCTGACCCAGACCCCCAGCCGGCAGTCAGTGGATGTCCGCACCACCCGCCGCTGACAGGAAACGAAAACCCTCGACCACCACCCCCGACAGCAGCACCACCCCCGCGTCCAAGCTCCCCAAACTCACGCCCCCCCCAACCACCACCGCCACCACCGCCGCCGCCGCAATGTCCGCCCAGCCCCCAATGACCCTCGCCGCCCAGCGCCGCGCCCAGCTCCAGCAGCTCCTCAACGCGCAGCCTGGCATGACCGAAGAGACAAAGCAAAAGTACATGACGGGCCTCGACGGCCTGCGCAATGTCGTCGAGACCAAGGGACCCAGCACCCCCGAAGGCCAATCCGCCCAAGCCCGCTACGACACCATCGTCAACAAGCTCCGCAACGCCGTGCGCGTCCACCAGGCCCAGCAGCAGCAGCAGCAGCAAAACAACTTTCAGCCCCAGCAGCAGCCCCAGCAGCCCCAGCAACAGGGCGGCATCGCCAACGCGGGCCAGGCCGCGCTCAACAACATCCTCGGCCCCAATGCGCGCTCAACCTGGATTCTGCCGCCCAACATCACGCCGGCCGACGCGGACCGCTGGCGCACCGAGATCCAGACAAAGCTCACGCAGGTGGGGCAGAAGATGAACACGGCGCGCAACCAGATCCAGCTGCTGACGCAGCAGGCGCAGCAGCCGGGCGTCACGCCCGAGCAGCAGCGCGATATCCAGGCAAGGATCGCGGAGAGCACCCAGCACTTTCAGCACTTTAAGGACGTCATCAACAAGTTTGGCCAGCAGCAGAAGATGCTGGCCGAGCAGAAGCAGCTCCAGCAGCAGCAGCAGCAGGCGGCGCATCTCCAGCAGCAGCAGCAGCAGATGTTGCTCCAACAGCAGCGCGCGGGGCAGCAGCAGGCTCAGGCACAAGCTCAGGCCCAGGCACAGGCACAGGCACAAGCGCAGGCACAGGCACAGGCACAGGCACAGGGGCAGGGGCAGGGGCAGATTGCCATGCAGAAACCCGTGCAGCAAGGCGTGGTCCCGGAGGCACATGCCGTGAACCAACAGCAGGCGGCGGCGATGGCGCAACAACAGCAGCAGCAGCAGCAGCAGGCAAACATTGCAAACAACATCCAGCAGAGCCCGCAGACCCATCATCCCCAGCAGCAGCAACAGCAAGTCCTCCAGCCCACAGGCCAAATGCAGCAGCAGCAGCAGCGCCCGCCGCAGCCTCAGCAGCAGCAGCAAGCACCGAATCCCCAGCAGCAGAACCCCGGCGTGGCTGTTTCAAATGCCCAGCAGCAGCATATTGTCCCGCCCGCCGCACGAGCAGACTCGCCAGCCGGCCCGGCCCTCAACGTAGCCGCCAATCGGGCCACCATGTCTCCGGCAGCGCAGCAGCCACCTCTCCAGCAGCAGCAGCAGCAGCAGCAGCAGCAGCCCCAGCAAGCCCAGGCCCAGACTGTCGTCCGCCCCCCAATCCAGCAGCCCCCCGCGCAGCAGCAGCAACAGCAGCAGCCCCCTTCGCAACAGCAACGCGCATCAGTCCCCCCAGCGCAGGCCGGCACCCAACCAAACTCACCCGCACCCCGCGCAGGCTCCGTCCAACCCGCCCGTCCCCCCACCGCCGCCGGCACCCCCGTCTCTACAACCCCCCAACAGCAACAGCAGCAGCCACAGCCACAACAGCAGCAGCAACGTATCCAGGCCGCATCCACCGCCTCCGTGGCCTCCCCAACAGCAGCCTCCCACCCATCCCTCACCTCGCGCGACGCAGCGCTCCCAACCCGCGACACCGCCCAGGGCCTCCGCCGCGACATCCCAAAGAACCTTGCTGTCGTGCCGCCGCAGCCCGTTGCAATGCCGCCTGCCAGGCCGACGCTCTCCGGCGGGATGAACTCGTCGGGGAACCAGATGATGAGCACGCCCGCGCTCGTCAAGCAGCCCGCCTTTGAGTTTGATGAGGGCGGAATGGGCCTGCTGAGCAAGCGCAAGCTGGAGGAGCTGGTCAAGCAGATTGATCCAGAGGAGAAGCTGGATCCGGATGTGGAGGAGGTTAGTGTTTTTGAACCAATCTTTTTTTTTTTTTTTTTTTCTCACGTTTTTTCACGTTTTTTCACGTTCTTCTTTTTTCTTTTTCTTTTTGGCTATGGGATGGATACATTGCTGCTGCCCATCCTCACATCTCCCCCACCACCCGTCACTCCAAACCCAGCATCCAACCCATCATTTCCACTCTCTCCCTCACTCTCTCTCTCTCTCTCTGCTTACCTCATCACACCCCTCCCCCACAATCATTAACCCCTTTCCACACAGCTAACACAGCACACACACAACACAGTCCATCCTCGAGCTCGTCGACGAGTTTATCGACAACATCGCCACCACGGCCTGCAAGATGGCCAAGCTGCGCGGCTCCGACATGCTCGACATCAAGGACATCCAGATCATCCTCGAGCGCAACTGGAACATCCGCATCCCCGGCTACGCCGCCGACGACATCCGCACCGTGCGCAAGTTCAACCCGGCGCCCGGTTACCACCAGAAGATGGCGGCGCTGGCCGCGCAGAAGTCGCTCAACCAGACGGCGGGTAAGGGGGGCGATTAGAGGGGGGTGGTTGGGATGGGATGGGATGGGATGGGATGGGATGGGATGGGGGTGGGATGGGATGGGGGTGGCTTTTTCTGCCTTTATTGGTCTTTTTTTCTTCATTCACTGGGCTTCTTTCCTCGGTGGCTGTGAGGTGGTAAAAAGGCTTTTGCGTGTTTCTGTCTGTCTGTACTCATCATTTCTCAGTAGTCATTTTTCTTCCTTCTTCTTGCATTTTTTCTCTCCTTCTTCTTCTTTGGTGTTGTTTTTTTCTTTCCCTTTCCTTTATATTTTCTCTCTCTCTCCTCTTTCTTCTTTCCTATTCCATCCCACCATTCCGATTCCGCCCACCTACCACCTATTTTTTTTTCCCCATACGCATTGTTTCTTTCTCTTCTGCTTCTGGTTTGTTTTATTCTTGCTGCATGTTCCAACCACCACCACCACCACCACCACTACTACTACTACTACTACTACTGGCGTGGATGTCCAAAGTTCAATAAAGAGTAATTAAAAAAAAATAAAAAATAAAAAAGAAGAAATAAAATAAAAACACCTCCTCCGTATCCCATACATACATACATACATTACAAACATGTACCGGGGGGGTCAACCATAAATACCGAGAATCTGATAAGATAAACACACCCATTTTCACAGCAGGATTCCCTTATCAGATTCTTCGTATGTAATTACCCTCAACGCCCGGTACATTACTACGTGTATACATACATGTACGTGTAGGGAAACGACTAGTGGGCTCATAGAAAAAAAAACCCCAAGCCAAGGAAGGTAAAGTAAGGGAATGGCATGCCCCGGGGGGGGCGATTAAATGGCCTTTTTGAGCAAGAGTCCTTAGTTATATTGCGAGTATGTGCGTACATACATAGACCGCAGTACTCAGCTGTACATGTGGTGGCGGTCAAAGGATAGTATGTGATATCGAATCTGTATGGGGCCGCTATAGGCAACTAGAGTGTCGCGGGAAGGGCGTAGGAATACTGTTAGTATCGAGACTATTTTTAGCAGGTCCGTGGTTTTCCAGAGTAATTCCCTTCCAGCTCTTCCGGAGAAATAGCGCACGGTGCCCCAGAGTTCAGGCTCGGCCTCGGAGATTTTCATGCCGACGGGTAGATTGTTACCGGAATATTCCATCCACCGGAGGGTTAGGGATTGTCTGTACCTTTTTATAGTACATACATAGCTCTATACACATCAATGCGCTTATGTTTCCCAAACAGGTAGTCGAGACTTTGATTATGCTAACTCACTTGATAAATATGGTTTTATATATGATACCGATGCAATGCAGGTAGAGTACAAGCAACCATGCTACGCAGATGATGAATGGTAGATAGGTCAAATGAAGCGAGAGAAGCCCCAGCCTAAAACAAAAACCCAATAAACAAAAAACCGTTATTCCAAAGAAAAAAAAGAAAAACCTGAAGGAGAAACGAAAAAACTCAAAAAACTCCTACAGACCCAAAATCCACCGACCCCAGAAATGCCCAACCCAGAGCGAGACCGAAAACGAGAGGAATGCAAAGAAAGGAGACGGTAAGGATGCAGGACAATAAACAATAAGCGTACAGACATGTGAATTTTCAAGAGATTGGTGATACAGGCTCTTGCTCGTCAATCATCATCTTGCTCAAAATCCCTGTTAGTAAGGGGTTACCCCCGCGTTCTTCAAGCATCGTGTTTGCTTTTTTGTGCAAACCATAAAGCACTTTGCGCGTATAATCGAAGCTTCCGGTCTTTTCCATGTACTTAACCGCGTACAACTTGACGTCATAGTCCTTCGTGTGTTGTTTCAGAATGTTTAGGAGTTGCCGATTCGACTCGTCTGTGCGTATCGCATGGATGATTGGAAACGAAAACTTCCCTTCCGTCAAGTCCTCGGCAAATCCTTTGTGTTTTGCATACTGGGATATATTAGTTTGAATCCGAAAGAAATCGTTGTTAAAGAGATTCTTGTACCTTGTCGCATTGAAGATTTATGTAGTCGTCACGTATCTGGTAGATGAGCCCCATCAAATTGACAAGAGGAACGTAATCCTCAGTAGAGGCACTCTCAGACTGCATGAGTTTCACAGCAAGACGGAAGAGGCCACCAGTTTCTAAATTCAGAAGTCAGTATCGATAGAAAGTGTTAAAGGTGGAAAAGGGGGATCTGACTGTTGCTGACCATCTCCAAGTAATCGTCCTCCGATGGCGTTGTCAACGAATCCCTCCAAAAGAGATCCATCCCCTGTCCGCGGTGAAGATTCAGGAGCTCTTCTGTGAAGATCTTGAGAACATTCGGGTTGTTTAGCTTTGACAGCTCATCCAACGCACAAAAGTACACGTAATTGGCAGAGTTGATTGTTTGGGCTACTCCGAAGATACTATGAGCTACGGGGACACCGCGACGAAGGTTCGAGCTGTCCTCGACATCGTCGACTCTGTAACCCTCATGCTGTTAGCCTTCAAGAAGAAGCCATGGATGATTGATTAGTAGCTTACAAGAGTGAAGCTGTGTGCAACATAGCCACGACTTTGCTTATGATCTCTAGCGAAGCATCAGGAACCTTAAGCCAGGTATTGAAAGCCACCAGAAGCTGGTGACGGATGTCCTTTCCTGGGTGCTTGAGCAAGTGGTCATAAGGTTCAAGGAGGATCTGTCCAGAGTTTAGCTATTATCGAGATCCCCATAGACCAGCGCCCTATTTATTACCTTTTCCTTCTCCGCCGACCAAGTCTGCTTGTACCCAGCTGCTGCTAAAACGTCTGCATTCCGAGGAGCTGAGGTACCTTTACCGTTACCGTTAGTATGGCCGTTCATCGATTCAGCTGCTTTCGATTCCATGTGCATTCTCGTATTATAATGGGTTGTTGTTTGGGTTGGTGTTGCCACTAGAACTACAGACGTTTGTGATGATGATGATGATGAGTCAAGTGATGAGTGAGAGAAGGAGGAAGGGGGTGTTGATTGATAGAAGAGAGAGGATAAGGAGGAGGAGGTCAAGCGTTCTAATACTGATGGGAGCAGCATTCTACTTTACTGCGCAGGGACATCAAGACACGAGTACGACGGCCAGTACTTAACTAGCGGTGGGGCCCCACGACAGGGTTTTGCAGTGATGGTGGTGGGGCGCATGTTGCAGTCGTTGCCTTTCCCTTGCATGTGACTTGAGTAAATCCCTCCACCGATGCCCCGCCGTATACGTAGGAGATCCTCATTCCTCTCTGCAAGCACTGGTGAGCCTGGTTTTTCAGCTCGCAGCCGCGGTTACCTACATATGCTAAGCGAAACCCAATAGTCTCTGCCGGTGCTACACTATTGCTCTTGGTGGTACTGGAGGAGGAGGAGGAGGAGGAGGGGGAGGAAGGGGGGACGGGGAGGGGGACGGGGAGGGGGATCGATATTCTCGATGAGAATGTGCAATTATGTCTGCAGATTCAGAATACCAAGGCCTCCCTTTGTAAAGTTTATGGATTCTCTGTTTGTAGGCTGGTTTCTCCTGGGGCGTGGGAAGCGGTTGGTACCTACATTTCGATTTGTTCTATCTACGCCGCAATCATGCGGTGCTTTTTATGGATCTCCGTCAGAGGGCAAAATAAGCTTGATACTAAACATCCCCTGTCTGAAGCTGTCTCAAACTGCATGCTCACACTAAGGAAAGGCTTCGCTTGATAGGTTAAAACCATTTTCATTTCTTGCCGAGCGAGCAGACCGAGAAACTAATAGATGCCCTTCTGCAACTGGCATCCCCCAAATACAGCATGGGGTTCAAAAGAGTGCCATGTTGGCGGTCTCCTTCCCGGTTGTCATTTTGTATTCTGCATGCTGTGTAACACGGGCACATGCTCAGCTTGACCAAACCACTACATACACTGAAATTTAATTAGGCCCTTTGCGCAAAAGACTCCAGCTCCAAGTTCAGTCAACCGGTCGTACAAGTAGATTAGAGCCAGCTCTATCTGCGCAAAGGGTCTTCCTATTATGCGATAACAGGTAAGTTGGGCGAAAAGTGTGGGGTAATACATAACCCCGCTGATGATCGTCACTTACATAGGGATCTAGGTTTCATGAGCTGGACCACAGGTTTCACGAGCTGGACTCGCAGGTTAATGCCCTTAGGGTGTTGTGCATACTACACGAAATCGAGCACTTGGGCAGAAAGCCCTGCCTTTTATTGGCCAAAAATCCTTGTAAGTCTTTGCCTAAAACAGCAATAATCTCTGTCCAACCTGTCCGAATTTCTGTTCAACTAGCTAAAACTCTCCATTGGTCATACGGGTGCAACAACCGTTCAAACATAACTTGTCACTCGCACACTATGCTTGACAACAGGCAACGTGTCTTGAGTGCTGTTTCTACATTCAAACATTTGCCACGAACACACGAAGGGTGGTTCCAGATAGTACAGGTCACTCGGGGCAGGCAAGAATAGCCTCGTCTGGCAATACCTCCTAGTTTAGTCCACTTCTCTATGACCTAGACCCCTGTATATCAGATCCCGAGTAATACGATGAGGATTCTTTCACAAGCGGCTCTTGGACATGATCTTCAGAAGGACGGCTTGGCACCAGAATTCAGGCGAAGGCGAGTAAGTCCTAGGAGCCACCATCCAGCCCTGCGTCAAATTAACTCTTTCTAGGGAACCCTGTCTAAGAGTTCCAGAGCCACAAGAATAATCACATCCCCAGACAACTTCGTGTAGGACCCGACATATCGAATTTCGAAGCTTGAAATATAAATTTTCTGGTTAGGCAATTATAAGATTTGGCCGTCAGGTTTGTTGTCAGAAAGATAGCTCAATGCGCCCGGAGCTCCTACTCTTCTCTCTGATCGTGATGCTTGGCGCTCTCAATGATATTGCCACCGGCTTTGATGTACGCCAGTGAGAAAAATAGAGGAGAGGATATGATGAGAGTGGCCTTTGTCTTGAAGAGAAGGAGATAACACAGATCTTGATTCTTCTAGCCGCCTGCTAAGGCTCCCGGGTGCTCTCCCCCAAATAGGATCTTCTCTCAATCATCAAACACAATATCGGAACATTATCCAGACTCTATCGACAGAATATACCCAAATTAGCGCGAAGTGGTAGCGAGATTTCATGCAATATAGAAAATTAACTATAATATTGTGTTGCTGCTACCAGAAATTAACAGGATTTACAGGCAGTCTCTTAAGAGTATAACCTATTTCTCGCTCTCAGGAAGGATGCTCGAGCTTTTCGAAAATTTCGACTAGCCTTCTTCTCCAATACTCAAGCCAAAGATCACGCTGGTGCCTGATACTAATAAGTGCTTAAATGTGCATTGACTATATTTGGGAAGAAGATGAAAGCCTACGAAGATCAAGTGATGGAAGTTTGATGATTATGTGGCCTGTTTGTAATCCGCCACCTATTACGACAAGTTGTTTAGGCATGATGTTGGTAGGTGCAAATTTTCCTGCCTCCAGGGCTAAGATGATGTTTCATCCACTGCGTCTTTGGGGGTGGCCTCTTTAATGCCCCCTCCCCCCCACTTCCATCCACTAATGTCGTTGGGCTTAGGTCAGCTCTCGGTCATGGGGGATGATACTGGTTTACAAGAAGCAGGTGCATTCTCGCTAGACCCACTATTCAATAGCCTCTCAGATGCCCCCTCGCTCCTCACTTTGGTCAGAAACACAGGTAAATGTCAAAACTGTACATCGCCGTTGAAGAGTCTTCCCCTACGTTATAATTATAATAGGGAACATATATTCAAAGACATGAGCCAACAGGACGCTGCAGAATTCGAAGTCGCAAGTGGGAAAGAAGGAATTAGTGATAAGGGGTACCTGACATATTGGTTTCAAGAGGGTGCTTTGGCCTGTTAACTGACGTCGCTGCTACTACATAGCTACCGCCGCAAGAAGTCTCTTACAGATAACAGCATTTGGCTGATTCACCCCTAAATGATATTCCATGCCCTCGGGAGGTACCCACATGTCCTTTCTCACTGTTTAACACATCACTCTACGTCCATACTGCTATACACTTAAGAGTAAGTGTTTTATAGGATTCATGCTTAACTAAGCTACAATCACGATCAATCACTCGGGAGATTTCTTGGCACAATGGAGGGGATATTCGACAAGAAATGTCCAAGTTGGATAAAGATGATTTAACTCACTTCTACCACTACAGACTGACTTTTCCAGGTGCGCCTAGCTATTGGCCAGTCCACAGTCGGCGAAATTTTTTTACAATCGCCGAAAACCAGATCTTGGCACTATTCCCCAGCAGTATATCCCATAGTCCGTCAATGCTGACCCTTTCTCGCGGGGGCCAAAAACCACATGAAACCCGAGCGAGGGATTGGCCAGAGGCCGATTCAGATCCAACAATTGATAACGATTTGTTAGCACTAGCCACCCTTTTGGCCCCCACGAAAAAGGGTCAGCATTGTCTTGACGGACTATGGGATAATGCCTTGCTCTCTCAGCACCCCTCTTTTCTCTCCTGATTGCTCTCCGTTCACCCTCGGGTGACTCAACTGAAAGTTTTCTTTCTTTTGGGAGCAGCTAATATTACGGTTTTGCCCATGTCCTAGGGTTAGGGTTAAGTTATAACAGAGTTATTGGATAAATTTTTTGGGGTGGGTTCCTTTTTAACTAACTGACTTTTTACTTTCTTTCTCTATTGCTTGTTTTAACTGGTAGATTTTCATTCTAAATAATCATATAGATATTTTTTAATAACAAACTCTAGCTCTCAGATCCCAAATTCGTTTTTACAGCCACTGCCATCCATGACTCCACGTAACCAAATTGATAGCCACATAAACGGGCCCAGAATATGTAGAATCTGGTTAATAAATAAGCACGCGAAAGTGCGATTCTTATCCTTATTCGTTTGCAATTGGCCCTGAATTAAATCCTCCTCAGCTTGCGCAATCGAAAAAAAAAAAAGAATATAGACTAAATCTAGCTAAAAGCAAGGTGACCATGAGAGCCTAAAGATCCGTAAAATGTAAGATGTATGCCACTAGAGACGGGCCTCAGAGATAGGTTCCACAGCACAGCACTGACTTCCTTTCCTCACCTGCGTACCGCAAGCTTGCATTGTCTCATTATGCCCTCTAAATATATACATGCACTCAGGTATTAAACCACCTAAACACAGAACGAAGCGGCTTACAAAGAATACAGTCGTTTATTTATGCCCATCACGTGACTATCCCGCCGATTGTTTTAAACAGATAAGATTATCAGATTATGTTAGCAAAAAAAACGTTACAAATTTATAAAATCGTAGGACATAATGTACGCATTGGAAGTGTTAATAATATAGTTTAGATAAATATTTAAATCTATTAAATACGGTGAAGGAAGTTTTTTTTTGCAGCACTGGGCTAGCTATCGGCACCGCCAAATCGGAGGCATCGATATATGATGTTGCCACCCACTAGGTTTAGACAAGTTACATCCTTCTCTACACCAAGAACACGTAATTTCATATGAATTCGTAGTACAAGCCAAAACTGGGGGTACCTGGCAAACCATACGCCCAGCCGCCCTGTCAAGCGCTATCATCATATAGTGTCACTCGACTCTCTATTTGTCTTGGCGTAAAATCCCACTTGCTCCAACGAACACAACCCGCCAACTAAAAGGATAGCTTCATTAAGTCGGTTTGAATGGCGATCAAATAGCCGATGCTCTGCTTGGGTTGTAGGCGGCCGCTTCGGAGAACTGAGTTTTAGTCAACGGGTCTGGATTGAGATGTTTCTGGATTGGGTGAACTATTAAAATGCCATGCGCGTATATACAATTTTTCACGATAATATCATTTTGCATACTGTATCCCCACAGTAGATGGGTTTGTGGCCCGTGAATAGAGAATAGTTGTTGCCAAAAAATAATGGGATCTGTCTCGTGGCCTTAGCTAGCGAATATGAAATTAAAGAGTATAGCCCCACCTCTTCTTTTCGAAGGTTCTCTATTTTTCTCTTACACATCTTTAGGTGAATTGTTTCTTCCGATTCTAACATCAGTGTCATCTCCCGCAAGATAACTAGAGCGGAATCGAAATGGTCCATTCAGGCGGACTGGCCACAGGCATGATGAGACATAAGAAACTTATGGAATCCTAGACCTACATATAGTCAGCCCTTATTCGTAAAAAGAAGCGGTTCTCTGCAAAGATATATGAGAATCAAGTAGCATTGGCAGATCATCGTTGATATCTCTCGTGATTATAGTTACACCAAACTATACTATTAAGGTTTTCCCAGAGCCTTATTCAAACCTTAATCAACCCACCGACTTCATGTAGCCAGTACTAGGCCTATTTTCAGCCCTCCGACCGCTTGAAAGTGATGAACACGAGACTAAGCAAATAGTACTAATTGGATCTGATACTGTTGGTGGGTCTGGACTTGTCTTAGCTGGCTGCGGAGTGTATCTCACAAGCCTGGGGCTTTGACTCTAAGACAGAGGGTGTCTCTACAGAGTATCCTCAAACACCCCAACCTTCCTCTCACGCTTGGGGCTGACCCATACACTTGAACCCTTTCTCGGATGAAAGATGCATGTCAGTACAAGCTACCAGGAAAGGTCTCATACGATAGGTTCCAGGCCCAGAAGCCACTACATGTATGTAAAAGGCCCCTCTCAAAATCAGTGGCGAGGTTCCCAGGTTGGTGCTCGGACCAAATGTCAGGTGGAGCACCGCATGGTCTTGAACTCCCACGAGACCAGAGTGCCGTTAAAGTTTTGGGTTTCCTTCCGCTCAGAGTACACCTAGAGATCACTGTGAGCATGCTAGCATTCATACCAAGACTTCGTGACGGACTTGAAAGGCTCGCGATCGAGCCGTTCCTATCGTGATTTGGAACTACATACCATAACGAAATAACCCATACATTGCAATGCTTATTTTCAGAGGATATTCCAAAAGGCAGAAGATACGATTGGCACGTTGCGGGGTGTTGGTGTTGACTACATCAATACATATGGTTTTGGCCAGTTATGGTTTGGTATAAGCGAAGGTTCGCCTCATAACATTACACGCACCAGAACCCTAGCCCTACACAGACCAATGGACCTCAGCGAGCACGGAGCGCACTACGATTTGTGTTTGGAGCTCAATATCTATAGCATCCGAGTGATATTCTATGATGCGGTGTACAAGTTGAAATAGCAGAAAACCACATTTTAAAAACAAGAAACACGTTATATTCTTACTACCGTTACATCGTTCATAAGACTCATAAAAGCGACAGAAGAAAAAAAATATGGCAAGAAATGGTCTAAATCAAAAATCAAGCGACCCATTGAGTTGGTTCTGCCGTGCAATTTGATCCTCCCTGGGTGACTCTGCCACCTTGGTTAATAAGAACGTACTAGTAAGTGTCCGGACAAATGAAATAAGAGACCAAGAGAGCAGTGTAACCTGAAACAAGACAAATCCAACGCCACGCCTAAAAAACAAAAGAGAGGAAATATACCTATCACCTCAGCCCTAACAAAAGAAAAACACGCGCCCAAGTTCGATCATGAATTAAAATAAATTCCCGCAAAAAACAAATCACATCCAATCACCACGACCCAAACAAAAACCTCGCTACACGCTTCAGTCTACTCTCGCCATGCCCGCTACCACCACCGCCATAGTGACTAGGCGATCTCGCCATCTTATCCCGCCGCGAGCCATCCCCACCAAGCCATGCCGGCGGTGGTGACGGCGCAGGCGAATACGGATTCCTTGACCTCTTCGACCTAAACATGGGCGGGTGATTCTCGGTACCCATGTAAAACATTGACTCTACCTGCGGGCTCGCTGACCTGCGCCTACTGCTATGCCTCGGCTTGTCGCAGTATATCTGTACCGGAGGCGGAGGAGGTGGAGGAACAGGCATGGACTTGCGCTTCCGCGACGACTTCCTGCGTACCTTCTGCTCGCGCTCGCGCTCATTGTAGCGTGCGTTGTACTCTGCAAAGGTGCGCGAGTGCGGCGGGTATGCGTCTTTGGGCGTGAAGTGATGCGTGTGGTAGCGGTTGTAGGCAAGGTCTTGCTTGACGGAGAAGAGAGGGGCGTCGCGCTTGCTTGGGCTGCGCTGAACGGGGGTGTAGATCTGCCCTGATCCTCCTGATGATGGATAGGCGTAGCGGTATGGATCGCTGCTTGGTTGGGGAGTGTAGCTGTGGGCGGCGCTATTGGTGTACCTCATTCTGAAGGTAGGCTTAGGGATGTAGATCCCGCGATTCTCAAGTGTAAAGCTAGCACTGGTTGGAGGATATGGAGTAAGTAGTGTTATTGGACGTATGAGATGATCGGTGGGGGATAACGACCTACCTTCCAAGCTTATATACGTAGGTTCCCACAGGACGGCAATGGCTTAGCTGATATTGACCGTACCTCACAAGAGGCATGAGAACTCATCGGTATTTGTAACTACTTCGTCCCTTCTCTGATCCGAACTGATGAGTGGCCTCTGGCGGGGCTCAGCATCAAACTTTAAACCTCATGATATGTCTCTGCCCAAAACAATGGTCACAGGTCGTGTAATACAAGAATAAAATAGTACCTGATGAACCCTGGATCAAGAGAACGCGCATATTTATGACGCAACCCAGCTTGGAATGTTCTCAATTTTGCAAGTCTTGGCCCATTTTGTTTGTCGCAGAAGGAATAGTAATAAAGCCATAAATGGGTCATTTGGGTCGTGTGCGCTCTTCTCAGCAAGATGTATTTAACTTTTATGTCTTGAAGGGAATTAGCTGTGCGTCATAGTCAGAAGGCTGAACCCGGTGGACCCCTTCTAGAAGACGTGAAGTCTGGTGGTGGGGGGAAGGGAAAAGGGGGGGTGAGGGGGGTAAGGGGGGGGGATGGGGATGAGGGGTGAGGGGGGAGGGGGGATGAAGCTAACATGCCCATGTGCACACATCATGATCCACGCGTGGTAGTTGCAGAGTGCCTGCCTGCTTGATTGATTAATCGATCGCTTGGGTGCGTGCGCATGCAGGCACGCCAGAACGAAGCTTCGCCTTTGGATTAGATACATGTATTACGGGGCAACTCTCCCCTGCATCTGATCTTGATGTAGAATACATGTACATATATAGGGCCTCCAGCCATATCTCTCCATATAGCGGCATCTAAACAATAGTAAACATCGGGCATGAGAAAATATATAGAAGCGATGTGGTGATGGCTGTGCCCTCATCTTAGCATTCATCTTCGATGCCCCTGTTCATCTTCCTCCTCTTCACGCGGAACCACTTATTCCCTGCAAGGCGACTATTACGCCCCAAGCAGGAGAAATCTTCCCCCAGACACCCCCCTACTTATGGCAAAAATGAAGGAATAAACGGCAGTTAGACGACTATGTATGTATGTATGACCGCGTCATATTTAAAACCTGGATAGCCTCAAGCTGATCATGTGGGCGGTTCCGGGTTGGGACCTGTCACACCCGGTCACTCGGTCGGTGATTAGGCGATAGCGTGACTACCAACAGCCCTGGCGTCACACCATGCAACTGTAAGCGCTGATGAACATTTACTTAAACTGCTATCGCACGCCCCAGAAATGGATCTTTTGACGTTATTCTGAGCCATGATACAATCCGGGCATTCTATCATTGACCCGCAGTCCGGAGTACGCTAGTGGCCCAAAAACGATTTAGCGGTGCAGTTTAAAGGCGAATGCCTGGACTTCAAGGCAACACCACGAGAATAAGCTAGAAGGGCAAAAAATCCCCTGAATTGAGAATTCAACAGATACGAGTAACCAATCGAGGTGCGTGCTATTCCCCTTCACATACACTTCAGTTGTTGAGGGCATCGGCTGAGCTAATATTAGTTTGGTAACCACATTGGGCTGTTCAGCGATCACTTGAATGAGAGGGCCGAAAGAGAAATCTTGATTGGTCTAGAAGGCTAGTCCTCACGCCACATAACTACATTTCCACCGGCCGGCGCTTTAAAACCTAATTTTGAAGCCATGCCTCGCACTTGATCATGATGCCACATCAAGATGCAAGTCTCGATCTCCCTAAAATAATCAAGGATACCAAGAAAGACAGCGGAGGAAGGGAATTCGGGATGAATGGCAGTACCGGTGGAGTGCAAGTACAATATTGTTCGCTTAAGTTCATAACCAACGAACGCTTATGGATATCCTTCATTGCAGAAGATATGTTTTCTATGAGTTAAACAAAAAAAAAAAAAAAAAAAAAGATATGTTTTCTCTTAGAGACCGTGACGGTTAGGTTACCGAGGGATTGAAGTACTGTCGTTCACGGGCCCTGGGTGTTGACGGACAGGCCAAAAGAGAGACAGCTAAGCCAAGCTTTGCCTGCAATCCGTCAATACCCAGTATCCGCCAATACCCCGTGAACGACAGTACCGCCAAAACTCGAAAAAATTGGCTATGCATACAAGATCAAACTTGCTACAAACGGATACTTATGAGGCTGATCGATACCTTTCAGCCAATTATTTAGAGTTTTGGCGGTGGTTATGGCTCGAGAAGCTATGGTGGGTAGGTGTGTAAACTTCGGCGTTTGCAGCCAATCAATCAATAGAAATTTAGAGATCTACCCCCATAATGGTACTAGCGCCTAGCCTAACGGTGGAATTTTCTCTAATTCCCATATAAAAAAAGTTCCTCTGAAGTTGATATACGCTATACATTATGCGTGAATCCATTATTAACTAGATGAGAAATTGCGTAACATCCCTACCTCATCATAATACAGCGATAGGAATGATCTATGGAAAAAGACAGTTATATGGTGCACTGACATTTCGCCATACAATTTCACCCCCCCTATTTTTCCATAGATCATTCCGGTCGCTGTACTTGCCTGCATACCGCATTCCCAAAAATGGGAGAAAGAAAAGAAAGGCTTCAGTAATTTCCCTTTTCTCAAAACCGAAAAAAAAAAAAAACACAACCCAGAGCCATGAGACGGCAAAAAATAGGAAAAGAAAATAAAGAGAAAAAAACCAACGCCCCATTGCTCCTATTACCTCCTTCTACCCATTCAATTGACTCCCTGTGTTCTTTGACACCCCAATCTATCACTAATTCGCTTTTTTTTTGTGTGTGTTTTGGGGTGGTCTTTCTCGTTTCGTTCCTCCATTTATGATAGATCGATAACTGTGCCAGAGAATTAAGAAACCACCAATGTAGGTGTTTTTTGCCCAAGTGACCGATTCACCGTTTTGTTGATATCCACCTCCTTTCTTTTCTTTTCTTTTCTGATGAAGATGGTGATGTTTAAATATACAGTATTTCGAACCTCAGACATGGAAATAGAGAAAATATAGTTAAAATCCGTAAAGGAAAAGAAATGATTCCAGCGTCTGATTCTTTATCATTACGCCTGCAAAGTTGCGATAAAGTTGTTGAGATCGTATTCGTCGGTATATTGGGAATCGTCCCATAGTTCCCCGAGGTCATCCAACACACCTTTATTACCTTTCTTGATAACCTGCCCATTGATATCCACCATATCCTCTTCGGTAGCCTCTTTTTGTATGGCTCCCGTATCACCAACGTTGAAGAGATCGAGAATTTGATCCGTTTCCATGGTGGCTAGACCAGCATTCTGTTGATTTACAACTGTCGATGCAACATCTAATTTGAATCGTTGAAGACTGTATTCTAATGTTAGTACTTATCATATAAATAAAATGAAGAAAATAAATAAAACATACCTCATAATCTTCTCCTCCAACGTGCTTCTTGTGACCAATCTATACACATTTACCACTTTCTTTTGCCCAATACGATGCGCACGATCCATAGCCTGCATATCCTTCTGGGGATTCCAATCATGCTCAACAAATATAACAGTGTCCGCTCCAGTTAAATTGAGACCCAGACCACCAACATGAGTAGTCAAGAGCAAGACATCGATGGATGGATCTCCATTAAATTTGGTGACAATATCTTGCCTTTTTCTTGCCTCGGTACCACCATCCATTCTCAAATATGACACAGTTGGCAGTAATTTCTTTAGGACGTCATTCTCCACAATATCCAACATCTCTTTTAACTGGCAAAAGATCAATGCGCGATGTTGACTAATAGCAGTTGCCTCGGCGGGAATTTCACCTCCGTTATTGACACTGTCGATCCCAATTCCGCAATCCACAAGTAAGTCCCGCAAAGCTCCCAACTTTGGCGCATGAATAGGATCCCGAATATGTGATTTGTCTCTAATTAGTTGACGATTAAGCTTCTCAAACTGGGGGTGCTTTTCATTGAGGACTAAGGCTGGAGAATTGCATAGCTTCCGCATGTACTGTAAAGCCTGGAAGATGTGCTGCTTGGCCTGTTTGTCACCCTCCGCTGCAACTGCCCCGGCAATCTGTTTCGATTGTTTTTTCGCAAAGTCGTCATATAGCTTCTTTTGCAGCTCGCTGAGGTCGCAGTAATAGTTCTGAATGATTTTTGGGGGTAGGTCATCCAGCACTTCCTCCTTCAGTCTTCTAAGTAGGAATGGCAACACTTGTTTATGCAGTGCCTCAATAGCAAGGGCGCCAGCTTCCTGTTCCTTTGAATTGCTCTTACTATTTCGACTAGCTGCAATCGGTTTGGCGAATCGGTCCAAAAAAACCTTTTCAGTGCCAAGGAAACCAGGCATCAAGAAATCAAATAGAGACCATAGCTCAAGGACATTATTCTGAATTGGTGTTCCCGATAAGATGAGGCGGTGGTTCGCAGATATCCTTTTGACAGCCTGGGTAAGCTTCGCCTTTGAATTCTTAATGATGTGCCCTTCATCAAGAACGCAATAGTTCCAGCTGAAAGAACCAATGTTCTCAATATCATTCCTGCATATATCGTACGAGGTAATAACGATATCTGTTGTTCCAAGCTGTGCACGGACACGCGCGCGCTCTGCTGGGTTTCCGATATAGCACAATGCAGTAAGAAAAGGCGCAAACTGGTTGATCTCCTGCATCCAATGCCCTGACAGGGTTGGGGGGCAGACAATGAGCGATGGCAAACGACGATTTTCGATGGCACCCGTCTTCTCAAAGTCTTGCGCTCGTAGATAGTGATCACTGGCAATGATACAAATCGTTTGTAGTGTCTTTCCAAGGCCCATATCTGTGTCAAGTTAGCAAAAGCTCAGCCTAGTTCTTCAACAGCCTGGGGTAGGCACTAACCATCACACAAGATACCATGCAAATGGTACTTGTTTAGGAAAGCCAGCCAATTAACACCCTCCTGTTGGTAAGATCTCAATGAAGCCTTGATGGCGACTGGAAGTTCAAAAGGCTCGACTTTGTGTACGTCGAGCATTTGCGATATAAACTTCCGCTCCCTATCACGTCCTTTCAACAGTTCCTCGGAAAGGCCGGGGGGGTCAGGAATACCGGCCTAGAAGGGTTGAAATAATCAGTGACTACATTCGAAAATTGGATAAAAATGAGACTACACACCTCTAGTGGCACCAATTTGACCAGCGTTGCAAAAGTAGTTGTGGAAATGAGGCGAACATCATTGTCAGAGTCGCTCATTCTTCCCAATACTGGGACGATCAAGAACACAACGTATGGAAGAATATCAGTCTCCATCACGTGGATCAAATGGTAAACACATTCGATAGCTCCTTGACGATAGCGCAACTCGTGAGCATTTGCAAAGTTTGGCAAAACCTTTTCAACTAAGGTAGTCATTCCCTCAATAGTAATAACGCTGCATATTGTGGCAAAGCATTTGGCAGCAGCGTAACGGAGTACCGAATAATTTGACCGGAGAGCCCTTATAATTAAAGGAAAGAGACTGATGATTGATGGGTGAAGATCAGGGTGGAACTTAGGAAGTAGTGCCCGGATCGTTGAAAGACCGTCAACAACCTCTTGCCCAAGAGTGACGGTGGGATCTTTGATATTACCTGGAAGGTCGCCATCAAAAGCAGCATGCAAAGGCGCCTCAATACAATCCCGCAGTTTCGGTACAGCATCAAATAAGGAAGCGCCGAAAGTCTGTGCCAGTTGTTCCAGTGCCTCTTTGGCTCCACGCCTTTTAATCCTTGCTTCTCTAGCTTCTCTTTCGAAGGCTGCCTGATCAGCATGGTCTTTGCGATCTTCCTCTTTCCTCAAAGACAAAATGTTCTCTTCTAGTGTCTCATTTTGGTGGAACATGGGAACTTCCGAGGTGTCTACGCAGAGGAAAGAGTTGAGATTCTTAGTGAGCTTATCTGCCACCGCAGCACGCCCACTTCTTGAACACAGGCCCACAAGTGAGGCAATTGCTTGAGCTGAACGCCGCTGTAAATCGAGATTTTCTTCTAGCTTGACGCTTTCCATAACACCGTGAACAACCGGATTGAGCTTCTTCGGCAATTGTCCAGAAGCAATATATGCACCAGCAGCAGCCGCCAAAACCCGGACGTCGCGCTGCGCCTTCGCTACTTTGGTATCTTCGATAGCTGCTACAGCGCTTGCTCTGGCGTCTGCAAGTGCTTGAGAAGACATTAACTTTTGCGTCGGGAGGAGTGCACGCTTGAGACGGGTAAACTCTTCCCCGACTATCTTTTCTGCCTTTTCAATACTAAATGCATCCGGGCCAGCTTCTGGGTCTCCTTGACAGACCGCAGCAATGCTGGGAATTTTAGAAGCGGAAACACGGCCGATATCCCGGAAGGCGTTAAGTAATGAGCGGCACTGTGCCTGAACGATATGCACGTACGAGGCCAAGTCACGGTAGCAAGATGGCCGTTCGGAGTTGAGAAGATTGGATAACGCTTCTAGGAATGCTGATTTGAGATCCGTCATTTCGCTCGTCTCTTTTGCGTACTCCTCGATAATCATTGCTGTGACAAGCTCAGTGGAAGAAAACTGAGATTGAAGACATGTGACAATCCTGGAATGGAACGTAGATAGGGCTTCCTCCTTTGGCCAAAGGCTCATAGCTTTACCCAGGGCCTTTGCACCAGCAATCTTTGTCTTGATAATTGTCTCCACACCAACTAGGTCAACATCACCTTGAATCATATGACCATCAACATTATGTGCCGATACAATTGGCTCTTCTTTCTTTTCACTCTTACGACGTCTTTTGGCTGCCGGTTCTGTGACGGCGGGTGGAGGTTGGGCTGGTGAAGGTCCTCTCATTAGCCCAGGTAGAACCAGTGTCTGCCCTGATGGTCTAATGAACAGAGACGGGTCCATAGGGTGGGGGTGGCGCGATACACCAATAGGTGTGGTTAATAGGGAAATGAGTGGGTCAAGATGCATTCCAAACTCGGTGGCAAACCGGTGAGGGTCATCTCGGGCGAGCTCTTCAGTCAACGCCATCCAAACTTGTAGAGACAATGATAAGACAGACTAATAAAGTTAGTTGAGTATGACAGAGATATTGTGAAGTATTTTACCTCAACTCTTTCGACCAATAAGTTCTGGAAAATCAGTCGCAAGATTTTGCCCTCGACCCATCCCTTCGTTCCATCACCTTGAATGTTCAAGAAGGTCAGGAGAGCACGTAGTACCGCAGCCCGAACGCTGGTAATTGTATGGCGCAAGAAGGGATAAAGTCGGGGCACCAGTAAAGCAAACGATTGTCTATAAAAACAATTAATAAATCTATACTTCAGAATAAATGAGGGGGGATAAAAATGTGGTTGGTGAGAGCATACGATGGGTCTGTGGAAGCTTTCATCCTCATGGCTTCTAGAACTTGCGGGAATGAGCATAGTTTCGCCAACAAATCCATGACCGAGCCTGTACTCGCACTGAGATCATCTTTAAGGTGTGAAAGACATTCCCAAACAACATTGATTAAGCCATCGACCGCTGCGGGCCGCAAATTAATGAATTCAGAGGCAATAGGAATGAGAGTGGCTGCACTGACGGCCCTAACATCGTCATCATGATCCGCCAAACCCCGCATGACAGCTCTAACCACTCCATCTAGGAGCTCTGTATCTTGCACTAGCAGGTCCGTACGAACGGCAACGAGATATTTTAACCCGAGCATACCGCCATGGCAAACCTCCCATACAGGATTGGTGAGGTTAAGATCCTCTTGCATAACGAGTCGATACAAAATGCGGTATACTGAATGAACCGAGGCTGGTGGAAGATGACACAAAAGTGCACCCATTGTCTGCGATGTAGTTTCACGGATTGGGGCAACCACCTAAAAGACATTCTTAGCAACACGGAAAACGAGTGAGAATTCAAGAGAACGTACGGTATCAGAGACATAGTCGCCAAAACGATCCAGCATGAAAACACAGCACAATCGACAAGCTAGATCATCTAGCCATTTCTGGTTGAGAACATCATTCTCTTTACGAGTTTTACCTCTCTCTCTCCCTGCACCATTCCCATGCACCCTCACAACCTGGCGGATGCCCATAGCAGCACCATGCCTAATTTCCCAATTAGGATCGAACAGGTCTACGAGGAGGATTTCACAAAGACGCTCGAAGGGCCATTCGAACACCTCTCCAGAAGTTTGAATTATTGGGGATGGCGGAGCTGCAGGGCCCTTATGCTCAACAATAATTTTGGTATCATCCGGGGGGTTCTTTGTATCCAAGGAGAAGTAATCGGGAACAACAGTTCCATTGGTAGCATCTTGTTGCTTCACTGGATGCGGGGTATTGGCCTCAGTGGGGGTTTGTGGCACAACATCCATGCTCATCCTTCGGGCTGATGACCCTAGATCTACCACGCGAACTTTATTCGCATGATTCTTGGCATTTGCTTTAGCTTTTCTTTTCAACATGTTTTGTTGCCTTTTGCTAAGTGCTGATGCGCCTTCATCCGTTGGGGTTTGCGGCGTATTATTTGGGCCATCAGGGGACATTGCCATCATTGTTGTTTGGATGGCTGGGGAAGCCATAGGAGCACGGAAAACTCCTCCAACGGAAGTATCAATACGTGGTGTTTGTACTGAGTGTCCTGTTGCTGCAAAATCCTTTTCGGTAACAATGTCATCCTCAATATATTCCCCTCCTAGGCCCAATCTTGCCGTTACATTTCTCTTCTGCGCCGCTAGACGCTCCGCCGGATCCAGATCAGCCAGAGAAAAGTCATACTCTTTTCCTGAGCTTCCAAGCAGTTTCTTTCCATTCTTAATAACCGCCGTTATATCAAGAGTGTCGAATGTCAGCAAGTCATCTGCACTAGCGGCGGCGGCAGCACCATTTTCCAACTTGATTAAAGCTGTCTCAGCTATTAAGCTTCCATGCTCTTCTTGTTTAACTTCAGACTTTATAGGATCATCCAGAGCGTTAGGGTCCCATTTTTCCGCATTTTCGACAATACCAGAGATCGCCCTATTTGCTGCGAGTCGAGTATCCCAGTTTCTTGATCGCAAGAATGGGACAACTCTGTTGAGTAAGTTGAATAGTTCGTCGGGATGGGCTTTCTGGATATCTGCAAGTTGGGCAGCGGCGGTATTTCGCACGAGCTGACTCGACCCAGAGTCGAGTAGCCTATATTGACAAAAAGCACATCCGTTAGAAACAGTTCAAAACAAGCTTTAGGGAAGGTTGAACGGCAAAAAGCAAAGGGTGAGGCTCTGCGATAGATGGTGGTGCAATGAAACACAACAGGAACACTGGGAGTAGGATCTCACTCACGTTACAAGTCTGTCTAATCTGTAGGGCACGCAATCACAAGGATGGACTCGTTAGTCTCCGGCATGTAGATAGACAATAGCAGCAGCAGCAGCAGCAGCAGCAGCAGCAGCACCATCATCATGATCTGAAGGACGGGGCGCCATGAATCATTCATTCATCATAATCAATCACGTAGTCTGCTGATGATGCAGCAGGCGTTGTGAGAAATCACGTGTGGGGCCAGTGGATAGGAAATGCTTACCTGGACATGTTCTAAGCAACAACGCCCATAGTGGGAAGGGCAAAAAAGTGTGGGTGAGGGGACAGACTGGTTGAAATGGGTGGTCGCAAATAAAGAACAAATATCCCTTGGCGTGATGTGAAGGCAAGCTAGACAAAGAAGGAAGACTATTATTATTGTTTACTTTATTAAACCCGTGGGCGGGAAAGAGGAAGGGGCGCGCGAACGGGAGATCAGATACGGTGGTGGGTTCAAACACACACGCATACACACCACTCACACACGCAGATGAACACACCAATCAAAGTGAGGTCCCGAGAGCGACAACAACTGTCGAAGCCGTAGAGGTCGGTGGTTGGTCGGGTTGGCAAGCAAGCAGCAGGTACAGCAGTTCGACGAGGGGGTATGGGTAAATGTTTGAACGGGCGGGTGAGCGGGGACAGCGGTCGGTTTTTAAGGGGGCTCTGTTTGGTGTTTTTGCAGTGATGCTTGGCAGACTAGGGGTAACGCGCCGCTAGTTGAAGCTAGGAACGTTGCTTTGCGGTGTGGGGGGGGGGACGGATGGCGGAAATAGAAAAAGCAAAAAAATGGAAAAATAAGGACGAGGAAAATCACAGCTCCAAAGACGGCGTTGCTGCTGCGGGGAGCTTTGAACACTCCATTTCAGAGCTTTCTGGGGGTTACCGCCTCCCCTTTTAACGTACTGGCCTCGCGTTAGACCCCGGCATAATGCCAAGAAACGCTAGCACCGTAGTGGAATGGCTTCATGCACACTGGCTGCAGCCAGCCTTGCTTTGGGGAGGGATTCGAAAGCGAGGGAAGAACAGTTTGTGCCGAGTTCAGTCTGGGAGTCGGGGAAACACTCCTGCTCTTGGTGATATCTGTCCTCGATACGGTGCATTTGTGTTTCAATTTCATAGCTAATAGGTTACATTCAACTCCTTCCTTGAAAGTCTAAGGATTTTGTCATGTGATTTCAACAGATCCAGAGATTGGGGTTTGACGACTCATCTCGATTGATATTTTGCGGCTGACCGCTGGATTTGACAGGCACCTCACGACTGACTCTGAAATTGTGAAACACTGTAGTATACATACATGTAGATGACGAGGGGAGGGTCACTCGTCTCCTGTTGCGTACCTATTGTAGGATGACTTAGCAACCTTTGTAGGGATCCAGGAAGTCTTGGATTTTCGCCCACCAAACAGAATAATCTCTACTCACACACCCGTACTCTATGCCCGTCCACACGTATGCCTGTCAATTTGTGATTCGCTTAAGAAATATGCATTTTCATGATAGTTCCTATTCGACTTACGGATAAAACGCGTCGACATTCCAATAGTGTCAAGTAGAGATTGAAGCACTCCAGTATTCTGCAAAGCCTATCGTCTTCCTCGATCTCGATTGAAAGATCTGGGAGATTGATAGATTAGAACACAATATGAAAGTCATGCACTCCATAGTCTACAAGCTAGTGCAAGATGTTAACAGTATGTACAATACTCTAGAGAAGAGTTGCCTCGCGCTCGCTGTCTGTGAGCATTCTCAGAACTGTCTAGGGTCACCGGCTAGCAACGACCACCTCATCCGCCGAAACCTCCGCATGTACGTACCTAGGTCGAGGAGGTAACTGCACCTAACGTCTACAAGGAGAGACCTCAACTCATCATCAGATCAAACCAAATCTCCACAACCATTCATCCCCCCATTCAACTTCACACTTATTTCCTCCCATATACAGCAACTGCCCCCCACCCACCTCGTCATCTCCATCTCGATACCAGGGTGTGCTCTGAAGATAATAATCCCCCGCTCATCCTCATCACCTCCTCCAAAAAACGACCCCCGAAACCCTTCTTTTCAAATAGAGCTGCATATCGAGACATACCCCTTCGTCTCGTTTCCCGGCTACTGACCAAACGGAGAACAACCTACCCCCTCTTTTCTTGCTATTTGTTGGCCCCTCCGCGATTGGCTCTTTAGCAGATACTCAATCCCGGTATCATTCTATGGCTGCGCCGAGTTACGGTCATCACCCTGCTCAGTATCCTCAGACTTACCATGCTCCCTCGATACCTGTTCCAAATGCCCCACCTGGGACCTTTCTTCCGGGAACGTTAATAACAGTTGGCGCTCACAAGTGCACTATAGAGCGGTATTTATCTGAAGGCTAGTAGTAGTTTGCCATTTGCATTACCTGCATCCGACCTTCTGCTGACATTGATTTAACTTCCCAGGTGGTTTTGCTCATGTTTACTTGGTCAAGCTTTCACGTCCAGTAGATGGGTTGGATGTGGCGGTATTGAAGCGAGTTGCTGTTCCGGATAAGGAGGCCCTCACGAGTATGAGGACAGAAGTTGAGACAATGGTTCGTTCCGGTCTCCCTGAGTGTCTTATTTCATATCTGAATTTTGGGAACTCTTAGAAACGGCTAAAAGGTCATCGACACATCGTTACATATATCGACTCGCATGCGTCTCATTTGAAGGGTGGTGGATATGAGGTGTTTCTATTGATGGAATTTTGTTCGGGTATGAGGCGGTTAAAGATCATTCCAAAAAAAATAGCTGCACTGACAATATGCAAATAGGAGGAGGTTTGATCGACTTTATGAATACCAGGCTCCAGAACCGACTCACGGAACCCGAGATCCTTAAAATTTTTGACGACGTAGCGGAAGGGGTCGCCTGCATGCACTACCTCCAGCCTCCCCTTCTTCACCGAGATTTAAAGGTCGAGAATGTTTTGATAGGGTCACATCGAGGGTACAAACTTTGTGATTTTGGTTCATGTGCTTCAGTAAAGCCTGCCGCACAGACTGTTGCAGAATGTCGACTGGTAGAAGAGGATATTCAAAAACATACGACACTCCAATATCGTTCACCGGAAATGGTCGACGTGTACCGAAAACTACCTATTGACGAAAAGTCAGATATATGGGCCTTGGGCGTCCTTTTATACAAGCTTTGCTATTATACAACACCTTTTGAGGAGCAAGGGACACTCGCTATTTTGAATGTCTCCTTCAAGTTTCCTTCGTATCCTCCGTTCTCGGATCGTATAAAAAAACTTATTGGTGGGTGTCTAGCCATTTCGCTTCCCGTAGTTTCTACTGACGGCATCAGCATGGATGTTGCGAGAGGCTCCTCAGCAGCGACCCAATATTTACCAGGTAGTCCGGGAAGTCTGTTCGATGCGTGGAAAGCAAGTGCCGATAAAAGATGTATGTTTCTCGAAAGATTGGTATCAAGCATCACAGTTGACACTTATCAGATTTATTCAGAACTTTCAGCACAAAAATCGCCTGTGGAGCCGCAAGTATCTCCCACAATTCAATCTCCTCCTAGTATTGTCGCATACCAGTCTCCTCCCCCACCACAGTCGCAACCACTTCCAGATATCACGCCAATGCGCCGTGGTAGGCCGACCAAAGATGGACCCGTCGCACACTCTCCTAGTACTTCAAGAACAAGGCCAACCATACCCGACCCATCACCCAAAATCCGCTCAACGTCAACTGATCCGTTTTCCGCCCTTGATCAAAACACTAGTCCTTTTAGTATGAATGATTCTGCATCTAGGTTCCCAAGTGTGGAGCAATTTAATTTACTTCACGATTCCGGAAACAAGTTTGAGTTTGAGGGACTGCTGCCGTCAACTTCAGATCCTGGAAAGAAAGATCTTAGCATCCGATTAACCGAGAAGCTAGCAGATGATGTATTTGCTTCAGCAGCTCCACAACCCGCCCAGAAAGCACCAACTGGTTCAAAACAGTATCAAAATGCATCCCGGCCAGCAACAGGGCATGGAATGTCTGGATGGCCAGTTCTCCTTGAACCTCAGCCTACTCGGCCAGTGATGGTTTCTACGGGAACAATGACTTCTCCGGAATCATCCTCTTCCAGATCACCGTCTCCCCGAGAGTTTCCTATGATTCGTACCAATAGCAAATTACAGGAACAGGCTTTTGAATCGCAGGGTTCTTCTTCTCCTGTAGTGTCACGATTGAAGCAACAGAGACCGACAACACTTCTTGAGGTTGGTCGGTCAGCAACACACACGCCCACTGTGTCTCGAACACCAAATTCTTCGCGGCCCTCACTCGAGTACTCTCGCTCAGCATCAACACTCGAAGCTGGAAATCCCAACCCGCCGCCTCGTTCAGCCTCCGTAAATTCTAAACAGCGTCCCACTAGTGTTTTCATTGAGTCAAATTTAGAATTCCTTCGGGATTTGGATTCTGCGACAACCCAAGGGACTAGCAGTATGCAGCCTCCGAGCGGAGGATATACGGTCCAGCAAAGCATCACCGGTCAATCTATAAACTCACAAAGGTCCGTAAATATTGAGTCGAATGTGGACTACCTAAAAGCTATAGAACTCGAATCAGATGTGAAGCCAGAAAAGAGAGGCGCAAGTGGGAATTTTGTCGCGAAACATGTTAAGCGTGCTAGCATGCCCACTATATCACTCCCCAGCTCCAAAGGTCTTTTGGCCGGAAAATTTGGGGATGCATTTCGTAGGTTCGAGCGTAACAATACCGGGTCGTCGCAAGACCAAAATCCAGAGAGGGCGCCAAGTCCTGAGCGTGGGGCAATGCCCGTAATTACTGATAGTCAAGATATATTGGACTTGGATGATTATTGGGAAGTTAGTAGCCAGGACGTACCGCCGGAAATGAAACGAGAGCTTGAGAAACGACGACTCTCACAGGAAGAGAGGCGGGTGGCAGCAGCAGCCGCAGAATACAAGAGACAGCTCGCGGAGCGGGATACGGGCGGCAAGCCTACGACCTCGAGAAATAGAGCAAACTCGATTCAGAACAAGGTCAAAGCGCTTCTTAGTGAAAACCGTGTCCCACCTCCTAAAACCGCAGAGGGATATGGTCGGTACACTAACGCCCCGCAACAACAATTGGATACCTTGAGTCGATCAAAATCAAACCCTACGGAAAACCCACAAACGGATGGACATCGTCGAGGAAGCGTGAACTACCGAACTGGCACTTCATCTACTAGTGCGACTATTACCGTTGCTTCATCTATCTCTTCTAGGAAGACTGCGCCACCAACAATTGTACCATCAGCATCTACAGGCTCAGGACAGCCTTCGCCACGCCCACCTCCACCCCCGAAACCGAACAAATTACGAGTTTCTGGAACTGGCGGTGGCGGTGGAAGTGTGGGTACAACTGCACCTCAACTTCCCCCCAGAACAGTAGCGAACGGCGGCGTTGCCGAAGATGGTGGTATCAATCTATCGGACGAGGACTGGCAGAAAAGCTTTGCAAAGCGTTATCCTAGCCTTGCGGGATTGGAGATGGTTGAGACAGTGGTGGGGCCAGGGAGGAAGGATTAATGTGGTTGAAATACCAGACCAAATATACTGAACGATATAGAGTTGAATTGAGTTAGGTATGAAGTGTAATGCCGCATAGATTTTTTTTTATCATTATTTGAAGCGGAATAAGCGAATGTTTATTTTCTGAATTGTAAGAGAGGCCTGTAAGGCATTCCAGGCGGGATTTATGGAAGAGCTACATATATATGGGTTGTAGAGATGGGAATAGTTTTTTATCATATTTTTTTATCTTTTAAATATCCTGGTCGGTACTTTGGGTTCTTCTTATTTTCTTCTTTCCTTTGGTTTTATGTTTATTTTGCATGTCCAGGGGCAATCTATACAGTAAGAATGAGAAGGCGAAATCAGATGAAAGCCTATGTCGAATATAATGGTGTTTGTTTAATTTGTCTACTTTTTTTTCCTTTTCTTTTCTTTTGTTAATACTCGCTCTAGAAACGCATGCATACATACCTACAATATTGTACCTTAATCACCAACTAGCACTCGTAGGGCAGGAGGTACTGTACCTACATAGGGAGTCCACCCGCAGAGCCGATGTAGTTTTTTTTCACCGATAAATGACATCACAATTGATTGGGTCAATGATGGGGCGAGTGATAAATAATGATGCATTCCCTCGCTCCACTCATATATGAGATTTAGAACTACCAAGTTGATGCTTGCCATCCAAACATTCAAAGAAGCCAAATAGACATAAAAAGTTGTTTAAGGGCGCTCACACACAAAAAAAAGGAAGATAAATAATATTAGAGGAAAGTGAAGAGCGGGGGGAGGGGAGGGGAAAAAAACAGACCAAATAGCTGGAAAGAAAATGATGATAGAAAGAAATGATGACCCGAACCCTATGAAGGAGACAAGAAAAGAGTATATAAAGAAAAGAAGAAATGAAAAAGCCAGACATCTAATCCAGGCTCCCAAACACCTTCACCCATATTTAACCCACAACCCCCTACTTTCACATTAATTATGAAAATGTTTCCAGCGAGCTAGCGTCTTTTGCCCTTTCGCCACCCCAACCATTCCATTTCCAATCATATTGGTAATTGCCTTTACGAAAATAAACTTAAAGTGAAATATTGCCCCCGAGGATTTGCGCTGAAAATTGCAGAAACGCGTTAATCAACCTCTTCCAATTCTTCATCCATATCTTGATTGTCCTCATCATCAACATAATAATTCTGGTCTAGGTTTGGTGTTCCCTCCGAGTGTGTTTTTTGTGCGTTGAGATAGTTCCGGAGCTTGCCGACGCCGCTGCCACTGAAGACACAGCTGTGAGGAGATATATTAGTTAATGGCCTCTAGTCTTTGAAACTTCGAGGGGGGATAAAAAGTAAAGGGTTGCTTACAAGACTTCTCGTTGGTGCTCGTTGAATTCATCAGGTGGAGGCCTGCAGAACTGTGTGAAGTCCTTCCTACGATAAAAGACATCCACTCCAGTCAAACTCAAATGAGTTAGTCTTTGGCAGTTGGTGATAAGTTCATGAATGCCCTGAAATTGAATTTGTCAGCTATAAATCACTGGGTTATTTCCAATTAACCGAATCTCTCCTTTTACTTACATCGACAGTCAGATGAGTGCAGTAAGAAAGATGCACTCTTTCCAACGGACACGGCATATCCTTGTTCCCCTTCAACAATGTTTGGATTGAGTAGTCCGTAATATTTTGACATTTGACCAGTCCAATTCTCCGTAGCTTCGGAAGACCCGCAAGATGGATCACACTCTGATCCGTCAGGTGTGTGCAGCATGCAAGATCGATGTACCTTATCCTATTACAGTAGCGAACTAACGTCTGTACAGCCCTATCTGTCAAATGCTGGCAGTGGCCGAGGTGCAAATAGTGCAAATTCTTTCCAAGCTTGATGACACTGTGGGTCACGGCTTTGTCTGTGATATTCCTACATTTCGCCAGGACCAGATTGCGCAGGCGGGGCGCAGCTGTCACGATTTTATTAACTGCCTCGTCCGTGAGGAGCTCACAACCAGTGAGATCCAGAATGCGTAGAAAATCGTAAGTCCGCGTTGGCAGCTGGAGGAAAGCATCGTCGGTCATGAGGTCGCAGTAAGCTAATCGTAGTTCTCGGAGCTGGCGCAATTGTGTGAATAGATGGCCTATAGCTTCATCGGTGATATTGTGGCATTTGTAAAGGTCGATTTCTAAAAGCTGGGAGCAATGCGCAGCTAGTGAGGCTACTGCAGCGTTTGTGATAAAGTTACACTCGTTAAGTTTAAGCTTAAATAAGTTAGCATTAGTGTGCGATAAGAATTTACAAGTCAACTTTCTTACCCTTCGCAAAGATTTACATCTTTCCGACAACGGGATCAGAGATGCGTCCGTCACACGCTTACACCCAGCAATGTTTAGACCTTGAAGGCGTGGGCAGTTTTTCGCCACGGCCAACAGCGCGTTATCCGTAATACTATGGAGTTGCGACAAGTCGAGGGCTTGGATCCGAGGATTATTATCGAATATTTTTTGTAGCGGGAAATCGGTAAGGTGCGAACAGTTTGTGAGGGTTAGTCGTTCCAACTTTGTACACTTGACCAGGGGCTCCATGCTTCCATCATTGATTTTTCCAGCGATAGTGGTGAGATTAAGACGCTTGATCAGCTGCGCGTATTTGTAAGTGGCGTTAACGTCTTCAACAGCTTTTACCATGTTCTGGTACTTGATGAACTCGTCAAATGAGGGGCGATGCCACAGGAGCTCAACGCTGCAGTTTGCCCATTGCCTCGAAACTAGCATGCATGACCTCAGATCCACCACCGACGAAACCTTAGAGAAGATAGCGATAAGGAGCTCTGGGGGTAATCGGTAGACGGGGGAAGTGGAGGAAACATGTTGAATGTTTTGATGACTCAATCGTTTGTGCGTAACAGTTAACTTGTCGGTTGGGGACACGGTCATGTTACGGAATTCAGTCAACGCAGCTAGAGAGACGTTGTCGTCGGGTACCATAACGAAGTCGTTGCTGCCATCGTCGTTGCAGGTAAAATGTTCTGGGCTACTACTACTGCTGGAACTAGTAGATGCCGACACAATAACCGGCTCCGGGCGCGAACGAGCTATCGGCATAGAGGATAGAGGAGGAGAGAATATCAGGAGAGAAGGGGGAGGAGAAGAGAGAAGAGGAAGGAGAAGAGGAAGGGGGGAAGGGGGGGGAAGGGGGGAATTTGATCGCAAGAGATAGAAGAATATGTTAGTCCTTGGTGATTACTTCTCGAGGCTTGTGGTGTCCGTAGGGATGGGTGGTGATGTAAATAATATAAAGCGTGGGAGGGAGCGGGGGAAGAAATCAAAGCAGCAGGGGTTAGGGTTGCGCTTGGAGCTTAAAGAGGCGGCGACGTGGGGCCGTTTGGAATCTGGCTGGCACTAGGGTAATTTAGGAGCCCGATTAAAAAGCACACGCAAGCATCACCGTAGGGTGAATATTAGAGCACGTGTTGTAGAGGCAGGCAGGCGCAGGCGGCGGAGAAGGAGGACCGAGGGGGCGGGCAGCAACAGGCGGGGATGAGAAGATAGGACGGAGTCAAGTGGTGGGATGTGGATGTGGATAGGTGAGCGAGGCAAGTACAGTATGCAGAGAGCAAGAACTGGATAGGTGGAACAAGAGGGGGGGGGGGGACGGGCAGAGTGAGAGCAAAGGTGTGAGTGTGTGTGTGTGTGTTGTGTGTGTGTGTGTCGATATCAATAGCGGTAACACGCTCAGTTATGTTATCGGTGAACCGTAGCACTGCTTGCTATGACCAAGCTCAACGAGTACCGTACCTATCAGGGTTCAGCGGGGAGCGGGCAGCACGGCGACGAATACTAGCTTCGTGATAGGTATAATTTGGTGATGGCTGTGAGGATCGTGATGTTGATGTTGGGAATGACAAACTGAATACAGGCTCGTGAGAGTAAGAAGAGAGCAAGAGAGCAGGACTGGATGAGGATGGATGAGATTGGAATGGGGGAGAGGAAGGGGGGCTAAGGGGCGGGGTGGCTGGATAACAGGTAGAGTAGGCACATGTTGTACCTACATGTACATTGCTTGGAGTACCTAGAAGGACGCATGGAAGGGGGCATTACATGTATCTACGGTACTGTACTATGATATTATTACACAACCAAGGGCAACTCCAGCAGGAAGCGCTCGGTAATAGATAGAGAGAGCGTCGCGGGTGTCGTTCCCTTTACTGTATTTGTCACAGCCGCGGGAGCATCATCCCCTGCCGAAATCCAAATCGTGTGCCACCCACACACATCTCAGTTATATAGTTAGAGCTAAATGCAAGGCCCAACTTCAAGTAATTCATTCTGCAATGTTGGTCCTTCCGCCGGGATTTTTCTTTTTTAACTCCTTCAAGGCGGCGCTACTGAAAAGTCACCTGCGTGTGTAAAGTACCATAGAGTATGTACCTACATGTACCTGCTAAGATTTATGTGATTATCCCATCGATCCGTCCAATCAGCAACAATCAACAACCACAGCTAGACCCGTCAGGGATAGGAGATGTTCGCAGGGTAACTAACCCCCGCGACGTTTCAGGGCGATAACCAAAATCTCAGCTATATACCACATCCACCGGAAACCGACGTCACACCTTTAACGGTGGTGAACAGCATCTAATATTGACAGCACACGCACTACTAACACCATGGCTTGAACATGCTCTCCCAAATTCACATCGGATTTTTGTCTCCTACGGTACCTATCAACAAGGTACCTATCAACAAAGTCCGCGTGGAGTCAGTGAGGACTAGGGGCTTATGTGAAAGACATCGGGGATCGTGCCCGCCGCGCAAGATCTCGGTACTAAGCTTATGTGTGGCAACATCCACCCGTAACGCCATTGGTCAAGTCGCTTTGAGCACATATCTAACCTCACCTCACCTACTGAAGCTGAAAGAAGAAGAAAAACTTGTAGAGTACCTACCAAGCTACTTTTTCCTTCTCCCTTCCACAGCCCTCTTCGTTCTGGAACTCAAATCCACTTTCAGGGCGCTAAAATGTCACTTTTTACCCCTCTTTTATTGCCCCTCCCCCAGGAACATGCTTTTGATAGGACAGAGAAAGCTTGAATCCATCTACACTGGCCTAGACACTAAAGTTGGTCTGATGCTTTCGCCCACTCTAAACTTCTTGCCTGCCAGCATCATCTTGCATAAAACTCCTCAAGTGATTAATACCCGGCAGTTGGAGAGCATAGAACTATCACCGAAGAATTCCTAGTGCTGGTTGGTTTCGAAAGATTGGATGATTCCGGATGCGAAAATGTTTGTTGAGATGTACTTAATGGTGTACATGTGAGCGATGAGTGATATGTTTCCTGCTGGTACATGAACATACATATAAAGGCGGCTGTGTTTGCTACCGTATTTCCCGAACAGTGCAATGGCGCGGGAGTATTGTAGAAGATCCTGTTAAATACGGCTTTAATCCGGCGATGAACTAGTATTGTGGTAATTTCGCCTTGTTTTTGCGTACTGTATGTAGTCAAACCTTGTAGTTGAAACCCTGCAATGACAATGACTACATACAGTACCAAAAACGTGGTTGGGATTGCTACCCCATTTGGTCCAATACCGCAGTAACGCCGTTAGACTGCAACAATGGGGATTCTCCACTCGGTCTCTGGTATCCATTCGTCTGTCAGTTAATTGCTGCCAGATTCACATCTGAATTGATTTCTTGGCGTAACCCGACAGCTTTAACAGACGAAGGGATAATCCCACCATACTGCGGCGTAAATGCAGTGTAGGTATTGTTCTTTTCTGTTATGAAAATATAAACTGCTATTCTAAGAGGTATTAATAGGGTCGGTTGGTTGGGTATAATGTTGGCCCCCACGATCCCTTGCATAAATTAATCCGGCCCTGTGGGCGTATCAGCCTCCAAGAGTTACTTATCGAAACACTACTCGATGTCTGGAGCCTATACCTCTGATTCTGAGAACAGATCCCAAACTTATTGATTTGTTTCTACTCGGGAATAGTCAATGGATTAGCTGTCGTCCACGCAGTGAAAAAAACGAAGATATAAACCCGAACCTGAACCCATGGCCAAGAGCAAACTTCCGAAACCAAAATTAGTGTTCTATACGTGGTATCGGGGGAAGCAAACAAACTTTCCGTGGACTCAAACCTGGGGCAAAAATATGCCTTCAAGCAGCCAGGGCCAAACCTGGTCCGGCGCTGTCTCAGCATGTGATGATTTTATTCTCCATCTAAGAGACCCGAAACGGGTTATTGGGATGCTTCCGACTTTGGCTACCATAGCCAACCTTATCATCTTATCGGCGGTGATCAGTGCCCCGCTATCACTGCACCCACCCACATCCCGGAAAGTGCGGGGTTGGTTTGGGGGCCTTTACCCGGGGTGCAGATAGACGTTGAGGCGGGGATATTATGCTGATGATGATATCCTGATCGTCCACAGATACTCAGTATGCTGATAGGGGGTTGAAGGGGACAAGGTTTATCGATAGAGTAGAATAGAATATCCTTTTGTCAGGTCATTTCTGAGTTATTCAATTGAGTTTTGAGTCGAATATAAGCCTTTTAATTGAAACATTGCGTATAGGTGGCCACCTAAAGTTTTAAGTATTACTAGGTGCCTTTCTATTTCCACGTGCTAAGTATGGTAGAGACACAGATCAAGAACTATTAGGTACCCGACTGGCTTATAATTAGACGTCTATCAGAAACTATGGCCGTGACCTTCGATGGGCGTTTCATATAAAACTAGATGATTGATCGAGCATGTACACCGGAAAACTTCAAGCTACATAGTACTCAACCGATTCGTTCCAGGGAATGTACTGAAACCCCCCGAGGCTCCACGAAACAATTATCAAGCTACATGTACCGTAAAAAACTCGTTAGATAAGCCCGGGCTTAAAACCAAAAATACAGGGTGAACAACATAAAGCAACCAATCAGAGAGCTCGGATTCTGTATATACAAATATTTATCAAAGAACCCTTATCATCGGGGACGCTATACTTCCTTAGTAATTTATTAATTTCCCTAGTTACATGTAATTAATACGTTTATACCTACATGTATCGTTACATGTATATATCTCGAGTATTCACTATATCATTAAGAGTATACAGAGGAACATTTTTAATATATGTAGTATTACACTAATAAAAGACGAAGGTAAAATGTCTACGTGTACCCCTAGGCTTAGCATTAACAACTCCCTCAACTCAAAACTAAATTTCATTATAAATCCATCGTATGAAGAGAGTTGAGTGTGGAATCGCCTTCGTAGCTCGCTGAAGATAGGCACTCTGGTTACATGTAACTTTAACTTAGCCAACGCACGTACTACCGTAAAATCTGAGTACTCTTTATTTCATGACGTTTCCGGACTGGACTGGGTCTGCATATGGGTGTAAATCGTGCATAACAACCATATCTTGGTGGTATGCAGACCCAGTCCAGTCCGGAAACGTCATGAAATAGAGAGTATATGTTGCGAGACAGCAGGGGTATAGGCCAACCAGAGGCAGTCTTTGAACGCCAATATGCAAGTTTTGGTGTAAAATATCCCTGCTGCAGCGCAACATATTTTCTCAGATTTTACGGTAGAGGTATGTCTCTAAGGAATACCGCGGAGCTCCGCTGGAACAGACCGGTCTGGGCAAGCTCTACGGTGTAAGACACACTGGAAGCACCGTACCAACCTAGCCTAGTCGTGAACCGTGTCTGCATCACTGCCACAACTTGCGGTCAGGTAATGGTATAGGGAAGATAAATAAACTAAAAATAGAAAATAGAAATAAAAGAAAAGAAAGAAATATAGGGCAGACACTGCATGTTGCATGCAATTGATGAATTTTAACCAAAAAGACACTGCATGTAGTAACTGGTACATACATGTCGAGTGATATCTCATGGTTGAAAACTACAAGGGATGTTTAACAATCACTCCAGTAGTTCCGCAATAGTAGTACCGGGCGTTCAGGGTAAATACGAAGAATCTGATAAGGGAATCTTGCTGTGAAATGGGTGTGTTTATCTTATCAGATTCTCGGTATTTATGGTTGACCCCCGGTACATGTAGTTCTGATGAAGGCCCAATGACGTACTGAATCGTTCTTTTGATTGGCAGGTTGTTACAGGTTTGACAATCAAAAACAAACTTCACAAGTCATTTCATAGAAAATACAAGTAAATAATTGAGAAAACTTTTTTTTTTGCTTCATACGTCCCTCCCAGATGTATTTTTAATGATAGTTAGTTACATTTAAAATGATCCCAACGCCCATCAATCCAAGCCAAGCCCGTTAGTAAAAAAGAGATACCCCGTTTCCGGTTGTTTACCTGGTCTGGAAGTACTCAAGGAGGATGTTGCGCTCCATGGACTCTTCGCCCCAGTCGCGGACAACAACGCAAGAGCAGTTAACAACCTTGCGGGCGTTACCCTCACGGTCAAGGACGCCTATCACCAGGATTAGCCCAAGATTATAAAGGAACCAACACATTTTTATGATGAGAAAACCCACAAAGTCCAGCCCACTCTCCGAGCTTCTTCCCATCAGCGACCTTGATGAGGGGGATCTTGTGCTCGGCACAGAGAGCCTCAACGAGCTTCTTGTATGGCTCCTCCTCGCAGTTCTCGTTCAAGACACACATATGAGCCTGGCGGCGGTCAAGGGCCTTCGAGGCCTCACGGAGACCACGGGCAAGACCATCGTGGATGAGGGCGTGTTTGAGAACACCCTTGAGGGAGTCCTCGACGGACATCGGACCTTTGGCGGGGGCATCGGCGGGAACTTCAATTTCCTCGGCGGCCTCGACTTGAGGGACCTATTCGGTGGGGGCTGTTAGACACGGGATTTGGGATAATACATCAGGATAGCTCAAGGTATTACTTCTTCTCCTGCGTCAGACTAGATGGGATGGAAGTTAGCAAATTGGCCAATATTTATGTCATTTCGAAGGGAAATATATCCAGGAAACTCACCATGATGATTTTTGTTTAATGGACTCTAGAAAGAAAGAGAGATGGGGGTATGTCTTTAACCGTCCTCGAAGAGTTCCTTGACGAAAGGAAAGAAACATTTCGGAATTTCCCTCCTTGTGTTGACTGTGTGGGTGGGGCCCTGTTGCAGTCAGGGCACGAGCCCTGATTCTCTAGCCCGTCACTTTTTTCTCCCACAATGAATTTGTGTAGGGTGTAACGTCTTGGCGCAACTCCGCACACTGCAAGACGCTTTCTCAACTCCAACAAAATCAATTCACCCCCCTCTCTCCCTACGTACACTTGACGATTTCGATAACCCATCCACCGAACAACTAACCATGGCAGTAGCTAAGTCAGGTACGGCTATCCAATCCTACGCCCAACCATACGGCCGATCAAACAAAACAGATATGCTGACTCGAGTGGTGGAATTGTGAAAAGGTCTCGCCTACGGCATCAACAAGGGATACAGCGGAGTTACTCTCCGTGAGTCCAAGCCCCGTGCTTCACGCAGAAAGGGTGTTCTTTCCAAGCGCACTGCTTTCGTCCGTGAGGTCGTGAAGGAAGTTGCTGGGTACATACCCCCAACACACACTACAATAAGATCGGGTTATTTGGGATCCGAGATGGGCATAGCTAACTACTCGTGTGCTCCGATAGACTTGCTCCATACGAGAAGCGTGTTATTGAGTTGCTCCGCAACTCCAAGGACAAACGTGCCCGGAAGCTTGCGAAGAAGAGAGTACGTCTCGAAACCTCTTGCTACTATTCAGTATCTGGTTTGACTGATGTTTTTATTTTCATAGCTTGGAACTTTTGGCCGTGCCAAGAGAAAGGTCGACGAACTCCAGCGCGTTATCGCCGAGTCCAGGAGAGCTGGTCACTAAACGAAATCCAATTATTTCAGTTTTCCTCTTTTTTTCCTTCCGGGCTTCAAATGTACAAGCAAAAAAATCAAAAGTGGCATATGGGGCAATCATCAATTTAATGGATTGGGGTCCTAACGAATCACGTTCTGCTTGTAGTTCCCGGTGATACTTCGGGGGTTTTCTGTTTCTGGTTTGGGCTGGACCTTGGGATGGTGTTTTTGGAGTAATTGATCAACCTAAACAGTAAACCCGGCCTTCCGTTCAAAAAAATTAATCGCTCGAAGTAAAAAATCGCTAGGACTCTCCAGGTTTTAGGCGCCGTAGCTATTTTCCAGATATTGCTGGAACCAGAGTATCGCAAGATATTCTGAGGGCAGCTAAAACTTAAAGCCCTGATAATTCTTCCGCGATGTGCTCATCTTCTTGAATATGTAAAGTTTTGGGAGCATTCCGCCGTGTATATATCTCACGCTATCCCATCTCACACCTCCACAACGCCCTTTACTGTTATAAGTAATATTGCCGCCTGGAACCTGACTATACCTAATATCTATCCAATGATGATTTTAAAAAACGAGAAGACCTCTAAAATGTGTGCCAACCAACCAGATTTCTAGCCAATACCCTTAATAAGAAAGAAACAACCCACAAAAACAAGTGAAAACAGTAATAAAACGCCCTGCCAATGATCGAAATGCAACTTTATTCCCCACCTAACAACCCATCGCTCTCATCGTCCCAACCACCCGCACTCCACCTTGGTCTACTCGCGCCACCCCTTCCTCTGATAGCGCTACCATAGCCACCCCTATTACTCCCTGCGCTGCCGCCGAGCCACTTCGGCTTCTTAACACCATCAAAGTCCTTCATCCACTGTGGCGCATCCAGCGTCTCGACAGTGTTCTTGACTCTATGCATAAAACCCCCGAAAAATCCATGTTCGGGTACAGTATCCAAATCATCCCCATCATCGTCTCCCAACCTAATGGGGCCTGTTCGGCCTGTGCGCTGAGCTTCTGATCCAAGGCCTGAATTTAACCCTCCTGCTCTGCCGCCCAGTCTGCTGGCGGCTGCTGCCCGTGCGATTGTTCCGCCCCTACCAACCTCACCCTGGAGCTCCCGATCTATCAAATCTCGCCCTTCTCTCCACCCTCCAAGACCATCCTCATCATCTTCGTCGTCTGCCAAGACATCTCCAAGGCCAAACGTGGTCTTGATCCAACCGTATACATTGAATCCTGTGGCTGCAACTGGAAGTAGAATCAGCACCGGGAAAAAGCCATCGAATCCCTCTCCGAGTGGTGTGAGATTAATGAGCTTCCCCAGAAAGCCAAAAAAGACAGTATCCTTCGCTACGTCTGGGAGAAGCAATCCCGTAAAATTATAAGCTAGCGGCACGGTGAGCCGGGCGGCGTAGGAGGCATAGAAACACGCAGATGAGCCTGATGTCATTCGCTTCACAAGTGCATAGTTTCCCCAGACCTTAACCGTGGTAAGGGAAGAGTATGCGCATGCACACATATAAGCGATCCATGCTGCGGAGATACATTGTCCAGCGAAACCAACCCTTCCGTGAGGAGATTCGGGATGATGAACTACAGTATAATTGATTACTGAGAGATTTGGGGCTGTGGCATGGGTAATCTCAGACCAGATTATACAGGCTGAGGCAAGCGTAAGAAAAACCGAGAGAATACGGTGGACCTGCGGCAGAATGTGGTAGTGGAATATGTGTCTCGTGTAAGGATTAAGTATGGAGATTTTGTCAAACATTGTCGGAGATGCGAAGTGTTTCGTGAAGGTCAAGCGCTTGGTTCGTGCAGAGTCGAGCATCTCCTGGCAGTCAGAGGCAGACTGGACAAGGGCTTGCCATTCAGCGTTAAAGCGTTGCCGCTTGTGTATAGCCACTTTTAAGCGTTGGGTTAGGCCTGCTAGATATTGCTCTGTAATCACCGGGGGAGCTCCGCCCCTCCTTCCTCCAATAATGTTACTTCCCCCTGGGGGTGGTAACGGAGACTCTGGAAGCTGCGCGATATCACCCAGCTCCTCAATCCATTGTTGAAACTCCAGGGCAGATCCATTCTTCCTTTTACGCACTGCCAAAACCTCCTGTTCAATATCCTCGAGATTATTGGTCGCGTCTAAATGCTTATCATATGCTCTAGGTGCTGCAATCTGTAAGCTCTTTAGTTTTCCTGGGATGCTTGCATTCCGCATGAGATTCCGCGGGATTGCTACGAGGCCATGACCCATAAGGAAGATGGCGATGGCGAGAGCATAACAGTAAGACAAGGCCATTACGAGACCTTTGAGGGACTCGATATGAATCCCGGATGTTATGAAGACATATATAAGGCCAACACCTCCGATAGCAAGCATCATAAGCTGGTATCGTGCATTTTCGCGAAGGGCTTCGATGAAACGATTACGCGGGGAACGGTGGCCGGAATTACTGTAGGACTGGAGAATAGGAAGGACGGCCCTGTAAACTTGTCAGTTGTAGCTCTCGCTAGGTCAGTTCTGGCAGATAGAAGTTGGATTACCATGTAAGCACGAAGCAGAGCCAGTACGATACGCGCCATGCTACAAGAAGCAACCCTTCGGGAAGCACAATGCCTATTCTCTAGTTGAGCAATTTACTACTATTGTGATAGAAATAGGGGGTAGAGTTACCTCGCGATCCCGAATCGCCAGCGGATGAAGAGGCAAGATCTATAGGTACCAGTACCACGATGGATGACGAGATAAAGAGTGGCAGAAATGTAGAAACAAGCAAGTACTCCGGGGTTGAGCGTAATGGTAAGAAAAAGCGTTGTAGTAACAGTACCGTACCGGCTAGCGAAGTCAGGCAGAGAGCCGAAAAGACTCCTGAGGTGACAGCCATGAGGGAGGGGTTCAGCTGAGTAGGGTAGGGTCTGTTATCGTGCAGGCCAAGGTAGGTAATCGTGTAGAGAGGAGGTTGTTCTCTGGAGGTTGCACGATGATCCACGACAGCTTAGTAACGGCTTTATACCCACATGCCACTAACTACATACATAGGTTGTTTGCAGCTAGTTGGGTCTCTTTTTAAACAGCCTTACACTTTGGAACACTGAATTTCGGGTAAAAAGCGCCTTGGACAGCTAAAATAGACAAAAAAGAAACTCGCTCCTATAGGAGATCGAGTGGCCTTCACCAGCCATCACGTCCGACCGAAGGGTGCAAACATCTAACATAGATACTGCCGGCCACATTTTACACATTGAGCTGGACAACATTCACTCTTGTCTTTCGACTTTACAACTGTTTTAATTCACGAGTGGACTTTCTTCTTTCCCCCTCTTTTTTCAGGCAGTGAAGAAGACATCTTATGTGGGTGCTCAGATGGACATTATGAGTGGGAACTGACTTACTATATAGAGTACGATTGCCAAAGAAGCAGCATCAGAACTACACCCACCCCATTCTTTCGATTAATATTGCGCTTTACTTGAGGTGGTCAAAACTCAGAATATATGACCAAAAGAGATAAGAGGGAAAGAAAGAAATAAACTGCTCTAATTACAGTAACGTAAGATTATTCTGTGAGTTTAATTTACATAGGTTCAAGTTATCATTAACGAATGTGATAGATTCGTTGTCAAATACTCCAAACTCCTAAATATTACTCAATACCTGTGGTCCTTGAAATACCTTGTAAACAGTATCTGTTATGTTTGGTTCTTCGAACCTCATGGTTCTAATCTCACATGAGGCCGAGCTCTTTTCGCTTGGTTATTTCCTTAAATGGGAGTAAACCCAAGGATTTTAACATCATCACCGGACCAGATCCTTGAGAATACTAGAGATTGCTTCCCATAAACTATAAGACTGCTTGTGAAGCAAGTACTCGGAGTCTTACTTAAAGAAACAAAACGAGTGAGCCAACACCTTAAAGTAGAGCTTTGAAATTATTTGGTCTCACCCTAGCTGATGTAATTACAAGGCCTCTAAATCTTCTTTAACGGGACTAGTTAACTAAAATCAAGCTTATTCAATTTTTCATATGTAACATGCTAATAGAACCCCCGAAACCCTTCTTAAGACCAACATACCCTTCCTCCTGACCCCCGCAATCCTAAGCACCTACCCCACGTTTCACTACACAAAATATCACTCGACCCGCACCAACTTATCATTCTCACCAACACTCTTGATACCCGCCTCACTACTCTCCATAATCTCGTCTTCCTTCTCCACACCCTCCATCTCCTCCGCCGTCTGTATCTCACCCTCCTTTGTGTTCTTCGGTGGCCTTCCAGGTCTCTCCGCATCTTCCAAGTGTAGCAGAACATCATCGAAATCATTCGGATCCGTAGCTCTCTCCTAGTTATAAATAACCCATTTCAACCACCACTCCAACTCATTTCCATCTTCCCCTTTTCCAAAAAGGAGATACCTTTGCACGAATACATATCTTTCTCGCCGTATCCGGATGGACTCTTAGAATAGTCGAGATCTCAATCCAGCTCTTTTCTGCATGCCAATGCAGCGTCAAGATAGCTGCCCGCTTGAGGAGTGGAATTTGAGGTCCGCGTGGTGGCATTTTGGTTTAGCGTTTTTTGTTTTTATCAATTGATTCGAAGTCTTTGGAGCAAGTATGATTTGAGTATTCATGATTTCCGGACATCTGGATATGGGGGACGGGAAATGATTGCGTCATTGTTTCTTGTTTATCTTCCTTGGTGGGCACGTGACCCGGAGGAGGGCCTGATTGTCGTCATGGGAAATCACTCGTTCGAGCTGGTACTTCATGATTGGGTGGGGATACTGAGGTGAGTAGAGAGTGCCCTACAGCTGGAAGTCTCGAAACAAAATAGGTACGTTTGAGCTTAGACCAACTCTGGGGTACACCATGGGAGCTGCCGTCTGATTAGGTCGGGTATGCATGTAGAGTACGGCATTGCACGTCAGAGAGTAAATTGGGAGGCTTCTGTGTGGTCAGATTAAAATTGTGTGGGTCAGCTTACGGGTTTGAAATGATCCATCTAAGCCATTCATCAGTTACCAAGCATGCATCATGCGATATCACTCGTTGTACCACACTACATGTTTCCCGCCCTACGGTGTGTCGCAGAACGTCGCTGTACCTGTTCATTCACTACCCAACACCGAAACAAGGTCGAGGAGAATATAGGATTATTCAATATAATGAGCGGGGATCGACAACGAATAGTCTAATCAAGCCCGGACCAACAACGTATTGAAGAACTTAGTTTTAGGTTAGGCACGACCACCAATTCACCAAAGCAAGACTCCTGACTTGTTTGAGCTCTGCTGTGGGTTACAAAATCAGCTTTTTGGAAATTAAGTGTGGGTTCATCCGTAAGTATGGTACTAGGGCGAACAGCATGTGGTGATATTGATCGATAGCCACAGCATGATGTGAAAAAAAGGAACAAGAGAGGAAGAGCCCCAGCGGCAATGATCGAGTGACATTTAATTTCGAAAACCTCTTTAAACTTCAGTGCGTACAGGGGCATCTTCCCCCGTTAACCGGTGTGCCAAGCTTTGAGGCTCCTGCGCAAGTGGGGGAAATTTCCGGAAACAAAACGTCTCGAGGCTCTGCTGGCTCCCATCAAACTTTCTCTCTCTTTTTCGGGCTTTGTGGGGTATACACGTGCGGTTGGAGTAAGGTTATCTAGCCCTGACTCGTAGAGTGGGTGGAGGGGGGGTGTTGGTGTTGTTGTAATCTCTTCTAGGTATCCTTTACACTAACTAGTACATATCTACTACAACTGCACGCACCGCGTCGATCGTGGCAAGCCAGCCAGCAGTTGCTTCTCACGGATTGATACTCTACCAGTTTGCGGTGGCACTACAGGGTGGGTAATGCTACATATGATACATCTTCGACTTTGGCAGATGATCGAGAGACTCAGTGAGGGAAAAGCCAATTTGCCGGCGACCCGGGTGTAGAGTAGATAAGTGCTCTCTCAAGCCGTCATTAATCCGGCAAAGTTTTCAACAAGAAGAGAGAATTAAAGGCCAGAGGGAGTGGGTGGAGAGGAAACGAGGGGGGAACTGCATCGAGTTGAGTTCAATCAATCAGACAGGGCCGGCGTAATGTAATACCTACATGGTACCTACCTCTGATCACATACCCAAGGGTGGGTACTTCTTCTGTTCCTACTTTCCACACACATCGATGTGCCTGGAGTTTCTCAGCCGCAATCAAGCAGAGTACCTACATCCTATGTGTAAGAAAGAAAGATAGAAGTTGATGTGCGTGGGAAAATAAGCTGGCGAGTCGACTGCCAGGAAGAGGCGCGACATCATCATTCTGCCTCCGCCTTCCCCCGGTCCAGTGCCAGTCCTACCACACCAACTCCTCTCGGGAAGACACACACACTTCTCCCTCTTACACACTTTGCACACATACAGCCTACATATGCACCCGCACTTCGAGCATTTCACTCACTTCACTCATGAGACATAACCCTAAAAACAGGAAGACCGATAGAAGCAGCGGAAGAAGAAAGCGATAACCACAAAACAAAAAAGGACAGCCGTAAGAAAGAGGAAAAAAGAAAAAAAGGAAAAGGAAAACAGGTGCATTCATACATGCATTATGCCCCAATTGCCCAATGAACATACCGAGGCAGGCCCTCAGGCAGCCGATTGGGGCAAGGACCTGCTAGATACGGGAAGATTTGGTGCTGGGATAGTTATTGGGTGCCTTGGTTTGGTTGAGAAGTAGAGGAATCCGCAAGTGAGCGAGTGAGTAAGGAACAGGCAGGCAAGCAAGCACGAAGTAGGAGAGGAAGCATAATAATAGGGGGGGGGGGGGTGTGAGTGAGAGAGTCAGTGAGGAAGATAGGAAAGAAAGGCTTTCGAGAAAGAGGAGGTAGAGGAAGAGGGAGAGAGAGAAAGAGGGGACGTAAGGGAGTGGACTAATTACAAGGGGAAGTTGGTACTATGTGGGAGTAACTGATCCACTTTTCTCTAGACCTCAAACTCCACAAACCAACGATTATTCCCGTCGCCCCCCAGACATAACCCCCCAACTGCTTCTGTTGCCTGCCTGCCTCCCTGCCTGCAAGTTGTAACTCACTCGAGTCTTCCCGGCCTGTCCTGTGCTGCCTACCTGGCATACATAAGTTAACTAAACCAATACATATTGTGATTCCAGTTATTCCGTAACCCCCCCCCCCCCAACCCGTCCACCCGTCCACTCGTCTTCTGCTCGCTCTTTCTTCCTCTTCCATTCCACACACCACACGCCTTCGCTTCCCGTCTCTCCCTTCAATCCACACTCTCGATTCCTTCCCTCCCTCTCTCTCTCTCTGGTTCTCTTCACTCGCTCTCAGCCCCCCTCCCACCACCCCCCCCCACCCCGTCGCCTGGTGGAGACGGTAACTCGCTCTCATCCTCTCAATAATTAACCAAATTATACAATTAAAATTAAATATTCTTCCCACTTTCCCTGCCTGCCTCCCCCAGATAGTGGGAAGTGACTACAATACGACGCTGCTTTCCCTAGCCGCCCCGCGCTCTCATAGCGATGAAGGTCTTCCATCGCCACTGCCTGCGATCATAATGTCCTCTTCCCCTGGTCTTCCACCACAACAGGCTACGACCACACCTTTACCACTCCACTTGCAGCAAAATAAACAACAAAACCATCACAACCATTTACAACAGTCCCAACAACACCAAAACAACCGTCTACAGAAACAGAAACAACAGCATCAGAAACTCCAACATCACCGCCCTCCGTTCCCAACCGTGTCGCCATCAAAATCTCCTCGAAATAACGGTGGGGGCGATTCGGAGGCAGAGACTGTCGTCTTGCAATCAATCGAGGTGGCCCCCAATACGCGAAAAAATGACGACGAAATCAGTGAATATGAACGCGGTCGCCGGAGACGGGGTTCAGAAGCACGTCCTCCAGTTGATCAAGAACGACCTCGACGAACAAGACCATTACGGACGGGCCCCGCTAAACGCCGTCTCAAAGAAGAAGACCGTGATGAAGAGTACTCTTCCGACTTGAGTTCCGCCCCATCACGTTCTTCCCGTCCCAATTCACCTTCACATCCCATGCGTCGTCGTGCCAAACATGGCACAGGCCATCAGAAGCCGAAGGTGCATGGTGGTTCTTCTGCGTCCGAAGGAGATAACTCGGACCGGGAAGATACTCGTCAGAGTCGACTGAGATCTAGGAAAAGAAGAAGAAGTCTGATGGATTCATCACCCCCCAATCATCGTATCAAATCATCTCCCCCAATTTCTCCCCAGCCTCACGGCAGCCCCATAAAGAGTACACGAAGCAGAGAGAAGGCTCACGTAGGGCAGAGGACGCTGAAGCATAGAAAGGTGCCTGCGCCCCTACTTACCAGCCGTGGCGACATATCGTCCGCTTCATCGCGAGACAATTCACCCTCCTCAGTTCCCCAATTACGAAGACCCCAATCCGTCCGAACTCCTGGCTCACCAATGAGCACTTCACACAAACCAAAACGAGATACAGCCGGCCGGACGCACCTCCACAGAGCTTGCCAACGGGGGGATGTTGCGGAGGTTGAGGCTATCTTGAATGCAGGTAAAGAATTCTTAAATGCAGAAGATAATGCGGGGTACCAGCCCTTACACGAGGCGTGTTTACATGGTCACTTGGAGGTGGCTAAAATTCTCATCGACAATGGTGCACAAATCGACCAGCCATCCAAAATTGAACAGGATACGCCACTACTGGATGCGGTGGACAATGGACATACCGATGTTGTTAGATACCTTCTTGAGTTGGGTGCAAATCCGCGAAAAAGGAACAAGCAAGGCCAGACAGCCATGGACGCCAATGAGTCCAACCGTGAAACAGAGGAGGTTTTTGAAGAAATCGAAGGGTTGCTCAAGGCTGCAATCAGCGAGTTGCGGAAACAACGCCCCTCTGACGATGAAACCGCACGGGCTAGCGTCGCTGCCGACAGCCATTCTTCTCGTGATCCTTCAGTAGCCAGTCCAGTACACCAATCTCCACCAGCACCAAGCATTCCCTCCGGAGCCCGCCGGCGGAATGCTCGGACCGAACAGAGTAGGAAAGATCTGCTCTGGTTAGATCCCGGGAAAAACGGGCTGCAGAAACTAAGGGAAAAAGCCCGTGAGGGGGATCAACAGATGGTACACGCATTACTAGAGCGGGGAACTAAGCCGGATACCGAGTCTTTAATTGGGGCTATTAAGGGCGGCCATGCAGATACAGTTAGTCTACTCTTGGCGTATGGTGACACAATAGTGGACCCCGAGCCTGGGTCGTCTCAGGGTCATCGGAAGACGAGGGATAATTCAGTACCGGCGGTGGAGGAAACACCCATGCTCGCAGCTATCGGTCGAGGCAACCTGACCGTTTTGGGCTATCTATTGGCAAATGGGGTGAACCCGAGAAGACTGGATCATAAGGGGAAATCATACATGGATATTGCACGGGAGCGAGAAGGGGATCTCTGGCAAGAGGAGGTTGATATGTTGCAAAAGGCTTATGACAAGGCGGATGGTGGTAAATTTGAGAAGGCTGCTCGCCGCGGACACTCACCAGAAAATTATAGGAATACATCACCTAAGCCCAAAAAGCTTAATGACACCAAAGGTACGTCATCTGGATCGCGGAGACCAAACTCGACCCTCGCATCAGCAAATACCCCCCGACGATCCGCATCTACGGGCCCTTCCAGATGGTCGTCCACTTCCGCAAACCCAACAAAATATGAAGACACAACTGCTGTCTCGGATCAGGAGGAAATATCTGCCGAGCCTTTAGGACCACCCAAAAACCGTTCCAAAAAGGGAAAACGCAGCGAATCGGACTCGCTTGCCCCCCCAGTTGCGAAGAAAAAACGACGTCTGATTTCTGGGAAGGATTTGGCCAACGAGGAATCATTAGCCCGTTCATCACAGGAGCCAACAAGATCAGTTCCCCCAGAAAGTGATCTTGATTCAAAAGAGAAGCCTCCTGCCAAAAGTTCCACTAAAAAACATAGGGCAAGCTCTGCAATGGAAGAAACTATCAGGGTAGAACAAAAGCCCATTATTCCGAGGAAATTAAGGATGGGATCGGAAGATACTCGAATGTCAGATTCAGCTACTGAGCGAGCTACACATAAAGCCAGAAATGACGATTCAAATCTTCTAAGGCCGGATAATGTCCCTTCTTCCAGAGATAAAAAGCCTACACTGGGCGGCAAGCGGGATAGGACTCGCTCGCCCGCAGCCCACTCTGACTCTGGCCGAAAACTAGAAAAGGAGGAGCCCAGGAAACAGCGAAAACTTGTCGACAAGCAAGAGAAATATGATAGCGACAGCACGCTTAAACGGATTACTGTGAAGGAGGAGGGCAAATCTCGGAAGCTCCCCCCAACAAGACGCGATTCCCCCAATGGCAGACGGCAATCTGTATCGACTACTGAAGCTTCGGAAAAAGAGGACCAACTTCAGCGTATTTTACGGGAACGGGAAGATACAGAGCATGATCGGCGTGAACGTGAAAAGAGGCAACGAGCGAGAGGTGAGAAAGAGGATGTGAAGCGTCGCGCAGAGTCAAAAGAACTGAGGCGTCAAGAGGAGTCGAAAGAACAGAGGCGCCAGGAGGCTCTTAGAAAGGAGCTTGAGTCAATACTCAAAAAGGCACGTGTGGACTCGGAACGGGCCATCGTGGATCAAGTCATTGACCGCGAGCTAGAAGTCCGCCGACAGCGAGAGGAAAAGGATAGACGGGAGAGAGAGCTCCGAGAGAGGGAGGAAAGGGAACAGGAGGAAAGGGAGGCCAGGGAGGTCAGGGAGAAGGAAATACGAGAGAGGGAGGAGGCTGCTGCACGAGAAATAGCCAGGCGGCAAGCTGCCGAGCGGGAAGCAAAAGAGCGGGAAGCAAAAGAGCGGGAAGCAAAAGAGCAGGAAGCAAAAGAGCGCGAGGAGCGTGAGGCAAGAGAGCGTGAAGCTAGAGAACGCGAGGCCAGGGAACGCGAGGCCAGAGAACGCGAGGCCAGAGAACGCGAGGCCAGAGAACGCGAGGCCAGAGAACGCGAGGCTAGAGAACGCGAGGCTAGAGAACGCGAGATCAAAGAGCGCGAAGCCGAGAGGAAACGCCGTGAAGAGGAAATCCGCGTTGAGGAACGAAGGCAAGCAGAGGAAGCCCGCAAACGTGAAGAGGCCATACGCCGCGCGGAGCAGGAAGTACAGAAGAAACTTGCCGAGGAACAACGCCGCAAAGAGGAAGCCGAAAAACAGCGTCTAGAAGCGGCTGAAAATCAGCGTCGTGCAGCAGAGGCAGAGCGGAAGCTTGCTGAAGAGGAAGCTCGTAAACGCCAAGAGATTGAGCGAGCTGAGAAAGAGGCCTTAGTTCGACGAGAGGCCGAGCTACTACAGCAGCAGCTTGCGCTAGAGGCAGAGCGTAAACGAATTGAGGACGAAGAGCAGCGTGAACTTGCACGGAAAAGAGCGCTGCCTTTCGCACTTAGAGAGATAGAGGAGAATGGCAATACACCTGTCGAGAGCTCAAGATTTATGCCTTTGTACTCCGCGGTGCTCCCTCCTCAGCTGACTGCAAACTCAACTCCAATCAAACCGGGTATGAATGGTTGTGGGCCACAAAAGCTGCAGCAGTACATCTTGAATGTGCAAGCAGCTTTAGTGCTTGGAAGTACTGACCTTCAGTTTTCGAGTTGTACGTTGCACCCCTCTTCTTGCAGCTTTTCCATCACGCTAACAAATCAATTACCAGACCGTGACATTCGTAGACGTGAAGTTGATGACCAACATCGGTCGAGAATGTGGTCAGTCCTTTCTGTCATGCTCTGTGAGAGTGTACATCTCAGTGGTCACCGTTCGATTGAAGAATTGGAGAAATCGCGTAGGGAGGAGAGGGAAAAATTCTTGAAGATGTCTCCTGTCTTTTGGATGAAGGTATATAAACCGTCCAAGAATTAGGATGAATATGCTAATTCCCTATGGAATAGGTTGACGACCTCCGCACCATCATTCAGGAAGACCGCAGGTACGCCAATCTCGCAAGTCAAACCATCCGCACCGTCGACGTAGATTTAAGCTGTTCTGTCCTTGCATCCCCCATGAAGGTCAATGGAGACGGGCCAACTACTTCCACTTCTGCACCTACCATTACGAAGGAGGAAATGACCCAGAGATTGCAGCGATTATTTGGCACACCATTGACATCATCTTCGCTCCAATACAACAACCAATCTCATGTTTCTTCCTCGCCTTTGCCTCTTTCTTCCCAACTCACAGTATCTATGCCGCCACCCACTCCTCTTAACGCGACAAATGCTACTTCTACTACTTCTAATTGAAACATAAAACTGGGCGGGTGTTTTTGGCGCTTTTTCTTGATTAGTTTTTATCGCTTGGCTTTTTTCCCATCTTTTTTTTTTGTTTGAGGGTCTGGTTCTATTGGTTTGCGGCTGGTCGGTTGGGGTTGCCATCCTTCTCATACTTATTATGTCTGTTTGGATCGCGGGAATGGGGGATGGGGTGATATGTTTTTGTTTTTTTGAGCAAATGTTACGTATGTGTACATGATACCGTGGATTTCCTTTTTTGTTGACTATTTATTGGTCGTTGTCCCCCCTTGAAAAGGGTTTTTATCAAAGGGTTTTCAATTGCTTTATGTATTGTGGTTTTCTTTTCTTCCCCTTCAAGCCATTTTTTTCTTGGTATCTCGTCTTCATGGGTGGGTTCGTGTTTGATTTTTTCCTTTTATCATTTTTTTTTGGGCGGCTACGTTACTCTTTAAATGTAGGGGAGACAACCACTACAACTGCAACTACTACTACTACTACTACTACTACTACTACTTCTACTACTACTACTACTGCTGCTGCTGCTGCTGCTGCTGCTGCTGCTTACTACTACTGCTTACTACTACTGCTTACTACTACTGCTTACTACTACTACTACTACTACTACTACTACTACTACTACTACTACTACTACTACTACTGCTGCTGCTACTATTACTACTACTACTACTACTACTACTACTACTACTACTACTACTACTATTACTACTATCACTACTACTACTACTACTACTACCACCACCACCACCACCACCACCACCACCACCACTATACTATCACTACAACCACTATTACTACTACAACTACAACTACAGCATACTTTCTATACTCCTTTACTTCTGAAAAATCTAGTGCTGGCTTATTTTCTTTCCTTTTGGGAGCATTTTTTGGCATCATCATCGTTACTGTCATCATCGTCTTGTTCATTTTTCTGGAGCGGGCTTTTCGTTTTTTTATTTGTCTGGTGGCCGGGGACTGGACTGGGCGGTAAACTATCTACAAGTATCTATACCTCAATTGCTTTGTGCGTTTTTATTTTCCTTCTTTTTTTTTACTCGCGCTTGGTCTTTTTGCCGTGGGCTCTTGATTGTTTACCGCGTCTTGCTTAGTTAATTCTTTATGGGCATGCATGGTTACGATAGCGCGGGATCCAGGAGAGGGGGGAGTTGGAGGTTTATGACACGTCATGCTATGATTATGTTGCGAGCATATTATATATATATACATATACATTTTCGGACTTATATAGGAGGGAGAGAAGAGACAGGGAATGGGTGATTGGGGGCGGGGGAGGGGGGTATGTACTCTATCTACTCTACTCATAAACAAATATTTCTGTGGGATGTGATTGGTGTGGTTTATCGGGGTCGATTAGATGTAATAAACTTAGCGGGGACCTGGCAGCTGCTGCTGAATTGTGTGCTTGACCAATATATAGACGGGTATGGAGTTAAGCTGGATCTGAGGGACAGGTCAGGACTGTCAGTGCAACTGTATTCTCGACCTTGACCAATAGGCAGACGATGTGGCTGACCTAAGCTCGACTGACCCGGAGTTGAGTTGATGAGGGCCAATGAAGTTGATTGCATGTATCCAATCAACTGAGTTAATTTATTCCGACTGACCTAACCTTGGTCCGATTGAATCTGTAATTACCTAGTTAGTTTATAAACCGAGCCTATCGCCGCTCAACTAAATCATATCTGTCCAACCAACATCTCTGCCCAACTGAACGTATCTGTCCAGCTGAGCCTACCCGCCCGACTAAGTCAGCTTATAAACCGAGCCCGCTGCCGTCCAAATAAATTTGTCTGCCAGACTGATTCAATCTATTTACATACTACCCAAACTGAGTCGGCTTCCTTACCCGTTCAACTGAGCCGGCGAAAGTTACTGCTGTTTGGATCCGACTGAGCTGGTTGGGCCTGGGATGAGTTTAATTATTTGGTTGAGCTTTCTCTGGTAGACTGAGCTTTTGTGTTCGACTTAGTTTGACTGGCTGAGATTTTCTACTCGATCGAATTGACCCCATATGGCTGGTCTATTTGTTGTTTAGTTAAGCTGATTGAGAAACTCATCCGGCCTCGTCTGACAGCTTCTCTCCCAAGCTAAACTTAAGCTTACCTGTCTGATTCAGCTTGAGCTTATCTGCTCAACTGAGTTTAGGGTCTGCGCGACTGAGCTTATCAATCCAACTGAGTTGACATTCATACTGGGCTGGGTTCGCTTTGTCCGACTGAGCCAACGTGAGAAACGGACTGAGCTTGTACTCTTTCCGACTGAGCAGACTTCGTCCGAGTGAGCTGACTCTGTACAACTGAGTCCTGGATATGCGCGGGCTGTTTACCTCGTCTGACTGAGCGGCCATGCAAACCAGACTGAGCCTGTCTGCCCGACTGAGCCGGCCTCATGAGACCAACTGGGCTGACCTCACCACACTCCCACAGACCGGTTCATGTTCTAAAACCCCAGATATTAATAAAGCGCCATACAGGTAATAAACAGTACCCTAACTGTGTCCATTAGTTTCTAGTTAGGGTAGCTATACCAACTAATCCCTAACCCCATCATCAATCGCCCTCCCTACCTACCTACGAGCAATGATATTGTAGATTACACTTTACTCTAGCTATATAACTTGCCGGCCAGATTTAAGGAGTAGGGGCTTGAAATGTTTCAGATACAGTATGGTATGACATGGGTGGCTTGCTCGGTAGTGTAGCTAGCTGGGAAGATCGGCGGGCGAGGCGGGGGAGTCCTGGCTTTGAGGGAGGGGGTGCTTCGGCGACTTCGCGTGTCTAGTGGGGTAGCCGCGGAGAGGATGGAGGGGCGAGTGATGTTTTGTGAGTCCTGTGGTAACCGAGTACCGCCAAAACTCGATCAAACTTGCTACAAACGGATACTTCTAAGGTTGATCGATACCTTTCAGCCAATCGTTTTAGAGATAATCCCTGGGCGGAGATAGCCGATTTTTCGAGTTTTGGCGGTATAGTAAAGGAGGAGAGGCTCAAGGGTACTGTCATTCACGGGGTATTGGCTTGCCGATACCCAGTATCCGCCAACACCCCGTGAATGACAGTACATACAGTACCTGTAGCCATAACATAAGGGATCCTAGCTAGCCTCCCACCAAAGCACTGCTTACCTGGACGCTGTTGCAATTGTGATGCGTTTACTGAAACACCAAAAATACAACTGACGGGTGGCTGAGACTTACAAAATTAGCACTCGTCTCGTTCGAACCGTTGGGCACCGAGCGGGATAATTAACAGCTGTCAGAGTGGATGATATCAAAGGTGGAGATTTGAGGGGGTGTGTGAAGCGAGCAACAGAGTCTCGGGCGCACGCACGGCCTTATCACGGGCATGTTATTATAGGGTGACTGGGGTGACTAAGGCGGTGGGGTGGTGGGGTAATGATGGAGTCATGGGTTGTCACTCGGTGGAGTCGGGTCGAGGAAAAGAAAAGCTTTTTTTTGTTCATTCATTGATTGATTGATTACTTCATAAGAAAAGCTTTATAAAGTAGGATGCTGGTTTTGGTTTAATGTACAATACGAAGCACCCATTGCCGTGTCTTCTTCTCTTCTCGGCCTGGTACCCAAATGGGCAGATAGGCCGTTTGTCCAGGCACTCGTGCGAGATGAATTTTATGGCTTGCTAAAGAGTTTAATGGCTGGGATCAAACATCCGGCTCATAAAGTCCTACGGGTGCATGCATGAAGGGTCCGACTGACCTCAGGAAATCGATCTTTCCAACACTGAGACTCGCGCGGCTCCGCGTCGTTGATAAACCGCCGACCGTGAAGCTGGGGTTCTCAAAGATCCCGTTACAGTCCTCATACCCATAGGCAGAGCCTCCTTGAGAGCTAATGGGAGTGTGAGTTTGACAGACATATGCAGACTATCTGCGCTGGCTCTGTGGGTGGACTCTATATATACACGCCTACAATATTTCTACAGAGGGAATATGTAGTTAGACGTATGTGGGCATGACCCAAGGTTACAGCTTCCTCTAAGAAACCTTATATCTCGTGTGTACACCTTGGGGTGATATGAGTGAAGTGAGAGCTAGCTAACACAAAACGTCAATTTCTTTTTTTAAAAAAAGGAAAGTTGAACATGCTACCCGGTAACTTCCCCTTACTCCACTTTCTTTCAAGCGATCTAAGCAGGCCCACTGGCATCTATTTATTAACAAACAAAATAACCGGTGAACCGCCTGGCGTCCGGACCTCTCTCCTTGGTACAGTGCTGCCAGAAAGCTAACGAATTTATGCTAGGTAGCGTAATATCTTTAGGGTAAAGAATATTTCTGTATAAAAGACAAAGATAAGGCTGGGGCAGGACATCAAGGTTCCGGTGGGGTCTCGTCAGATTACCCCATTAAACAGACTCTGGTCTATAGGTGGCCAAATAATACATGAAATTATCATGGGCTGTATGATGGGGCATTGTTTCACCCAGCTCTCCACCTCTCGACCATTTCGCACCTTCTAGAGACCAAAAATGAGCTGAATTTACCTCACGATGTCATCGAGGGTGAGGGGATTACACGTATATCCCAGCTATGAATCCATCTCCCTCTAAAGTCTAGCAATTTAGGATACCCAAGTGAATGAAGCGATCATCTCGGCACTGTTACAGCGATTGTTTTGAGCTTTTTTTTTTGTTTGACTCATTAATTGCATTTATTTTTGGCGGTTGGCCGGAATGTGGGTAATAAAGGCAAGACTGTACAAGCATTTCTAGTAGTGTGTGGAGATTCAAGGTTAACGGACATAGGTGATGTTTCCCAATAGTTGAAATGGCTAATATTATGAGTCAAACAAAAAAAAAAGGCTGATATTCATGGGTTATCACTCGATAATTACTACTGATAAAGTTAGCAAGATTACATAATATAAAGGAACGATACGTAGTAGCTTTTAGCCTCATGTTAGCTATAGATGGCATCATGCCATCGATTCCTCTAGTCCTGTAGAAACAGATTTTAAAATGGAAGCTAGTATTAGTAAATAGTCTCTATGGAGAACAATTTACAGTTAAACACAGAAATCTAGAAGCTTCTAACTTGAGTGAAACATCACAGATATCAATAGACACCATTCAAACTTCTAAATGGAGCTCCATATACTGAGTCCACGGTTTAAAGTTATAAGACGAGAAGGAGTAATGACGGAATTTCTTAGTACGGCATGATATCACCCCAGAGGAATAGGAAATAATGGAGAAAATTGAGTGAACAAAACTAAAACATACCCCCACTCGTGATATATGAAATCTCTAACGTGGTAAAAGTGACCCAACGAAAGACTGGCAACAGGCTTTGAAATCAAAAAATACAAGCCCATAAAAAGGAAACAAGAAACAAAAAAACAGCGATGCACTAGGAAACACACCTCCTTATTATATATATAATAAGTTTAGTCCGAGTCTGATGCCGGGCCGTCGTTATCGTCATCATCTACAACATCGTTACCGACAGTCATAGCGTATTCCGCCCTCTGCAGGATGGCCCTGAGCTTTATGTCTCGGGGATCCACAATGTCTATTGGTCGTTGCTTTTGTTTGTTTCGTATTCTGTTTATCCAACCATTGTCAGCATCAAGTCCGAAGTAGAAACCAATTCCACCCACCCCCCCAACAAGTGAAGTTAAAAATAGTTGAATGCGGCACAGAATGCAGGGGTACGGTATGGCAGGCAACGAACCTGGGATCGGCACCAGCATCAATCAACATCTCCACAACCTCCACGCCGTGCTCCTTTTCCTTGTTCGCATACTGCACTGCCTTGTGGAGTGGGGTCTCTTGTTCCATGCGGTTTATGGGGTCTACCTCGAGGCCCTCTTGGTCGAGAAGATGGTCTAGTACTTCCACTGGCTCAGGGAGAAAGCTATGAGAGCCTATCAAACGAGGGGTAAAGGTGGGGATATAGTAACTAACAGGATCCGTGCTGCGCAGCCATGTGCAAGGCAGTATTCCCAACCCCATCGGTAGAATGGTTAAGGAAATCAGCATCTACTTTTTTATTTCCGAGGACTTCCTCCAGAAGGTCCACGTTATTCCGGCGGGCAGCTTCGAGGAGAAGTTCTTTCGGCGATGCGCCCTGGGTGGTTGTTCAATCCTTATTAGTGACGAAATTCAGGAACCGAAACCTGGGAGGAACAACCCCCCCCTACTCGCAACAACGGCTTTGTGGGAGGGAGGGGAAGCCACATACCTCGTCCTCGTGTATAGTAGTAGTTCCAGCCATGACCGTAAGAATTCCGAGTGTTTTGATGTAGGCTGAGAGTAAAATGGAGCTCGAGAAAGTGTTTGATGCAAAGCCGGAGGAGAGCGGAACAGAAAAGGAGGAGAGCTTGCTTTGGCCGCGTTACTCGAGGTGGGTGAACAGGAGTGAACTGTGGACAAGCGCGGCGCGTATCACGCTAGTGGTGGGGCAGTGAGGCGGGGGTTAGGGCTTGCCAAAGCTTGGCATGTATTGGATCCTGGCAGCTTTTTTCTTTCCAAACTCTGACTGACGGAAGCTGGTCAAGATACTCGAGCTGTGCAACGTTGGTGTCGCGATGCTGCTATTCTGCCCTCAATGCTCCAACTCGCTTACGGTACTTGAGTTGCCCCTATCTTGTGTTCCATACCCATATGTTCACTCGCTCTGGGTATAATTTCTAATAGTTATAATAGGTTTCGCGATCCCCAGAAACCGGTACCAACCGTCTCGAGTGCCGCACTTGCCCATACCAATTCATCCTCACGCGAAAATACTATGAGCGCAAGCCCATGAAGCGGAAGGAAGTCGACGATGTTATGGGCGGAGAGGGCGCTTGGGATAACGTTGACCAGACAGAAGGTATGACTGATAATCCTCCGTCGCCCAATCGGCCACCGCGCCGGCAGGCCGGAAAGCTCGGGTTACGAAACATCGGATTTACTGACGTGTTTGCTTTCTTTCTTCCACCCACCGCAGCGCAATGCCCGAGCGAGGACTGTACAGGGACGAAGGCATACTTCTACATGGTGCAAATTAGAAGCGCTGATGAGCCGATGACGGCGTTCTTCAAGGTGGGGGGTTATTGTCGTCCAATTCTACCAGATGTGCGCTGACGTTTATGATGTAATATTAGTGCGTTACATGTGGTCACAAATGGAAGGAGAACTGAGTGTCAACGATTTAGAACACGGCGAGGAAGGGTTCATAATGGTCATCACTATGGTGTCTCGGCGTAATGATTTTCCGGACAAAGTTTTTTTATCTAATTGGTACAAGTATAAACAAGCAATACTATATACACTTGACTTTGAGCGTTCTCATCCTTGTGAACCTTCCCTTATTTGGACCGAGTTATCGATTGTGATGTTGAATTTATGGAGACACCTTGGCATTGAAGGCGGAGAAGAGAGAATCAAGTAAAATTAATACCAGCCTATAAGAAATCAAGAAATCACAAGACCAGCTTGGGTACCAGCACAGCTCAGCTCACAAAGCTCAGCGCAGACCTAGCAGAGACCCCTCTAACCTCTAAACCCCATCGTTACAAATCGAACAAACCAATTATTCCGGGTCAGGTGGTTTCATTTGTTTGGAAGAGCTGATGATATTCACAAAACCCTCTTTGCCCATGACTCTTAATACGCACCATGACACCCACAAGGAAAAAAAGAAAAAAAGAAAAAAAAAATCGCCGAGTACCCAGAAGAGAGAGCAAATATAACCCCCGCAACACAAACCCACCGAATCCCTTGTAACTACTTTTATTTTTTGACAGTCCCTTCTATTCCTGCCTATGCCCTCAGCAGAAGAGACCTAAAAAAAAAGCCAAACGTGCGAAAAAAAAGAATGAGAAAATTTGTTTGCGGATTTCGTAAACTGGGAACTTTTGGAATCGATTCGCGTCGTATTTAAGGGAGTACACATATGCGACACGTCTAGTACCCGAGGGCCGCCAACTCCTCCTTGTTGGTAGCGGTGTTCTTTTGTGCCTCGCCCAGCCTCTTGGCGAGAGCCAACTTCCTGGTGTAGTAAGCCTTGGACTTGACCTTTCTCTTCTCCTCGAGCCTGTGCGCATCCAATAATCAGTCCCATACTCCCAAAATACCCATTTTCCGCGTCCCTCCTCCAGAATCGTAGATTTCGAGTTCACTGACCTCTTGACAACATCATCGTATTTCCAGCCAACCTCCGTGCTCAGTCTTCCAACTGTGCAGTACTTCCTTCCGGGCTTCAACCTCAAGATCCTCAGGGCCTGGGGAACGACGAGGCGCTTCTTGGTGTCGTATGGGGGAGGGATACCCTCGAAAACCTTAAGGCGCTCTAGAGCGGCCTGTCCACGGGCGGTCTTGTGCGAGATCATACCACGGACGGTCTTGTAGAAGATGCGGGAAGGAGCGCGGAAGTGGAAGGGACCGCGGGTAGGGTTGAACCTGTTGCCCTTCCTGAGGTATGCGTGGTACTTAACTATATGGATATAAAATTAAGATATTAGCTGAGCCATTCCTCGTGCAAACTATCATTTACCCTTTCCCGGGCACATGTAAGAGGAGAAGCTGGGAACATACGCTTGTTCCTGAAGAACTCGCCTGAGATGTTGAGGTCCTCGCATCTCACAACAACAATCTTTTGGCCTTCAAGAAGCTGCTTGGCAACAATACTGGCCAGACGACCAAGGAGATGTCCCTTGCCATCGATAACGACCTATGCGCAAATTCCCGCCCATTAGCGCAACTGCTACACCGTAGTCCCCTGGCTGCCCTGCCATATAATCCCAGCTCTCTCTGTCACCCCCAGCACCCAAGCTGCAAAAATTCGAAGAAGCTGATAGCTCCGGAATGGGTAGTTTAACTCACCACGGGCTCGAATTGGGACATTCTTGCTAGTGTGTGGTTTGGCGAGTAACGAGAGGTATTGACGTCGGAGGGGGGGGGGCTATCCGGAACGGGTTTGTCGTCGTCGGAGTGCTGTTGTTGATGTTGATTGTCGTCTGTGGGAAAGATTCCGTGAGTGAGGTTGACGATGGGTGACTGTGAGTGGGCGCGCCGCTGTGTGCGCGACTGCAAAGCCACACATAAAGACAGTCGCAAGGGGTAGGGTAAGCCCTTATCGGGATGTCCAGCCACAACAGCAACCACAACAACACTTTATCGCAGCCAACGTAACTTACCGTCGCAACAATTAGACCCTTTTAAATAGTGCAGTGGCTCAGTTCTCTGGCGGGGACATAGCTGGGCTGAAAAGCATTGCCTAGAGCACTGCATTTACTCTGTATTTGGTACATGTTACCGTTCTCAGCGAAGTTAAATTAAAGGAAGCAAGCAATTTACGTTGAAATTATCGGTATTTATACTTATAGGTACTGTGTTCAGATCTACAAAGCTACAGAATACCTCAGTTTTGAGTTTGCAACAAGCTACATACATATATATGCAGGAAACATATTCAGCTATCAATTAATACCTGTCTGTTTCGCCGGAAGACCTCCCTGAGTTCTTTCCGATCTCTTCGGAGCTCCTGCATGATCGACGGTCTTACTACATGTATTTCCAGATCTCTATCCCTTCGTGCCCTACTAGACTGTTTACTAAAGGGCGACCAACGGCGCCCTAGCATTGTAGGCTCAAAGTTGGTCACAAGCTTTCTGAATTATTCATTATGCCGTTTTTCTAGGTTTCTAGGACTTGAGATATAATAACTGGCTCTGAAATATAGAAGTATTTAACTCCATTTCCCACTACCTACCTCCCACTTAGCCGGCATATTATGGAAATCCCCAATATTGTCTCCAGTAACTCTTTGGCCCCAAGTCTATCTACTCTAACCATAGAAACATGCGGGCTATTGTCCGGTACCAGGATTGACATATTTATTAGAGCGCTTTGCCGGTGGCTGAGCTGCTCTGGAGCAAGATGGTGGGGTATCGCCAAACATCCGGCGGCACACACATGCGGAAAGCACTCGAGTCTGTCTGCCGTTAGCTTTCGAGGATGGTTAACCAGTAAGGTCGGCACCGCGGGCAGAAACAAACAGCTCTCTTTTTGGGGTGCGTGATTTGCCAAATCCGACCGAAAGAAACCCTGTACTCAAAGCACGTTCTCGAGAGGAGAGAGTAGGTCAGATCTTTTATCCTGCTACATCCCTTCAGGGTACGTAGGTACAATATAATTTAATTCGCGAGCTGCCCCTGCACAGAACCCTGATAGTGTGGGGTCGTTGTGATGATACATAATCCGATAGGATCAAAACGTCACTCCAGCGGCCCCTCCCGTGGTTCAGATGCATCCCCATTCCCCCCCACACACACCGGAGAGAAAACGCATCCCAAAAATCACGATGGGATCTTCAGGAACACCACCAGACTCCGCTCTAGTATCATCACTACCAAAGACAACTTACTACATACCAAACTTCATCAGCTCTTCAGAAGAGTCACAGCTCCTCTCACAAGTACGTACACCTAGTACACCGGCGCTACAGACGCTGCACCCCGCATTGCACTAACCCAAAATTTCAGATCGCCTCCGCCCCAAAGCCAAAATGGACAGCCCTCACCCACCGTCGTCTCCAAACCTGGCCCAGCGCCCTATCAAAATCAAACATTCTTATTGCCGAGCCGCTTCCTTCCTGGCTTGAATTGCCAATAATCCCCCGCATGCAGGAGTTGGGTATTTGGGACAATTCCCCTCATAAACACCCAAACCATGTCCTGGTGAATGAGTACAAACCCGGGGAAGGGATCATGGCCCATGAAGACGGTCCAGCCTATCACCCAGTGGTGGCAACTGTGAGCCTGGGAGCGCCGATTGTTTTGGATGTATTTAAGAAGAGCGAAGAAGGACTGGGCGAAGCAAAATTTAGAATTTTACAGGAGCCAAGAAGGTACGATAAATCCTAGTCTCGTAACTATCCCCTACGAGCAGCTCGGTCTCTCTTGGAAAACTTAGCTAATCTAACTGTTTTCTTGCCATAGTCTTTTGGTAACTACGGATGACATGTACACAACTCATCTGCATGGAATCGCGCAAAAGACAGCAGACGAGGATCTTGGCCCCGAGACTGTGGCAAATTGGGATCTTCTAGGAGAAAAAGACCCCTTTGCTGGTGGTCGATATGACCGGCAGATCAGGACAAGCTTGACATATAGGGATGTCCTCAAAGTGGCCAAATTGAAACTTGGAAGTCCGCTTTTCAGGCGTTAGTGCGTCTTATACCATCCATCTCACAAGAGGCATATAGATATAGATATCAAGTATTCAATGTGTATTTTAAAGGTTATCCTTGGCCAGCCCTGGGAATTTTTTCATTTTCCTTCTATTTCTGTTATGTCCTCCCTTCTGAAATGTTTGTTTTAGTTACTTAGTCAGGCATTGGTACCAATTCTGTTTTTGAGTTAGTTGCGTAAGATTGGAAAACCTAATTTTTGAGGTATGGGAAGTTTTATGGGCGTCCCATAAGCTTTATATTGCAATTGGAAAAGTGACAGCTACATATGCTGTTCACGTTATATACATACTCCGGCCGCGGGTCGGAAACGCCCGTAGATGATAATATAATCAATTGAATAAAGCTGTAGCCTCTACCTTGACATTTTAGCTTATAGTACTATAGGATATTACCTCAAGTATCACCGCTACTAACGAAGGTAATAAATACTCAATACCTAGCATGTGAAGGGCTACAAGTCCAGTCCAGCATATAAATCAGCCACATCCTTCACCATGGCCGTAGAGGTGTAGGCTAATACAGGAAACCCGGCGCCAGCTCCATATCTTTCTAGTACCCTGAAAAGCTCTCACGATATCTAATAAGTATATAGCTATGCCGAGTATGCGATGTGGATTTTAAAGGTTTTGATTGGCTGAGTTTGAGATAACTTTCTATCTTCTATTATTGGAATTGCTTTTTGGTATTATATTAGCGATTGTGGTATGTTTCTATTGAATTCCAATGATTCTTTTTGATAGTAATCGGCTGTAGGTAGGCATATATATGTGGTCTCATTTAGATATCAATTCATAAACTCAGAGAATATTATTACTTGTATCAAGTACCAGGAGCCACAGTCATTGATTGACCGACATGCTTCCATCTTTTATATATTCACTGTTTCGGATAAAAGCATAAGATCTCGTCTACAAGATGGCCTATATTCAAGTAATGAAACATAGGATATGGCCTAAAACAACCACGGGATCATATTATACCGGTCTTCACCATCATCCACACATTAGTAAAAGCTCCTTGACACAGCAATGCACAAAGGGCGGGATCAAAAACTCACGCTCCACCGAATGCCTTCCAAACTTTTGTATATACCACTCTCTCGTCGACAAACTCGAGCACCCCAAATTCACCACCACAAACACTAACCCCGCAAGCACTGTCCCATTCACCGGCATTCCCACTCCTCGGGGCGCCGACAGGAGGGAGAGCGCGAGATAGACGAGGCACTCGGCGGCATAGTGTGGGCAGAGTAGCGAGTCGAAGAAGGGCCCTGTGGGGAAGGTGTACTTTTTGAGGGTGGCGAGATAGACGTGGGTGTCGTGCTGAATTCCAGAGCCGAGGAGGAAGAGGATTATCCCAAAGAGGGACTTTAAAGATGGTGGCCCGACGAGGTTGTAGAAGCTCATTGGCGTGAAGTTGAATTTGTTGATCGCCGCTATAGAGGGTTGTAGATGCCAGTCAGCGCGCATATACTATACAACCGGCAAGGGGAAAGGAAGACTAACCTGTCCCTTCAATCCAGATCGCGATGCTCATAGTTAGATAGAACCATATCCCAATCGCATAATGACCCACCCACATCTTCGATGCCCCCGGCTTCTGGATATACAGGCACTCATATATCCTCCTCGATGCCTGAATCATGAAGCACAGCCATGTGAGCACTACCTGGTGTATCGTTTGTCCCACTACCGCCTTTCTCCCACTCTCACTGACTGCTGCTGCTGTCGCCGCCGGCATAATGTAACTGCTCAGCAGCTGGTAGGCACTCCCGTGCGTGACGATCTGCCACGCCCAGAAAAGGTTGCAGGCAAAACAAACATAGTAGAAGTGCGTGAACCAGCTATGAGGTGTCTTGACCTCGGCCGCGGCGTCGAGAAACTGCGAGACGGGGGTGTCGGAGGGTGGAGTCCGCTTTTCTTTGTAGCCTTCGGGGATGGGTTCGGCGGAGGCGCCGTAGGCAATGAAACGTCGGCTGAGGGCAGGGCTATATTTTGCGAGGATTATCTATATATGCGTGTTAGTTGCAGGTTTCCGGTTCTTGGATCCAGCAGTGGCAGCTGGGCTTCTTACGGCAGCGGAATTGAAGAGGAAAGCATAACGGACGATGTTTATTGGATCCATCCTGTTCTTATTCCTGCGCCGATATCGGTAGCTAGCTGTAGTGGTGAAAAAGAAACAGTCTGTAGCTGGTGCTACGGTTGCATCACGACTTGGAGATTCCTTGGTATGTCATCCTGCAGGGATAGCCAAGGCGTGCATGCGGAAACTGTACTATATTTACCGCTGAATAAGATGGATTGGTTATTAAACACTTGCTCTAGTCATTTGAGGGCAAGTATTTACGTAAATCACAGTGGACTGCATCTTCTTGAGGATTGATTGATTAGAGCGATTTGGCCAATCCCTGATTTTCAAATTTTGAGCTTAAATTTTGAGCTTAGGTTTTGAGGTCTTGGCGGGATTTTCACACCAAAATCTGTCGCCAAGAACCAGATATTTAGATTCAGAGGTCGTTGGCCAAATCGCTCTACTGAATTGACAAGAGAGGTATGCGCATGTAGTCTAGTCTCTCCTAGAATTCAGAGCCAGCTCTATCTGCGCAAAGGGTCTAATATATATATAGCTCATGTGCTACGTACAGTATAATGCATATATATAATATAATCAGTCCTCGAGTACGAGTATAAGCTAAGTAACCTACAATTCATCTCCTAATATTAACTACAACCCCCCCTACTTAAGCTCCCCCCATGGCCAGTGAATTGAGCCACGGTCTGGTTATTAGAGCGTATTTGCCAACCGTCAATTTCAAGAATTTACAAATTGTGGGACTCTGAAATGGTAACCGGGGCTGTTAATTTTGAATTTCGGTGGGGCAGCGTGCTGTGCGATATACCAGGAAGATCACAAGTACCCAGTTTTGTTACTACCGAAGCTACATGTATGTAGTATCATGGGTATGAATTTTCAGTTCCAGCAGCGTATTTCACAGGTAGTGTGATGGTTTATCTGATTTTCGGGGTTTATTTTGTCATACCGCTAACCAGATCTATTTTGGCCAATGAGGGGAACTGTTAATTTTGCTTCTCGAAACTGTCAATTTTGAAGTGTCAATAGTGGAGAAAGTTTGTTACACCGACTAAAAATGGTGTTGGCATGTACTTGCAACTTCATAGCGTTTCTGAACACAACCGCTATTGCATGCCATACAAAGATGTAGTCTTGGTGGTTTTTTGGTGTGTATGCAATATTGGTTGTGTTCAAAAACGCTATGAAATTGTGAGTAGTATATACTACATATAGTATTAATTTTTTTGGTTTAATTCATTCTATAGTATTAATTGAATTTATAGTATAAGAAGGAATTTGGAGATCAGGTACCAGCAAGCGTCAGCTAGAATATCCATTTTCACAACTGCTAGCCCATACATGTTGACATTGACATTCCATCATCCCGATTAACGTGCCCCACAATACGCAGAACAGTGTAGAAAGGGGTAGCTCTAGCCAGTGCCAAGAGTTATTAAGCTTTTTGGTGGATGTTAGCGTCAACTTTAGCTGACATGTTGTAGCTTAAGCCAATCAAACACTTTCTTTTTTCTCTTTTTGCTTTGAAGCGTCTGACAGGCGTACGAAACCTCTGATTCTTCTGCCTCCCTTCGACTCTTGATTACAGCACACAAAAAGGTACAAGGGTAAAATCAGCTACGAATTTCTAGCTGGTTCGGTCCGAAGTCACTTATTGCTTTTTGCGTAACTCTTGACTTTCGGTGAGAAGAAATTTTTCGCACCCGGTTTATATCGCAACCTCACCAGAAAAAAAACACCAACAACAATTACTCTATTGTATTGTCACATTCCCGACTACGCGTGGAGCTGAAAATACGAAGCGGTCTCGAAAAGAATCTTATGACTAAATTTGGTCAAAGCAGAATTCAAGATTGGTAATTACTGCCAAAAGACAGCCGAAAACCCCCAATGACGGCATGTGTCCCGCTAGTCCGGACATGGGGGCAGACAGAAAGAAGAAAAGACGGCCATTTTTTTCATGTACTTGGGATGCCTACTAAGCTTCTGGGGAGAGAGAAGTACTCTTACAGCGAGCTTCAGCAACAGAGTTGGCATGACAACACATCTTCGGCCCTTAAGACTATAGTGCCAGGGGAGAGGTGGTATGTACCTACATGTACATACATGTAGGTACATTTATGTATGCCTAAGTAGATACTAACTGCATGTAGCTAGTCGCAGCCGTTTTATGTCCCGTAAAGAGATTCTATGACTCGTAGGGAGATATTACTGAAACGAGGATTCTGCCTCTTTCTTTCTTTGGGGGTTTTAGAGTGAGTCTCGGATTATGCAAACCATAACTTATTCAAATGCTTTCCTTGTAACGTGGAATATCATTCACTCGGGTCGACGGTTTTACCATTGACCAAGGGTTTGCACTCTCTGTGGGGAGTATATACTCATTATATTATGCATATGGCAACAAAGTTCAAGAATAGGGTGAATTTAGTATAACACATCAAACCGCAGTGCCAGGAGGAAGGAGACGGTATGGTTGAGCACTGGCTAACTAGTCGCAGCCGCTTTGTGTCTTGTAAGGATATTTCGCTATCGCTGAAACACGTGTGCTGCCTTTTTTCTTGCTTTGAGTGTTTTGGAGAGCGCCTCGCATTATACAAGTCAAGACTTGGTTCCAGTTGCTAGACGCCCTAGCTTGAGAAGTATTATTTAGCCCACACAGGCCAACGCTTTTACCTATTAGCCATGCATAAGAGCTCGCATTATAATTAATAGCATTACCTATGGAGAGTCCCTATTATGGCAACAAACGACTTCTGGGTACAGTTTAGATTTACTAAGTGTTGTAATCCTGATTGAGGCAGGACAAAAGACATACCCCGCAGTGTTCCACTTTTTTTTTCAAGGAAAGTGATTCCTGTAGTATGGACCCCTGGTGCGGGTGATATGTCATGACTTAGCTGGCTCGATTTCGCTTCTGGTGCGCACGAGTATCAAACATGTATCAAGGAACTACCGAGGGCAGTTACAGCACAAATAATACACAAGCCCCCCCTCCCCCGCCCCGCGCTCTGTCTAATGTCAGCGTTCGTTCCTTGCTAGCCAAAAATCCGACTCCAGCTGAGATTGATACACTAAGGTGACAACTACCAAGCCGCGGAATGCAGGATAATGAGACCGCCTAGTAAGGAACTAGAGTCGTACGTTAATTAAGCTGGAATCTCAATGTTCCCAAGTACCTACTGATATGCCTTGTAGTTGCAAAGGGGAAAAAAAGCCCCTCTCTGGTGGTCTTGGATAAACATTTGTTTAAAGAGATGAATTACCGTGCTGACTGCATGCATATCTCCATATCGCTGAGAAAATGTAAAAAAAAGCAAAGTCAATATGCAGCCTATGAGGTACCTGTGTTATGAAAACAAGTTCTGTTTCAGATGCGCTGAGCTCAGTCTATGGTATTTGGTAATGATGATTGTTACCATACCGATAATTGGACGTCGAGTTGTTTCAACCAGGCCGGCTATGATGTTTCCGATGGCCCAAGCTCTCCAGTCAAAGTTTATCCGAAGTTTTCTCTTTGTGTTTTATTTGGCGAGTGTAATAATAGAACACAATAGGGACCTCGCTCCATTGTATTTGCTGATATTCGAGGGCTAGGGCCAGACCCCCAGCACCCTCAAGCTCTGTCTGCAGTGACCAACGCGACGTAAACGTGTACCTCTCCACCATCGCCCTCCAATGAGGATAATAACAATAACAGAGGCTGTGCAAAAAAAAAAAAAAAAATCTAACCTATCGATGCTGTCTTAGGCTAGATTTGAATTGCGATATGCGCCTATGCGTCGATCTTGAGCAAAAACAGAACATGATGCAATGACTTTTCACTCGAGAAGACCGGTTCTTTACATCATTGTACTTGCACAATGCTGTGCTTCACGTACCTACATACAATGGAAGGTCGCTAGCTAGCTAGCTAGATATCAATCCCATTGTGAAACTGCCAGCGTAGCGGTAGTGGGTGCATAATGGCAGGCGTCGGCAGATTCAGCAGCTTCACCCCCCACTCCTTATTATCGCCACAACAGCATTGATCTAAAGCAGTGCAGCTAATTGTTCACCTTTTTTCCCTCCCCTTTTCATGTTGTCCCTTTATTATGTGCCATAATGTATGTCTAGAAGCTAGAAGCTGAACCCACCCTCTCACGAGAGGGCATTAGTTAGGGTTTTTGGGACGCAGTACCTCTACTACTACTGCTGTTGTTGTGATTTTTCATGTACCGGTGTCCGTCGTTCCAAATCGATTGTCAAACAGTTGGTGTGCATGTGCACCACTGCGCGTTTTTATACTGCAAGCTGTAGCTTTATTTATGGATAGAAACATTGTTGCGTACACTGGAACTACCTGGCCAAAGGAAACCATGTAGGCAGAGCAAAGAAACCTTGGTACGAAAGTGACGTTCTGACGTTCCTCGGTACTGCACGTTTGTAAGACACTGAAGTGTACTCTTGGCGCACCCAGAAACCATGATTTGACGAGAGCCTCAAAAAGCATACACCGTAGGGGAAACCTTTTTCCACTGCAGCTGCAGGGGTACCAATGGGCATCGGTACATGGAAAAAGAAAAACAGTAGGGATAAGTCTGCCTGGATCGGTCCAGACGACGGTGTAACTGAACAGCGTAAATAAATTTCTGTTGTATTTGTAGTCCCGATATCACTGTACGTAGACAGATGGTGTATAGTAAGCCTGTTAGAATCTCCGCTGTGTGCGCGTAGAGGCTGTGGTATACATGTAGCTATAGTTCTGATCTTGTGCGTGTTTTCAGAACTCTTGTGTTTCATGTTCCACAGTATCGTAGAGAAGTTCTCGTGCCTGTATGTGTCCAACTTAGTAGCTGCCTGTATCACCTTGCTAGCCAAAGCTTCGTAGCCACGGTGCTTAGGATGGCGCAAGATTGGATATTCCATTGTGTAAAAATTCCTGATGTTCTCTTCTTCTTTCCAGACCCACTGTCATTCATGACATTCATTACCAGCTGTATGAACAACGATACCACGAGAAAGGACCGGAGGGGCACCTGAAGAGCCTCAGCGACTGACAATACAATAAAGGAGGCCGGCTGTGTACAAAGATGGAGTGAGAGGGAGCAATCGGGGAATTTGAAACAAGGAGGTTGGAACTATCCTATAGGAACATCAGACGGAAAGATGCACATTAATGCTCCATTTGGAACCGTTGCAATGCACAAGGCAGGACTAACGTTTTGAATAAGGGCCTTTATTCGAACACAAACGCTCAGCCTCGCAGATCGGTACCAGCATTTGGGCCCAATCTTGTTCTTTTCGTAGTACCACCCAGGCACCTGGTACCAGGTAATAGACGAGAGAGGCTCTTTGAGGCTTTTGGAAGAATTCTGCGATTGGGCCTGCAACTTTGGTAGGTTGCTCATACTGTACAATTCATACGTGCCGTATAACGCACCTGAATACGAATTACTACGCACAAAGACTTTATTGGCCCCCACAAAAGTATGCATCTGGGCCTTGCCGTCATCTGTTATATTGGGATGAGTTGTGGTTCGGAGACGCTCCAGGGCATAATTCAGGGCACAATCCATGATATATCTGCGCGTCGAATGTGCCGAATGATAAACCATGATCGATTATACAAATAAAACGGTCGGGCCCGGCAACCAACCAGCGTAAACTCCGAACCCTAAACCGTTATTCGGGTTTCGGCTAAGTTGAAGAAGATAATCCATTTGAATGAGGGAAAAATCCTGATTAACGTGCATGGTAGATTCTCGATGGCTTACATATCTATTTAGGCACGAATGGGTGTTGTTCCATAGGTTCCAAGTAGTCTTTGCAGCTAGCAGTCACGATGTTTAAAGCACATAAGCAACCATATGCCGAGTACTGTTTTGGGGGGGGTGGAGGGGGGGTGTTTGTGCGCACAGAACTCTAAGAGGAATCTTGAGTCATGACATCAGTGGTGCCCATTGCTCTACTCTATCTACGAGTAGTGTATCTGGGGACTTGACTATTTTTTTCTTCATTGCACCCAGATCGCTCTTCTAAATATGACTGCATGGTGAAACATCCAGATATTTTCTTGGACATTGGACAATTGATCCAAAGTAGCACTTTCCGCTTCGATGTTCCGACCGCGTACGGAGTGTGCCCAGGATGCGCCTGGCGTCTTCCTCGCTTAGTCCCTCGAGTCGTCGGCCTAGGCAGTTCTTTGGCTAGCCAACACAACCCACGTCAGGGTGCGTCTAGCCCAAAGATCGTGTGTCTGCACGTTGCACAGGGTGGTCTGAATCGTGTTCAGGGCCCACACCACCATACCTTTTGTAGATAGAGTATCATCTCGGGATTCTAGGTCATTGGGGAAAAGTTGGATGTCAAACACTTCCGGCTGTGCTGAGGGCTTCGAAAGAAAAGAAAAGAAAGGAACACGATGAAGAGATTGGAGATTCATCAGAATCTAGTGGCCTACAAACCCCCCGTTAGCAGCGTTGTAATGATTTTGTGCCTGAGGCTCTGGACGCCCTGCGTTGTTTGAGACTTCAACATTGACCGATAGGCTTCTTGTGAAGAGGGGGAAAAGGAAGTAGTGGGGAAGTTAGGGGAGAGGGGAACAGTGTAGAAACGTGCGCATAGTGGAGGTTGGGTTAGTTGAAGGCCGTATCTATTGGATCGTCAATTATCAATCGTGCATAGTGTTAGTTAACCCCGACCTCGACCGCTTTCGGCCCATCCAACACCGTTGGCCCGCACGCCCCCGCCGGATATGCGACTCTCGAATCGTATTACATATCCGGTTCGAGCTTATTCTCACAGAGGGACCTGGAAGAAGAAGAATCCATAAATGCCATATACCTTCCCCCGAGTTCCATTCTCAACTTCACATCCCCACACTCATCATCAGCCATCCGCCAGATCAATTACAAACAATTCCAACTACAAACAATTCCAATTCCTCAGCAAACACTCAACTACCCAATAAAAATGTCTATCTTCGGATTATTCATTCTCGCATGCACCCCGGATAAGCACCTTGAACGCAAAGCATTCAAGAAGACTGAGGCCAGGATGAAGTTGCAAGAGGAGGCACTCGAGAAATCCAGACATCTCTACTACCGAGTTGGAGGATTCCGGTGATTGAAACAATGTTTATTGTAACTGTACACTTTTTTGACAGTCCAAGTAAAAGCTTGGCCCAGGGATGGTGGAAAACACTCATTTATTCGGATCCGTATCGGTTGTGAAATTACCCAACAACCATACCTATATATCCCTCTGTAATTCACAACAACCCACCCCAACAACAAACTCCTCCACACACTGCACCGAACTACATTATCCATTTGTCAGATTCGCAATATGCAAATATCAGGGACTTCTTCCTCAGACGTGCCAATCCGTCTTATCACCCATAACATCCGTTATGCCACCACCACCCCATTCCGTGGTGAGGAAAAGTGGTCTGTTCGGCTCCCATACGTGGTCAACTCACTCAAGCTGCACACCCGCTACATTCCTGCCTCATTCATTTGCCTGCAAGAAGTCCTCCACTCGCAGCTCCTCGACATTCTCGGCTCCCTTAACGCTACCACTCCCGGTGAGTGGGCGTACATAGGGGTCGGCCGGGACGACGGTGCCGAGGCCGGCGAATACGCGCCCATCCTATATCGCCCCAAGGTATGGCGGCTCAATTCCTGGAAAACAATTTGGCTGTCTGAGACACCAACGGTGCCATCAAAGAGCTGGGATGCAGCGTGTATCCGCGTCCTGACCATTGGCGAGTTTACAAACAACGAAACAGGCACCTCGGTGATGGCCATGAACACCCATCTCGACGACCAGGGCTCGGTCTCGCGTACAAATGCGGCAAAAATGATTATTGCGCAAGTCGAGAAGGCGGCCTTCCCCACCTTCCTTACAGGGGATTTCAACTCTGAGCCGAACGAGGAGGCTTACTCGGTGCTGAATGCCGCGGGATCACCCGTGTCGGACTTGAGGGATTATGTGGGTGAGCGGTCGAGATATGGGCACGAGAACACATTTACGGGGTTTGGGTACGAGGAGGATGTGGGGCCGAAGAGGATCGATTTCCTCTTTTTGAGTGGGATGGGGAAACAGATTGAGAGAGGAGGAGTGATGGTGGGGGATGCGTCATGGACGGTGGAGGACTATGGCGTGCTGGAGAGTCGATTTGACGATGGCGTTTATGCCAGCGACCACAGAGCAGTACTTGGGGATGTGCTGCTTCATTCTTGGTGATTGACTTCTTTTTTGTTTCGACAAAAGTTTATCTTTTATTTTTGTTCTCACTTCTTAGTTTGGCGTTTTGGGGGAACATTTATTGAGGGCGTGAGATTGGGCTATTATGAAAACTGTATACCTGTACCCATGGGACTATTAGCTGCATATCATTCGTTCTATTTTACTTCAAATCAAACTTTATATTTATTTGCCATTACACAACCCGTGCCTCAATTGATCAAAACGTGAATATGTTCGGAACTGTGATTCATGTGCAAGATGAACCGAGCAGAAACATCTCAAGCGAGTAGAATGGACTAGAGAGCAGTAGAACATTCAATCGAAACTCTAAATCCTAGCCCTCAAGTCTCTAGATACCGATCGTCGACTTCAAAAATTCCTCAGAGCCTCTCCTATTCTCGGCCCTAGCACGCTAATAGGCATTCTTGGCAAACCCCCAATTTGACAGCATTGATTCACGATCATCTCTGTCGCAATTTCGGAGCAACACTCGCTAAAAATTCTCGACCACGGACTTTCCCACTCAATTATTGGTGCAAATTTATTAGGATTAGGCTCTCGGCCCCCCGTTTTTTTGTTTTACTGCCAGAACAGTCACGTGTGGGACTGGTGTGCAGACGGTGGGCAGGTGTGTGGGTTGCGTTAATTTAGTTCTGACAGGTGGTTCAGGGCTGGATTCTCTAAATGTCTGGAGGTGTGGTTCTGGAGCGATTGCGCATCTTGGAACTTTGTTGGAAAGCCTGGGTGCAGAGGGGCCTTTTTTGTCCAGAGTCTGGAGTCGAGAATCTGGGGGTGTGCAGTCTGGAATGTGCAGTCTGGAGAAGATTGTTGGTTTCTGTGGGGGATGGGTTCTCAGCAAGTGCATCGGCGCCGGCGGGGAACCAGACAGATTGATAGACGCACGGGCCTGGCCTCGTCTGGGCTGCTGTGGAGAGTTGACAGGGGAATACCTAACCCACCGCTACTCCGACTCTGGGGAAGTGTTAGCGCTGGTGCATACTGAGCTGTTATGTAAGCGACCCTGCTGGGCTACGAGCTATGTATGGTTTGGCGAGTGATGGGTTGTGAAGTGCCGTTGTGATGTTGTGATAGTTTATAATCAACCTTGTGAATTGGCTGTCGTGGATATCTTCATGAGTAAGGGCTTTCCTGTAGCGGGTTGTTCGTCAACAACATGCTTTAGCCGTGGGTAGTTGGGTTGCTTACACGGTATCGTTGCCTCCAGCCGGGCTCTTCGGCGTCCCGAGTTGTTCCGTAATATAGAACGGTCTTGGTCTTTCACGAGCCACATGAGAGAGCGATACATGATATCGATATCATCACTCAATCACGATGAACATACTCTAAGCGGGTGATCCTCGCATAGCATATGTACATGTACTATGTATGTACGTTTCTTATCCGGCATACATACGAATAGGATACGATATCACGACCAACCCCGCTGCTACTGCCTGTATTAGCTCAGTCAGGCAAGAGAGAATCCCTCATCTTGAAAGCTTTGTCGATACATAGTGCGGGGTTTGCATCTTCATTTTTGTGGATTCCGGTATCTTACAGGTCGGTGGATTTGGATCCGGATGGCAGGTATTTCATTACAGATGTAGTTTTGCCTGTAGCTATTGGCTCTGAGGGGGGCAGTGAGATGAGTTGTTGCGGTGTTTTGACCTCCGGGCTTCCCGGGTGGTGGGGTGCTGTGAGGGAGACCGTAAGTTAGATGCGTTTTTTTTTATTTTAATATCTTACGCCCTTGCAATTGGTGGGTTTTAGTGTCTGACTAGCTAGACGAGTTAAGGTTTGTGAGGATGTCGATTGTAACTACATGTACGCTTTGCCCATCTCGCCATTCTCTGCATGCCCTTCAAACGTCTGTGGATAGAGTGAAATCACTTCCCCATTACCTTTACACCTCTAATTAAGGAAAATGATGTACATTCCTCTCCCTGTGAAGCTCCGGCGCCAATGCATAGTAGTTCTAGCTAGCGTCCTTACCAACATTTTTTAAATAGGCTTTGTACAGCAAACCCCACACCTCCACAAGCCCAAATAGAGCCATGGGCCCCGTGGTCTGAGCAGCAAGAGTTCATCCCTACATGGAATAAACTTCTCCAAGTCTTTTTGCTCGACATACAAGGTAAGTGATGTAGATCTGTAACAGTGGGTTAGGTGTAGATTTGATCGTCTAGAACCCTGCCAATGAGCATTTTGTATGGAGATCAAGACGTCCTAGAGTAAATTCTGACGTGGATGTACAGTCGTCTTGGGGGCAACGACGAAACCGGTTGAACGACGAACAGGGGTCATCGCCAGTCAAGACAGCGGCGCTCAGGCTGGCATGCAATCACTTGTTTGGCTGAAATCTGTGTTTTCGTCGTTGTCCCAGGTTCGTCGTTGCCCCAAAGCTGACTGTAGAGTAGACACACAATGACATAGCTGGAGTAGCATGTGTGGATGCGGGGTAGATTAGATGTAGTCTCGTACCCATCCCCTACTTAGCAGCAATTTAATGAAGCGGGGAAGAAATGTATCTCACGTCTTGACTTCCACAAGTAGGCACACTAGAGGTAACATGGTTTCCCATCTCCATGTGAGAAGCCCACCGAGTCTCTCCGACAGATTCCTTCTCTCCTGGTCAACATGTGAGGAGAAGATGGATCTGAGGGTGGTCTATGCAGATTTTGTTATTGTATTGTGATGAATGAGTATGATATTAAGTGTATTAAAAGTAAAAGGAATAGAAGAGTTCGTGACTGGGCCAACTAAAGAAGCGGGACCGTGAGAAATGACAGCAAGACAGGACGGCGAACCCTCTTTGCCGACCGACCCACAAATGAGTAGCCAATGACTATTTCAACAGAGCTAGAGGCCGGGAATCTGGGGGAATTACAACATCAAGGCGTTCTAGTCATTCGCGTCAAGCCCCTCAGTCAACTATCTCGTATCCCTCTCAAATATCATCTTTTGCCAGAATTCGCCCCATACATACCACAATCCTAGATATGGTCCTGAAGAAAATTAATTCTCTATGAAGCGCTATAATTTACTCACACTGCTTCCCAATTCTACTTCTCTAGGAATTTTCTCGATATAATGGGAAGTACAAGTGCAAATCTCTAGAGGCTATTTCATGGCACAAGGTGCGGACCTCCTCCCCAAGCCCCATCAATTGTCTTCCCTACACGAAAGCGCCCCCAAACACTAGCGACGTGACAGGCCAGTACACGAGTCAATGGGGGGGCTACTGGGGGTGACTAGTCGGGGACCCAGTGGTGAAGGCGTTTATATTTTTTACGTCCGTGGACCAGCGACACCTGCTGTCCGTTGTAAGAGAGCTTCCTATCTCCATGGAGGTGAGCGACCGGCCACGTCCGTAAATCCGAGCACCGACAGTAGTCCCCCGAGCTCGTGGCCCCGAAAATTCTAGGAGGAGATATGATATCTCGTCCTTCCGGTATATAGAAAGAAAGAACTTACAGACAGCTAGCTGGGAGAAAGCCTGCCTCGTGGACTAACTACATGTAGTAACTAGCAAGGGCTAGGGTTGAGTTTGCGTTTCGAGTGATGTAGTGTGACTGGGAACCCGGGTACAGATTTATTAGTTACTTCATTAATTGTATGGGAACCCCCGATGGGGCGTAGAAGCCTGGAAAATAACTCATGTTGGAAGTGTGTATGTAAACATAAATACATGTACTCAAAATTACTCGGAAATTCTTCCATGGCTAGATTAGTTCCGCCGTACCCTCTCTCCCGGCACCCTCGTCCCCGGCCCCATTGCACACACCACTACTGCCCACCTTCTATCCCTAGAGATACTGCCACTGATCATCGATATCCAGTCACTTATAAGTCCCCGGCCACACGCACAACGAACAAGAGGCCAAGGCGGAAGTCATTAATTCTGATTGTGCCCGGGACAAAACTGTATTTAAATTTCTACCGGATGACGAGCAAAAGTCCTATAATATAATTAAATGCAGTTTAACTACTTACTATTACTACCTGCCCACTTATGGTTCACGCGTACGTAGAAACTCTTGATATCCCACGAAAAATTGGGGTCATTACCCATCTCTAATTATCTTCAAATTGGAACTGAAAGAAGAAAAACAATGGTAACCAAAGTGAGCTGCTGGGCGAGAGAGATTGATATAATTGGTTTGAAACTGTTCAAAAGAGATTTACCCTCGTGAAGTCTATATCATAATAGAAAACGCCCCTGTATCTTCATACGAACGATTATCCAGTCATTTTAGATTATAATCAATTGGTAATAGAAAGTCAACTAAATTGACTAGTTAAAGGTACAGTACCAAAAAAGGGGATGTAATACGCACTGTATCAATACGGAATTGTTTAAAACTTCCGAATTAAATCGGAATTCTAAATATTATACCGTAGCAATACCGTAGTTTTGTAGGTGCGGTACTGGATCCACCCGCTTTTTTGGTACTGTATATATGAAAGCACTTTACTTCTAGTGAAGTCCTAATTCACTTATTATACTGCGTATACGAAAGGAGGGCGGAAAAGAAGCTCAGCTATGTACCTAGAATTAATGGAGTTCGTCTCCTATTACTAGTAGAGTAAATAAACGGTCCTATGCATGGCAACCAGCACATGCACCAAAGCCAACCCTAACCACATAACCCTAACCCTAACCCATTTTTGGTTTAATTCATTATGGCAAAACCCTAACTAGCCTTATATAACTACATGTATGCAATTAATTATAATTACATGTACATTGTAATTCAACACCGTAGAGACTATGGTATTCCATACAGTACATTTAGTGACATAAGCAATGGAAAGCTTATATAAAGAGCATACAGTGAGCCGTGTAATGTCAGCCTAAGGCTGGTTATTGACATCTACAGTCACTGCAAAATTAAAAGCGTTCGTGATTCTGATTTCGGAGTGAGACATTTCTTCATATGTAACCGTGGCGGACCACCGAAACCACCGAATTAGAAGACTTTCTGAGTGATCAATGGTGCCCGAAATCAATGAAGGAGGAGATTGGTGACCTATGTTCTGTCCCATTTGCGGATGCTACCCATTTACCGGATGATTTGATATATCGTACGTATATAAGAGATATAGAACAGTGATATCTTTTGAACTTGATTATTTTTGAAACCCGATACCCTTCTGCGCAAATTTTCATATATCTTGAGATGAACTGTTAATTGATGTCCGCAACACGCTCAATAAATGGTTACAGTGAGCCGGAGAAAACTGCAGGAGCTCCGGATTCTGGAGACAAGAAAGCCTCCGCTTATCATTTCCTTGCCGCACGTCATTTCAAGGGGCATCGCAACAGCACTGATGGTTGGATAATAAACCTCACAGCATACCAGTCCAACTATGCTCCAAATTATCAAGGAAGTGAGTTGCCCATCAAGCAGTTATCCGGAATAGTAAAAGTGTCCATTAGATGAGATATACCCATTCGATGGATGTCCGGTGAATAGGTAGAACCCGCGAATGGGTCAGAACACCCACTTTTTCATATAGTCACGAGCTATATTATATATTTTTCGCTGTTTTGAATCTCAACTTTAGTAAGATCAGCTTCACGGGTGCGCGTGCACCACACTGTGCACTGACATTAAAACTAAATCGCGAACACTTTTGTAGAGTGGCTGTACATGTAGTGGGTGTACTAAATATCACACGATTTCACTATCAGTAGCAAATACAATAAAATAAAAAACAGCCATGGATGTTTTACGAAGTGCATTAGCCGATTTCTACGGCCAGTGGCAGCCACTCACTCCCTAAGTATAACCTCAAAGGTAGAGAGAAAGAGCACCCCGAGGTAAGAAAGTTGGTTCAATCACATCACGTGACTGCCAAGGAGTTTAGGGATAGGATCGAGCTCAACCCCGACGCTGAATGTTGCGATTTTATTATTAAATAAAAGATTTGCCAGAATTACCATAGACTACGGTCTGTATGCAATTAATGAATTAACCCCCCCCCCCCCGATAAAAAAAAAAAAAAAGAAAGAAGGAAAGGAAAGACTTGACGGAGGCGGCACTGATTCACGAGTGATAAACTGTGGTTAAAGTGAGTTGATAGATAAAAAAAAAGAGGAATGGCCTAAACTGATTCGAGACCACCTAAAACAGGCTATAGGTGGTCTGCTTTAAGCCTATATACATGTACCATAAAATACTGAACGTCTTACAAACGAACATGTTGCACAAGCCATTGTTTGCCTATCATATACACTCAAAGGTAAATATGTACTAGGTCCACATGGAAATATTTCAGCCAGAACAAATTCTACTCAAAGTAATAAGTAAAGCTAAGCGATCCAATTGGAACTAAGCCAAACAATACAATGAACTGAAATATATCAAAACCAATAAATTCAAGGTGCATAAACCTCCACGAACGATCAGTTATCGATCGCACACCGAACCAGCGACCATGACCGAAGTCATTATCTGTACTCAAGCGAGAGTACCAGGATAATGGTTCATGTGAAAACGAATAATACGCAAATTGATTATTAAAACCTTCCTAATATTCTAAGGAGTTCAACTAACAAGAAGAAGCCAACGGAGGCGTGAGAGAGAATCTAAAACTCTATATAATAACAAACAAACAAAACTTAAAAGCCATTGAAGCCTACCTCGCAAATTCCTCAACATGTACCCAGGCTGCATCTCCTCTTAGTATCTTCTCCCCAACTACTCTCCTCACCCTGTTTCCCAACGCCCATGGCCCACACGCCAACACCGCGATACTCCTCCTGCCGTTCTTCCCGGCATCCTCGATCAACATGCCCACATCCGGTCTCTCAAAATACACTCTATCCCTCGAGATCCCCCACGCCGTAACCTGCGTCATAATCTCTTCCCTCCCCCCACCATCCCCGAGCAACCGGTCTCTCATCTCAACACCTTCTTCACCATCCTCATCCTCCTCCTCCTCCCTCTCACCCGTCACGAACAGTTCCACCTTACCTGCTACAACCCTTCCCTGGGTCCCTTCACTTTCTACTGCCCACCGTACATCCCCGACGTTCCTTACAGCCCACACAAACACACACCTCTCGAGCGCGCCCTCGCGTGCCAGATGTCGCACCCATGGTACGGCCCATGCCCCGCCGACCCCGCCTGCGATAACAACGACACGGTCGAAGTTATCCGCGAGCGTGGCGAGGGAGGGGCTGTCGCCGTAGAAGGCGTCGATATGCGCGGGTAACTGCAGCGTCTTGTCGGCGGCGAGCGCGGCGAGATGTTTAGTGGTGGCGCTGCGGATACGGGAAATGATGGTTAGGGAGGTGGGAGTTGAGGAGGCGACAGTGAACGGATTTGAGGCGAGGCGGGGGGTGACTGTAGGGATGTACAGAATGAGATGGGATACGGGGGTGGGGGCGTGGCGGGAGGTTGCGGGGAGGGCCAGTGTGGCATGGAGGGTGGTGGGGGTGGGGAGAGTTATTGTGGCGGTAACGGAGATGGTCCTGATATACCGGTGGACGCGGTCATAGAGAAGGAGAGAGCCAGTGGTGAGGATGTAAGTCCGGAGGTGGGTGACATGGAGGTAGAATATCGGGAGGAGAACGGTCGAGAGGACAATGTGAGAGGCGAGGAAGACCCTGTAATAGTGGGTTCGCACCCACGGGTATGCCAGAGTACCTAGAACGGTCTGCGTAGAGTTAACTGGAAGTTCTATCATTGAAAGTATGTGTATAATTGTCAACCCAGCCATCATTGACAATGCATGACCTACCATGGCAACGAACCCAACAACACCGCACATGACATCAAATTCTAGCAGACGCGTCTTCATGCGGCTTGTGTCCCAAAAGAACTTTAGATACAGGGCCAGATGCGTGCAGAGGAGCATGTAGATTGTTTTTGCGAGCCCTTGATGGAGATAATTGATTTTGCCCTCGTAAGAGACGGAGAATATGTATCGCAGCGGACTCCGCTTCATGGAGAGGATAATAAGGGCTGGGAAGTTTGCGGAGGCGGCCATGCCAAAAGCCTTGGTAAGGTGCAGGTAGTCTGTTGGTTTTGTTAGTTTATGGGATTTATAATTATTATTTATAGTTAAGGGATTTATATGAGCTTTATAGATAATAAGGAGGCTTGGATATGGGCAATCAATTGGGATCTGATATGATTACCGGGTAAAATTGGTGTCTAATCAGATCAGATCCCAAATGATGTTTCGAAATTGCTGGTAGAGAGCTTTGGCACAAAAATGGCAACAGCCTGTACGAAAGCCTATTTGGGCTTGCGTCCAACTAGTGAAACTAGCTCTTAGCCCGTTTGGGAGACCTAATAATTCGGCTCATCGACGCCCATTCGACTATCCAGGTACATATCGGATTTCTTTCTTTTAATCCAGTCGTGTTTGGTAGAAAGAAAAAGAAAAACATGCTCCATAAATATCAGGTCTCCTCCCCGCATGAATCCAGAAAAAACCGGAATCATTGTTTATCACTCTAGCAGAATACGTACCGTCGCCCGCGTCCCTACCCACCAACCACAGCATCCACACCAACCATCCCACGCCTACCATAAAATCCCCCACCGATCTTGACTCCGGGTCATTCCACGACAATGGCCTCGTGAGCCTCCACTCCAGCCTCCTCAAGAAACCTTTTTGACCGCGTTTCAGCCGCGTGCAAAAGAACCGCCTGTAGACATATGCGCACAGCGCAACCGCCAGTTGCGACAGCACCACGTGGTGGCCGAGTGCGTCGAGCGCGTTGCGGCGGTGGTGCTTCTCGGTTTGCGAGAGGTCTTTATAGGTGTAGCCGAGCATTGTTTTTGCAGTGGAAGTAGTGCAGATGCAAAGAAGGGCTACGGAGAGAAGGGCTTTTACGTGATCGCTGGCGGATATCCGAATTGCTGGCAGGGATTAGTAAGGACGGGGCAGATGGTTGTAAATACATGTAATTGCAAAGCCCAGCCTTTGGAACGTTGGGCAAGGGACCTGCAGGAGATGCACATGTATATACTCTACATAGAGTACATACATGCGAGGGCCCTATACGTATTACGGCGTGTATGTGCTACAAGGGGGCTTTGAAGCTCTGATATAGAGAGCGATTGTAAAATGTTTTTTTCCTCCGAGCATTATTGTGTTTTGTTTCAACTGTCTGGATACATGTATGTAGGTACATGTACTTATGACAGATCTACGGATGCAGTATCAATGATCAAAACGTGTGACGCAGCTAAGTATTGAAGTGCAATTGTGATCGATAGACGCCCAGCTTACTTACATATCATTCCTCATCGTGCATCCTTCAGCTGCTGTCGCTGTCGCACTGCTGTCGGCTGTCGTGTGTGTGTCGGTGATGGGCAGAGCCACGTGGGCCAAGATCGTCTAGTGCAGACTGTGCAAGGCTGAAGGCCGAAGGAGGGAGGACCCTGCCTGAGTGAGCGAGCGAGTGAGTCCAGGGATTCTGCAGATGTAACAAACCTGATAGGTGCATGCTTGACTTTATCTACACACTGGATGGCCCCGCCAAAAAGGAAGGAAGGAAGGGATTGAGAGGGATTGGGACCGTGTTTGGTGCGGGGAAATTGGAGATAGTAGCGGCCGGGTGAGCGAGTGAACGAGAATAGAGTATGGCCTGTTCGTTGCCCAAGCTCCGTCCATCTTTACTTAAACTCGCCCATATTCAGCTTCGTGGTATCTCTCCTCTTGGCTTATCTTACTTACCTGCCCGCTCAATCCAATTCGATTTGTCTGCCGCCTTGTAAACAACTGTACATCAATTGTTTCTATTATACCGAACGACGCTTACCTGTCTCTGCATTTGCCCTCTCACCATGACTACAAAAACCCCCCTTTGGCTCGACTGCGATCCCGGTTAGCTCCCCCACATATACACATCTCTTCTTGCTGCGAGATAATCTGACAATACTGCCCTCCCCAGGTCATGATGTAACTATACACCTTATCTTAATCATATACACTTCATAGCTGGTCGTAAAAGTCCACACTAGAAACAAAAAAACTCACAGATTAACCGTTCAGGACGCGTTTGCCATTATTCTCGCCGCAGAGCATCCAAGCTTCGATCTCCTGGGGGTAAAATATACACAGCTCCACTTTTTATTTAAACGCATCAACTAAAGCTACCAGATCTCCACCGTTCACGGGAATGCCTCCATCCCCAAGGTAACAATCAATACCCTTTCTCTCCTTACTGCCATCGGCCGCACCGATATTCCGGTTTACTCCGGCTCGTGCAAACCCTTTATGCGCCCTGCTGTCCATGCCCCGGATATTCATGGTGAATCTGGTATCGACGGAACAACTCTCCTTCCAAAACCCCCGGCATATATCAAGGTACAGCCAGAGAATGCGGTGTTGGCGATGTACAATGCGATCATGAAGACGCCAAAAGGCACTTGTGTGATCGTTGCGACAGGAACATTGACGAATGTTGCATTGTGCTTCGCGACGTTCCCAGAGACGGTGGGGCATATCAAGGAGGTTTCAATCATGGGAGGCGCCTTTGGAGAGCGTAGTGACTCGATTGGTAACATCACGAAATACGCTGAGTTTAACATCTATGTATGTATCAGCTCTCTTTCAATCCGGCAGTTTCTAACCATTCTCCCAGTGTGATCCCGAATCCGCCCAATCAATATTCTCAAACCCACTGCTTTCTGGGAGGATAACCCTTGCCCCGCTCGACCTAACACACACCATCCTCGCCGGTCCACGCGTTCTCGAGGCCCTTCTGTACCCCGACGGCGTCAGGACTGAGAAGCCATCAAACCTCCGCCAGATGCTACACGATCTTCTTACGTTCTTCTCCAAGACCTACGTCGAAGTGTTTGGTCTTACCGACGGGCCACCACTGCATGACCCAGTCGCTCTTGCAGCAATCCTACCCACAGACGAGATTACGTGGGACATTGAGACAGTTCGTGTGCATGTATCGTGCAACGACGACGACCAAGTTGGAAAGACCATCAAAAGGCCCAGAGAACAGAAGGTCAATGAGGTTCGCGGAGCGCAATTGGGAGCACCCGGAGAACTGGTTGAGACCCTTGTGAAGATTCCGAGGAGCTGTGATGTGGCTGCGTTTTGGTCGGTTATTTTGACAAGCGTGGCACAGGCGGATGGAAGATATACCTGGGAATAGGGGTCTCTTTATGCTTTGAGTATCTCAAGCGAACAGTTTAGTTATCAGAACTGGGTTTTAGGGTCTGGAGTAGATACCTTTAGCGAGAGTAATACAACCGGTTACACGCGTGTTTTTATGGTTTCGAGTGATTCTAAATGAAGACAATATCCAATTTAGCATGGCTGAACGGCTTGCTTTACAGCTCCCAGCACCATGAGTGACCAAGCGTGATACAGCGCGAGGTGAAAAGTGAGGGCAGGCAACCAAAAATACATCCTAATTGCAACCAGGAATCAACAAGACTTTATAGAGTAAGATTTTGGGTATCAAATTCAATATATATAAAAGGGCACTTTCCAGGTCAGATGAAAGAAAGTACATGGGCTAGAAGTAGAGTAATTTAGAGATTCGGGTACATCCCATACAAATATGTGGTCTTGGCGTGTTTTTTGGTAACCTGAAACAATAAAATCAACACAGCTCATGCTAGAGGCATAATAGTTTGATTTTGAGCTGATGGGGAAATTCTTGACATGCAAGAAATATCCCTCTCCAATTCTCGGGGATTATTCATGATAATTGGTGGTCTAGGGCCACACCGAAAAGTAGCATTTTTGGTACAGCCGCGTTCGAAAAGTCCTGGCACCATATTGAGTCCGTTAATGAATTGCCAACAACCATATTTGCTCCCGCATATTCATAACGTTTAAGACATGATCACAGTGGAGGTATTATAAAAGCTCTCTCCAATTATGACCTTGAATATAAGAGAATTAGAAAGCAGAAAGACTCCTTCGTCTTTTGGCCTAGGGGTGCCAAGTCTTTTCGAACGCGGCTGCAGGTACATACACCTAGATCAGCCGAGTGACGGCCCATGCCTCACACACTCCCAGCCCAGAATCCATCCCAGAGATCAAGAAGCCTCTAAAAATAACATGACCCTCCATTCACGCACGCTTCACTCGCCAAGATCGCCAATCTCCTATGTAATCCCCAAACCCAATCTCCCACCATGCCCAACATGCACCCGAACCCCCGGTTCGGGATTCTAGACCCCCCCCTCAATGTCCGAGCGCCGCCGAACCCCCTCGACCTCTCTCGAGAGAATTCCCCGGAATGTTGACGCCTAGACCATCACCGTCCCATACTCACACACAGGTTCTAGTGTGTTTAGTTTATGGAGTGGAGTAGTTTGTTGTCTCTGTCTTGGGACATGTTTGTCTCGGAGGATGGGATGGATGGGCATGGGCATGGGGCGTGACTACTGGTTCGGGAAGGTGTGGCGGCCGGTGGTTTGCTTTTTTTCTCTCTTTCCCCTTCCCTTTTTTTTTCCTGCACAGTTGTGGTGGGAGACAGAAGGGAGGCGCGGCTAGGCTGCGTTGGAGGGAAACGAGTTGGAGATCATAACTTATCACTCGCGCGTCTACTCTCCCTAATTGCGTATCACACACACATCAGTGGTCCAGCACCACCACTACCAGCGGATCCCCACCGTTGGATGATCAACGATGATGAAGTCAGCGGCCAACCACTGTCCGGGACCATCTCTATGGCCGCTGCATAAGGAGTGTAGAGGGCAGTTACATGTATCCCGCTCATCACGAGGTATTGCTTTTTCCGAGTAGAAGAGGGGGGGTAGTGTGTTCCTTTTGCTTTCGAGGTATGGCGCGTAGTAATATGGCATGCATCGATATTGTGCATCTAGAGTGTATTGTTTCCATCCGGATTCTAGACGGCGAATTGGAGTTGTAGCTAGACGGTACGGCGATGCATGCACACATAGGTCCCTTGAGTATGTACGTGCTCTATTTATTTGGTAATGGAAGCTCCCTATTAGCTATATACATGTACCTTTGTTTTTTAAAACTAGCGAGAGGTATTGGACAGAATTAAGCCTCTGGAACAGACAGCTCATTTCTTCCAATTCAACCGGCATATCTTCCTTGCCTTGAAGCGGGCCCGCCATCACGGCGGTGGAGTGGCTCCACGTAGTTTCGCTCTTCTCTATCTCTCTGTGCGGCTTCTCTTGGGGATTCCACTTCTGTTCTACACATACAGTACCATTGCATAGAATAGAGTACAGTACTCTACACTGCCTACACAGCTAGCGAGAGTCACGTCACAGCCAACCCACCGGTGAGAAACACAGACCCGGCTAAATAAGCTTTCTCCCCCAACCCCAACGGCGCACAAGGTTTCGCCAACCAGGCAGGGCGTGCACGTGTATGGTTTAGCCGGGGTGTTCCGCGCGGGTAGCGTAGCGCGGGGGGGGGGGGGGGCTGTCTGTGCCACTGCGCACTAACTAGAGGGTGGATGAGGTGAGGCGGTGGTGGTGGTAGTAGTGGTAGGGCAGAGGGAAGAAGAAGGGCTGCGGGCCGAGTGATGCTCTGTGAGGGTGTGAAGGCACGTGCTGCTGCTGGAGGAGGGATGGTGTGACGTGGGGGCGTCTGTTTAGGGTTGCACTGGGATGGGATGGGGGTGATGATGACGATGAAGATGCCCATGACCAGAGCTAGCTAGTGCTGTGAGACGAGAGTCTTCAGACGGGGCGCTCAGTCTCTATACAGGTACATGTACTTATGTACATCAAGTATGTAGCTACATGTAGCTTGTCTGTAATACATGTATCTTATGTATACTGCTGGTACTGTACTTACGATGCTGCCCATATATACATGTATGTACATGTATCTATCCCCCATAGCGAGAACTCGATCTAGCCCCCCAAAATTGCAGTATTGGCCCATGCCCACCTCATCTCTCCCATGAGAATATAAGAATCCGAACTGCATAGATCTAGATCGTCGTAGATGCTGCGGATGTAGACAAGTTCTTCTTACCCGCGATGCAATCCATCTAATCTAATCTCATTCATCTATGCATCTATCTATTTATGCAACCCCCCGATTCATCTGTGCTTGTATGCTATGATACAAAAAAGCCGCCAAGCCACCCTCTCGGCCCTGCGCTGCCCACCACAACTGCCTGATCTGAGGCTACATGATCTGTTCAAGGTGCTCTCCACATCACATACCAGCAGCCAAACTCAAGGTTCAAACCCTATTCCGAATCATGACCATGATTGTCTTCCCTCCCCTTCCCTTCAGCTGGCGGGCGCTCTCTTCCTTCTTGCTTGCCTGAGTAGAGTACTGCTGGATGAGTAACCGCTCCCTTACTCCCATCCCACCCTAATCTCCGCTCAGTCAGTTCGCTCTTCCACCCTCCTCCGTCATATCATCGCAACAAGCCATGGAGCGATAACGCACCCACATCACCGCGTTTCGGATTCGCGCCCTCGCAATTGGCATTGGCTGCGATGGACCTCGCCCGTCCAGCACTTTTTCTTCTTTTTTCTTTTCTTCTTCTTCCCTTCCCTTTCACCCCCCAAATTATCTCAGCGAACGAGTCAATGGTCCGCACGTGCTCCCCTCCCCCTCTCTGTAGCGTAGACAACGTAGACAGCATAGAGAGAGAGTTTGGTCAGTCACATATTTTTTTTCCAGTGGCATGTAACTGCACATCGATACGTGTATCGCCCGCCGTGCGATCGCGTGACAAAACGACGGGTTGCTGGAGCCAATATTTCCAGCTCCCTCTTCCGCGCAGCGCACGTTGATTAGTGGGTTAGGGTTTGTTTTATTTCAGTAAGTAATGCATATTTCTGGAGAGAGTGCCTTGTGGATGAGTGGTAGTAGGTAGAGTAGGTGCACCGGATGTGTCAAGTCCACGCCCCCCAACCCAGTTTGGCCTCTCGGACGGGTATGTACCCATGCCTGGTTAGGTCTGGGTCAAGAGTGAGTGAGTTGAGTGTGAACTGACGGAAGTGGTTGGTTGCACCCGGTTTGGTGGGATATTGGCTACGAGAGAGGAGGAGGAGGAGGAGGAGGAAATTCTACCGGCGAGAATTGAGATGGGAATGGATGTGAATGGATGTGAATGGGTGGGAATGGGTGGGAATGGATGGGGAGTGAATGAGTGTTCTCGAAGGCGTAGGAGAATGTGTCTATGCTAGCTACTACAATGGGCAGTAGAGAATTTACACTATGAGTGTTCTCTCTACAATACTCCAGAAAAGAGCTCTCTCTAGGATCTAGGTTGACTCCGTTTCCTGTGCGCGCTCTTTCCGACTTCTTTACACCGAATCATGATCAATCGATCACTCGTCTGTCCGTGTGTGTGTGTGCCATGTCCATCTGTCTGTCTTGTCTAACCATCACCAGTTTTATGTCAAACCCGGAGATATTTCTTCTGGCCGCAACCACCGTACCGCGCGCGCCGCCGCCGCCGTTATTAAAACCTTTCGAATTTCCCTTTCCCCCTTCCCCCCCATATATATCCCGAAGGGGGGAAAGAGAATTAAATCACTAACATGATCAGTGCTCAACAGGATCTATGGTATCTGACTGGTAGGTTAGAGTAGGTAGGGGAGGGCGAGACGACCACCACCACCGTAATACTGGCACCGGCGCCCCCAAAATAAAAAAAAAGGGCTTTTACCCCAAGGTAGGGGGAGTGTGCGCGATGCGCGTGCCAGTTTACTCTTTTCTACGGTGCGGGTGCCAAACAATGATCTGCTATTAGCAGTCCTGATTGGGAGAGAAGTGAAGGTTGAGAAAGTGCGAAGCAATCAGATATTTTTGATTTTATTATTTGCTTTTCTTGCTTTTTTCTCTTTTCTTTTATTTCTGTTCCCCATCATGATGATCAGCCAGAGGGTGGAAAGCTCGTAAGAGCTCGAAAATCACTTCACCACTACCTACATGTACGTAGCTGTCTGTCAGTGAAGGTTGGGTAAGTACTCTATGTAGCTGGAGGGAAGGTCACCCAGGAAGGTATGCTTATTGTACCGAGTAGGTTGTTGGAGCCGCAAAGCATCTACAGTCGAGTCGCTGCTACTTGCTTGCACTAGGGGTTGAATTTGTGAGTGAGCAAGTGCGAGTGCGCCTTACGGATGGGTGGTGGCGCTAACGGATCTTTTGGGCCCTGGTGGATGCATCAGGTTTGGCAGCGGACCAGGATGTCACTAGGGGACGTTATTTGGATCACTTACCGAAGACGGACATGGGCCAGTAAGATAGCGACCTCCACCCCCCTCTGCCATCTGCCCCCCCCCCCGACGAAACCGAAATAGCCAGGCCAGGGATTTTGTGGCTGCCCCATTCACTCCACATTCCCAACCAGAGAGACAGACAAACAGTACAGACGAGACAGATAGACGGACCAGGTCTGCCAGGGAAGTAGTGAAATAAAGTATTGAAATCTGTGTGCAGCTTAGATAGGTAGATGTAAGTGGGATCTAGAGGAGCAGGAGGACGAGGAGGAGGAGGAGGAGGAAGAGGGACGAAGAGCATGTATGCTGCATGTGTGGACTCCAGAGTTTACTGTAGCCTGTAGGCCTACATCATGTAGTAGTACTGGTGGTCCTGGCTTTTTTTTCCTCCCTTGATCACCCCTTCCCTGACTGACGGTGACTTGACCTTCCTCCTCCTGGACTCTTGTTCTTTTTTTTCGCTCTGGGATCCCCTTCCCGTTGAAAAAGTGAACAACTTGAACGTACGCTCCTTTACCCGCGAAAATCAATCTGGCGTCTCTAGAAGGAGGTACTCTAACCACTCTCTAATACCGGCAACACCACTACCTCTCACTTACTCACTTCACACTCGGTTTCTGCCTTGCCTTCACCCCCCCCTCTCGCTCGTTTGTGTAGAAGCAGCAGTGTGGAGAGTTTCTACTTCCTCTCAAGCTGTAGGTCAATCCCACGTACACATACGTGCCATAGGTATCATTGCCTCGGGGGCCCAGTGTCATTTGTTTTCTTTTCTTCTCCTCCGCCAGTGCCAGTCCAGTTTATTCTGGTCCTGACCTCCCTCTCTCTCATTGAATTCGCGAGACCTACATCCGTAAGTAGGTAGGTAGTTTAGGACTTCTTTTTGTGCTGCAGAGCGATCAGTGCCTGTGACCTAGTTGTACCTGCTGTGCGATACCTGTCCACCACACCCACCCCACCCCTCCCTTCCCTCAACAACCCTAGTCTCCGATCCGATCCTCGAACCTGGCGAAACAACTGCAGCAGCAGCCAGCCCAGCCCAGCCAGTCAGCCATATAACCACCCACCGCCCCCCCCCCTCCCTACTACAATCTGTTATAACTTGTCTACGACGGGGCACCTAGGGGACTTTTTTTTTGCATTGCAACTTCCCACCCACCCACATCACCTACTACCCCATTAACTACTACTCGCTTTTCGCAGCACGGGGTTAGGGAACATTAGGAAACGCAACGCGAAAAGGAATAAGAAGGAGGGATTCACGCAACAACAGCTTATGTTCGTTTGCGTCTGTGGGCATTGCAGTTGCTTGAGAGAGAGGAGAACGGGGGCGTTTGGGGGCTAACTGACTGCTGGACTGCTTGCCTTGGTTACAGGAACAGGAAGTTTTGTCACTGTTACTACTACTACAGTTAATCCGTTAGCGAAACCTTTTCCCACTTCCACTTCCACATTCACAACCTTATTTTCCAAACAACTACTTTTTTTCTGACGCGCGCGAGGAGAAAGAAAAAGAATATCATATCATTACCCAAGAATAACAACCAAAAAAGGTCACAGTGTAACTGTAACAAGCTGAGTCGGTTCAACGACGACAACGACGACGACTGCAGGAAAAGCAACAAAGCATTACGCGACACATGAACGGCCAAGGAGCCGGCGGATTTGGCGGTGGGAGAATGGGCGGAGCTGGGGGCGGCGGAGGAGCAGGAGGGGGAATGCCGGGAGGGCAGGAGAATAATAGGCTCTCTCAGATTGTGCTACACGAGCTCAAGTCGAAATGGAACCCGCAGGGGTGGCAGCAGGAGATGACGCCCATTGAGCGTGCGAATACTATCCTTCAAATGTATAGATCTTTTTCTCTTTCTTCTCTTTCCGTTTTGCTGCGTCTTTGATTAATTCCATTCTATTTCTTTTTTTCGTTTGGGGACTTTTGGGGGAGTCGGGAGTGCACTCTCTTGCCTCTTTCTTTAGAGGAAGGGAAGAGATGCGACCTGTTCTCCCCGGATATCCTCGTTCTCTTTCTTCTTGCGTTTTCCTTGGATCGTGAGAGCTAAGAATATTCATGACATAAACAGCGCCTCGTCATTACGACTTGTACGGACCGGGGTAGAGCAAGATCACGCTATAAAGATCGCAACAGCCTTCGAACAGGCAACATATGATAAAGCAGTAGATAAGGTACGCTTCCGTCTAGCTTATTTCCTCACGGGATTATCGTCTCCCCAAGCGTCCTAGGGCCGTATTCTAGCATAGTGACGTCAGATTCAGTTGTTAACACCCTTTTTCCCCTTTTTTTTTCGTAGGAAGACTACCGAATACAGTGCCGATCAAAACTTCTCCAGATCCGCGAATCGAGACAGAGACAGATGCTTGCTGAAGAACTGAAGATGCGAAACAACCAGCCAGGGATGCTATTTAATCCTCTGCAAAAGATTCCGGGCATGCCAGACGGACAGCCGTTGACTATGCAGCAGCAACAGCAGATCCTACAGCAGCGTCAGCAGCAGGCTCAGCAACAGCAGGCCCAACAAGCCCAGCAACTTCACCAACAGCAGCAGGGTCACAGCCTCCAGCAGCAGCAGCAGCTTCAGCAGCTTCAGCAGCAACAAGCCCAGCAACAACAACAGATCCAGCAGCAGATCCAGCAACAGCAGCAGGTACAGCAGCTGCAGTTACAGCAAGCTCAGCAACAGCAGCAACAGGGCATGATGCTTGGGCTTCAGCAACAGCAGCAGCAACAGCAGCAACAGCAGCAACAGCAGCAACAGCAACAACAGCAGCAGCAGCAGCAGCAGCAGCAGCGCCCCCCAATAAATCCTCAACTGGCAGACCAGAATCGCATAATAAACAACTTGATGGCCTCAATAGCCCAGAAGGTGGGTACGGCCATGTTATCAAATATGAACCAAACCCCGAATCCGGACATCCGAGAGCTTGCTGCAAAGTGGAATATGGAGCCAGCGCAGGCTTTTCTGAGGCAGCAGGCCATGAATCTCTATAGGCAGAAAATGATGCAGGACCGACAGCAGCAGCAACAGCAACAGCAGATGGCCCAAGGTGCCGCAGGACAACAGGCCCGGCCAATGCCGGCCAATCTTATAACTGGGGGTGTAGCGCAAATAAGGAATCCACCCTTACTCACCACTGCAGAGAGTTATCAAGCCCAACAGGCCGACGCAAAGCAGAGGGCGGATACCGGCGATGAAGTTGTTCCGGTTTCGCAAAACAATACCCAGTTTCCTGCTGGTCCTGGTATGAGGAATTCCAGTCCGCAGTCACAGGCGCAGGCACAGGCACAGGCAGAGCAACTAAGACGGAATAATGCAATACAAAATGCCCGCTTACAGGTGTGTTCCTTTCAGGTTACCTAATGGCACGTTAATTTGAAGAAACTGACAATTTTCCATAAAAGGCTCCCCAGTTTCAAGGTTCTCCGGGACAAACGCTCCAGAATGTTGGTGTGGGTGTGGGACAAGCAGCGAAGGCTCCTAGTGCGTCTCCAAACCAGGGCAACGCGCCTGGTCTTCAGCGCACACCTAACCCAGCCGCCCAGCAACCAGGCCATCCACAACAGTTTCCCATGCAGCCACTCATAAACCAGCAACGGCCTACTATGGTTGCAGGAGCTATCCTCGAAGGTAAATCCACCGAAGCACTTGCACTTGTTAAAGCAAAGTATCAGGAACATCTTAACCAGCGAGAAGGTGGCAAAGTCCAGCAGTCAAACTTTCAGCCACCGGTCGGTGCCATGCCGCGACCAGGCCAACTTGCTCAACAAATGCCAGGATCCCAGCCTCAGATGCAACAAATGGCACAAAACCCTGCGCAGCAAGGGCCGGCTCAACAGCCAACTGGTGTTCCGCCCGCAGCGAATGCGCAGGCCAAGGTCTCAGGCATACCAGTTCTCAATCCGGATTTGGTTTTGACCGATGAGCGGGTGGCTCTGATGGATACCAAGCCGTTTCCAAGACCCATGTTGGGACAGCTAAGTAATACAATCCCTGCACAGTACACAACATGGGGTCAAGTCAAAAATTATCTCACGATGGCCAATGCTCCTCCACATTATATTGAGTCTATACGGACGAAGCAAGCTCAGCACTACCAGATGATAGTCAGAGCTCAGATGGTAAAAAGAATACAGCAACAGCAGCAGCAGCAGGCTCAAGGCGTTTCTCAGCAGCAGCCAGGTCAGCAGCAGCCAGGTCAACAGCAGCCAGGTCAGCAACAGCCAGGTCAGCAACAGCCAGGTCAGCAGCAGCCAGGTCAGCAGCAGGCCCCACAGCAGGCCCAGCAGCAGGCCCAGCAGCAGGCCCAACAAGCCCAGCAAGCTCAACACGTTCAGTTTCAACTTCAACAACAGCAACTTCAGCAACAACACCTCCAGCAGCAACAGCTCCAGCAGCAGCAGCAGCAAGCGCAGAAGCAACACATGCAGCAAATTCAGGCGCAACAAGCCCAGATGCAAGCCCACATCCAGGCACAGATGCGGCAGCAGCAGCAGCAGCTTCCTATATCTCAGCCTCCTCAATCCCAGGGCGCCCCTACCGTTCCAACTGTCGTGCAGAAACCTTCTGCCCCACATCCAGCGGGCCAAACTCCTGGCCAAAACCTACTCGCCGGTATGACGATGGCCCAACTTCATCAACTCCAATTATTGGCTCAGCAAGGAAAACTCAACCCTCAGCAAAGCCAACAATTTTATGCCATCAAACAGCATCAAGAACGTAGAATGATGGCACAAAGGGCGGCGGCGCAGAATGCTACTCCCCAGGTGCCTGCTTCACAGCCACCTGCTGTTGCTCGGCCTATGCAATCAGCCGGTTCTGACTCGCCGTCAGCTGCAAAGAAGTTGAAAAGGGAAAGGGATACGAGCGAAGAAGTTGTTCTCCTTGATCAACGACCAGCGCCACAACAGAGCAACCAACAACTTCCTGTTGCACGTACAGTTCAGCAGTCTCCCCAACAGTCACAGTTTGCAAACCAGACAGTACAGGGACAGAGGCCAAATGCTGCCCCTTCGTCAACACAACAATCTCCCACTGTAAAACAGAGTCCTGATCAACAGCAATTAGATGCGAAGCATGCTATGGAGCAGAAAAGTATGATCGTCAATCTTACGAAGATGCTCATGGATGAAAGGGGTAGTCACGAGGGCCGGCCGATACTACCACTTCAGAAAGATGAGAAGGAGCGCCTTCGCCAACAGCTGTGCGAAGTAAATACAAAAAGCATGATACAGCGTATGACGCAGTTGTTGCCAATGTTTGTTCTGTTGGGTGGAAAAGCTATTGACACGAGGTCGCTGATTCGAACGGTATTTCCCGCTGATATTGGTCATGTGTCTTCTTTTTACTAATATATCGCCTAGAAAAACTTGCTTACATCGCAATATCAACAAAACGGGGAGCCTAAAGAAGCTTTTACTATCAACATGGCACAATTGTCCGAAGCGAGGGCGTCTTTGGCTAAGTGTTTTGGTTTCGTGAAACATAATATGGCACAATTGGCGAGCAGGGACGAGAAAAAGGCAAAAGATCTTCAGATTGAGGCACAACGATTTACTATTCCTAATTTGACGATTGCCGGACCTGGACCTCGTATATCTACTCCTCAGCAGCAACAGGCCCAGCTGGCCCACCAACAGCAAGCTCAGCAACAGGCCCAGCAAGCCCAGCAGGCCCAACAGGCCCAGCAGGCTCAACAGCTCGCTCAACAACAGGCTCAGAAACAAGCCCAGCAGCAGGCTCAGCAGGCTCAGCAGGCTCAGCAGGCTCAGCAGGCCCAGCAACACACTCAACAACAAGCCCAGCAACACACTCAGCAACAACTGCAGCTTCAGCTCCGGCAACAGCAGCAGCTACAGCAACAGCAGCAGTTGCAGCAGCAAAGGCAACAACAGGTCCAGCAGCAGCAAAGGCAGCAGCAGCAGGCCCAGCAGCAGGCCCAGCAGCAGGCCCAGCAGCAGGCTCAGCAGCAGGCCCAGCAGCAGCAACAGCCAGCCCATCCTCAGCCACAAATGCAGGCCCTGGCGCAGCTTCAGGTTCCCAACCCCCAGTCCCCGCCGAACCCCCTTAGTGCTAGCAATCTTGAGCAACACACCCAAAAGTTGGCGCTAGAAAGGTCGCGATCTATTCAATCTCAGAAAACACAACAGACAACCGGGCAAGTCAACCCACTAGGATCAATGTCACCAGACGGAAGCCCTCCGACAATGATTCCAGGAAAGTTCGGTCCTGAAGATCTGAAGCTTCCTATCCGAAAGAAGAGACAGCGAGAGGTTGAGCCAGAGGCCATAAAAGTGAAAGAAGCCCCGAAGTTGCTTCACAAATGTCCTCTGGTGAATTGCGGTAGTGGTGTGAAGGAATTCGAAACAAAGGAAGAACTGGAAGAACACCAGAAGTGGCATGAAAAGGAAAGACAAAGATTGGTGGAGGAAGAGAGAAGGAACAAGCATAAGATTGAAAACCCACTAGATTACCTTTTGAGCTCGGCCCGGGAGGCTTTATGTCTCGATAGCGATGGAAATCCCAAAGGAAGACCTGATGAAACAATGAAGGATGATATGCCGGCCAAAGCTGGTTCAACGCCGCAGATCAAGCCTGGATCGACACCGCTTCTTAGTACAACGCCCATTAACAGAGGTTCCGGGCTTACTCCTGCTCCTGCAAGGTCTCCAGCTGCGCTCAAGACACCGCAATTGTCGAACGCCAAGACGCCGGGCGGAAAACCTACCCCGAATTCTAAATCTCAGTTGAGGGAGGAGAATGCAAACGAACAACTTCCCACTCCCCCAAGCACCAATGCATGGGAGAGCTCGTCTATGTCTCCAGATGTGATAAGGCAGTGCTTTGAAGGTGTCCGAGAGGGAGTTTTATATCTGTCGACTATGAACCCTGCCATCGTTACCCCCGCATACACCCCGGGGTCGTCTGGCCCTGAAAATTTTGAGGGAGTTATTGAAAGCATGGGTGGGAGTCTTGAGGATTGGAACCACTTTGGGGACGGGGGCAATATGGTAGACGATTTGTTGCAGGAAGTGGAGTGGGATAACGATCCGTCTTTTAGTAGTCTCGATTTGGGTGGTAGGAACTGGGCTATGGCATATGGCTTTGAACTGAAGGTTTAACCACTATACATATTAATGTTTCATCCCCCCCCCCCCACCTCCTTCTGGATAGGTTTCAATTCGGGTTCATATTTTTTTTTTGATGATTTTTTTTTCTTCGACTCTTCTGGCGGACATCAAAAGTTTGGTGAGAATCATGTGGCCACGTTTTTTTTTAGGAAGTAAATATTACTTCAGGTATATCTCTTTTTCATTTGGTTTAGGGGTCTTATTTGGGAACTCGGCATTTGTATTTGTATTTGTTCTTACTACACTGGTCATAAGGCGTTCTCTTTTTTTTTCTTCCCTTTTTTCTTTTTAGCCCTCTAATCTTTCCTTTTTGTTTGGATTAGCCTTCGTTCGGATTATTTTTCAACCGAAGTAGCCCTCTATAGGAGTATTAGTAGTACTAGCATCACTATTTCTTTCTTGTTAACAAAGAAAATGTGACCGAATTTAAGCAATTCAACTGCCTACAAAAAGACAAAATCTACCCATTATTTATTCCGCGTCCTTACACTTTATGTATAAATAGGAATAATGACCTTGCCGGTTCGTAAGATCTTGAAACTCTAGTTGGTCTTAGTCGTTTTTGCACTAAATAATTAGTGGCGTGGGTGATCGGCTTGTGGAACTTTGGGTAGAACATTTGAGTAGAATGAGTTGCTTTTTTCTGGTTGGTTGAATTGGCTAGGTAAGTACCACTAATTTACAATGTTTGTACTTTGAGTAAAATTAGAGATAATGACTTCCATCATGGTTTCTGGTTCGTGGGACGGGTGACAGCGGATCCGGCTATCGGCGGGGCTTTTGGATGGTGGGGTTGGTTAGAGTTATCAATTGTTGCACACGAGATGCCGTCCTTAAACCCGCGCATTGAGTATAATTAGTAAATGTTGACTCTGGTCAACGCTGCTTGTTTCTGGCGCTGATTCGTGGGATTTGAGGTATCCTATAGAATATTGCGTATTGATGCTCTGGTAATATGGACGCCGAATACGAAACCACGGGTTTGGTGCGTTAGCCTATCAAAGGTATATGTCCACTACCCAAGAAAAAACACTTATTAAAGTGCCGGAATTGAACACACTCACCGCAGTCCGAAGCCGCAAAAGCCAACTATATGCAACACACAGATTATGTAACGGACGTTTATATAGCGGTGGGTAATAAGTCATCGGATGACCTAGCCACAATTTTGCCTACAAACGCGCATTTTGGTGGCGTTCCGTCCGATGACTTATTACCCACCGCTATACGAGTGATATCACATGATCAAACAACGCAGATGGCGTTCGCTGTCATGTACGTTGCCAAAAAAGACGGAAAGACTGCTCTAGAGTACTCTAAATACATACGCCAGACGTCAAAGCTAGGCGGTCGAGCACGCCACTGCTTTCAATCTAGCACACTGGATGCAATTAATGAATTAAACGAAAATTCCAATGCACTGGGAACACCTTCGGGGGACTCGTGATGGGGGGTATTCGAGCTCGTTGACATGGCCATGCCCACGACGTGGCGTCTGATCCTATAGAAGCTGTCGAGCTAAGAAAAAAAAATCCAATCACACACGTTGGAATGATAGTGAAAATCTGCTCGTTACGTAGTGCTCATAAAAGGCTACGGCGAGGAGGATAGGTGGACCGGATAGGCTCGTTATATTGAACGGCGTCTATATATGTGCGGAATACTACGTGAGTCACACATGGGCTACAATCATGCTACATATAAATGGAGTTGGAATGAAGCAAACGAGAGAGAATGAGAGAGAATTAATCAAATGAAACAAATCTATTGAAAAATATTAAAAATTAAATTTAGGGCTATGGGCAGAACCATAAAAAAAATTGTTTAATTCATTCATTACATGTAGCCGACAAAACCATAATGATAACTGCTCCAAAAAGAATTTTTTTTTAGATGGGTGAACGTAGGAGGGATAAGGAAAATGGTGGGAGAACATTCGGTGGGGGAAAATGCCAAGATCTGGCTTTTCGATTGCGGGTCTTTTTTTTCCACCGATTGTAGGACTGGATAATAACTCTGGGCATACATAGATTAGTGAGTTAGGCTAATTTGAGGTGGTATAGATTTGCTAAGGTGTCTTTTGATACAAAGTAAGTTACCAACTTGGGCATCCACCGCTCCCACAAAGGTTTGTAGTCTTTTCCGAGCTTCAATTCAAAGAACTTTCTAGCCCTAGATATGTGTGATACGATACACAACACAACGGCCAAAACCAGGTGAGAGGCAGTAATTGTTACCTCTCAAAATCAGACTCCACTCCATGGAAAGTTTGAGACATCGTACAGTGTCGCTCCTGTCGTGCAGATATAGCGTATATATCTAGCTTTTCATTAGGCAGCTACATGTAATCAAAGTGACTACTATATTATAAACTCAAAGAACGTCCGTTATACGAGCTCGGTAGCTAGCTTAGGTTCGAACCCACAGACAGGAAAAACAGGGTCACCATCACCATCACCAGACTCAGGACAGGCCATATTGGCATAAATGAATACCTGCACCGATTCAAAAAAAAAAAGGGAAAGCGCAGAATGCGAATGCGGAAAAGGGAACCAAAGTGTGGAACACATCCTAACGAAATGCGAGGCCACCAGAGAGGCGAGGGACAGACACAAAGACACCGCAACGGTCGAGAAATTGCTTTGGACAAAAGACGGACTAGAACAGGCATGAGAGATATGGGAGCAGTTAACCAGAATGGAGACAAGAGCGAGGAGGAAGAGACGAGGAAGAAGAGGAGGAAAAAGAAGCAAAAAGAGAATACAGAGGACTAGAAAGGGACGGAGAAGAGGAGCGATAGAAGAATTGGCTTTTTACTGTGTTTTGTGTTTTGCGTTGTTTTGTGTGGCGGAAGATGGGAGGTTCCGGGGAGTGCGATATTACCATAACCAAAAGGTTGCATGTAATGAATGAATTAAACAAAAAAAAAATCAAGCTCGGTAGCTAGCCGTGTTCTTTGATGGGACATGCAGAGAAAAATACGGAGGAGTGTGACTAAGTGAAGGTGGCGGGCTTGCGCTCGGTTGGGGTATTCCATTAGGTCCATTGCGGATTGAACCCTCCAGGTGAAGCTTAGAGAGGACGGTACGCCGCCATAACCGAAAGGTTGCATGCGAGTATGAATTAAAACAAAACAAAACAACACAAAAAAATAGCCTTGTTCTTTTGGTGTCGGGCGGACTACCCGAGTGATAATCGGTGACCAACTACTACATCGTCAACTACGCAACATGTTTCTCCACAGTTCGGCCAGATTTCTTACAATAAGGTCTAATCACAGAGATTCTCCGCCCAGAGTTAAACAACCACCTCTTCCATCCCGCTGCAATTAAACAAACCTATATAAACGTCGGGTACGCCACGCCCTGGCCCTTGTATTGAATCGATATGTCAAACACCCATACCTTGCAGGTTCTTTAAACTTCTCATCTTCTCGCCTGGGAATAGAAGCTGTGGTATGTACAATTCCTTCATGATTCTGACAACAGCGCATAATCTTTGGGGATGAAAGGATCAGCAAGTGTCACTTACCGTAGTCTCGTTCCCAGACTCTGCTATGCGTGGCGATGTGCACCAATATGTGTGCAGTCTGGTGTATTAGGTTTTCGGAGTTGTTCCGAACTTCCTCCGGGGGATGTCCGGGTGTCTCGGGTGGCTCTCGGGTGGCTCTCGGGGAGTTTAGAGGTTCGGGGAGATTTTAAAACCCCGAAATACTTGATTTGTATGGCAAACTCGCAGATTTAAGGTTCAAAAAACCTCCGCTAGCTTTGAAATTTTACGCTAGTTCGGGGCGCCCTCGGGGTGTGCTGAGTCCATACAAAATACCCCGAAAAGCTTCCCCAAGAGCCCCACGAGAGTCCCCCGACGCTAATATCCCCGAGAAATAAGTCACCAAGAAAAGAACAACTATTACACCAGGCTGAGCGTAGAATCAAATTTGCAAAGTAAACACAGACTGGGCACGAGACTACCCTTACCCGGACTTACTCAGAAGCCTACTAGTATACTTAAACAGCTCCAAGTATTGCCAGAGGTAAATTTTTAGGTCCGTACCTTTGGCTTCTCTCATACAGATTGGATGGGGCTATCAGATATTGACTTCGAACAGACATCATACCTTCAGTCAGAGAATAAGGCGGTGTATGGGGGGCTGGTGTGTTATTTACGCGGACAGCAGGACCTTTCTTGAGTGTCTATAAATCTCAAGAACCCGAACTCCAATTGCTGACAGCCCGTCCATCCCAAGAACAATGGATATACAAGGCCCTTTGACTTCACGGATCCATTTGCTCCTCATATAAATGATAGAACGGTATTGGAGACCTACTAGAGGCGCCTAGTGCGGATTTACGTTTTCTCTTAGACCTGTTACGTTTCTTAAAACTGGATAGCCTCTAGGAGATTAAGCTCTCCCTTGTCGACTGGCTGGAGCTACTCGGGGAATATCTCCCGCAAAACTACATGTACACTAGTGGTGTGTGGGATCGAGACTAATCCGCGCACAAGACATACTCGAGCGAGTGACTGACCATGATTGTGCAGGCCAGGTGTTTCTGCGAACTGCGCTCTTACATTACATAGGTTCTCGCAGACTGTGAAGTCAATTACAGACCTACAGGGACAACAATGGGGCTTCTACGCATCGTCTTCACTTCGTCGCACTCCTACCGCTTAGCTTCTGATTGTCAATCGAGTCAACTTGTCATGCAGCATCCGCCATCCCCCATCAACATCCTCCAACTCCACTCTCCAAACATACATCCTAAAAGCTCCAACTCATAGCTTGGTCTCATACCGAATAGCGTAAAGATTGCCGTAGCAAAGCACTGGTTTTTCCTGTCGTGGGGGTACCGTTTTGGATACCTATCTGGCATCAAGTGTCCGTAGTTGCTGTGATAAGTATGAGTTTGGCTGCATTGGGCTACATTTCATGGTTCCTTTCAATTACTAGCAGGTGGTTTCTTTCCATATGGTCTCTACGAGACTGGCGTATGATCCGGTTGCGCACTTTTCCGACGAACGAGTCTTCAAAGGGTTTTCTCTTAGAGATCCGAATCATTGATCTCGGAGGTTTTGGCCATTACTTAGGAGAATGGATAGTTTCTATATATCTAACACTATGATAAAAGTCACGGTGTCTCTCCTGCCTAAACATTTAAATGTTTTTTTTTTGTTTAAATCATTAATTACATAACATTTTAAAGGTAGGTTTGAAGGAACTTAACTAAATCCGTTTGTGTATGGGATCTAATGCATCAAGTGAGGTAAAATTACCGCTAGACTCGAGACTCTTCTGGACCTTTAATATACCTAAAAGAAAAGTGACGATACATTATATAGTTACATATTACTAAGTAGGTGCTATAAGACTGCCAGCCAAGACCGTTTTCACCTATGCCAAATGACTACCCCCTCTCCCAGCCTTCTACTCTCCTTCTTCTAAAACATTTTGTAGGCACAATCCTTCAAACTCCTCCCAGGTAAGCAATACAATCATGATCCAAAAGAAAAGTTGTCATTAACCATCCTCCCTTGTCTATACCTTTTTGACATTTACACCTTTTAGCCTAGAAACCCAATTGTCTCCCGGTTTTCATCTGTAACTCTTCCATATCTGAACAGCATTCGTTAACCGCTGATTATCCAAGGATGGAGCCGGTCAAACTTACTCTAACAACAGCCTGAAGAACCAAACTTCAAAATCTTCTTTTCTTAACACTACCTTTGCCCACTTCCTACCCTCCTGCGCAATCTTTTGAATGGCTCGTTTTCCTTCCTGCTCCATCTCAAAGTACCTCATCATCTCTGCAATCTCTTCAAGATCCATCGAAACGGGCACGTAATGCACCCAGGGCACAATCCACTCTTCATGCCACTCACGGAATATCGCCTGTTTAAATACGGCGCTGTTGCTTTCCAGGAATGCGTAATATCGTCCCGAGAAAGCGTTGCCATCCATATCTAGGAGATATTTCCATTGCCATGCATCATCTTGATCGGCTTTGGGCGCAATATCAAAGTATTCACGCTGTTCGTCGCAGTCCTTCGCATCGCATTGGCCCACATGGGAGAAGCGGACATCAAATAGACCTGACAAGCTCTCTCGTTTCACTTCACGAACACTCCAGTCACCGGACCCGCCGTGATGTTCTTGGACCAAGATTTTGGCGGTTTCATTCTTATTTATGACTGTGACGGTATGTTGGCGGTGTTGACGCCTCCAGCCCCCATTGCGAGAGAAGCCGCCAGTGGTAGAACCTCGCCAATAGAGGTTTGGATGTTTTTGCTCCCAATCTATGTCTTTTGCATCATCGTATTCAACTCTACCGGCCCAATACCAAGGAGATGGGTATAAGATGTCGTTAAAGGAGGAGGGCTTGCTTTGGGAAAATACAGGGATAAGTTGATGCGCCACGTTAAATGCGTTGGGTCGGTCAAAAAACCCATGACGACGCTGAAGACTTGGGGATTGACAGATATCTGACGCCTCTGTTGTGTTCGTTATGAATCCAAGTGGCTGGACTGAAAATCGATCGATGTCGTCTTTGACGTCAATATCAATCGATTTGGCAGGTGAATCAGCTGGACAGGACATTTGAGCTCCATTCCAGGTGGGCTGGTGAGCAAAAACATTGAACAGAGTTCGAGGAAAATCCGGTACCGATCCGCGCTCCTCAGCCGGTAATGGCGTGAAATCATCGCTGAGGGGGTCCGAGTTCTTGATTCTGGACAACACAGTGTCTGCGCGATCGATGTATTGGGTCAACATGTCGTTCGGAACAACAATTCGCGGTTCATCGTGTATATTGAAGCCAAGTTCCATATCTGGTAAGAAGGTGACAAATTTCTCTATCATGAGCTGGGTTGCCTCCTTTTGCCAATCTGGGCCTGGTCCGCCAATGTTGATAGCACCATTTCGGATTGATGCATGAAGAAGCTTATTATTATGGAGTCCGATGGGGTCGTTGAAGCCTATAGCTTCCCTAGCACGCTTCCTGATTTCTTGTGGTGGAAGCCCCCAGAAAGGCTTGAGCGAGTGATATATGGTGTCGTAATTATCTATCATGACGGCGTCTCTGTTTTTCGCATATTCATACCATTTATCAAAGCCTGGTGGAGGATTCATATTATAGCGTCGCCGGTACTCCAAAACGGCCTCTGACAGTGACTTTGACTGGCTTTCTTGCATTTGCTTGTAGCGTGCCTCAGCATCTTGGATAAGCTTTGGAATTGGATGCCCAGAGTTAAGTACATGCACATGCACTGATGCACTGGGTGCTTTCGAAGTCATTCCAACGTTCTCACTAAAGTATGCAAATCCCCACATCACCAGAGCAGTGAGAACAAATACAAGAATTGTCACAAGTTGCGCCGAACGTGTGCGGAATAACCGTGAGAGGACAGCTGCACGCTCGGTGTCAGGTTTTGCAGTGAAGTAGCCAGACATTCCGACGAAAGCACAAACCATCCCGAGGAACCTTATCCCCGAGAATACCGAAAATATTCCCATGAGGAGCGTCGTAGTCAGTTCTAGGAACCCTACACTAACAGCGGAGTATCTCATAAGCTGATAAAATTTTAGTGGTTTCATCCCGGACCAGATGAAGAATAACAACACTCACCACAAACGGCGTAAGAGCCCATTGAACAGCACCCAGCACAGATATACCAATCAGCTTCAATGCCATCAAGACGATACCCTCTTCAGAATATACGCCCATGTGTCTCAAGATTCTCAAGGGAAACCGTTCGAAGGTTAGACTGGCTCCTAAAAACCCTAGGGATAAATGCATTCCTAAATCCTTCCCAATCAATGCACAGTTTCTCCAAGAGCCAAAACTCCCTGTAAAGTTAGAATTGAGCGCTCCAGAAGCATCCGACAATTCTGCTAGACTTCGTTCCAGTAATACCAATGCTAAGGCTGAAAATACAGCGCTACAAATACCAAGTGCCAATACAGAACTGCTCACAAATGCCGGTTGTAAAGCTATTGCAGAAGCCATCATGACAAGCACCATGACCCTTCTCATACCACAGAGCGGCAATCCACTGGGATTTTCAATTCTCCAGGAAGATCGTATGAAATATGCCGCTGAAGGAATACCTGCCTTTGATTTTTTTTTTATCCTTAATCAGCACCTCAAGCGCATATTACTAATGAAGGACATTCCACAAACCTTCAACCAAGGACTCTCAACACCGCTAGCACTTTCGCAGATACTTGCAAGTAGTATACTCCCCGCCAACATTATTGGAATTCCTCCACCAGACCATGCGCCCCCACCACTAATACTATATGCTTTTCGACGTCCCGTTCCGGTTCCCGAATACCGCCCAGCCTTAACCCTTGTACAGACACCCCATATTATCCCCCATGTTAGTGCTGACGCGAATAGCGAGTGCTGGTCAATATTCCATGCTGAGCACAAGAAATTGAGCCCCAGAAGTAGTATAGCAGAAGCTGGGGGTCCTGAATCATTGGCATATGCCTTGGCGGCGTTGAATCCAATTGGCGGCAGGCCAGGAGACCTAAACGGTAAACCAGGAGATGGAAGACTTGCAAGAAAACTCATTGCGACTTTGTGTCGTCGTTTTCAACAGTATAAATAGTGCCGAAGCACGTAATATTCTGCGCAAAGAGACCACGAAGTTCTTTATCCTGGCAAATCGGTTGTTGCAGAATCTTTGGATGGGAATTGAGATTTTCTGATGAGTTGTTATCAAGAAAAAGGAGTTGCCAAGGAGGTGGAGCCTCAAATTTGTCCATGCTACTCCCTACATGTACTTATACGTGTACCTTACGCGTTGAAAAATCTAGAAAAAAGGCGTCGTAATTAACACGTGCATCTTATAGCCAATCTGTCATCAAAGATTTAACCATTGATGTGTTTGGCAACTGCCACAAATTGACTCAAGAAGCTAGGAGTTTGTTGGCTATGTGCTCGATTAGTGATCCATTCGTTCTATGGAGAATTGATCAGCTCAGGCAAACCCCTTAATCAAAGGAACATTAATTCCGAGGGGAACGACGGAGATCCGATAAGATAAGCAGGTCTCAGATGCATTTAAAGTATTTTTAGATCCAGAAAACTAAATGGGGGGAGTCTTATACGTACATGTAATTAAATGTTGAACTGAACTAGTGGACCGTGCACTGACAAGAGACAAGTCTAGTATGGGAACGAGTGTGTAGGTGCTGTGTGAAACTAGGAAATTGGTCATATATATATAGATGTATGTATTTAGTTGTACTTTGGCCTCCATTCAGCAAACTCTGGGACGTAGGGAAATGCTTTCCTTCCTTCCTTCCTTTCTTTTGGTCAATTGCCCAGCACCCGTCATTGCGAAATGATTTGCATGACCTTTTAAATTTTAATTATATATAGGAGATTAGAGTGTTTGTATACACCATAGTTTTTAACTGCACGCGACCATTACGTACCTAGAAACAGAAATTGACATGACTTGAAGAAGATAAAAATAAAAAAAAAGAGTGGTCGTTCGCGATCGTAGGGCCAATGACAATCATGTTTGGTCTGCCTATACACAGATCAGCTAAGTATTCTAAATGAATTTCACAGCTCAATTTAATTCCTGTTCATCCATCGTGACCCGAGGCCTTCTCATAATTCTATAAGTGTTGGTAAACGTTGTTAGGATGTACGAAGGATGCTATGTATGTACAATGATTTACGAGTTGACCAGCTGCAGGTCCTTTTGAAGAACTTTCGTAAAACAGAGATTTCGACTGATATATTTGATTAGAACGCTGTAATATATAAGTCTCGATTTAGGTCACCTTACTCATGTCAGCAGTGCCGTAACAATTGGAATGCAGTATGTATTGCAGGGTGACAAAAATAACTACGCCCCCAAATTTCTATGGGAAAATAACGTTTTTGAACCTAGGTACTCCAAACATACCGCCACAAATTTCATATCAGAAGGACCGAATCTCCGAAGCTCCAGAACCTTAGAGATACGGTTACCTCTCTGATATCTTTATACTCATGGAGTTACAAAGAATCGAAGTTATCAATTTTTATATAGTTGCCATGTGGATTACTAACAAAAGGTCGAACTTTGATTGCATAACCATATAGGCTGTGGAAGAGATAAGTGTATATGTGGGTTTCTAGAGCTCCAAGATCTTTCCAGTAAGTTATCAAGTTAGTGGTCGCATTCTCGGAGGTGTTAAGTCTAGAAAATGCACTTTTCCAATACAAATTTGGGTGCGCAGTTATTTTTGTCACCTTGCAATAGCTTGCAATTAATATTCACTATAGAGTACAAGCATGCACTTATACTCTTGGCCGTTGATCCCATGGGTTCATTACCAAGGGCTGGGTTCGAATCTCAACGACACAGATATCATTACTCGGGCTGTCCTTGGTAAAATACCACTGCCTCATCCGGCATCCGTACATGTATCCCTCTGCATTTAGAACGCTAACCCCCGGTGATGAGCACTCCAGAAAGAGATGACCAAAAATACCTTAGCATCAACTTTTCTACTTCTGAATCTAGCATCACGGCTGCTTAACGAGATAATACCGTGAACTTTAATTCAAATGAATTTCCAATTCACGGAACATATACCGTGAATTGCAGCGTTAGGATTGCCTGATGAACTGCATTATCCGAACAAACGCGCGAACAAATAAGTCATTATATATCATAATATAGTTCCATTAACACCGTTCAACGTTATAAATACAATGATAAAACACAATAATGTCCCAAAATTACCAGTGATAAAAGAGACCTAACTATTATTGGTTCACACAACTACTTTCATTTTAACTTGTCAACAGTTCCCTCGCGGTTATCTCTTACACTCCTTCTTTTTTGGCGTTCTTTGATTTTTTTCTCCTCTTGTCTAAGCTGGACAAGTCTCTCCTGATGTAGTCTCTCATGAAGCTGGGCTTCTTCCATGAAGAGCGGTCTCCATGGGCCATGTTTCTCACACTTCTTCTTGAGACAAACACCCTCCTTTCCGGGTATCCGCTCTTCCTTGAAGACTTCCTTTCCTTCGTCGGAGTTCCTCCATGCAGCCCACTCAACCTCACTAAGTGCAAACCTCTCATCATATCCGCAAATTTCTTTTCCGACATTCCTAGCCTCTGGGTCTGCTTTAAGTTCTTCGTGGATGCGCTTCGCCCGCTGATGTGTCCACTCAAGATAACGCCTACGATCCTCGACAAGATGCCTTTGGTTTTTCAACGACTCACGCTCCTTAGCGATTGCTACAAGACGTTCGATCTCTTCTGGATAGTCACGGAAATTCTCGTCGGATAGTGGTGGTGTTGGCATGCGGTAACCAATACGACGGAACTCAGCGACGGAAGAGACACCATTGGCAACGACGGCCAATTCAGATGATGAGATGGCGGGACGAGACGATTGTGCAGCAGTTTGAAGTTTGAAGAACTGAATGCCGTGTTCATCGCAGCAGTACTTTGATGGTTTGGGGCGTTTATCCACTTGTGCAGGACGGCGACAGGCGGGAAGACGGCATTTCCGTTTCCATGTGGTAACTCCGTGACCAGAAACTTCACAGCGAGGGCCTAGGCCACGTTAATGGATATAAAGGGGGAAGCGCGGCCATGGAGCTTACAAAAGTATTTGTCAATCAGATCCCCGTCTTTCTCGGCAACATTAATGCATTCCCCATGGAACCAATCCTCACAGCCATCGCATCCAATCATCCATTTTCCAGAATCAGGTTTCCGGCAGACACAATACAGTTCCATACCTTCAGCATTATACTTCGGGAGGGGTGATAATGGAAGAGGTGGTAATGATTTTGCTGGCGGCGGGGACTCAGTTTCGCGTCTTGGTGGAATACTAGCGGGTCGCTGACCATTGACCTGAGCGTGGCTCGGATTAGAAGCGTGGCTCTTCTTCTTCCTAGACGAAGCAGCAGGTCTTACAGGAATCTCGGATTCCAAATCATCTTCTTCTACGTCAACCTTCCGCTTCTTCTTTTGTGGCTTTGCAATTCCCTTCTTCTTTGTGGGGACATTTTTTGTCGAAGGGCGTTTCTTAGATTTGGCAGTGATACTGGTGGTTACAACAACATCTTTGAGATTTTGTAAAACAGTAGAAGGTGGAGGGGAGGCTGATGCAGCAGGTGGCGAAGAATGCAAACTCTCTTGGACCATTGGAGTCGGCGAAAGACGGTAGTCAGTCAAGCCCTGTGGTTTGACATTGTCCTCGCCCATTTCCTCGTCTTCCTCATCTCCATCAGCATCTCGCTCTGAGCTGCTGGCACGAAGAATTTGGGTGAAATCGTTTGATGATTTGTGTACCGCAGAGCTTCTCATAGGAGCCACCCGACGCGGAGAAACAGGTGGCACCGGAGAGGAGGAAACCGTATCAGAAGACGAGGAATCATGGTGTGTCGCTATAGGGGTTACAGGAGATCGATCACCGTCGTGCTCATTATTAGGAAGACTAAAGGAATTGCGATGATGGTGATCCGCAAATAATACCAGAGCGCTAGCAGCTTCTTGAGTATTGGCCGCAAGCCCATATTTGTGTACAGGTGGAGGGCTTGGGAGACGTGTTGTGACGGGGGACGAAGGGCCCGACGAAACAGGGTTGAGGAGATCCTGTAACGATGACATAGTGTAAGAGTGTTTTTTTCTTTCTGTTTTAGCTATTTCTCTGTGATAGTAGTAAAAATTGGAGAAATTGAGTGCGATTTTGAAAATTTCTGGAAGGTTCGTTAGAGAAGATGGATCATTAGATGAAGCTGTGAAGCTCTGTTGGGAAACGCGTTGACGTTGATGGCCAACGTCAAGATTGCCGCCAAGCCCGGTATCCAGCTTGTGTCACCATCCATGACTCGCTTATGGTGCTGCTCGAGTAGGGGTGAGTTTCGGAACAGTGGCGGGCCGGCGCCACCACAGCCACTGCCCCAGATACTGATCTGCAGTGATCCAAGGAAGTTGAGGTTGAAAAAGTGGAGCGTTCGATTAATACATGTAGTTGTTGTAAATATTGTACAATAACAATTTTTCTATGTATGTACAGACATAGTGAGGTGTAGATAGAAATTGTTCCCCAAGGCACGCTCACCGTATATCTGGTTGATTCACCACATTATGAACTGTTGAAAAATAAAATGACCAGGTGCTATTACATGTAGTATTGCACAAAATTTTAATACACCTGCCTATCACCTACCTGTGCTGTTTTAATTTTCCTAGACAACCATTCACTGCATGTGCTTGCTTTTATGCTGACCAGTATTACTTACAACGTATGAAGCCACCGCTATATTCCTTAGGTACGCATACATGTATATATTGAAAAGCATAAACGAAGGGTGTAGTATAGTTGATATAGATCGTCACCGGGAAAGCGATCGTCACCGGGAAAGCAATCAAGGGTGACAATGGGATGATCTAAAGTCGCTGAAGAAAGTTGAATTTATATATAATTACAGAAATAAGTATCTAGAAGTATTCTTTAGATGTCTCCCAACTATTTTTTAACATGATTGACCTCTGTCTAGCAAGAGTATTGTTTCAGAGAGGTTGTTGACTGGGTTAAGGAGTGTCAGCTTTATCGACTTTACCAAATTTTGGTTTATATTCATTATGTATAACTCCAGGATTCGGAAAAGACACACTGAACCCTCTTATATGCGCCTCCCTTCATATATTGTGTTTTGATGCCTATAACCTCTTTTTGTGAGGTTCGGTTGCTTTCGAATTTCCCGGCCGCGGTGATGATCGCTTTCTCGGTGAAATGCGCTATATAATAAGTGTTAACATGTTCTAAATACCTGTAGTATAGTCATATGCGCATGCACACTCTACGTAACCGGCTACAATGGTTCTAGATCGAGTATACAGTATCGAAACCGGGATTAAATAGGCGCTTTACCAATCCGGGGCTCCGAATTAGATCAGAATCCTAGCTACATGTATTATATAATTATACAATAGCAATACATACATGTATATACTGCAATATTCTGCTAGTTAGGTGTACGTGTGATACTACTAGATCCACTCGCTTTTTGGGTACTGTATGTACATGTAGGGTGTTGGAAAGTGATGCATATTTTGGCCCAAATACACCCAAATCTCTATATTTTGGCACAAAACAAAACACTACAGTACCAAAAAGGGATATAATACGTACTGTATCAATACGGAATTGTGTAAGACTTCCGAATTAACTCGGAATCCTAAATATTATACCGTAGCAATACCGTAGCAATGCCGTAGTTTTGCAGTAATTTGCTGTGCGGTACTGGATCCACCCGCTTTTTTGGTACTGTATCCAAAGTCAGAGTTCGGATACAAAACATCTCTGCTATGCCTGAGGATGCATTGGCCTGTGTTTATAAATAAAATATCCACTTCCAATACAAAGAGTCGCTGTGAGGTAGCGAAAATACATCGTAAAAAAACCCAGAAAACATTGATGACAGACATTCTTTTATTCTTTCATCATCAAGAGAATCTAAACACTCAAGTTGACCTTGGTATGCCCTCATGTGAAACATACATTCTCTCATTATTGAGACACCACCGAATGTGCATCATTTTCCGACGCCCTGGGTACATGTAGGTACATACTGTGCAGCGGTAGGTATAAGTGACTGACCTGTTTTGAGTAAAACGCCACCAATATAGGTGTTTACAGGTATAACCATATCTCAGGGCATTCCATCACATATTAACTATCGCTGTACATGCAAGTATTTACATGTATGTACGGAACGGAACGTACAGCGGTAGGTAATAAGTGATGGAACAGGCTGAGACAGAGTGATACCTGTTTTGAGTAAAACGCCACCAATATACGCGGTTTGCAGGTATAATCATATCTCAGAGGGTTCCATCACTTATTGCCCGCCACTGTACAGTAGTGATATTCCGTGCTTGCGGTTAGACATGTCACCCAGCCCGGGTATCAAATATCTTGATATGGACAAACAATCATGATCACCCACTAACGCTGACTGACCAAGCCTCGATACTCAGGTCCGGAAAAAGTTTATTAGACAGTGTGTTTAGCGAGTAGTTCAATTGCAGTCTTATGGTTTTAACTGATCGAATGATCCTCCTTTATCCGGCACCGGCCGGCGCACTGATTAATTACATTTAAAAAGAACTACTAGGGCATAGATCCAGTAACCGTACGGAGTCTCGAGGCATAGGGGTTTTGACAAAGGGGCACTGCGGTTGACTCAACTTCATTTTATATTTGATTGTTATGATTGTAGCCGGTCCGGTAGTCGTACCTATAAGTACATGTACATGAATGACGTGCAACCTGCGATTTTAATAATTCGAATCACAAAGAATCACTCGATTCGGTATCACCACGGCCTTGAACACCAAGCCACCAAACCTCGCTGCCACACCATCTTAAGGGGCTCGGGAAGTCACACGAAAATCAACGTTGTATATCGGCACTCGATAGCCTTTAAGCTTGGGAGCCCGCCGAACCAGTCCTTGGTAGACGGTAACTTATAGTCTACCCGTTTTAAATACAAATATTATGGATAAGTACATGCACATAGTATATATAGGTACATGTAGCTTATAAAAGGTGCTCATGGTGTCACCGCCGATGAATATATATCTGAGGTTATAAAAAAACTCTCCCAGAGCAGCATAATTTAGTAACTCTCCAGTGGCCAATTATGACACCTCTATCATACGAGGCCATACTCAGGGGCTAGAGTATTTTGATAGGAGTTGTTCCCTCAATGTTTCTGTAGCCCTGGACAACCCACTCATAATCTTTGCTAGCTCGGGTAAAATGTAGATGAGAGAATACGACGCTCTAGAGTATCGTCGGCTGGTCGAGACTTATGTGAGCACCAACTGCTGGTGTGCATGTGCAGCATGTACCATTCAGGCCAAAACAATCAGTTTCGCTGATAAACTAGCTAGTGAGGGGCCTCCTTCTGGCAGTCTGAGCCCAAGAGTTTTGACGTCTAATCCAATCCAGGGAACGCTGCACAGCGAAAGGAGAAGAACTAAGACATAGGTCTTGCAACTTGAACAGGGCCGAGCAAGTGTGCGTAATAGCCGATTGGGCACAGACACGGAATTGGCAGCTTCTTCTAAACCATTTAAATCTTTCGAATCGAATGCCTTCGCATGAAAGAATTTCCTTTGGATCTGTTTAGCTTATGTGACACGTGTGTGGGGAGACGCGCTCAAACATCCTTGTACCAGGTACACGAGATAACTTCGTACAAATCCAAATCCTTGGGCTCCGATCCGCCTGTCCTTAAGCTTGGACACCTTAACATTGATAATCCAGTCCCCTTTTCTATAAATTCTCGGTAAGTCTGCTAGAAATCACTGTCCATTCAGTTTCAATATACTTGCATCAAGTTTTTTAGTCCTCCGCCATTTGAGGATTTCTCAGTAGATCGATATAGAGTGCATATATTAAGAGAAGATGTCGGTACCAGGCTTCGATGATCCTCTTAATTTTATTCGCGCAGAGGACTTCTTTGCGTCAGCACAGCGATTCACCGGACCTACAAAGATAAAAGAAGTTCAAATTTCTTCCAATCCTCGAACGCCCACCGATCCTATTATCCTGGAACGTGGAATCGCTCTCCTTTTTGATGATAGAACTATTTGTGTCATTCAATTCATCAGACCTACACTCTGGAGAGTTAGATATGATCCAACAGTCAAAAATTTAAATGGGTATAGAGACGAAAATACGTAAGTTTCTCAACTTTGTGAGAATATTACACACAAAGTCCTAGCCTTGCTGACTTTGATCGTCAAAATACGTACAGTAGGACTATTGTCCAGGATTACATGTCTCGGCTTACTCACCAGCTTGATCTCGAAGAAAGATGCTACTGGAATACCGCACTCAGCATGTCCGCCGATGGAAAACATTATATCTTCTCGGTAAATAATAGTTTGGTTTTGATTTTGGTCTTTGTAATACTTCCGCTGATTTCTATATCACGTCCCTGTTTATAGTCCGTTAGGTATAACTCGCCAGAGGACCTCATGGCTAGCAGAAATGGGAAGATGGTCACTATGATATATTTGTACAAACACCCTTTCCGCATCCAGGTGCGTTATAATAGATGCATTCAGAGCACTTCCATCCTTGCTGAATTTAGTAGGTTGTTCGTAGATTGCATGCTGCTCCAGATATCTACCCTATCCCTGCAAGCCACCCTACTCTCTCAGTAGTTCGTGAAGCAGAAAAGGTTGTTTGGCAGACTTCAGAAAAAACTTTCCGTTGGAAATTTGAGGAACCTTTGGTCAAAAATATAGTCTTGGATGTAGTGAAGGCTGGACCCGGCGAATTTCTAGGTTTTGGAGAGCAGGGAGGCAAGAACTTTTTAAAAAAACCCTCTTTCATGAATTATTACAGTCAGTCTTATGGGATATCTTCTCATCCTAGGCCTTTATTCTGTCCCGTTCCGCCTTACTAATCTAATCACGCTATAGACTTCGATAATATGCTCTATAACCAGACATATAACATAGGCGCTCTTGATAACCGTGAGCCATTGTAAGCACCCAGTATTCTTTTAGGACAAAACCTATTCTTGCATATTAAAGCCACATATAGGGCTGACAATAATTATTTTATTGGGTATTAGATACCATTCAGATCCGTATTTCTTGGATGTAAATTCGAATCCATCCTATCAGAATGTCACAGCGACATTCATCGATAATTACTCTCAGGTTTGCATTGACTTTGCAAAGACCAATGCAGGTCGTATAAAACTTGCAACAAGGTTCGGTGGGATGGATGTCTATCTGATGAGTGCCAAGGATATCCCAGAGGTTGTGAGGTATGTGGGCATCTGGAGTGGCTATATTTTATTGCGTACTATCGATATGTTATCTATATGTATTAATGGTATCGATATCGGGCTGATCTAACATGTTGTGAAGGCTTTATACTAGCATCCTGGGAAGGCCGAGGCTGAAACCCAAGTATGTTTTAGGACATCACCAAGGCTGTAAGTTCATCCTGCGAACGAGGAGGTGTCGAAGTACACGATGTTGGTTTCACAGTAATATTCAGATCTATTGGCTAATATTTGAATTTATGTAAGGTTATGGCTACATGAACCAAAACGATATTGAAAAGGCCGCTCAAAGCTATCGTGCACACGATATTCCTTTAGATGGGATACACATTGATGTCGACTTTCAAAATCAATACAGAACATTTACTATTGATCCAATAGCATTTCCTAATCCAAAGGAAATGTTTGAAGGATTAAGACACCGTGGATTCAAATGCTGTACTAACATCACACCTATAATTAGTCTGAATGGTGGACCAGACAATAACGACTACCCTACACTGAAGGAGGGATTGGCAAGGAAGTAAGTGTTAGTTCCTGTCTAGTACTTTTGCAACACCTTAATATTTGCTCCAACCAATATGTAAGGCATTGAGATTAACAATATCTTCCCCGTGATAGTTATTTTGTGACGGATGATAGATATACTCAAGGCACCAGTGGGAAAGCCTCTGATGTTCAATATGTTTGTTACTCGGGAGGATCGAAGATTACCATTGACCCTAAGGATATCCACCAGCGTCCAGGTTTTGGAGATGGCTAGTATGTTTTGGAACGCTCATATGAATAGATCTGAAAATGATTGTGGCATTATACTGATGTTTTTACAGTAACTTTGAGCAAACCTGGAATAGCAAGAATCCTTACCATGGAGGAGTGAGTTACGGTGGGGACCTTGGTGCTGTAAGTAATCACGATCAACCCCATCTATAGAACTGCAAGACCCTGGAATAATTAGTATACAGTTGTTGACCAAGTTGCACATTATAGGCAGGCTACTATCCGGACCTTAATAACCCTGTTGTTCGTAAGTGGTGGGGAGAGCAGTATGCATATCTCTTTGACCAGGGCCTTGAATTTGTCTGGCAAGATATGACAACTCCTTCAATTGCTACAGCTTATGGTGATATGAAAGGGTATGTGATAAAACCATTATAATTTTCTGGGCTTTCAAACTCATGACCTGCTCCTAGCTTTCCTTCACGCTTAAACCTAACATCCGACGCAATATGTGCGACCGAATTGAAAAAGCAGCCGGCAATCGAGATTTGGGCTCTTTATTCGTATAATCTTCACAAGGCGACATTTCAGGGTCTCAATAATCTTCCTTCGCGCCGGAACAAGCGCAATTTTATCATTGGGCGTGGAAGTTTTGCTGGCATGCATCGTTACTCTGGGCTGTGGACGGGAGACAATGGAAGTACATGGGACTTTTGGAAAATTTCGATCTCACAAGTACTATCTCTTGGGCTCAGCGGAGTCAGCATTGTTGGTTCCGATATCGGCGGTTTCATGCCTAATGGGAATGAGAAGTTTTGTGATCCGGATCTACTCATCCGTTGGTATTCTGGTGCATTTTTACTACCATGGTTTAGGAACCACTACGTAAAAAAGAATGGCGGAAAGTTATTTCAGGCAGGTCTCTCATAGGTTTTTCATGCGAGATAAGCAGTATTAACGGGGTTGACATGATTAGGAACCATATGCTTACACGGATTTCATAAATAAGCATCCCGAGCTTGAGAGAGAACAAGGGTGGCTCTACCGCTCCGTAGAGGTTGTCTGCAGATACTATGTGAAGCTTAGATATAGCCTAATTCAACTTCTTTACGATGCGATGTTCGAAAATCAGATTAATGGTCTGCCAATTGCGAGGTCTATGGTAACACAACAACTCCGATGGATAGATAGTCTTCTTAAAGCTTGAAATGATCATGCATGATAACAGTCAAGCTGACCAAAGCTTGCGGACATAGTTGATGACCGATACACTCGATGCATCATTTTACAACGAGTGCCAGGATTTCCTAGACAGCCAGTATCTGGTTCGCCGGGATTTACTTATTGCGCCAATCATGGACAGCCATACCTTAAATAACGGACACACAGTCGTGTACCTCCCGGCACCGAATAAATGGTACACATTTAACCTAAGGATCGATGGAAGCCTTGGAGTTGCACTAGAACCAGCTATCGAAGGAGGTAGTATGTTAGACTTTGATGCACATATTTCGAGCGAGATATCTCACATCCCTTATATCACACCGATTTTCATTCGAGAAGGTAATCAAGGTTATCTCTCCATTAAAAAGACCAGTCGTTGATCATGACATATTATCCAGGTGGCATTATTCCTCAGGTAGAGCCTCGTCAGTACATAGGGGATAGCAAGATAAACCCTATAACCATTCATGTCTATCCCGGAAGAGATAATGTAGGTTCCCTATCCTAACTTGGTAGTATGCCTGACTAAACCCATATCTTAGACCTACGAGATGTACCTTGATGATGGGGTGAGCCGGAGCAGTGCGCCTAGTATCTTACCACAATATGCATCACCCGTCATGGTTGAAGATGATTTCGACGAAGGTGATTGTGATATAACGGCAAATGACGAATATCGAGAAGTCTGCATTAAGCAGGTAATTTTTTCCCGGCACTCATTCGTATTACCTTTCTATAAGATGCTCATGTGTTGTAATCTACAGATTACAAATGGTTCATCCCGTACCGTTACAATCCACAACAAGCACGACCAATACGATGCCAGGCAAGGCGTAGGAGAGACGTATACTATTGTCATCTGGCACGACCAAGGTACCGATCTCAAACACTGTTCGGTGAGCATCAAGGACCAGAAGGGTGGCTATATTGGCCAATATAGAACGGATTACAGACTAGCGGCAACGATAATTACTATCCCCGTACCGGAAGGGGCTAAGGACAAGGCCATTATAGAAGTTGCTAATATAGCGTTTTAAATTGGGAAACTCAGAGACTGGGAGGGTCCTTGTACATGTATGTTTATATGTTTTGTTTTCCCATCCTTTCAATTAATTTAGTCAATTTTGTATTATTCTAGATTTATGTCGGTTACATGTATTATCGTAATGTAATGTGGATGGATGTATATAGAAGATATCAATCTTATAATAAGTATATAATTATAACCTGCATATGAATGTGCATTTAAAAGATTTTGATTAGCTCATTGAGAGAGGTTTTTGTTTCACTCGAAACATGTTGTGTTGGGTTTGAGCATAGGGGATTGTGCTGAGTACATGTAGTGTTAGATTAGAGCGTGTTTGCCCACCGTCAATTTCAAGGATTTACAAATTGTGGGGCTCTGAAATGGCAACCGGGGCTGTTAATTTTGAATTTCGGTGGGGCAGCATGCTGTGAAATATACTAGGAGGATCACAAGTACCCAGTTTTGTTACTGCCGAAGTTGGTATGAAATTCCAGTATTTCACAGGTAGTGTGATGACTTGTCTGATTTTCGGGGTTTATTCTGCCATACCGTTAACCAGATCTAGTTTGGCCACTGAGGTGAACTGTCAATTTTGAAGTGTCAATAGTTGAAATTGACGGTTGGCAAATACACTCTATTGTTAATAGGTTTTCAGCTAATTAATGAGTTAAACCAAAAGAAAAATAGGTTTTCAACAGAGCTAAACCCCAAATCACGTGATTTTCTGCAAAAGTTTCCTACAGAACGTCTTGGCACAGCAACCACAAAATACTAGACTGGGCACGAGGTCAGTTTTCAGCTGGTTCTGGGAATCGATTAGTACATGTAGTTCGATTTTAGCGGTTTACTGGCTGTTAAAGGGATATTTTCAGCTTGAACTGGAGAAATTTGTGACCTATTCACTGATATATGGATATAAGAGAAGACACATGCATATAAGATCGACTAGAGTAGATATACAGTGATGGACCTTGCCTGCCAGGAGGCGGCCTGGGAGCCCCGACTGACAGGAAAATAGGGAAATAAGCCGCTAAGCTGCTTGCCCTGTGTATCGGACTGATTGATATACGTGTAGTACCGGCCGAAGGCCGGAAATCACTTATATATCTAGTAAGTATATGGCTATACCGAGTATGCAATGTGGATTTTAAAGGTTTTGATTGGCTTAGTTTGAGATATTGCTTTTTGGTAGTATTCTGTAGGAGAGAGTGAACATTAACTATATCAAGTTCGGTAACACATTGCGATTTGGCCTGACGGCCTAAGGGATAGCAATTGAGCTTTTTTGTGTTGGTGAGGTGTTTGTGGTAGTTCGGTATTGGTGGCAATTTTGGTATATTTCTATTGAGTTCGTTGTGGTAACTATTTTTTGTATTAGTGACGATTATAATAGAAGTCACTTGATTTGGTGACACTTATCTCATTATCCTCACTGGCCGAAGGCCAGAACCAGCTCGTATATATATACTATTGATCAAGGCGTTTTAATCTGCTGAGAACTGCCAGAGTGTTCGACACCCTCGTCTTTACTATATAAACCTCGCTCGAATTTGAATCACATAATATCACTCGATGGTCCTTGGGAGAATTATCCACCAAAATCGAAAAGAAAGCAGGGAAGTGCATACATGTATATATATAGGCAGATAATCGCCCTATACTAGCCACCATAGTGATTCAACAAAAACATTCCTTCTCCCTTACCCGGGTATCCCGCCATCCAAGCATCACTCCCTACATCTATACTTCCATACACACACACACCCCTCCTACTCTACTCCCTCCTCGCCAAACTTAACTCATCAAAGAACTGCAGCGTATTCTCAATATCAATCTCCTGCATATAGAACAGAATCTGGCGTTTCTCCACGCCAACCTCCTGGGCAATCATCTCCAGCACATCCTTCATGATTCTGTCCTTTGTGTCCTGCGGGCGGCCGCTCTTGCAGATGGCGTGCACCCAGATGAGGGTTCCGACGGCGGCGGCTGTGGGCATGCCCCCGTGATAGTGGTCCTCGGGGGTCAGGTGCCGGAAGATTACTTGGACGGCGACGCGGTCGGCGCCGGTGAGGGTGCAGTGGATATTTGTGATGTTTTCGGCGAGGGTTGCTTTTTGGGCGGGGGTGAAGTGGAGGGTGGTGGTGAGCTGGAAGGTGGGCATTTTGGAGAGCTTGGGATGCTGTGAGTTTGGAGTGTGGTGACGGTTTTGTTAGTAGATAGAGGAGGTGGTGGAGTGGAGTGGAGTGGAGTGGAGGATTGTGTATGCGGGCCGGGGTGGGGTTGCGGGGGAGCCCTGGTTGGGCCGATAGGTGTCCGAGATATCGATATCACCGCACCCTTGGCAATAGCAGCAATAGGAGCAAATGATATAAACTCACCTTCTGGTGCTAAGGGAATCTAGTAATTGCAAAGCAGATGATTGATCAATCTCGATAGAGATGAAATGAGGTGATATGCAACTGCTTCAACTGTCAGGATCCATCTCTGCTATTAAAGCCATCCCAAGTCTTGGGCGTCGGCACCTCGGGCTAGTTGCTCGATGCCAATAACTAATTCACCCCGAGCGCTCTCAATCAAGCCTTCAACACCGGCAGGGTTAGGATAAATGCAGACTGCTCTAAAGCTACATCTAATATGTACTGTCGTTGGGTTTTCTGAACTCTTGAGATTTTGATTGGTCGAGAGCTGCGACCCCTAACCCTGACTGACTCTCTACTCAGTTCTACATATATAATGAATTTAATTAAATAGTCTAACCAGGGCCCTGAGTAATGGGAGCTGGAGGGTAGTGGAGGGGGTTGAGGGGGGTAGAGGGTAGCGGGTAGAAGAGGTGAAAGAGATGGAGGAAGGTAATGGAGGAAGGTAATGGAGGAGGTGGAACGGGTGGAAGGACTGCGCGTGGAAGTGGGGCGGAGGGGGAGGGGGAGGGGAGGGGAGGGATCGAGGTGGTAGGGCCGGGGGAGGGGCAGACCGGGAGGTGGTGGAAGGGCAAATGCCTTCCAATATTAAGACTTACGGTATTTGATACTTATAATAACTCGTGTAGGTACTTCGGTATCAGGGGTAAGTGAGAAGACACCACACTGCCAAGATTGCGTGAAGGGTGGTGTCTTCTCACTACCCCTCCCCCCCCAAAGTACCATACATGCACTACTACCTGTAACACCGGTAGCGTGCGGCGGCACCATTCATACCGACAAAATTATCATTGCAACCACAGCCCTCGACGTCGGCCAATTGCAACCATGGGCGAGCTCGAAGACGCAATCGCCCGCGCCGTAATCAGCGCCTACAATGCGCTCCCTGCAAAGAGCAAGCCTAAGCCCCGCCCCGACGCTACGGAATGGGTCCCGCTGTCGGGCGTGGTGCTGGAGACGGGGGAGGGCGAGGTTGTGTGTGCTGCGCTGGGGTGAGTGCTGATCCTGGATGGATGGATGGATGGATGGATGGGATGGGATTTTAATAGAACGGGGTTGTGAAGGACCGGGATGAAGTGTCTCCCGCACTCCAAGATCCCGCTGGCAAAGGGATTGGTGCTGCATGATTGCCATGCTGAAGTTGAGTTCTCGTGCGCTTTGCGGCTTTGTGGTGTGGGGGAGACTGGAGGCTGATAGAGGGTGCTGTGGTGTATAGTTATTGCGATTAGGGCATTTAATTGGTGACCCCCAACTGGTCTTTATATTACAGTGTTAACTGCTGTATATACTAAACTCTAGATAACTATCTACGAGCAGCTTTATCATAGAAGAATGCTTCAAGCTCGCCAGCAACAGCACCTACACCTCCCAATTCGTACGCCGGCGCAGCCCTGAGGATGTCACCGAAGACTCGCCACAGCCCTTCACAATCCGCTCCAACGTGAAGGTCCATTTCTACTCGTCCGAAGCTCCATGTAGGAACCTCGATTATTACCCCTCCCTTCTCAAGATAAGCTCGTAGTACAGAATCTTACAAGTATTCCAACCCAGGCGGCGACGCCAGCATGGAACTCACAATGTCCGCCCAGTCCGACGCCACCCCCTGGGCCCTCCACACAAGCACCGCTGCCTCTCCCACCCCCGCTACCATTACCACTACCACCTCCCTCACCCCCCTCACACCAACCACCACCCTCCTCCGCGGCCGCGGCTACTTCTCCTCCCTCGGCACCGTCCGCACCAAGCCCGGCCGCGCCGACTCCCCACCAACCCTCTCCAAATCCTGCAGTGACAAGCTCTCCCTGCGCCAATGCACCTCTCTCCTCCTCACCCCCGCCGCCCTCCTCGTGTCACCCCACCACGCCTACACCTCTACCGTAGTCCTGCCCGAGACAGAATACTCCGCGACCGCTGTCCAACGGGCCTTTAGCGCGTCCGGCCGTATGGCACCGCTGACAGGGCGGGGGTGGCGGGGTGGATATGAGTTTCGTCCGTTTACGGTGCGGACGACGGGTATGGTGTTTGGGTGCTCGAAGAAAGAGGCAGAGCGGGCGACGCCTAGGAGGGCCGTAGGGAGTAATGTGACGGCGGTGTGGGTGCGGGGGGCGGGGAGCGAGACGTTGATAGGAGGTGTGTTGCAGGGGCGGAAGCAGTGGGCGGGGGTGGCGGGAGCAAGTAGGGTCTGTAAGGCGCGGGTCTGGAAGGCTGTTAGTGTTGTTGCGGGGGTGTTGGGGGAGAAAGGGTTGGTGGGGGCGGTGCGGGCGGAGACGTATGAGGGGGTGAAGAGGGGGGTGTGGATGGCGGAGAGGAGGAGGGTGAAGGAGGAGACGAGGAAGGTGCTGGGCGGGTGGGAGAGGAATGGCGGCGGGGAGTTTGGGATGATGGAGTAGTAGGGCCTATAGGGTTAATAATTTGATAGAGGGGTTAATGATTGGCTCCGGGTTTCTTGTGCTGGGCTAATGGTCGGTTTGTAAAATATAATTGGGGCAATTCACAGGTAGATCATAGATACATGTATCTGAGCACAGCAGTTGTGGGGCATCACCTCTTGAAAAGGCCGTATTCCGGGATGTGTCATCAATAGTGCAATAACTTCGTGAAAGCCCAGTCCGGCCCGAAATGGTATTCGATCAAGGAACAAACATTATCTATAGCTATAAACCGCATAAGCACTCCCACATCCAAAGACGGGTATATATCAACCACCTACATGCTACGGTACTTCTAACGCTCACTTCCTGCCGCCCTGGCGCTGCTGCTTCTCGCTCTCCTTCTTCTGGAGACTGTCGTGCACCGCCTGCAGTGTGGCCTTCTCTGCACGCTTCCGTCCGATGTCCTCCTGGATCTCGCGCTGCTCCTTCTCGATGCGCTCGATGGCTCGGAGGTGCTCTTCCTTCTGCTGCTGCTGCTGCTCGCTCATGGGCGGTGGTGGGGGGGATGCCATTGTGTCTAATCTTTTTGCGGTACGGATACTGTTGCACTGGGGGTGGTCGTCGTCGTCGTCGTCGTCGTTGTCGTTGTCGGTGATGGCTGGGAGAAAGGCTGAGCTGCTTGTGGTTGTGGGTGAATCAAGAGCTTGGCAGGCGCCTTGGCGGACGGGGGGTGCTGGGGGCTGCGATAAGCGGTGGTGGAGCTGGAGAATACCTAGTAGAGTACAAACCAAGAGTACCATCACACACAGCTCTGCGGACTGCTGGCTTCATCCCAGTGAAGTTGTGCAGAAAGAGCAGTAGGTAGAAGCACGATAGGTACCTCTGGGAAGGTCTCATTCCGCTCTTCTTCGCCGTCGTTGACAGTGTAAATATCCCGCCCGAGTGCTCGTCCATGACTGCGCGGAGTTTAGGCAAGCGACAACACTGCTTGAAGTCTGCAGCCTCTTCCCCCTCAGGGATCAGCTGGTCACAAGGCAATCCGCGCATGTAGGCGCTCAACTTCAGAGGAACATTTTTTGTATGGGAATTGGAGAGTTAGGCTGGACGCTAGTACCATTATGGGGGTAGATCTCCAGATCTCTATAGGTTGGTTGGCTGCAAACGCCGAAGTTTACACACCTGCCCACTATAGCTTCTCGAGCTATATATGAGCTAGTTTGAGCTCATACCTACCATAACTACATGTACCAAGGCGAACGAAGCTCTGAATATACACCTACATTCCCCATTCCCCATTCCCCATCCCCATCCCCATCCCACATCCCCACACTCTGTATCTACGACTACATACACCACTCCCAAAAGATGCTCTCCATATTCAACAAGTTCAAATCCGAGAAGCCCTCCAAAAAGAAGGCCACTGCCAGTGCTATGGCCTGCAACAAGCACGCCCCCAGACGCTGGGGTGGCTGCAACTCTGACAGTGGTTGGGATGCAAAGGAGGTTGCGTGTGATAAGGAAGCAGGGTATGACTGACTGACAAACCGACTGACCGACCGACACCTCGTTGTAGCTAGCTTGGAAGTAGCTGACATGGGGAATAGTGCGTGTGGAGGCGGTTGCGGCGGAGGGTGCGGAAGCGGAGGGTGCGGTGGAGGGTCTGTATCATCATCATCATCTTGCTTATAACTAGACTCCTGGGGTGTGACGCTAATCTGGTTTAATTTTTGCAGATGCGGTGGTGGTGGTGCGAAGTAAAATAGTAACAATTCAAAGTGCCATCATGTACTTAGGCGATAGCAGATACAGCCTACCTACATATATACTCTACGACGTACTTTGCACGGTACAGGGCTGGCTTTGACTTTTTTATTTTTGTCATATGTGCTTGTGTGCGTTACGTATGCGTTATCTTTCTACATACCTTCCAATGAGCTTCTTCTTCCGGAACATTGCGGTCTCTTGATTTGTTTTATTGAACTGTTGAGAAGGGTCACGTCCATCTTAAATTCATATAACATTGAGTGCATATCATTGTCACGTAGTGGTGTCAACCATTATCATTTCGTTTTGCTGCTGGTCTCAAGTACTACTACAACTTGAAGCTGCTCTACGGTCGTAGCTAAAGAATAAGAGTACATGTTTTGACTTTCCACACGATGCTCCAATCGAGGCGAAATTAGGAGGAAGGGTATTTTTAGCGGACATCCTTCTGGAAATGCATCTGAGCGCGGATGGAGATCCTTCCTGGACGGACTCCGAGCAGGGTCTCTCATGGAGCCCGGTTGCGGGAGCTTCGACTTGTGAGGAGACGGAGAGACGTCGTGCTACTTGCAGTCTTACGAGCTCGAACACGAAATTCTATCTTGGGGTTCATTTCATTTTAAAATGTGGGGTGCTCGGGAGGCGATGTTCTGTGTCATCGGAGAGCGCTGCTATGCGCATTTAACAGACCCTCGCCCTCGAGCCCCTAGTTCGACTCGGGTAGAAGCTTATGACCCATGGCGTGATGGCTCGCTCGGGGAGGTGCTTTGGGGGCGCTCTACACGAAAGTACCACGAGATCACGTGCACCGCACACTATAGTAATATGGTGGGCAAATTATCGGAGTTTCAATATATCCGTCCAGATGGCGACAGGTATGTCTATCGCAAAAAGGCCTCAAACAATCGCAAAGTAGTGTCAATCGGGATATTCCCAGGCATTATAAATTACGCTACTACACATCATTTTGTGACAATTTCATGTTGTAGTTGTGTCAGGCGGAAGAAGGAATGTTCTAGTTGCCATTCTGCTGCTGGACCACGGTCTCGTTGGTTGGCAATGGGCCGGGGTCGGTCTCGGGGTTCATGCTAGTGACAACGTCGTTGAGCATTTCCTGAGCGACCCCGGGGTTCATTATGTCTGCACGAAACTGTGGCTGTTGAAGGAGTGTAAGAGCAGCGAGGGAGTGCACGGGGTAGCTAGAGGAGCTGAGTATCAGCCTGACGACCAGATGATGATCGCAGTAGAAGCGGAGGGAGTATTCGGACGTGAGGAGCTTGGCATATTCAGGCTTGCGCCAGTACTCAAGATAGACGACGTAGTTTACGAAGCGCTCATCGTCAAGGACCTTTGAATGTGCGAGAAAGTTCAGGTAAAAGGGATTGGCCAAGCATTGAACGAACTGCAAGATGATGTTAGTTGATTTGCGCCCAGGTATGTCTGTACTTGTAGCTAGCTGGCTGACTAGCTATGAAACAAAATGAGGATGAAGGAGGAGGAGGAGGAGGAGGAGGAGGAGGAGGAGGAGGACCTCAAGCTCGATCTCTAAGCGAGTGTATGGTTGTTGTGATATAAGTGACATTATTATTAGGGGACCTGATGGATTGAGTGCATGTGTTGCTGCTGAATGAAGCCCGGGGACTGACTCGAATGCTTCATCGCTTATCACGCCAAGGGCGCCGTGCAGAATTATACGCGTGGCACAATGTTCAGGTCACTTGTAGACATGAGGACGTCAGCACGCTTGGCAACTGCTGCTTGCAGAGCCGAATCAGGACCGCAAAGTTAAGAAGGTCCCCCAAGAGCTACCACAACTCTCCCAGAAGCTGAGCCAGCCCTCCCAACAACCGGGACAGGAGGCAGCCCACTATATTTTCAAGACACCGCTCGTTTGAAGCTTGCAAAAGTCGCTCTTTTAGATCAGATCCCTCCCCCTTCCTCTCTGGGTCCCGGCATTATTCATTACTCAGGAACACAACTCTTCCGGGTGTGTCGAGCGTCGCTCTTCCAGTATATCTGTATGTAATTTACTTCTTCCCTTCATACATGTGTTCCTCGAGAAAGTGTTTCCGGTCGAAAGCCACACTCACTCAGCCTATCACATCCCATTCAACTGTGCCTGGTCGTTTTGGGAGTTGATCCTCCATCACGTCGCCCCTAACCTGTCAGCTTGCCCATTCACCCACACCTTTGTTTGATACTGCTGTAACTGCATCCATCCAACCCGCCAGTAACCCATCCCCCCTTGACCATCCCCAGTCATCCGCTCTCCGGTACCACAGCTGCCGCCGCTTACGGATTCCATCCATTCCACCCCACCCGCCTACCCCCCGGCCTTGTCCCTTATTTTTGACTCCACACCCTCTGACCGTTCATCGTAGACTTAGTTACTTACATAGAGTAGTAGAGCAAGCAATACATAAAATACATACGATACATACAATCCATACAACCCACACAATCCATACAATCCATACAATCCATATCGTACCGGACCATACCATACCATACCATACTCATACTATACATACGAACAAGCTCTCTTCTCTCCCTCGCCCGACTTTCCCGCATGCTTGCTTAAATGCCATGACTGCTGCTGCCAATACTCCGGTCACTCTTTTTTGCTCCCCCTCTTGCCCGATCTTGACTATATCTCTATCACCCCCCACCATCTCACGCTAGGTGCAGGCAGCAATGCAGACATTTGGTATGAAGTTCTCCTCCTCATTTCCCTCTTTTTCCTCCCACTCTCACTCTTCAACCTCCACTACGTCTTCCTCTGGATCATCGTCTCCCCCGCCTCCTACGGCTTCTACACAAGCACCACACATGCCCCCCCGCCCTGTCTCCAGTTATACTTTTTCTTCCACCTCATCGTCCTCTTCATCGCTACGACGAGGTGTGCTGACGAGGGATTTCTCATTCGACGATATTATAGTGCCGAAAAACCGCCGGGTATGCATTCAAAACAAACCCATTCACTCGACCTGCGTCCTTAAAAGCCGTTTTTCTCTCTCTTTTCGAGTGCTGACATGTGATTATTCTACAAACAGCCTAGGTTCGATCTTTTCATAGAAGTAACAACCCCCGCCTCTCCCCGAGCATTGGCAAAACATTATTGTTTATTTCTTAGACATAGGGCCTGAGTTGACATGTTTCGCAGATTCACGACCTCAACAATGTCCCACTCGTCTCTGGCCAAGCATATGTCAAATGGCACCTCCAGGGCTCAAGTCGCGCAGAGGCCCGAGGGCGCACTACCAAGGAAACAATAAAGGACCATAAAGTTGCATGGCACTTCACACATACCTGCGAAGAGATCCGGATGACGATTGGGCGAAATGGGATGCTGCAGGAACAGCTCCTCATTTTTGAGGTCTGCCAGGAGTACGCGGGCGCGAGGGAGCGCATTACATTGGGCACGGTGCAACTTAATTTGGCGGAGTATACGCAGGTCCATAGGGATACAAGGAGGTATCTGATGCAGGATAGCAAGATTAATTCGACATTGAAGGTGCGTGGTCCGATATTTGATCCCGAAACCTGCATTTGTGGCTAATGTGGATGCGACACTTTTAGATCACAGTTGCGCTGACCCAGGTCGGAGGAGATGAAAATTTCATAGCGTGAGTTTTGCTACCCAGAGATTTACCCTTACCATGTACTGACGGGAAGTCATAGTCCACAATTACAAGGCGCCCAGGTTTTTGGTGGTATAGCAGGAATAATCGGAGAAGCTCGAGATGTAGAAGATCCCGGACGTGAGTTTGCAATCGGCCCCATCATTGAACTTGCCTAATCCTGTTCAGATCGTTCTATTTCCAGATTTCAAAAGCGGGATAGAAGCGCGATCCACGACATGTACCGCAGCACCCTCGCAGCCTCGTGGCAGCTTCAGGCAGGTGAACTCAACCCGGAGGAATGTATAGATGATATCTTTGCCGGCGGTGATGGCTGGACACCCCGCTCCGAACGGTTCCGCCGTGGGAAGCCTAAATCAGTCAGATACGAGGGAGGGCTTAGTCGTGGAGCAATGGACGGCAGTGATAGTGATTCGTTGAGCGCTGTGAGCAGCGGTGGGGGGAATTCAACCACGGGAAACACACACCTCGGTACCAGCGATCTGCGACGAAAGCGGGACGGTGATACGCTAAGCATTGTTAGCTTTGCCATACCACCTACAGAAAGGAGAGCAAGCGGCAGAAGTAGTATCCGCAGCATTAAGAGTGAACGAGAAGTTGACGAGGTGCGCGCAAGGGAGGATCTGGTTAGCTGGAAAATGCCAGCGGTGTCGCGATGACGGTAGCAATGGGGGCAATGGGAATGCGAGACCTTTTCTCTCCAATTTCACGTGCATGCATGAAAGGCGGAGAAATGTGCCTATAGCCCATTGTTGATGGTGCTGGACTTGAAGGGTATCGTGGGGTGCTGTGCCGTATTCCGGAATAAAAGCACCCTCCAGATCCACAACCCTTGTTCTATCTAATAAGTTATCGGATCAGGATTTATTAACTCCGTGACGCTTTTTTTCCTTTATAACTGCATAAGCATAGACACACTCTCTTTATTTTTCCTTGTCTACCAATCTGTCGCTCGTTTATGAGTCGTGTTTCCACTTTCCTTGTCTGCATAAATACACGGGGTTCCGGGTTAGGGGGTGGACGGGCTGGCGGGTCTTTTCGTTATATTTCTTTTCGAGGTTCAGCAGGGGCTGTAAACAAGCGGTAGTATTAGTATCTAGTTGTTGGTTTCGGAGTTCTTTTGTATAATAAATATCCACGGCGGGGCGGAAATAAAATCTAAGATTTAGCTATCATGCGGACCGAGTGGCGAGAGTGCGGGGTAGGTGATCTAGATTTTGATGTAGGTGACTGCATGTATGAGTGATTTCTTGTGAATGAAATGGGGGCTACCGATATTTCTGGCGAGTACGCCCATGGGCTTAAAGCAAAGTGGTGGTAGAAAATCGCTTGCTGATTGGCTCAGGTCACGGGAATATGCATACACCACCAGTTATCCTTGACTTTCCTCCTACCACTTTGCTTTAAGCCCATGGGCGTACTCGCCAGAAATATCGGTACTCTACTGTTCAGTGCTCTATATGAGTCAGCGACGTGGGACCCATGTCTGTAAACTATATTCGGCGTTGAGGAATATTTAGGCTGTTGTTTTCTAGACCTGAGGTATTTTATATATAGTCGATGCGTGTACGTGCGCTGCGTTTAGGGCTACGAAGGTACTAATTGATTACTACATGTATCCACAAGCTCGCCTTGATGAATCTCGAGATGAAGTTGGGATATTAAAGGTACAGTGCGATTGCAGGAAAAAGTAGACTCATACGATCTAAAATTGGTGAGTAAAGTTTGTTTGAAAACGTGGGAACAGTGGCTTTAACGGTTAAGTAAGTATTGGGCATTTGATACTTGCAATTGACCTATCATCCTACTAGACTCAAAGGTGGTTCACATTCATGATTACTTTAGATCGATTGACGTGTCCATACATTCTGCTACCGTTGAGAGTAGTGTGAAGTACTACGATGCTCCTTGATAGGACATATAGTCACTCGTATTGATTTTGACTACCCTTGACGAGGTTTTGAACATTTTAATAAACACTTGATTCTTGGCTTTGACATGTCACATTAAATCCGAACCACGAACACTTTTGATGAGTGGCTGTACATGTATGAAGACACACGTTCACGGACTAATGTGTTGTGAGTTCGGCTTTGGGTATAAAGGTACTCTCGCCTATCTATTTCAATTCGAAAATAATTCATGTTCAATCTAACCTAGTTAAATTCTTGTCTTTTGGAGCTATGATACATGTATCTAGGGTACGGTTTATGGGTAAACACTACATGTACTGCTGGGGTTTCTCTCGATTCAACTTTGGTTACTTGCATGGCCCGCCTGGTAAACAGCATACATGTAGTTGAGTATTCCTACCCACACACTCATGATATTGAGATTTTATAGATTCCCAAAATAAAACGATACATTTTCTTTGGCGCTACGGTGTTTCTGGTTTAGGCGTTAATGTAACGGTACTGATCTCGGGTCAGGGTTTTGTGGTGCGAATCATGACGTATCACTCATGTCAATTCAATCCAATTTTAATACCATTGGTTAATATATGGCTGAGAATATGTATGATGGTCACTACTAGTCACTATAGGGTCAGCATTAAACAGTGGAAACTGTTGGATAGTTGGTATAGTTAACTTCTCAGGTTAGGGCGAGAGGTAATTGAGGGCGCTGATTGGGCCAAGTATGTGCTAAACCAGGTATAAAACAAGGCAGGACGATAATATCCAATGGCAAAACTTCGCGGTAGCTGGCGATACATGTAAGGGTAACAAATATTATTATGTTATAATAGTTTTGTCATGAGTGTTCTGATCCGTTTATCAAGACGCACATTTGGCCAAGTGAGTGCCCAAGTCCAGATTATTTATTTCCTCAAGGCCAATTTCAGTAGCTATAGCGGTATAGAAGAAAGCGGAATTTATTCAGTTTAAGAACTCTGTTTTGACCACTGACCTAATCGTCATCAAGCGTGCCGGTAATTGACCTCGCCGGCCGTCCAAGAACCCCTGCTTGCTCAAATTACTGTCCTTCTATATCATCGTGGACTACACTACACGTTGTTGATACTTGTATTTTATATCAGTTATGAGGTTGTTGCTTTGTATAGGTTGTTCTTTGCAATTCATTGAGAGACTCTACCTATTCAAATAGAGTCTATGAGAGATATTGAGCGGTCTTGTTTAATGGAGCGCTCTATTCATCATAACATGGACCTTTTGAAAGGATCGCCCTATCCATCCATCTTGAGGAATTGTGCGCGCACTTGGCCAAATCGACGTCTTGGTCAACGTATCAGAACAGTACTCTACTAAAGAACCCCGGCAGCCAAAACCAAACCCTGTACCCTAAGTTCCACAAACAGCTAGTGTACTCATCTGAAATTTTCGAGAGCGAGTTCTAAACTTTCAACGACAATCCATCGCTGCAACCATTCCACCCACCAACCAACTTCGCAGATTCCTCCCAGCAGCCCCGAAATAGAAATTGCTACAACGGAAGTGCCAAACATGTCTGTTGATTACCTTCTTCAAGAGACATCGGTAGGCTACGGCCTATACCAGGTCGTTTTGCAGCCTGAGACTATTGGTAGTCGTCTTAAAGAGGTGCAAGAAGCTGCTACTGAGTTGTCCAAATTCGGGAAGATGGTCAAACTTGTCTCTTTTGCGCCTTTCCAGTGAGTCTCTCTTAAACCGCCGCTCAATTTGGCAATTACACCGGGTAAGTGTTTTGATTGTAAATAGTCGTTAACGCAATTGCGAAAATTAGAGGTGCTGCGCAGGCACTCGAGAATGCAAACGATATCTCGGAGGGTATCGCGAGCGACCACCTTAAAGCTCTCCTTGAGGTCAATCTCCCCAAGGGTGGGAAGAAGAAGAAAGTGGTTCTTGGCATTACCGATAAGAACTTGGCTGGTTCAATTAAGGCTGCTTTCCCCGGTGTTGATTGCGAGACAAATGAGGTTGTCCAAGACTTGCTTCGTGGGCTGAGGCTTCATGGGCCTAAGCTTCTCAAGCAGCTGCAGGAGGGTGATATGGACCGCGCTCAGCTTGGTTTGGGTCACGCATATTCCAGGGCAAAGGTAAAGTTCTCAGTCCAGAAGAACGACAACCACATTATTCAGTCGATTGCGTTGTTGGATACCTTGGATAAGGATATCAATACCTTTGCCATGAGAGTTAGGTTTGTAGACTTTCTTATTGGTGCCGAAGAATTAAAATTCTGGCGCAAGCGCCTGCTTACCCAGTTGAATTTTATAGGGAATGGTACTCCTGGCATTTTCCGGAATTGATCAAGATTGTTTCTGATAACCACCAATATGCCCGCCTTATTCTCTTCGTCCGGGACAAGAAGACACTGTCTGACGACCGTCTCCATGAACTGGCTGCCCTCGTTGACGACGACGCGGAGATTGCCCAAGCAGTTATTGACGCTGCTAAGGTCTCCATGGGCCAGGACATCTCCGACGCCGACATGACCAACATATGCTCATTTGCCGAGAAGGTTGTTTCACTCGCTGACTATAGAAAAACCTTGCACGGATATCTGGTGGACAAGATGGCGATCGTTGCCCCTAATTTGGCGCAGCTTATCGGGGAGATCGTTGGTGCTAGATTGATTTCACATGCTGGAAGTTTGACCAACCTTTCCAAGTACCCTGCGTCTACAGTGCAGATTCTTGGTGCCGAGAAAGCCTTGTTTAGGTATATTGCCATATCTAAGCTTCGTGTGACGGTCAATGATTTGTCTTCTAACGTGGTGCAGAGCTTTAAAAACCAAGGGCAACACCCCTAAATACGGTCTGATCTATCATTCTTCCTTCATCGGTAGGGCTGGCGCCAAGAACAAGGGGAGAATTTCCCGATTTTTGGCCAATAAGTGTTCCATTGCCTCCAGAATCGATAGTTTTTCGGATGTCCCTACAACGAAGTTCGGCGAGGCTCTGAGGAAACAGGTTGAGGAGCGCCTTGATTTCTACGCCAACGGTTCCGCCCCTACTAAAAACCAGGATGCCATGGTATGTTCCGTGTTTACGAGAGAGTAAATTTGGTTATGGCTAATATTTTCTTAGAAAGCTGCAATGGATGCTGTTTTGGCAGAAATTGATATTGACGCTGATGACGATGATGACGAAAAAGAGGTCGACAAAGAAATGGAGGACATTATCAAGCCAAAGAAATCTAAGAAGGACAAGGAGAAGAAGGACAAGAAAGAGAAGAAGGAGAAAAACGAAATCAAAGAGGACAAAGAAGACAAGCCAAGCAAGAAGAGGCGGAGAGATGATGATGCCGAAGTCGAGGAGGTCAAGGAGAAGAAGAAGTCTAAGAAGGAGAAGAAGGAGAAAAAGAAGAGTAAAGCTTGAGTGGGCACAAAGGAACAAATAAATTACGGGTACATAAACTCTTTGCTGGCCAACAAACAAGGGTTGAGCTGGTAACCGGGGATCGGTATAATTTCCTATGGCGTCCTTCTTTTCCTTGTTATATTTTTCTTCATTCTGTACTCTAAAAATTTCCGCTGTTTGAATTGAACGTTTTGAGTTATTTTGATTTAATCTTGAGAGTAGCTAGAGCGGATTGGAAGTTGATGTTTCTTCATGTCGAACCACGAAAACAAGGATTGTAGGTAAAGTACATATACATGTAACTACATGTACATGTAGTTATATATACTTTATCATCTCATTTGGGCGCAGGTATGATAATAAATTCTCAGGGTTAGGGCTGTTCCGGAGGTCAGCCGCAAGTCCAGCCCCCCCATAGGTGTCACGAATTCTTATTGAATTGTTCCATGCATGGTCTTGTATCCTTTATTGGTCCAATCCCAGGCTCTTTATCCCCTCGCCAGCGAGGCTGGTCGCTCGCACACCTATCAGTCTCACCAATCTCTCCGCGGGTTACTTAATAAATTGTTACTCACAGCTTACTTTTAATTACTACTTTTACGCCGGGAAACGATATTTCTCCGGTATGTTCATTCACGATTCGATGGCTACACGAGCGAGTCTCCAACGGCGCCAGGCACTTGGCCTCCTCAATGGAAATGTCTCCAATCATCGAGCGGTCACTCCGCGTAAAATTGACTGTGGGTTTGACCACGAAAAACTCAGGAGAGAAGGCCAGGGCAGGGTGCTTGGAAAGCACTCAATTGACTTCCTGGACGACGCACAAACGCCCAAAGCTGCCCGGTATACCGAAACTCATGACAAAAGGTTGGGAATTGAGCACTGGTTGGAGGATGGCGTTGTAGATGGAGGTCTGTCGTGTTCATCAGCTCATGATGATAGCACGGCGGTGCTTGGACAGCTTGTAAGTTTTCGGTGCTTGTAGTGACGCAAGGGGTTGCCGTTTAGGAGCTTTAGTTATTGACAGGGATTAAATAGACGACAGATGGGAGGGATCGGTCCTTATGTCATTCAGCCCCGGAGCCATTGATAGACGAAGGGCAGGAGTACCGAGACGAAGAAGAAAGGTTTGCGGGGGTAGATAGAGATTTTTTCGGAAGCAGGCAACGATTGGATTCTTTGGTATTCCCGCGGGCGGGAAAATCGGATTATCAGACCTCGGTCAACCCGGAGGCTTCAGCGTCGGAGGCCTTCTCCAGTTCAGCGGCAGCGGCAGCTACAGCACTTCGTCTTCGCCTCCGTGTAGCACTCTTTAAGGTACAGACGAACCAGACTGCAATTCCAATGTCGCACCTACAACTTCCCGAGGCGTCTCCACAACCTCTCTCGGTATTTCCGCCATCCCTGGTGAGAGTAAGCACTGAGAGAAATGATCACGATAGATACTGTGGCTTTTTCTACGGCGACGATACAAATACGGCACCACCCTCCTCACCACCGCCGCTTACAATGACGGGCACTCTTCTTGATGAACTGCCGTTTCTGGTACCAACTAGGTCATCGTCACCATCTGCAGGTTTTGAGGACCCGCTGCAATTTGGCAATTCCACAATTTTGCGCCGGAGAATTAGTCTTCGAAATCACTAGCCTCCGGTCCGGTGTAAGAGATTTAGAAGATAAAACATCTCTGAAGATTCTAATCTTTTTGAATTCATTCGGTATATTTCATGTCGTTCTCTACCGCAGATAGATGAGGGGTGGTGTGATCAATTTGCAAAAAAAAAAAGAAAAGGCGTTCTCTTAAGGAAATTTAGTTAATAGTCGGCCAGTTTCAAGGATAAATCAAATCGATGAATTGTTAGAGTGTTCAGAAAAAGGTCACGGATTTCTCGGGAGTGTGCAGCGGGCGTATTCATAATAATCCGCTATGTTTGAATTGGGGATATGAGAGATAAGGAGGATCCATATAGTCAGAAAAGGCACAAATCACCAAGTCAAATCAGAAAACACTTAGGTGTATGGTGCCTCCTGCCTTAAAGGTAATATGAGAAAAGCGCGAAGTCGCTGATAATTTTTCAATCACAATATATATTAAAAGATATGCCAAGACATTGTTTGGTTCAATGTCACAATATCTGGCTTGTGACTTCACAGATGTTTAATCTCTAGTGTGATTGAAAAGAGCTATAAGCGGTTTGTCACTTTTCTGTGTTACCTTTCAAACTCGGGGCAGTACAGTTGAAGTGAGATTCATCGAGTGATCTTACATGATGTAAACTAGTCGCATATGGTATGGTTCTTTGAACTTCGTCTATTATTAAAGGTAGTCCAAAGTGACGAAAGGTTAATCATTAATAACTTCTTCATCAGTAATGGTATCCAAAACTTGGTAAAATAAAAATGTGCTATCACCGATTTTAAAGATAATTAAATTTCAATCACTACTAATTTCACCAGTGTTACTTAGGGCTGTGGATGAAGACAAGAGGTGCCAAGAGAGGCAACTGAGACAGGAGGCTTTGGTGTATACACTAAAAAATCAAACTATTTTTAACCTCTATTACTATATACATCAGCAAAAAATCAATTTGCTCTGTCGCCTCCATGGAGGTGACAGAGCTCACAGAGCTCATGGAGGAATTTTGTCTCCGTGGAGCTACCCAATTATTTTCTCCTCCGCGATGCAAATATGAAATAAATTCACCTCCGTGAAATAAATCCCCCTCTGGGAGCAATACGCCCTTTCTGGGAATCACATCCGTATATCGTCCTCTATCTGCCGTATATTGTCTGCTTATGTATGATTTCCGTGCGGACACGGAAATCGGGACATTTCCGCTAAATTTAATAACTCGCGGATATCGCAACAACTTGTAGAACATAGCATAGCAAATTCTAATTTGTATAGAGGACGCTTATCGGCGTTTATTGATTACTATCTATCATCTATATATATTTACAAGATAATCACAATTCGTCGTTGTCAGATTCCCCTTCGGACATCTCCACATCTTGAGTTTCCTCTATCTCCCCCCGTCCTTTTGTAGATTGCTAACATTGTCTTCTTCCCCCTCTCCGTCGGAGCTCACTGCTCTGAAATCCAGAAAGTCATTCGCCGCGGGTCAGTATAGGCTTCTGTTCTTGTAACGGAGTCATTATACTGTAGTCCACATAAGAAGGCACAGTGGCCCGTTACATGCTGAGAGTTATTGTTAGAAGCCAGTTGACCGATGGTATGCAAGTGCCGGCAGTGTAGTTAGCTACTAGCTGTCAGAGTAACTACATCTCGGACAACTAGGAGGAAGAACTATTCATGGGGGGTAGGCTGACGAGCCAGGGCCTCGCCTGTGAATAGAAGACCAGCCAGAACTAGGTTACGAGTGTTGGTGTTCTTCCGTACCTCGGCATACACTGCTGATAGCAGTTGCTGATGCCTGGGAAGTCTACGATAAGTAAAGAAATTTCTACAGCAACGTAAAGGCCGATCGTTGACCTGCTGGCAGGCTGCGTGGCAAAAGCGATAAGGAGATCAATGGCTTTGACTAAGGGTGAATACCATTGTGAATAGGAACACCGCTAAGCGCTTAGGCGATGGAAGCTAATGGAAGATTGCCCAGAAGCGGGGTAGCGGTTGTATTGTTCTATTACGAAAAAGTCACCGGAGCTTAGTAAGAGAATAGGAGCGGAGAATAAAGCCTCGGAGTATAAGTACTCGACTTCATTCTCGCCTAGACTCACTTTCCCCAGACTTCATCAGTACCGAGAAAACGAGAGAGCAGAGTCCTTAAAGATTATTGAGTTCTAGCGATAGGAATCTTTAGTTAAAAATCTGCACCTGACTTCTATCTTGCACGGACGTCTATTACTCTACCTTTTAGAGAGACCCCCGTTACAGTTCTCTCCGGAGCCTTCTTCCCGTTCTTTGCCAATCGTTTCGTGAAGGCTGCCTTGAGGTTGTCGATGACCCTATCTTCATTTAGTATTGGTAATTTGTTGAAGCTGTGAAAGTGACACTGGAACATTGCTAATCGGACGAATTCTGTCGGCTATACGACGTTTACCGTCAGAACGGGCCTTACCAAAGTATGTATCACGCTTGAATTCACGGCCGGGGGTCCACTCCCCCGTTGCCCAGTTCATCAGCAAACCTGGAGCCTCCGCCAGACGCTCTGGGCGCTCGGTAGACAAACTGCCTCTCCAGAGAAGCAGCAGAATGCTCCTGGACACTCTTGGAGCCCTCCGAAGCCTCCTGAAGCTTTATGACTGCCCCTGAAGCTCTCTGAAGACTCCTGAGCATGTTGCTAATGCTTCTGGAGCCTTCCCGACTGCTACTGGAACACTACTGACTGCTCCTGGAGCACCCGATATTGCTTGTTGAACCTGGCGCATCCCAATGCACCGCGTTTTACCTTTCAGCGCCCTGTTTTTACCAGGCATACTACTCTTTGCTTTAGTGGGCACTGCTCTGATGAGCATACGAAACCGTGATTCTAACGCTAAATCCTAACACTACAAACCGTCTTCAACTCGCTAATTGAATATAATATAGGTATATAGGTACTCCCATCTCCAAAGCACTCGCCGATACGCTCCAAAGCATTAGCCAGTGCTCTCCAAATCACTCGCCTCCAAATCACTCGCCAGTGCTCTCCAAAGCACTCGCCAGTGCTCTCCAAAGCACTCGCCAGTGCTCTCCAAAGCACTCGCCTCCAGAGCGCTCGAGAGGGCTCTCCAAAGCACTCGCGGGTGCTCTACACATCCTCTTCCTCCTCGCCTCCTTTGTGATTCCCCTCTTCTTGCTCCTCTTCATTTTCCTCGCCTTCCTCTTCCGCTTCAATGCCGCAAAGTTGAGCGTGAACCACTTCATCCTGGCCGCCACCGTTGTCGGAACCAGAGGGATCCACTGGAGTACTCGGGGGTGCTTTCCGAGCATTCCGGAATGCCGCAAGATCCGCCGCTAACGCTTCGTCGTCTTCGCTAAATCCATCTTTCGGTATCACCTCGATAGTGATGCCCTTCTTCTCTCGTATCTATCAACGTTAGCCTCCAGGTTAGCCTCCGCCTTCAGAAAAGCACTCCGCCAGTATAGCATCCATCCTTAAAGCATACCTTTTCCTGGAGATTGTCCTTGATCACCTCCAACGTTGCCTCCTGGTTCTGCCTACTCCTCCCCTTCCATGTGTTGCTCATCCTGTTGAATGTTTCTACTCGTATTCAATGTCAGTGCGGAGATCTACTATAGCCCTGCATCAGCAAAAAAAAAAATTCTCCAAGACGAATTGTACGTCTAGACGTACCGATTCGTCTTTTACGACAAAAGCCTCGTCTTTTGCTACCAAATACTCGCATTTGGGTCATCCCGCGCTACACGGAGCTCCCAAATATGATCTGTCATCTTTTGGCGCCTAGTATTCGTCCCAAATGTGACACCTCGTCTTTTGACGCCTATTTCGTCTCCCAAAGTTGATATCCCTCCTCATCAGCAAGCTACCGGGTGTCTCCGGAGACTTCTGCCAGTCTCCGGAGACCGCCGCCAAGGCGCGTTCTCTCCTCACACCTCCTAAGCATCCTCGCGTCTCGCTTACCTGCTGGAACCTCCGGAGGCGCCCTGTACTCTCTGGATGCTCTCTGGAGACGTCAATCAGGAGCTCCGTACGGCCCAACAAGCAATTGCAAAGGCTCATTGAGCCTTTCGAAAGCTATCACGTTGCGGCGCGCTTTCATTCATTCGACCCCCTGAGATAATCAGAATCGTTATGGCTTGTCATGCTTTTAAAAATGTTCCGCGAGCCTTCTTTTATTCTATTCTATACATACATGTATCTATCTACCTATATATGAAACTCGTTCCATGTTTTTAAATCGATTCTAGTATTTACTAGCCATTGGCCTTTCTCTGCTTGAGACAGATGGGCCATTCCCAAGATGCTTCGTATATTCACTACCCAAAACCTTTGTCGGGAGCGCCTCCCGACTCTCAGAAGGCCATGCGAGCCTTCCGGAATGCCCTTGTCCCTAGCCTCCAGCAGTTCAACAAGGGCAAGTGTAACGGCGTGCCAAGAGTCAAGGAGAAGTTCGGGAAGGAGAAGGATTAGTGATCGAGTTTTCGTTGTAACGGGGGTCCTAGACTACTAGAGTGTAATAGAATAGAGACGGCCGGAGCAGAATAGAAATCAGGTTACAGGTTCAAGATTCTTCTCGCTAGAACTTAGAATAATCTTAAGGCTCTTGCTTCTGCTTGCCGATAGGTCTGAGGATGGAAACTGGAGAACTAATGGGCGGGAATGAAGCTGAGTACTTATACTTCGAAGCCTTCTATTCTCTGCTCCAAGTTTTCCTACTAAGTTCCGGTGGGACTGAGTTCCGGTGCTTGCAAACATTCCACCGCTACCCGCTTTCCTTTTAAGCGCCAGCAGAGTTTCCAAGCCCTTCGGTCCTACCTTAGTCAAAGCCTATAGGTAATCTGCGGCTTGGTTGTCACACAACCTCTGCCTGCAGGAATAACCGGCTTTAGTTGCTGTAGAGCTTCGTGGCTTATTGTAGGCTTCCCAGGCAGCGTGCTTGCGCTATAGCGGCACTTCTAATGCTCAGAGGATACAGAGGGTCGCCGGGCAATCAGAGTCCTACTCTGGCCGGCCTTCTAGTCAGTCAGCAAGGCATAGACTCGTCAGTCTGTCCTTCTGTGAATAGACCCTCTTCCTAGTTACCGGAATATGGTTACTCTTGCAGCTGGTGGCGATCCACACTGCAGGTACCTGTATGTCACCGGGTACTGGTTTCTATCAATAACTCTCAGCATATAGCGGGCCCTGGTTAGCATGCTCTCATGTCATCCAGTTGGAATGGCTCCGTTATACTACTCCCCTCTTCCAGGATCTTGGTCACCGAGATCAGGTAACAATTATTCTATTCTTATTATATGACAAAGAAATCCGTGTGAGAAAGGAAAGAATGAGATTTCTACCCCAGTGATCTTTTGTCTCTCGGTTTCTTGGGATACCTCTGATGGAAATCCCGGAGGGCTTCTTCAGCACTCTTCCGGAGATGTTCCCAAGGTTCCCATGTAGCATCTTCATTCTCAAACCCTTCCCACAAGACCAAATATTCCACCCTCTGCCTCTTTCTGTTGACCCGGCTGTCTGCTACTTCCCGGACAGTCCAGTTCTCCTCTCCTCCAATCTCTTCAGGTTCCGGCGGGGCAACCCTCCTCTCTAAATCCAATGGTATCCTGTAAGGTTCTAGAGACATGAAAGACGGGTGGATTCCCATCTGGGGAGGAAGAGAGCCGGTGAAACCTGGTACCAGCTTCAATGACCTTGAAAGGTCCCATCTTCTTCTGATCCAGCTTGTTCATTGGCCGCTTTGTTTGCACATTGCGCCGGTCTAGCATTACTTCATCTCCAGGCTTGATCTCCGGAGGTGCCACGGCATGTTTATCATACCACCGGGCCATCCTAAGTCTTGCCTTCCCCAAGCTGGCGTTCATAGCCTGCCATATAGATTCCCATTGAGAGATCATGACCTCACTTGCCGGATTGTTCCATTCCACACCCTCCTTAGGGGCCGGCCAGTTAGTCCTGGGTTCATATCCATAGTTGGCATAGAAAGCCGATACTTTGGTAGACTCAGAGACTGCCGAGTTGTATGCATACTCTGCCAGTGGCAAGAGGTCCGCCCAGTCATCCTGTTGATATGAGCAGTAACTTCTCAAGTAGTGCTCCAGGGTCTGGTTAACTCTTTCTGTTTGGCCATCCGTTTGGGGGTGGAAGGAAGTGGACATCTTCAGCTTCACATTGAGCAGGGTCATGAGGGATTGCCAAAAATGAGAGATGAACTTGCTGTCTCTGTCCGAGACTATGTCATCCGGTAACCCATGTAGTCTCCAGATTTCCTTCAGGAACAGTTTGGCCAAATCTTCCGTCTTATTGAGGGTAGGAAGCGGGATGTAGTGAGCCATCTTTGAAAAGCGGTCCACTATTACCCAGATCTTTGTATACCCACTAGACTCCGGTAATCCCAATGAAGTCCATAGAGATAGATGTCCAAGGCCGATAGGGTATCTCCAGAGGTTGGAGCATACCAAACTTCTTATGTCTAGAGGTCTTATTCCTCTGGCAGCTGTCACAGCTCCGGACATATTCCTCAACATCTTTATCCATGTTGGGCCAAAAGAAGTTATTTCTTATCCGCTCTAGTGTCTTGAACTGGCCGAAATGACCAGCCACTTTAGAGTCATGGGACTCGGACATTATCTCTTTCTGTAGGGCCTTGTCATTGGGGATGTACCACCGGTTCTTGAAGAAGATGAGGCCATCCTGGGCTGATAGGTTCTGGTCCAAGTTGGGTTTCCTTTCAACCAAGGAGCGGAGCAAGTCTTGCCAGTTCCTGTCTTGTTTAGCTGCCGCAGATAGGCGCTCCAAGAACAGAGATTGCAATTGATTGATCCTGACCGCTGCTAAGCAGCAGGATCAATACTAATTGACCTGGTCTGAAAAACATCTGTGGCTCCGGCTGCAGAGGTTCACCCCCCTCCGTAAGGCGGTGATCCCAGCGCCTTGACAGTGCATCAGTCTTGCCATTCCTATCTCCTGGTCTGTAGACAACTTTGAAGTTGTAGCCTGCGAGGTCCTCGGACCATCTAGCTTGCCGTCTAGTAAGAACCTTGGTAGAATTGAAGTACTCCAAGTTCTTGTGGTCTGTGAAAACCGTGATCTCATGCTCACAAGATTTCAGCATATGCTCCCATTCCCGGAAACAGGCCACAATAGCGCCCATTTCCTTGTCATGAATGTCGTAATTGATCTCAGCAGGGTTGAATTTCTTTGAATAGAAAGCTACGGGTGTAACTTCCCATCTTCACCATACTGAGAAGCGCCGCACCTTTGGCAAAGTCACTGGCATCAGTTTCAACATCTGTTCTTCTAGTGGGGTCAAAGTGGGCGAGGATAGGCGCGCTAGTGAATCTCTCTTTGAGTTCCTCAAAGGCCTGTTCTAGCTGCGGTCCAATACCATTTCTTGTCTCCTCGGTGAGGTCAGTCAATGGTTTGCATATCTTACTAAAGCCTTCAATGAAGCGGCGATAGAAGTTAGCAAATCCGAGGAATGCCTGTACTCCTTTGACATTCTGAGGTACTGGCCACTCCTTGACTGCCTCAACCTTGTCCTCTGACATTGATACTCCTTTTCCTGAGAGATGGTAGCCGAGGCATTCTACTTCCGGGACATGGAATGAACTTTTACTCAATGAGATATTGAGATTTGCCTCGTGAAGTTTCTGAAGAACCTTCTTGACCAGTTTCTCATGTTCTTCCTCTGTCTCCGAGTAGATGAGGATATCATCAATATAGACAATTACTCCTTCATCCAGTAGTTCCCTTAGCACATCATTCATCATGGCTTGGAAAGCGGAAGGGGCATTGCAAAGACCAAATGGCATCACATTGTACTGATACAGGCCATAGCGGGTTCTGAAAGCGGTTTTCCACTCATCACCTTCTGCTATCCTGATCAGATTGAAGCCATTCTTCAAGTCTAGCTTTGTGAAGATCCGGGCCTGGAACAATCTCTCCCTGAGTTCACTCATTATTGGGAGCGGATACTTGTCTTTGACAGTAACCTTGTTCAGTCCTCTATAGTCAACACAAATCCTCAATGTTCCATCTTTCTTGGGCACAAATAGAATGGGTGCGGCCGCTGGGCTGCTTGATCTTGAGATCTTTCCGGTTGCTACCTCTTTCTCTAGGTATTCCCGGAGGGCCTTCAACTCTTGAGTGGAGCAGGAGTACAGCGGACCAAATGGTGGTTTTTCGCCCGGTAGGATCTTGATCTTCAGATCATTGGAGGTGTGAGCCGGTAGCTCATCAGCTCTCTCCCTACTGGCGAGTTGCGCCCATTCTTGATACTGCTCGGGCATCTTCAGTGCCACATTATCTCCTTTCTCATCATGCCAAATGGTTGCCACTATTTGGTAGACCTCTTCTTCCTCCATCATCTGGTAGATAGAGATAGGTTCTACTGTGACCGCCGAGACAATTCTGCTTGCAGTAGTCACTCCTCCAGTTTATGGTATTGAGCTCCCAGTTGATGTCCGGGTTATGCTGTCTTGCCCAAGCAATTCGGCAAGTACCCGGCTATTCCTGTCTCTAGAGTAGCCACTTCCCACGGAGTGTTTCTTTATGGTTTCCCCATGCTCATGTGGAAGCGGATGAGTGTAATACTGTCCGCTTCCCATCATGACATCTCCCTGAGCATCATACATCGTCAAAGGGGTGTCTCGCCGCACTAAGAGAATTCTCTTTGCTCTGACAACCTCTAGATTTAGGATAGCTCCTGTACACCCGGTGTCAAGGAACCTTCCTTGGGCTTCTCCTTCTTGTTTTTACTGTCCATGATAGTTTGGCTTCCAATATCGGTCTTTTGCCGTGTATTGGTAGCTCGAGCTTTCTCTTCCATCTTTCTGCGCTTGGTAGCGGGTTCTGAGCTTGTTTCTCTCGGTCTCTTCTCCATTGCTAATGGTTTTGGTGTGGGTACTACTAGGATCCGGAGATCTGTTGGTTCTATTCCCAAGCGGTGGCTCATAGCAATAAGGTATGATAGCGTTTGAATTGTCTGAAACTGTGGTACTCTGTGTTTGGGTGTAGTTGGGGGTCTCGAGTATGTACTGTCCAGCAGTTTCGGCTCTTAAAGCCATCCTCAGCATACTTTGGTAGTGCAAATAGGCGAAACAAAATCATAATATATTTTTTTGAGAAACAAACAAGATAACAAATGAAAAATAGCTAGTAAACATAGACTTCTTTACAGACATTTCAAAGCCAAAGTATTTCCTCGTCTGAAGCGGCACCCGGTTCTAAGACAAAGTTCTCTGTAACTTCCGGGGCTTCTGGGAGTACAACAAGTGGTTCTTCTACATAACAGCGGCCACTTTAGCTTTCTTCTGAGAGCTGTTCCTTCGGAACCTCTCTTCGCTTTTATCTTTCTCACAGCTGTGACTACTGTAGGTTCCTTTGACCAACAGTCTTGCCACTTGTGTCTGGACTTGCCGCACTATTGCACAAGTCAGTCTATGTATTCCTCTGAGGGGATACCGGAAGGTCTTACCTTCAAGCATACTTCTGCTTTTCTTCTTTCTTCTAGGATATCCGAGGGGATACCCTTTAACTCCACAGCTTTGTCTTTGGTGCCGGGGGCTTGCCTGGAAGCTTGCCTGGGGGCAGAGGAGCGGGAGGTTTCTTCTTTGGCCCTGGGCCGGCGGTCTTTCTCCTCACTGGGAGTCTTCTTGTTTTTGCCAGATACTTTGGCCGTGGCCTGGTATCGCTCATGAGTGTGTCCCAGTTCCCTGAGGGCAGCTATCCGCTCCATGAGGGTTTTAGGTTTGGGAGTAAAGAGAGCCCAACTTAAGCCTAGATCCGGTAGAAGAGATCCGGCGATCTTGTCATCCACTACCGATCCGTCATAGCCGGTCTTCCACATCAACTGAATGATCCCATTCAAGAAGGAGTCTATTCCTCCCTGCTGGGTGTGGGTAAGGTGCTCCCATTGGGAGACTGCATCATCCCTAGAGATGGCTTCGCCAAAGGCCGCTCTGAAAGCGTCCACAAAGGAGCTCCATCTCTTCCATCTTCCATCCAGCCTTACTGGCATCCCGGCAGAGCGGTTGGCTGAGGCTTGGTCTATGGAGTTGTGGTAGGCCTCATACCACTTGATTGCTGCCGTTCCCTCCATCAGATTGCCTGCATAGCGGATCCTGATCTCCTCTTGGGTGAAGGAGAGGCTCTCAATGGAGAAAACATTCTCACATTGCCGGAGGAAGGTCTCCACTTGTTCCGCTTTGCCTTGGAACTTGGAGGGAGGAGGTGCCTTGGGTTCTCGGCTCCTGGTGGCTGTGGTAGGATGGGTTGGCTCTGAGGCCCGGGTATGGGATGCTAGGATGGCCAGCAGATCTCTCTGCTGCTTCTCCATCTTCTTCTTCATGTACCTCCGCCAGGCCCTTCTATCCCCATCCTCTGGCTCCGAGTCTGAGCTGTCCGGGTCTCCGCCTGGAGGTGCGCCGCCCGCTGGAGGGGCCGGAGGGAGGTTTCCTCCATTCCCGCCGCCCCTTTGAGGTGAGGGTGGTGCTGGAACTTCTCGAGGCTCTGAAGGCCTCACAGCGGCAGAGGGAGGTGGTGCGGGTGGTCCGGACACTTGTCTGAATGGGGAGCCCGGGTTTCCCTCCTCATCTGAGTCTGGGTAGAGGGAGAGGCCTATTGGAAGGCCGGAGAATGGTGAGGGGGTGCCTACAGGCCTTCTAGGCGGCAGCGGGGATGCTCCAACTTGGGGCATCATGATGGGGACGGTTCTGGGCCTTGATTTGACCGGGAATCCGGCGAAGGGTCCAGCTCTGGGCTGCATGTGTCTTGTGGCCGCCCTGGAGGAGGACCTGGAGGGGGCAGCCGGGGTTTCTGGCCTTGCCACAGTGAGTCTTCCCTCACTGAGGGCCTTCTGGATCTCCTGGATAAAGTTTGGTGGTATCACCGGGTTTGACCACTCAATCTCCATCCTGTCTTCATCCAACTCATCCCTCTGGGCATACTTCTGAAGCTCGGTATGTGCAAGCTCCACCTGGCCTTGCATGTAGGCATAGGCTTGCCTTATGAGTGATGATTCCGCTTCCTGGCGCTCTTGGACCATGGCGAGGGTGTAGTACACCTGGGACATCTGTTGCTGCATGGCATGCTGCAGGTATCGCTGGGCCTCAAGGTTGAAGTCCTTGAGGGTAACCTCGTCCGAGTCTTGCCAGGCTGGTTCACAGCCCGGAATCCATTTCTGCAAGGCAGTCCTGGGCTTGAGGATGAGCTGTTGTTGCTCCGAAGCATCCAGATTTAGGTCGGTGGGCTTCCATTCAATCTGGAGCCGGGGTTCTGGTGCAGTGAGGAAGGACATTTTCTTGGTAGGAAGAGAGAATGTAATCTGTAAGGTGATTGGAACCTTAAGATTATAATGTAACGGGGGTCCTAGACTACTAGAGTGTAATAGAATAGAGACGGCGAGCAGAATAGAAATCAGGTTACAGGTTCAAGATTCTTGCTAGAACTTAGAATAATCTTAAGGCTCTTGCTTCTGCTTGCCGATAGGTCTGAGGATGGAAACTGGAGAACTAATGGGCGGGAATGAAGCTGAGTACTTATACTCCAAAGCCTTCTATTCTCTGCTCCAAGTTTTCCTACTAAGTTCCGGTGGGACTGAGTTCCGGTGCTTGCAAACATTCCACCGCTACCCCGCTTTCCTTTTAAGCGCCAGCAGGAGTTTCCAAGCCCTTCGGTCCTACCCTTAGTCAAAGCCTATAGGTAATCTGCCGCTTGGTTGTCACACAACCTCTGCCTGCAGGAATAACCGGCTTTAGTTGCTGTAGAGCTCGTAGCTTATTGTAGGCTTCCCAGGCAGCGTGCTTGCGCTATAGCGGCACTTCTAATGCTCAGAGGATACAGAGGGTCGCCGGGCAATCAGAGTCCTACTCTGGCCGGCCTTCTAGTCAGTCAGCAAGGCATAGACTCGTCAGTCTGTCCTTCTGTGACTAGACCCTCTTCCTAGATTCCGGAATATGGTTACTCTTGCAGCTGGTGGCGATCCACACTGCAGGTACCTGTATGTCACCGGGTACTGGTTTCTATCAATAACTCTCAGAATATAGCGGGCCCTGGTTAGCATGCTCTCATGTCATCCAGTTGGAATGGCTCCGTTATATTCGTTGGTTAGGTTTCGTTTAGTGTTTCGTGCAATGTTTGGGTTTTTCTTCTATGGGTTTCTGTTACTGGAATTAGTCATCGGGTTTTGAAGGATATATATATGACTGCAATTTCCCTTTGTTCTTTCTTACTTTTCTCCTTATCCGAACTTCCTGTTATATAGGAATACATTCTAGTTTGTCTTCGAATCTCTACGAATCCAAGTTGTATAACCTCTCGGTTGTGCCCCTTGGTCCCCGTCCTAGAACCTCTTGGTCTCACCTAGCATATCATACTAGGCGGAGCCCCCCTGATCCTGTTCCCGTCCGTTTCCCTCGATAGTTTATCGTTAGGAAACTTCTACTAGTATCTATCGGTATTAAGCCCGATATCCCCGAACCCTGACCCTGACCCCGCACGAGGTGAAGAGTTTTCACCCACGTGATTTCGACTCATTTTCTACCGTTCTCTAACCGAGAACCCCCGAACCCGTTCCTCGTATTCTCCGAGTCGGCCCGTAACACTAAGTTCGGATCCCCTCACACCAACCGGCACAACACCATGTCCCACCCCGACTTGGCCACCCTATTGGGCCGCCTGTCGGATTTTATCCGAGAAACCCCTCTTCCCCAGCCAGAAGACGGTCAGGAGTGGAACGAGACATACGGCCTCATTGAGGACTGTCTCACCACCCTCACCACCCTCGCCGCCACCGAACCTGCCACTCCCGTCCCAGAACCCCTCGTCCCTGCTCCTGCCCCCACTACCATCGTCTACCAGGAGGTCATCGCTGACCTCACCACCAAAATCGAGGCCCTCAAGGCCACCAACGAAGACCTGTCCTGGTCCCTTGAGGCCTCCTCTGCCAACGTCACCGCCGCCCAATCCCAACTCGAGTTCGTGCAAGCTGAGCTCGAGACCAGCATCCAGTCCTCCGCCGTCTCCGCCGCCAACACCGAGATCCTCCTAGAGGACCTCGCCGCCGCCTGGGAAGTCGCCTTCAACGACTCTCAGGAGGAAGTTACCCGTCTCAACCTCGTCGGTTGGGAATACCAGTGCCGCGTAGAGCAGGAACTCCTGACCTACACCAGAAACCTCGAGGCCTACGCCTCTCAGTTCGCCCCCGCCTCCGTCCCAGTCTCCCACCGCCAACCCTGCCGCTCCGCTCCCCGCACCCAAGACCCCCGTACTATGACCAACTGGCGTAAGTCAGACGCCCAGATAACCCCCCAGCAACAGTTAAAAGGTCAGCCCCTCTGGTAGATCCTGACACACCAGAGGGGCCCGCCCCGTCACCCACACCCGGGTCTGTCTCCCCCGCCCCGGCTCCGCACACCATGATCCTGTCGACGATGCCCCACTCCGAAGAAGAGTTGAGCGAAGACCAGTTGGTCGTCGCTTGTTCTATCTTCGGAGAGAACCAAGCACCCATCCCGACCCAGGCCCTCATCGATACAGGGGCCTCGGGTTACGCCTTCATCGACGCCACATTTGCCCGCTCCCACGGTTTCCCTCTGACCCCCCTCCGGACTCCTCGCCATCTGCAGGTGATTGACGGCCGACCAGTTGAATCTGGCGCCATCACCCACATCGTCAAGCTGGCCCTGAACATCCAAGGGCACCTGGAATACGCTCCGTTCCTCGTCACCAAGTTGGGTCACTACCCAATCGTGATGGGGATCCCTTGGATGCGCCACCACGACCTCGTCCTCCGGCCCCGTCAGAATCAGATCATCTTCTCGTCGCCCTCCTGTGTCCGCCAATGCTCTGTCTCCCGACAGCCGGTCACCGCCCAGGGAATCACGTCTCAGATGTCCCCGCCCCGCGCCCCGATCCATGTTGCCGCCCTCAAGGCGTTCCAGTTCACCCGACTGCTCCGAAAAGGAAGAGGTATGGTGTTCTGTGCTTCGCTGCGAGCCATTGATGCCGCCCTCGAGAACCCCGCTGATCCCCTGGCCCACGTCCTCATCGAACACCATGGTTTTTCCCGACTGTTCCTGAAGTCCGCCGCCAATGTCCTGTCCCCGCACCGTCCCCACGACCACAAAATCATCTTGGAAAACGGAACCTCGCCTCCCTTCGGTCCCATGTACAACATGACCCAAGCCGAGCTCCTGGCCCTCCGCGACTACATTCGTGAGAACATGGCCAATGGTTTCATCAGTGCTTCCGAGTCCCCCGCCGGTGCCCGGATCCTGTTTGTGAAGAAGTCTGACGGTTCCCTTTGCCTGTGTGTGGACTACCGAAAGCTCAACGCGATCACCGTCAAGAACCGCCATCCGCTGCCCCTGTTCTCCGAAACTCTGATGAACTTGTCGAAGGCTAAGTACTTCACCAAAAGCGGATCTGGCTACCATCAGATCAGGATCAAGGAGGAGCGAATGGAAAACCGCGTTCGGACCGCGCCGGCCACTACCAGCACAACGTGATGCCATTCGGACTCCTCGCGCCCGGCCACCTTCAACATTGGATCAGCGACATTCTGCGCCCCACCTCGACGACTTCTGCACCGCCTACCTGGATGACATCTTCATCTACTCCGATGATTTGGAACAACATAAGGAACACGTCCGGAAGATCCTGACCCTCCTTGACCAGAACCAGGTACACCTGAACCCCGAGAAACTTGAATGTGAGTTTCACGTCCAGGAAACCAGGTATCTCGGCATGATTCTGTCCCCCGCCGGCATCAGCATGGACCCTAAGAAGGTCAACACAGTTCAGGATTGGGAAACTCCGGCGAACGTGAAGGATGTGCAAATATTCCTTGGTTTCGCGAACTTCTACCGGCGTTTCATCCGTGGTTACTCCAAAGTGGTCTCCCCCCTGACGGCATTGACAGGAAAAGGTGTTAAGTTCCAATGGACCCCCCTCGCAGACGAAGCATTCAGGAACCTGAAAGAGGCGTTCACCTCAGCCCCGATCCTCAGACACTTTGACCCGACCAAGGAAAGCATCGTGGAAACCGACGCCTCCAGAGCAGTATGTTCCCTCTCTGGCAGCACCAGAGCGCATAATCGTCTATGTACTCATATTTCGCTCCGGCAGAAGCACTCGCTCCAAGCTCAGAGCTTTCCTGCAGGCAAACAAATTCGCTCCACCAGACACTCGCTCCTTGCAAACACTACGCTCCAGAAACACTACGCTCAAGCAAACACTTCGCTCGCTCCAGAAACTGCTAAAACCGCTTTCAAGCAGTACCGAATAGTCCCTGTAATGAGCTTTCTTTGCGCTTCGCTAATGCTAACTATCTACAAGTGCTCCTGCGATATCGCATACATCGATAAATAGACAATCTACTCTCCTCGATCTTCTACTCTAAAGTCGTGTGCACAGGCAATGTGCTGATCGTTCTGAAGCACCGGCGATGCTCTCTCTGCCATGGCGCCTGGGGTATGCCTCCTGCGTCTGGATAACGATCAACAAATGAGTCTCCGCCCAGGGACTGCCAGCGAATCACTGGCGTCGGGGACCGCCAGGAGACAACGCCAGCGCCCTGACAGCACTCGCCACTAATATCTGCGCCAGGAGACCAAAACATAACGAGCAGCTCGCCAGGCGCCGCCAGAACATATCCCTCACGCCTAGAGAGCACTCGTCAGTGCTATCTGCGCCAGGAGAGCATTCTCACTGAGATGCTCGCCAGACACCGAGCATATCGCTCACGCCAAGACACTCTTCATCAACAAGGTTTTCACTGACTGCTAAGAGATAGTGCCCGCGTCGCGGAGAGCACCATGGCTGCTTTCATAGCACTGACCAATGCTTCGTGAAACTGCGGGCTTTATCTTTAATAATACTATTCAAGGTGGGACATCCCCCACTTAGACCCATATGAATCGTCGCTTTCTTCAAAAGGCGAGGTAGGCATTGCCAGTCTCTCAAGCGATATCTCCGTGGGTATTCTTCCGCGCTGAGCGGTCAGTCGCGGAATACTGATCTGAGCACTGTCGTGTATACTGGAGATGGCTACCAAACCTTTGGCGATAGTGTAAGTATCTGTCGATTCGTGAAAGGCATTTAAGCCTTGAGGTTTAGGCCGTATGCGGCTCGTCTGAAAAGCTCAATGCCCTGCCTAAGCAGCACTCCAGCGAGCTTGCTGGAAAGTGTTTCCCATGCATAAGCAGCATTATGCTGGTGGAAGCGAGCTTGCTGGATAACAGACTCAGATACTGGCGGCGAAACTCACCTCCCTCTTCCAATCCGCATGCGTACTAGCAGAGCGACCACGAATTTTGAATTAGACAGTATTATTGGTCTAACTTTCACTCGTGAAACACTCGCCACTGCCCTCTGGCGCTCACCTCTCACGGAGCACCGGGACTGCTGTCATTCAATAGCACTTTCGGTAATGCTCTCACTGGAGAACACTTTCGGTAATACTCTCACATCATTGGATAGCACTCGGGAACGCTTTACAGCACTTACGACCGCTCACAGCATTCAACTAAATTCATTCCGCGTCGCCATAAATCTATACTAGTATTTACCAGCGAATTACCAGCATCCACCTCAAATAAATGGGCCATTCCAAATATACTCCGAATATTCACGACCCACATCCTCTTCCTCCTCCGCCTACAGACTTTCAGCAGCCCATGTGAGCTATCAGCGATACCACGATCCTTCGCCTCAAGTAGCTCAACTACACATGGTCTATGTGCTCGCCCTGTGCTACCCTGCACCTTGAACAGAGCCTCCGCGTCCTGGTAAGTGTCGAAACACTCCCCCTCTGAGGAACCTACCGATACCCATGCCCAATCCTTTCTTATTTTCCCCTTCCTAAAAGATGATGTTCCTGTACACCTGATATTGTGAACCTCGTATACGTCAGGCCTTTGGAAGATTGGTATCGGAACCTGCAAGCATGTGAAAACCTCCACCCGGCGCTCCAAAATGCTCTCAGAGCTTCGGCAAAACTCTGAGAGCATTCGCATCTTCGGCATACTCCTTTATCAGGCGATATAAGCGTGATATGGCTCATTTGCAATCTGTCTGCTACGTTGAACAGTCTTTCGATTTAGCGGAGGGTTGCAAAAACGCTTCAGGGCAGTCCGCTTTCTACTATTGGCGTTCATTGGCGTTTTCATGCGGTCCTCGATTTTGAAAATGTCGAGCAACTCCTTGAGAGTTATCGATGGCTCAGAGGATGTCGTCGGTGCTCTCAGGACCTCCGGCGATATCTTTCAGATTTAGAATTCGGATCTCTAGCATGTCGCCTCCCTCCATAGTCCAGTATCTGCGTTGCAGCGTCGACCTTGTTGGACGCTCTGTAAGCCTCTTTCACCTGCCGTACATGGGCAAGCTCGCTAACGTCCGTGGAGTACTGAGGAATGCTCCCAAAGCGCTCAACGTGCTCCCGGTAGTGCGTTAATACGTGCAATTTGATGAAGTTGAAGTGCGATCTTTCCCGAATCTCCCGGATCTCCTCTAAGCTTCGCTGGGTGCTCTGGGAGCCACTAACTGCTTTCGTTCGATCTCTCGCGTTCTTTAATGTCTTCTTGTACGCCCTGAATTCTAAAAAGATATCCTTGTGTTTATGGAAATCGTCGAGATAGCTCTCCATATAGTCCAGGGTGCTCGTTGTATGACTCCCATATTGTGCCATTAAGTGGAAGTCTATTAGACTTGACGCATTCAAAAGCTTTGTGAAATCGCTCTTGACAACCCGGTTCTCAGAGCAGCGCGAGTGCTCCTAGAAACGACCAGCCCCAGATTCGCATCTCTTTCCCTTGCCATTGGGTGGTAGAGCGATATGCTTTGTTTGGTACTGCCAGCCCAGGGTAAGCGAATAGCGTTGTCGAACTCCTCAATCGGTGATGCTTCTTCAAAAGCCTGAATCCACTCCATCATGTGCTTCAACATCCCCAGGTAGATATTGTGCAGTATGTCCGGTTTATTGAGATCGTCACGGATTAACCCTCGGCATACCCAGAAAGCATTGAAGAGTGTTTTGGCGGATCTCGCAACAAGGTATTCCACGGTTCTAGATTGCCGGGTTCTCGCCGAATAGCTGTACCCTCTCCTGCAGTCTCGTGGTTGCGCACAGAGCTTCGGCGAGTGCTCCCAAGACTGTGAAACTCGACCTCGCATCTTGGGCAAGCACTAGTGCTGATGTTTTGCAAGTTTGAATGCTCTGGTTGATCAGCGATCCACCCTGAGAGCACCGGAAAGCAAAGTCGTTAAACCCGTCGGCGCATTTGATTAGCTCGCCCGTCCTGAGAAACTTCGCAAATGCTTTGGAAGATCTCCCCAAGGCGCGATGCAGTGCCATTTGACTTTGACGTCGTAACACGGAGTTAGCGAGTGTTGTATTCTTCCCGAGCTTCGGTGGCACTGGTAGCAGCCCTAGGAGAATGAATGAATGCCCTGTAGGCTTATTGCGCACCGACGACTTGATGTTCCCGATGGTAAGATAGATTGGCCAGGCTTTCTTGTCCCCGCTGAAATTTGTCAGATATGTGCCATCCGACGTGCAGATAATTGGTACCACAGTGGACCCCTCCGGTAACGTATTCTGTCGAGAAAGCATCAGCGACCGCTCCTTGAGCATCATCGAATGCTCATAGAGCACCTCAAGTTGACAGGGCGAAGTTTACGGACCTGTATCTCCCCACCAATCTCCTGTATGCATTTCCCCGTACATTAAGCTCGCCGAATTCATTATGCTCCTGCAGGCGAGTACACCAATGACTCCCGGAAGATGCGTTGCCCTAGAAGATATCGGACGACTACCATTGGATCCCGGTAGTAGTAAGATACCTTCCCCCCCCCAATATCCATCTCCGAATGATTCCAGCTCGCCTTTCCGAGTATGTCGTTCATTTCCTCCAGCCTCTTGATAAAACCCCACCCAGTGCTGTAGGAGCACTTGTCACTGCTCGGCGGATCGTGCAGAAAGAAGCTGTCGATGTTTCCCTGTGAGGCTTTGGACAGTGTGAAATAGCGTGCCATTCTGAACTTCGTATGCTGACGGAATGGGTGCCATGGGTATCGGAGAAAGGCTCTGTGAGCATTAAATCGTAGTCCTCCGGCGGTAAAGTGCTTCCCCAAGCGCCCTCGTAAAGTGTAGTAGATGCCTTATGCCCAGTTGAATCGCCGCCTCCCTCCTCCATCACGAACTATGATTGGATTCGAGGTCGAATTATTACCGAATCTTGGTGAAAGTGTCGGACTCGAATCGTAGTCGTCTCTGAATATGTCGGGGAATGCTCTCTGAGCTCTTGTCAGTGTCGTCGGGGGTTTCTGCTGATTGATCGTGCTCCAGCAGTGAATATTGATTTCCCAACCATTCATCTGCTTCTAAAGGATGTATCGTTCGAAGATGTCTGTCAAAATTCGCGGAGGAGCTGTACCTCTTGCTGCAAAAAGGGCACAACGATTTCATTGAACTCGAGAATTTGCAGTCTGCCAAGGCGAGAGGCTCTTTCCTGCAGGCGGTGCAGAGTGCTCTCTGAACAATCTGTCATCAATGAGGCTCTGGCTGCAGAAGCGCTCGCCCGGCGATTGTGCAGAGTGCTCTGGCGATTTGTCACCAATGAGGCTCTCGCTGCCAAGAGGTTGTGCAGAGTGCTCTACAAGCGATTAGTCACCGCATGCAAAGTGCTCGCTTAGCAGAGTGCTCCTCGAGTGATTGTAAGCCTTGCGCTCGCACCTCCAGCAGAGCAAGGCTGACTTTGATGTCACACATCTCCAACGGAATACTGCAAACACAAACCGAGCATGCGAGAGAGCAGCAATCATGCCACCAGCGATGCTCCGTTCTGCCCTTTCAGCATTATCATCCTCAGTTAGCACTTTCATGGCTATTCAGATCGAAAACCGTGAGAAACCGTTCGCGGAAAATTCAATACCAATATCGACTCTGAGCTCAAGCGATACACACTGTCAACTCGGCTTCATAGCGCTGGTAGCCCGACACCAACAAGAACAGAAACTCCAACCCAACATTGGAATCAATCGATACGCTGTTGGTACTACCATCAGAGCATTCGAGTGCGCCTAGAGCATTCATCTCGTCATTCAATTGAATCAAACCACCAGAGTAGAATCTTGAGTCGCCTAGAGCATTGATCTAAGTCGTGTATTGGAGCAAACATTGAGCGGCTTGGAGCACCATATGCAGCGCCGGTCGAACACTCGAGTGCTTTCGTATAGCACATGGGGGTGCTCCTGATGAGCTCTGGAATAGCTGATTTTATTAGGTATAAAACACCCTTCTCCTCCTTCCAGATCGTGAAGATTCCTAACCATCCATCTTCCAGCGCTACCACTTCCACCTCTATCAAAGCTTTCAAGATATCTCTTGGGCGCATTCAACACGTTCAAGTTACGGTTCAAGTTTCAAGTTTCAAGTTCGAGCTTTCAAGCTGCACATCTAGCAATCATATATAAGATGGTATATTCTCCTTAATTCTATTGCTCTCAGAACCATACTCATCAAATATTCTATATTCACTATAGTCACCTTCACCCCGCCCTCAGAGCACTCCACAGAGCTCACAGAAGAAGCAAGATCGCGATCCAGACACCGACGATTCAGATAGCAAAAAGAAGGAAAGAAGGAAAAAGAAGAAGGAGGGAAGAAGAAGCAGGAGATAGAGGAGCAGGAGATAGAGGAGCAGAAGGAGCTGGAGATTTTGCAGAAGAAGGTGCAGGAGCTACAGAGGAAGGCACAGGAGAAAGAGAAGAAGGCGCAGAAGCAGAAGAGAAGTCCTCACCTTCGTCGTCTCGTAAAGAGCAGGAAGGCACCCAGCCTATCCCAATAGAGATAGGAGAGACACCCCCGCCGCAGTCGTCGCGTTCCGAGAAGCACCCGCCACCGCCCCCTCAGCAAGCGCCACCGTCTCCCCAGCAGTCACGAATTTTCCCAAAGGTGGGACAAAGCGACAGCGATAGCGATAGCGATAGCGATATCGATAGCGAGGAAGGGCAACCTGAAGTCGAGCCCGACAGAGAACGTTCTGCAGCAGGAACAGCAGCAGGCCCAGCAGACCCGGCAGCACCCAGCAGCACCAAGCCAAACTGGCGTTCAGCAGGCACAGCAGCAGGCCCAAGCAGGCCAGCGACATCTCCCTAAGCGCAGAAAGCGCCAGCAACCAGGCCAAGGCAGGCCAGCCCAGCACAGCAGCAAGCCCACAGTTCGACAAGTCTCAACTTTTCCCCAGAGTTAGGCAGCTCGCCGCCACTACCACCGTCGGCCCTGTCCGTCAAACCGAGCTCTCAGTTCGTGCTGCTCCAAAAGCAGTCGCCAGTGCTTCACAGAGCTCTCAATTCCGGCGTCCCGTCGGATACCTGTCTGATTCCTCCACCGGCAGAGCAGAGGCAAAAGCGGCGCCGAGATCCTGCCCAAAACTCCCCAGCGTGCTCGGTTAGCGTCGCCAGTCCTCAAGCGTTCCCGGTGCTGCAGAAGCATAGTCCCCAATCTCTCAAAACACTCACACAATGACTCAGGCGAACAAAGCAAAAGATGACTTTAGGTTTGATCAACCTGCCTAAAGTGTACACTAACGTCATAACAGCCTCAAAGCGGAGATGCACAACACCGGCTGGGTCAACAAAACCGTCTCCGAACAGCAGCGTTCGATGCTCTATGCCTCCATTTGTTGAGCTTAGCCCTCTCAGCGGTTTCTTGCCTATGTGGAGCGGAAGCTTAATACCGCAACCCGCGAGCCTTTGAAGTGGCTCATTGCGATGTTAGGCAGAAGGAAAAAGCTATCGAGGGGGCAGAACCGCTAGTTTAGAGAAGTTGCTGTGCCAGGCCGATGATGATGAGACGGTGGACGGCAGCTCTAGGAAGCGTAGCGGATCAAGTCCGCCTAACTCGATGAGCCTCAAGTGTCCGCCTAACTCGATAGACCTTCCATAATGGTCACGGTGGTAGACCCGGATGTTCTGGGAGCATTCTCCGTAGTTGCCCCGCCCAGTATCTATGACTGGAACCATCGACGAAATCAGAATTCGTTCATTGGTATTCTGACAAAGATAACGTTTCCAGAGCTTTGCAACTTGATCCTGAAGCACACCCCACCCGACAGAGCAATCAGGAGTATCTGGGGAGCACTCGAGCGTTCCACGGCATCAATCCTCCTGTCCGGCGCAGGAGGTCCAGATCACTGATTCGGAAGAGGTCGGGGGTTGGTTGAAGAATAGTACTGGCAGGCCTCGGAGGATACTCGCGGTGCTCCACAGAAGCGGTAGGTGCTAATTTGGGTGGTGCTGAAACACGCCGCTATCGCGACATTCCCTTCATATCGAGGAAGGCGATTACACCATGATCGATATTCAGCAGAGGACTCTGACTCTGACGAGAAATCATCGCGTTAATGCTAAGGACTGAGGTATATTTGCCCAGAACTGATGCCAGTAATCAAAGGCTAATCCAGACTCTTGTTAGGCGTCGCGATAGACAGCAGGATGCTATATCGGCGACTTAGACCCCAAATACCTGAGGAAGTATCCTCTGGGTGTAGGGGTTGCTGGCCATAAACTTTCTTGAGGAGTAATCTGGGCGCCTGCGGGATAGCAGCCAAATGAGCTGCTGGCCTTTTCATGACGGCTGCTGCGGGGGGCGGTGGTGGTGGTGGCGGTGGTAACCCTCCTCCGGGCGGTGGTGGTGGTGGTGGTGGTGGTGGCGGTGGTAACCCTCCTCCGGGCGGTGGTGGTGGTGGTGGTGGCGGTGGTGGCGGTGGTAACCCTCCTCCGGGCGGTGGTGGTGGTGGTGGTGGTGGTAATCCTCCTCCCGAGGCGGTGGTGGTGGTGGTGGTGGTGGCAACCCTCCTCCGGGCGGACCTCCTCCTCCTCCTCCTCCTCCTCCTCCTCCTCCTCCTCCTCCTCCTCCTCCTCCTCCTCCCGGCGGACCTCCTGGCGGTGGTGGTAGTGGTGGTGGACCTTCTGGAGGCGGTGGTGGTGGCGGCAGTGGTGGTGGCGGTGGTGGTGATGGTGGGCATCATTAGTTTTATTTGCCAGTGGTATAATCTCGCGTCTCTCTTTCTGCACAACGAATGCTTACCTCTGAATAGCGGTACGTATTGTTTTCTGAGCACTTGCGAGTGCTACTGGCGTCATTAGTTTCCTTTGGTATAATCTCTCGTTTCTCTTTCTGCCGAACAATAAGCTTACCTCTGAATAGCGGTATGTCTTGTTTTCTGAGCGCTGGCGAGTGCTCCTGGGAATTGGGTTCAGTGCTATTATGAATAGATGGGATCATCGTTTTAGATTTATTAGATTAGATTAGATTAGATTAGATTAGATTAGATTATTTCATTTCTTAATTGAATTACAGTCAAGCCAAACTCCTAGATTGCTCTCAGAGCACTTTCGGTATCGCTTCTGAAAGTGCAGTAAAAGCAGTGATTAGAAATGACTCGGATTCGGTTGGCGGACCAGGATGAGGTTGAGCGGATCGCTACCTCTGAGGTTAGCGGTGAAAATTCTTCTTGCTTGGCGGCGAAAACTCTGTCGCCAAGAGTTGATTTCAATCAAAACGCATAAAGAATGCTCCTAGAGGCACATTGGATACTCCTGCCAGGAAGCAGAATGCCTCTCAACAAGCGATCCGGGTTCAGCACTTCTTTCATAAGCGACCGACTCCCAGTACCACCGAAGAGCATGATGATTTACAGACTGGCCGAGTCTGAAATATCATTCGAGCATTGACCGCTGTCAACCAGCACCGGAGCAGTCAGTCGACCACACGCCCCAATAGCACCGTAAAGGGCTTCTCCGTTCTACCGACACATCGGCTGGAAAAGCAGCCCTAGAAGGGTAGAATTCCATCTCCCGATGGCAATACTGACAGAGTTGAAGTGCAGGAGGAGCAGGAGGATGTGCGGAGGTGGAGAAACCGCCGATACAAGCCACTCGAGTATGGCGACTCCCAGAGAAACTCAGGAGAGCGCTGAGGAGAATCTGGATGATCCGGAAGAAGAACCTCAAGCCTCCACCCAGCAGAGGTCCCAGAGTACGGGGAAGAGGCCTCGTACAATACAGCCGACTACTGCCTTGAGAGCACTGGGCAATGCTCGGAGGAGACCAACCGGAGGCGGTGGCGGAGGTTGTGCTTCCTCCGACGTCTCGGTGGATGTGGTACAGGTTCGACTCACTCCCACCCATTAATGTTAAAGACAAAAGCTAACGATTCAGAGAGGCGTCCGGGTGCAAAGGTAGTCTGGAAACAACACCCGCCGGTACCCAAACAGAATGCATCCCAGAAGCGCCCACCGCATCCCACAAGCGCCACTTGGCATCAGCCAGGAAGCATCTCAGAAACATCGGCATCTCAGAAACACCTCCGATATCCTCACAGTCCATGCCTTCTTCAGTGCCCGTTTATTCTCGCGATATTGACTATAGCTCTTCTCTGCGGCACATAAACCTTTCCTCGTCTCGTTAAGTCTGGCGATCCTCACCCACTTACCTTCTCGTTCCTCCCGCCTTTTGAGGCGTTGGCGAAACTCTATGAGCAGTCCCGGATTCCCTCAAGCCCTCAGGAATATTTACCAGAAGCGCCAACCAAGATATGATATTGCAGTTTCCTTCATCTATCAGGGACGAAGGAAATGCTCCTATAACGAAAGTGAGGTTGGTAGTATTCCCAAAACACTCACGCTTTGAGAGCATCGTTGGCATTCATCTGAGTAACCTATCTCAGAGGTCCTTGGTACCTAGCTCGAGGTGCAAAGCGTTCTCTCAATGCAGGCTCAGAGGATTGAAAAGGAGTGCAGCAGCTAATCGGGAGCACACTCTTTTATATGAGCCTTTTCCCCCTGCAGCGAGGCTTTCAGTACTGGTAGTAAATATGTGGGCAGCTGCCAGTCGCAGGTGGGATGTGCAGTAGATCTCGGCAGTCGTTATCAAACAGGTGAATGCTCTTGAAAGCGTTGGGAGTGCTCTAGAAGCGTAATTAGATGACGATAGGTCAGAAGTCTACACTCGAGTCTTGGCTCGCACTTGATGCCGCGAGTTAAAGGCGCCTGGCAGATTCGACCATCTATGGGCTTAGAAAGCTCTGGAGTCCTGATCACGAGGGCTGCTCAAGTAGAGTATCTTTTGAAGAATGATCGCTTCTTGAGCCCTGCGATACGGTATGATCAATCCTCAGCGAGCACTCGGGGGTGCTAATGAACTCGGTGTCAATGCTCAGAAAGCACTCTCGCGCTACTAACAGATACTAGACCTACCGTCTCACGGTTTCTTGCGCCAGAGATTATCGACATATTGTACTATAAATACTTTGATGGTGTCAGAATCACGAGGGTAAAAGACCCCGAGTTCTAAAGCGGATTACTACGTTTATTTGCCTGATATCGACTGCGATTTGGCATGGCATTCGGGCATGGTCAACAGGAACATACGTGAAGCCTGACCATTTCCAGTCACAGAACGAGAGTGTTGTTAGTATGCATCCCTGATACCCATACATCCCCTTACAGCCATAGCGAGTGCTTTGAGAGTGGTGACGGACGCTCTCAGGGCTATAATGGATTTGCGCGCTGACATTGAAATACGAATAGAAACGTTCAACAGGATGAGCAACACATGGAAGGGGAGGAGTAGGCAGAACCAGGAGGCAACGTTGGAGGTGATCAAGGATAACCTCCGGGAAAAGGTATCCAGAAGGATGGATGGATGCTACTGATGGCGGCGCTTTCTGAACACTGAGGCGCAGTGCTTTCTGAACACTGAGGCTAACGTTGATAGAATCTGAGAGAAGAAGGGCATCACTATCGAGTGTAATGCGGAAGATGGATTCAGCGAGGGCGAAGCGTTAGCGGCCGATCTTGCGGCATTCCGGAACGCTCGGAAAGCACCCCCGACTGCTCGAGAGGATATCTCTGGTTCCGACAACGGTGGCGGCCAGGATGAGGTGGTTCACGCTCAACTTCGGGGCATTGAAGCGGAAGAGGAAGGCGAAGAGGAAGAAGAGGAGCAAGAAGGGTGATCATGAAGGCGAGGAGGAAGAGGATGTTTAGAAACACCTTGAGTGCTTTGGAAGTACTGCCGGCGCTTTGGGCCAGTGCTTTGGAAAACACTGGGAGGCGCTTTGGAGGCGAAGTGCTTTGGAGAGCACTGGGAGCGCTCTGGAGGCGAGTGCTTTGGAGAGTACTGGCGAGTGCTTTGGAGGCGACCGCTCTGAAGAGCACTGGCTAGTGCTTTGGAGATGGGAGTACCTATATACCTATATTATATTCAATTAACGAGTTGAAGACGGTCTGTAGTTTTAGGATTTAGCAATCGAATACGCGGTTTTGAATGCTCTTGAGAGCAGTGCCCACTAAAGCAAAAGTAGTATGCATTGTAAAACAAGCTGAAGGGTAAAATCTGATTATGTCGGCTGCTGGAAGCAGTCGAGTCTTTCCAAGCGATGTGATATCTTTGAGGAGTCGTCGAGAGCTCAGGAGGAGGAGATAGGTAGTAGTCTCCGGCGAGAAGCGTTCCGTCGCGAGCGTCAGGCGAAGAAGCATTCCGTCGCGAAGCGTCAGGCGAAGAAGTGCTCTGTCGAGATAAGCGTCTGAAGCGGGGTAGCTCCGTCAGGGTGGCGTATTGCTCTGCGCACTAGATGCATTAGTCTTGGCGCCTGGGCGAGCAGAAACTAGTGCTCGCCAGGGCGGAATGCTATGCGCCAGAAGGCGCCAGGAACGCTCCGTTGCTTCTCTGGAGATGCAGTTTGTCTACCGAGCGCCCTGGGCGCCTGGAGCGTCCAGAGCGTCTGGCGGAGGTTGGAGGTTTGCTGATGCCTGCTGAGATCAATTATGACATCCATGACAAGGAAATGGGGGCTATTGTAGCCTGTTTCCGGGAATGGGAGCATATGCTGAAATCCTGTGAGCATGAGATCACGGTTTTCACAGATCACAAGAACTTGGAGTACTTCAATTCTACCAAGGTTCTCACTAGACGGCAAGCTAGATGGTCCGAGGACCTCGCAGGCTACAACTTCAAAGTTGTCTACAGACCAGGAGATAGGAATGGCAAGACTGATACACTGTCAAGGCGCTGGGATCACCGCATCAGCAAATCTCCAACCTCCGCCAGACGCTCTGGACGCTCCAGGCGCCCAGGGCGCTCGGTAGACAAACTGCATCTCCAGAGAAGCAACGGAGCGTTCCTGGCGCCTTCTGGCGCATAGCATTCCGCCCTGGCGAGCACTAGTTTCCCCTGCTCGCCCAGGCGCGCACTAATGCATCTAGTGCGCCCCGAGAGCAATACGCTCACCCTGACGGAGCTACCCCGCTTCAGACGCTATCTCGACAGAGCACTCTCTTCGCCTGACGCTTCGCGACGGAATGCTCTTCGCCTGACGCTCGCGACGGAATGCTCTTCGCCGAGACTACTACCTATCTCGCCTCCTCGACGACTCAAAGATATCGCTACGCCGGAAAGACTTCGACTGCTTCCAGCAGCCGACATAATCAGATTTTACCCTTCAGCTTGTTTTACAATGCATACTACTCTTTGCTTTAGTGGGCACTGCTCTCAAGAGCATTCAAAACCGTTATTCGATTGCTAAATCCTAAAACTACAGACCGTCTTCAACTCGTTAATTGAATATAATATAGGTATATAGGTACTCCCATCTCCAAAGCACTAGCCAGTGCTCTTCAGAGCGGTCGCCTCCAAAGCACTCGCCAGTACTCTCCAAAGCACTTCGCCTCCAGAGCGCTCCCAGTGCTTCCAAAGCACTTCGCCCAAAGCGCCCCAGTGTTTTCCAAAGCACTCGCCCAAAGCGCCGCAGCAGTTTCTCCAAAGCACTCGCTGGTGCTCTAAACATCCTCTTCCTCCTCGCCTTCATGATCACCCTCTTCTTGCTCCTCTTCTTCCTCTTCTTCGCCTCTTCCGCTTCAATGCCCGGTTGAGCGTGAACCACCTCATCCTGGCCGCCACCGTCGTCGAACCAGAGATATCCTCTCGAGCAGTCGGGGTGCTTTCCGAGCGTTCGAATGCCGCAAGATCGGCCGCTAACGCTTCGTCCTCGCTGAATCCATCTTCCGGTATTACCTCGATAGTGATGCCCTTCTTCTCTCGTATCTATCAACGTTAGCCTCAGTGTTCAGAAAGCACTCCGTGCCTCAGTGTTCAGAAAAGCGCTCCGCCATTGTAGCATCCATCCATCCTTCTGGCATACCTTTTCCCGGAGGTTATCCTTGATCACCTCCAACGTTGCTCCTGGTTCTGCCTACTCCTCCCTTCCATGTGTTGCTCATCCTGTTGAACGCTTTATTCAGAATCCAAGAACCATTATAGCCCTGAGAGCGTCACACCACTCTCAAAGCACTCGCTATGGCTGTAAGGGGATGTATGGGTATCAGGATGCATATACTAACAACACTCGTTCTGTGACTGGAAATGGTCAGGCTTCACGATGTTCCTGCTGACCATGCCCGAATGCCATGCCAAATCGCAGTCGATATCAGGCAAATAAACGAGGGTAATCCGCCTAGGAACTCGGGTCTTTACCCTCGTGATTCTGACACCATCAACGTATTTATAGTACAATATGTCGATAATCTCTGGCGCAAGAAACCGTGAGACGGTAGGTCTAGTATCTGTTAGTAGCTTCGAGAGTGCTTCTCGAGCATTGACACCGAATTTATTGAAGCACCCCCGGTGCTCGCTGAGGATTGAATCATACCTCAGAATGGCGCAGGGCTCAAGAAGTTTATCATTCTTCAAAAGATACTCTACTTGAGCAGCCCTCGTGATCAGGACTCCAGAGCTTTCCAAGCCCATAGATGGTCGAATCTGCCAGGCGCCTTTAACTCAAGATCAAGTGCGAAAGACTCGAGTGTAGACTTCTGACCTATCGCCGCCAATTACGCTTCTAGAGCACTCGTCAACGCTTTCAAGAGCATTCACCTGTTTGATAACGACTGCCGAGATCTACTGCACATCCCACCCTGCGACTGGCAGCTGCCCACATATTTACTACCAGTACTGAAAGCCTCGCTGCAGGGGGAAAAGGCTCATATAAAAGAGTGTGCTCCCCGATTAGCGTGCTGCACTCCTTTTCAATCCTCTGAGCCTGCATTGAGAGAACGTTTGCACTCCTCGAGCTAGGTACCAAGGACCTCTGAGATAGGTTACTCGCATGAATGCCAATAGTGCTCTCAAAGCGGCCGTGAGTGTTTTGGGAATACTACCAACCTCACTTTCTGCTATAGGAGCATTTCCTTCGTCCCTGATAGATGAAGGAAACTGTGCAATATCATATCTTGGTTGCGCTTCTGGTAAATATTCCTGAGGGCTTGAGGGAATCCGGGACTGCTCATAGAGTTTCGCCAACGCCTCAAAAGGCGAGGAACGATAAGGGTGAGGAATCGCCGCATTCTAACGATCGAGGAAAGATCAATGTGCCGTAGAAGAGCTATAGTCAATATCGCGAGAATAAACGGGCACTGAAGAAGGCATGGACTGTGAGGATATCGGAGGTGCTTTCTGAGATGCCGAATGCTCTGAGATGCTTCCTGGCTGGATGCCAAAGTGAGCGCTGTGGGATGCGGTGGGCGCTTCTGGGATGCATTCTGTTTGGGTACCGGCGGTGTTGCTCTCCGACTACCTTTGCACCCGGACGCGCTCCCCTCTGAATCGTTAGCGTTTTGTCTTTAACATTAATGGGTGGGAGTGAGTCGAACCTGTACCACATCCACCGAGACGTCGGAGGCAGCAATAACCTCCGCTACCGCCTCGGGTTGGTCTCCTCCGAGCATTGCCCAGTGCTCTGGCAGTAGTCGGCTTGTACTGCACGAGGCCTCTTCCCCGCACTCTGGGATCTCTGCTGGGTGGAGGCTTGAGGTTCTTCTTCCGATCATCCAGATTCTCCTCAGAGCTCTCCTGAGCGCTTCCTGAGTCGTCATACTCGGAGTGGCTTGTATCGGCGGTTTCCTCCACCTCCGGCACATCCTCCTGCTCCTCCTGCACTTCAACTCTGTCAGTATTGCCATCGGGGAGATGGGATTCTACCCTTCTAGGGCTGCTTCTTCCAGCCGATGTGTCGGTAGAACGGAGAAGCCCTTTACGAGCTATTGGGGCGGTGGTCGACTGACTGCTCCGGGTGCTGGTTGACAGTGCGGTCAATGCTCGGAATGATATTTCAGACTCGTCAGTCTGTAAATCATCATGCTCTTCGGGTGGTACTGGGAGTCGTGGTCGCTTTGCGGAAAGAAGTGCTGAACCGGCGGATCGCTTGTTGAGAGGCATTCTGCTTCCTGGCAGGAGTATCCAATGTGCCCTAGGAGCATTCTTTTGCGTGTTTTGATTGGAAATCAACTCTTGGCGACAGAGTTTTCGTCGCCAAGCAAGAAGAATTTTCACCGCTAACCTCGTAGGGTAGCGATCCGCTCAACCTCATCCTGGTCCGCTCAACCGAATCCGAGTCATTTCTAATCACTCGTTTTACTGCACTTTCAGAAGCGATACCGAGTGCTCTGAGAGCAATCTAGGAGTTTGGCTTGACTGTAATTCAATTAAGAAATGAAATAATCTAATCTAATCTAATCTAATCTAATCTAATCTAATAAATCTAAAACGATGATCCCATCTATTCATAATAGCACTGAACCCAATTCCCAGGAGCACTCGCCAGCGCTCAGAAAACAAGACATACCGCTATTCAGAGGTAAGCGATTGTTCGGCAGAAAGAGAAACGAGAGATTATACCAAAGGAAACTAATGACGCCAGTAGCACTCGCAAGTGCTCAGAAAACAATACGCATCGCTATTCAGAGGTAAGCATTCAGCAGAAAGAGAGACGCGAGATTATACCACTGGCAAATAAAACTAATGATGCCCACCATCACCACCACCGCCACCACCACTGCCGCCACCACCACCGCCTCCAGAAGGTCCACCACCACCACCACCACCGCCAGGAGGTCCGCCGAGGAGGAGGAGGAGGAGGAGGAGGAGGAGGAGGAGGAGGAGGAGGAGGAGGAGGAGGAGGAGGAGGAGGTCCGCCCGGAGGAGGGTTGCCACCACCACCACCACCACCGCCCGGAGGAGGATTACCACCACCACCACCACCACCACCGCCCGGGGGGGGGTCATCACCGCGACCACCACCACCACCACCACCACCACCGCCCGGAGGAGGGTTACCACCGCCACCACCACCACCACCACCACCACCACCGCCCGGAGGAGGGTTACCACCGCCACCACCACCACCGCCTCCAGCAGCAGTCATGAAAAGGCCAGCAGCCTCATTTGGCTGCTATCCCGCAGGCGCCCAGATTACTCCTGTGCAAAGTTTGCCAGCAACCCCTACACCCAGAGGATACTTCCTCAGGTATTTGGGGTCTAAGTCGCCGATAGCATCCTGCTGTCTATCGCGACGCCTAACAAGAGTCTGATTAGCCTTTGATTACTGGCATCAGTTCTGGGCAAATATACCCTCAGTCCTTTAGCATTAATGCGATGATTTCTCCTCGTAGTCAGAGTCCTCTGCTGAATATCGATCATGGTGTAATCGCCTTCCTCGACATGAAGGAATGCTCAGGATAGCGGCGTGTGTTTCAGCCCCACCCAAATTAGCACCCGCGCTACCGCTTCTGTGGAGCACCGCGAGTATCCTCCGAGGCCTGCTAGTACTATTCTTCAACCAACCTCGACCTCTTCCGAATCAGTGATCTGGACCTCCTGCGCCGGACAGGAGGATTGGATGCCGGTGAACGCTTCGAGTGCTCCCCAGATACTCCTGATTGCTCTGTCGGGTGTGGTGTGCTTCAGGATCAAGATGCAAAGCTCTGGAAACGTTATCTTTGTCAGAATACCAATGAACTAATTCTGATTTCGCCGATGGTTCCAGTCATAGATACTGGGCGGCAACTACGGAGAATGCTCCCAGAACATCCGGTCTACCACCGCGACCATTATGGAAGGTCTATCGAAGTTAGGCGGACACTGGGTCCCGCGACGCTTAGAGCGCCGCCACCGCCCTCATCATCATCATCGCCTCGCCAGCAACTTCTCTAAACTCGCGATTCCCTGCCCCTCGATAGCTTTTCCTTCTGCCCAACATCGCAATGAGCCACTTCAAAGCGCCGGCGAAGTGTTTGCGGGTTGCGGTATTGCTTCCGCTCCACATAGGCAAGAAACCGCTGAGAGGGCAAGCTCAACAAATGGAGGCATAGAGCATCGAACGCTGCTGTTCGAGACGGTTTTGTTGACCCAGCCGGTGTTGTGCATCTCCGCTTTGAGGCTGTTATGACGTTAGTGTACACTTTAGGCGGGTTGATCAAACCTAAAGTCATCTTTGCTTTGTTCGCCTGAGTCATTGTGTGAGTGTTTTGAGAGATTGGGGACGATGCTTCTGCAGCACCGGGGAACGCTTCTGGAGGACTGGCGTACGCTAACCGAGCACGCGGGGGAGTTTCTGGGGCAGGATCTCGGCGCCGCCTTTGCCTCTGCTCTGCCGGTGGAGGGGAACTGGGTATTGGTATCCGACGGGGACGTCGGAATTGAGAGCTCTGTGAAGCACTGGCGACTGCTTTTGGAGAGGGCCTGCTGCTGGTGCTTTGTGGAGTATGTCGCCGGGCCTGCTGGGCCTGCTGCTGTGCCTGCTGAGCGCTGTTTGGGCTTGGGTGTTGCTGGGCCTGCTGTGCCTTCTGAGCGCTGTTTGAGCTTGGGTGCTGCTGGGCCTGCTGGGCCTGCTGCTGTGCCTGCTGAACGCTGTTTGGGCTTGGGTGTTGCTGGGCCTGCTGGGCCTGCTGCTGTGCCTTCTGAGCGCTGTTTGAGCTTGGGTGCTGCTGGGCCTGCTGGGCCTGCTGCTGTGCCTGCTGAACGCTGTTTGGGCTTGGGTGTTGCTGGGCCTGCTGGGCCTGCTGCTGTGCCTTCTGAGCGCTGTTTGGGCTTGGGTGCTGCTGGGCCTGCTGGGCCTGCTGCTGTGCCTTCTGAGCGCATTGTTTGGGCTTGGGTGCTGCTGGGCCTGCTGGGCCTGCTGCTGTGCCTGCTGAACGCCATGGGCTTGGTGCTGGGCCTGCTGGGCCTGCTGCTGTGCCTGCTGCAGAACGTTCTCTGTCGGGCTCGACTTCAGGTTGCCCTTCCTCGCTATCGCTATCGCTATCGCCTTCTTTCTCCCACTCCTTTGGGAAAATTCGTGGGTGCCGGGGAGACGGTGGCGCTTGCTGAGGGGGCGGTGGCGGGTGCTTCTCGGAACGCGACGACTGCGGCGGGGGTGTCTCTCCTATCTCTATTGGGATAGGCTGGGTGCCTTCCTGCTCTTTACGAGACGACGAAGGTGAGGACTTCTCTTTCTGCTTCTGCGCCTTCTTCTCTTTCTCCTGTGCCTTCCTCTGTAGCTCCTGCACCTTCTTCTGCAAAATCTCCAGCTCCTTCTGCTCCTCTATCTCCTGCTCCTCTATCTCCTGCTTCTTCTTCCCCTTCTCCTTCTTCTTTTTCCTTTTTTGCCATATCTGAATCGTCGGTGTCTGGATCGTGATCTTGCTTCTTCTGTGAGCTCTGTGGAGTGCTCTGAGGGCGGGGTGAAGGTGACTATAGTGAATATAGAATATTTGATGAGTATGGTTCTGAGAGCAATAGAATTAAGGAGAATATACCATCTTATATATGATTGCTAGATGTGCAGCTTGAAAGCTCGAACTTGAAACTTGAAACTTGAACCGAACTTGGGCTGAATGCGCTTCCAAGAGATATCTTGAAAGCTTTGATAGCAGTGAGGGGTATGAAGTGGTAGCGCTGGAAGATGGATGGTTAGGAATCTCTCACGATCTGGAAGGAGGAGAAGGGTGCTCTTATACCGAATAAAATCAGCTATTCCAGAGCTCATCATGCTTCCGAGGGCATCCCGTGTGCTATGGGAGCACCCCCATGTGCTATACGAGCACTCTCGAGTGCTCCGACCGGCGCTGCATATGGTGCTCCAAGCCGTGCTCAATGTTTGCTCCAATACATGACTTAGATCAATGCTCTAAGACTCAAGATTCTACTCTGGTGGTTTGATTCAATTGAACGACGAGATGAATGCTCTAGGCGCACTCGAATGCTCTGATGGTAGTACCAACAGCGTATCGATTGATTCCAATGTTGGGTTGGAGTTTCTGTTCTTGTTGGTGTCGGGGTTCTGTGCGCTATGAAGCCGAGTTGGACAGTGTGTATCGCTTTGAGCTCAGAGTCGATATTGGTATTGAATTTTCCGCTAGAACGGTTTCTCACGGTTTCCGATCTGAATAGCTTTTGAAAAGTGCTAACTGAGGATGAGCGAATGCTGAAAGGGCAGAACGGAGCATCGCTGGTGGCATGATTGCTGTTTCTCTCGTTGCATGCTCGTGTTTGTGTTTGCAGTATTCCGCTGGAGATGTATGACGTCAAAGTCAGCCTTGTTTCTGCTGGAGGTGCGAGAAGGCTTACAATCANTCGACGAGCACTCTGCTAAGCGAGCACTTGGCATGCGGTGACTAATCGCTTGTAGAGCACTCTGCACAACCTCTTGGCAGCGAGAGCCTCATTGGTGACAAATCGCTTGTAGAGCACTCTGCACAATCGCTCGGCGAGCGCTCTGCAGCCAGAGCCTCATTGGATGACAGATTGTTCGTAGAGTACTCTGCACCGCCTGCAGGAAAGAGCCTCCTCGCCCTTGGCAGACTGCAAATTCTCGAGTTCAATGAAATCGTCGTGCCCTTTTTGCAGCAAGAGGTACAGCTCCTCCGCGAATTTTGACAGACATCTTCGAACGATACATCCTTTAGAAGCAGATGAATGGTTGGGAAATCAATATTCACTGCTGGAGCACGATCAATCAGCAGAAACCCCCGACGACACTGACAAGAGCCCAGAGAGCATTCCCGACATATTCAGAGACGACTACGATTCGAGTCCGACACTTTCACCAAGATTCGGGTAACAATTCGACCTCGAATCCGAATCATATTTCGTGATGGAGGAGGGAGGCGGCGATTCAAATGGGCATAAGGCATCTACTACAGTTTACGAGGGCGCTGGGGAAGCACTTTACCGCTCGGAGGACTACGACGAATGCTCACAGAGCCTTCTCCGATACCCATGGCACCCATTCCGGTCAGCATACGAGTTCAGAATGGCACGCTATTTCACACTGTCCAAAGCCTCACAGGGAAACATCGACAGCTTCTTTCTGCACGATCCGCCGAGCAGTGACAAGTGCTCCTACAGCACTGGGTGGGGTTTTATCAAGAGGCTGGAGGAAATGAACGACATACTCGGAAAGGCGAGCTGGAATCATTCGGAGATGGATATTGGGGGGGGGAAGGTATCTTACTACTACCGGGATCCAATGGTAGTCGTCCGATATCTTCTAGGGCAACGTACCTTCCGGGAGTCATTGGTGTACTCGCCCGTGGTGGAGCATAATGAATTCGGCGAGCGAATGTACGGGGAAATGCATACAGGAGATTGGTGGTGGGAGATACAGGTCCGTAAACTTCGCCCTGTCAACTTGAGGTGCTCTATGAGCATTCGATGATGCTCAAGGAGCAGTCGCTGATGCTTTCTCGACAGAATACGTTACCGGAGGGGTCCACTGTGGTACCAATTATCTGCACGTCGGATGGCACATATCTGACAAATTTCAGCGGGGACAAGAAAGCCTGGCCAATCTATCTTACCATCGGGAACATCAAGTCGTCGGTGCGCAATAAGCCTACAGGGCATTCATTCATTCTCCTAGGGCTGCTACCAGTGCCACCGAAGCTCGGGAAGAATACAACACTCGCTAACTCCGTGTTACGACGTCAAAGTCAAATGGCACTGCATCGCGCTCTTGGGGAGATCTTCCAAAGCATTTGCGAGTGCTCTCAGGACGGCGAGCTAATCAAATGCGCCGACGGGTACGAACGACTTTGCTTTCCGGTGCTCTCGGGGTGGATCGCTGATCAACCAGAGCATTCAAACTTGCAAAACATCAGCACTAGTGCTTGCCCAAGATGCGAGGTCGAGTTTCACAATCTTGGGAGCACTCGTCGAAGCTCTATGCGCAACCACGAGGACTACAGGGAGAGGGTACAGCTATTCGGCGAGAACCCGGGCAATCTAGAACCGGTGGAATACCTTGTTGCGAGATCCGTCAAAACACTCTTCAATGCTTTCTGGGGTATGCCGAGGGTTAATCCGTACGATCTCAATAAACCGGACATACTGCACAATATCTACCTGGGGATGTTGAAGCACATGATGGAGTGGATTCAGGCTTTCTTGAAGAAGCATCACCGATTGGAGGAGTTCGACAACGCTTGGGCTTCGATTGCGCCTTACCCTGGGCTGGCAGTACCAAACAAAGCATATCGTTCTACCACCCAATGGCAAGGGAAAGAGATGCGGAATCTGGGGCGGGTCGTTCTAGGAGCACTCGCGGCTGCTCTGAGAAATCCGGGGGTGGCTGTCAAGAGCGACTTCGCGAAAGCTTTGAAATGCGTTCGAAGTCTAATAGACTTCCACTTAATGGCACAATATGGGAGTCATACAACGAGCACCCTGGACTATATGGAGAGCTATCTCGACGATTTCCATAAACACAAGGATATCTTTTTAGAATTCAGGGCGTACAAGAAGACATTAAAGAACGCGAGAGATCGAACGAAAGCAGTTAGTGGCTCCCAGAGCACCCAGCGAAGCTTAGAGGAGATCCGGGAGATTCGGGAAAGATCGCACTTCAACTTCATCAAATTGCACGTCTTGATGCACTACCGGGAGCACGTTGAGCGCTTTGGGAGCATTCCTCAGTACTCCACGGACGTTAGCGAGCTTGCCCATGTACGGCAGGTGAAAGAGGCTTACAGAGCGTCCAACAAGGTCGACGCTGCAACGCAGATACTGGACTATGGAGGGAGGCGATTGGCGTTAGAGATCCGAATTCTAAATCTGAAAGATATCGTCGGGGGTCCTGAGAGCACCGACGACATCCTCTGGAGCCATCGGGATAACCTCAAGGAGTTGCTCGACATTTTCAAAATCGAGGACCGCATGAAAACGCCGAATGAACGCTCAATAGTAGAAAGCGGACTGCCCCTGAAGCGTCTTTGCAACCCTCCGCGAAATCGGAAAGACTGTTCAACGTAGCAGACAGATTGCAAATGAGCCATATCACGCTATATCGCCTGATAAAGGAGTATGCCGAAGATGCGGAATGCTCTCAGAGCTTTGCCGGAAGCTCTGAGAGCATTTTGGAGCGCCGGGTGGAGGTTTTCACATGCTTGCAGGTTCCGATACCAATCTTCCAAAGGCCTGACGTATACGAGGTTCACAATATCAGGTGTACGGGAACATCATCTTTTAGGAAGGGGAAAATAAGAAAGGATTGGGCATGGGTATCGGTAGGTTCCTCAGAGCAGTGGGGAGTGTTTCGGGGACACTTACCAGGACGCGTGGAGGCTCTGTTCAAGGTGCGGGATAGCACAGGGCGCGCACATAGACTATGTGTAGTTGAGCTGCTTGAGGCGAAGGATCGTGGTATCGCTGATAGCTCACATGGGCTGCTGAAAGTCTGTAGGAGGAGGAGGAAGAGGATGTGGGTCGTGAATATTCGGAGTATATTAGGAATGGCCCATTTGTTTGAGGTGGATGCTGGCAATTGGCTGGTAAATACTAGGATAGATTTGCGTACGTGGAATGAATTTAGTTGAATGCTGTGAGAGCGGTCGTAAGTGCTGTAAAGCGTTCGCGAGTGCTATCCAATGATGTGAGAGTATTACCGAGTGTTCTCCAGTGAGAGCATTACCGAGTGCTATTGAATGACAGCAGTCCGAGAGGTGAGCGCTGTGAGGGCAGTGGCGAGTGATCTACGAGTGAAAAGTTAGACCAATAATACCGTCTAATTAAAAATTCGTGTCGTTATGCTAGTACGCATGCGGATTGGAAGAGGGAGGTGAGTTTCGGCCGCTCAGTATCTGAGTCTGTTATCCAGCAAGCTCGCTCCACCAGCATAATGCTGCTTATGCATGGGAAACAATTTCCAGCAAGTTCGCACTGGAGTGCTTCTTAGGCAGGGCATTGAGCTTTTCAGACGAGCCGTACCATGGCCTAAACCTCAAGGCTTAAATGCCTTTCACGAATCGACAGATACTTACACTATCGTCAAAGGTTTGGTAGCCATCTCCAGTATACACGACAGTGCTCGTATCAGTATTCCGCGACTGACCGTGCAGCGGCGTGAAGAATACCCACGTGAGATATCGTTTGTGAGACTGGCAAAGCCTACCTCGCCTTTGAAGAAAGCGTATCGATTCATATGGGTCTAAGTGGGGGATGTCCCACCTTGAATAGTATTATTAAAGATGTTTCCGCAGCTCTACGAGCATTGGTCAGTGCTATGAAAGCGGCCATGGTGCTCTCCGGATGTGGGCAATATCTCTTGAAAACCTTGTTGATGAAGAGTGTCTTGGCGTGATCGATATGCTCCTGTGGTGTCTGGCGAGCATCTCAGTGAGAATGCTCTCCTGGCGCAGATAGCACTGATGAGTGCTCTCTAGGCGTGAAGGATATGTTCTGGTGGCGCCTGGAGAGCAGCTCGTTATGATTTGATCTCCTGGCGCAGATATTAGTGGCGAGTGCTGTCAGGGCGCTGGCGTTGTCTCGTGGCGGGCACCGACGCATCCGTGATTCGTTACCAGTCCCTGGGCGGAGACTCATTTGTTGATCGTTATCCAGACGCAGGAGGCATACCGGCAGAGAGAGAGAGCCAGGTGAGGTGCTCGATCAGCACATTGCATTTTGCCTGACGGCGCTGACGCGTTGTAACGACGCGCCTAGAGAAGATCGGGAGAGAGCATTGCTCGGTGCTCTATAGATGTATGTGATATCGCTAGGAGCACTCTGTAGATAGTAGCATTAGCGAGCGCAAAAAAAAAGCTCATTAGGACTATTCGGTACTGCTTGGAGCGAGTGCTCTGGTGGAGCGAGTGCTCTGCTAGGAGCGAGTGCTCTGGTGGAGCGAGTGCTCTGGTGGAGCGAGTGCTCTGCTAGGAGCGAGTGCTCTGTTTGGAGCGAGTGCTCTGCTTGGAGCGAGTGCGGAGTACATAGACGATTATGCGCTCTGGTGCTGCCAGAGAGGGAACATACTGCTCTGGAGGCGTCGGGCGCGGTAATAGCATCGCCTGGTGCGAGCATTATGCTCCAGGAACGCCTGGCGCGAGCATTATGCCCTGGCGACGCCTGGCGCGGGCATCATGATGTGGCGACGCCTGGCGGAGGCACCCTGCTGTGGCGACGCCAGGCGCGAGCGATTTGCCCTGGCGATGCCTGGCAGCAGCACTCTGCCCTGGCGGCACCTGGGGTCCGTGGCGCCCAGGGCGTAGGCTCTGCGCCCTGAGGAATACCAGAGTTTACTGATGCAGTAGAGCATAGCGATGTGGACAACAATGCCGTGCCACTAGAGCTAGGTGAAAGGGTAGAGGGGCTCGGTGAAGGGGTAGACGTTACACCAACGGCTTCTGAAGCCTAGCCAAGGGCGTAGGAGGCATAAGCGGTAGGAGTTGCTATGGTGGATATGGATAGATAAATAATTGTATTTTCTTTACGGTCTATCAGAATTCTTGTATGCTATTAAAATATTATTTGTTTGGGTTGGGTTACTAAGTCCCATTAAGCCTTCTAAGCATCCCCTAGGAGGTTCTCCTGAGCCCTCAGGAGAGGGAGCAGATGCTCAGGAGAGTGTGGGAGAGCGTGCTGAACCCTCGGGAGGGTATGGGAGGGGCTCAGGAGATGGATCGGATGCTCAGGAGAGTGCAGGAGAGCTCGCTGAGCCCTCGGGAGGGCATGGGAGGGGTGAAGAGTTTTCTTAGTGGCTCAGGAGAGTGTAGGAGAGCTTGCGGAGTCCTCGGGAGGGCATGGGAGGGGTGAAGAGTTTTCTTAGTGGCTCAGGAGAGTGTAGGAGAGCTTGCGGAGTCCTCGGGAGGGCATGGGAGGGGTGAAGAGTTTTCTTAGTGGCTCAGGAGAGTGTAGGAGAGCTTGCTGAGCCCTCGGGAGGGTATGGGAGGGGTGGGTGCGTTTTCTTAGTGGCTCAGGAGAGTGTAGGAGAGCTTGCGGAGTCCTCGGGAGGGTATGGGAGGGGTGGGTGCGTTTTCTTAGTGGCTCAGGAGAGTGCAGGAGAGCTCGCTGAGCCCTCGGGAGCGCATGGGATGGGTGAAGAGTTTTCTTAGTGGCTCAGGAGAGTGCAGGAGAGCTCGCTGAGCCCTCGGGAGGGCATGGGAGGGGTGGTTGCGTTTTCTTAGTGGCTCAGCATCAGCAAGCTACCGGGTGTCTCCGGAGACTTCTGCCAGTCTCCGGAGACCGCCGCCAAGGCGCGTTCTCTCCTCACACCTCCTAAGCATCCTCGCGTCTCGCTTACCCGCTGGAACCTCCGGAGGCGCCCTGTACTCTCTGAATGCTCTCCGAGACGCTAATCAGAGCTCCAAGACGGCCCAACAAGCAATTGCAAAGGCTCATTGAGCCTTTCGAAAGCCATCACGTTGTGGCGCGCTTTCATTCATTCGACCCCCTGAGATAATCGGAATCGTTATGGCTTGTCATGCTTTTAAAAATGTTCCGCGAGCCTTCTTTTACATACATGTATCTATCTACCTATATATGAAACTCGTTCCATGTTTTTAAATCGATTCTAGTATTTACTAGCCATTGGCCTTTCTCTACTTGAAACAAATGGGCCATTCCCAAGATGCTTCGTATATTCACTACCCAAAACCTTTGTCGGGAGCGCCTCCTGACTCTCAGAAGGCCATGCGAACCTTCCGGAAGGCCCTTGTCCCTAGCCTCCAGCAGTTCAACAAGGGCAAGTTGATATGTCTTCCTTGTAGTACTATCACGTAGCTGGAACATTGCCCGTACATTGCCCGCAATCTCCTGAAAGGCACCCCACGGTTCTGTAGTTCCACTCTTATCCACGCCAACAAGCCAGACGCTCGCTTCCTAAATAGTGCTTCACCTGTACACCTTATATTATGGATCTCGTGACTCTCTGGATTTTGAAAACCGATACCGACCTGTAGGCATTTAAAACATCTCACGGGATAGTCAAGAAGGCTCAATAAGCCCTCTTCACTCCGCCCAGCCCTTCGCCGTATTCCGACACCGCTCTTGCCAGTACTGTCCTATTAAAGTTGATAGAATCCGCGATATCCGATAACCTATTAAGGCTAGTACTAGTATCTAATGCGGCCAACTTGGGTTTCGGAGAACCCTCCTCTTTGTTTTTCACCATTTGCCGGTCGTCATTGTTGAAGATGCTATCATGCATCGCAGACTCTCCGATGGCGCCCAAGCCTTCGTAATGTTCCGAAGAGAAAGAACGACATCTTTCAGATTTAATACCCGTATTTCCATTGCATACGCGAAAGTGGAAATCGAGAATTTGAACGGTCACCTTGTTTGAGGCTGCGTAGGCCTTCTTTATTTGTTGTTTATGGGCGAGCTCGCTGACATCTGTTGAAAACATTGGTATATTCCCAAAACGCTCCACATGATCTCTAAAGTGTGATAGTAGGTGCATCTTAATGAAATTGAAATGAGAGTCTCATGAATCTCCTCCAGCTCCTCCAGGCCTCTCTCAAGGCTTACGGGCCTTCTAGTGCCCTTGTCCGATCTTTTCAGATCTTTCTTAGTGCGTTATGGGCCCTAAATTCCAGAAACACATCCTTGTGTGTATGGAACTCTTCGAGGTATCCCTGTAGATATTCTAGCTGCCTCCCTGGTGTGCGTTGTATTGTGCCATTAGATGGAAATCAATTAGAGCTCTTACACACTTCAGCGCCTCCGAAATCCTCTTCAACGCTGGGGGCTTCCAAAGAGCCACGGCAAAGGCTCCTAACACTATCCGACCAAGATGTCGCATTTCTTTACCTTGCCATTGAGTGGTTGCGCGATATGACTTGTTAGGTACAGCGAGCCCTGGATAAGGCCCAACAGACGCCCAGGCTTGATCAAATTCCTCTAGCCGTTTGTGCTTCTTCAGAAACAATTGAACCCACCCCATCATATGCTTTAATAGTCCCGAATAAAGATTATGCAAGTGAAGGTCGACATTGATTGACCGGCAAGGCCCAGAAGGCATTGTACATAGTCTTAATGCACTTCGATACCAGGTACTCCACAGGTGTGTTATCAAAGGTATCCATCTTATACCTCTCGGCCATTTCCATATATCTCTCTTGAATCCTAAGACCTTGTGTTGAAGGCCTCCAAGGCCTTTGGAATCAACTTCGCACCTTGGGCAGGCATGATTATTGAGGTTTAGTAATGCGGCGTGCTCTGGATGATCAGCAATCCATGCGCATAGTATTGGATAACATAATCGCTCGAACCCATCCGCACATGGTATCAATTCGCGCTTGCCCAGGGCTCCGGAGGCCATCGAGAATATCTCCGAGGACCTTGTGAAGAGCCATCTGGCTCTGCCGACGCAGTTCATCTGCCCCACCCCTAACTTCGTGAACAGGTAGTAGTGCTAGTAATACTATCGCGTAATTTGAGGGCTTATTTCGGGTTTCCGACGTGATATTTCCAATGGTCAAATAAACAGGCCTTTTTATCACCACTGAAATTTGTTAGGTGGGTGCCATCCGATGCGCAAATCACTGGTACAACCGTTGATCCCTCTGGCAGGGTATTCTTAAGATCCATTAGCGAAGGCTCAGTACGCATTTATGAGGGCTTTAAAAACCTGCATCTCCCACCACCAGTCCGCCAGCATTTCCCCATACATCCGTTTCTCCCATCTCATTATACTCCATCGTTGGAGCATACACCAAAGACTCCTGAATGCACGCTGCCCCAAAAGGAATCGTACTATTGCCATAGGATCGCGGTAGTAGTAAGGGACCACCTCTCACCTATTTCAACCCCTGAGTGCACCCAGCCTCTGTCCCAAGGTCATTCCCTAGAAGACATCTCATCAAGACAGCGTGCAAAGCCCCTACCAGTTGTGTAGGAGCCTTTTGGAAGGCTAGCGGAGCGAAAATAATCGTCGATTTGCCCTTGGGACACCCCAGACCGAGAAACCAACGCGTGATAATTTGAATTCCTCTGCGGACTGTAGCGGGCACCATGGGCTCCTGAGAAAGCTCTCTGTCACCTCGTTATATCCTGGTGTCGGGAAAAGGGCTTCACCTGCGCCCTCATATATCGTAGTGGTTAGATTAAACAGTGGGCGTCCAGAGTCTAAATCACCACTCGGTTTGTCGGATTCGGATTCAGATCCGTGACGCTCCGTCAAATCCCAGTCCTCATTGTGCTCTCCTAGGCCGCCATGAAGGCTCCCCAAGGCTTCTTCGCTTGGCTGGGAGAGCTGTGTATTATACCATTCAGCTGCCTGTCCCGAATGCTCTTTCGCCAGATGTCGATCAAAACTTCCAGGGCTCGAGTAGGTTCGTATACAAAATGGACAACGAGATCTCATTGTTGATATTAGAATTAGACGTTGGTAAGGCTCCTTAGGCCTTTGGAACCGCCGCTGGGAATGCATCATGGGCCTCTGAACGCGAGCTCTTGGCACCAACGCCAAGAGCCAGCACTAAGCTCGCTTTCTATGTTGTACCAACACAACGATACCAACATAATGAGTGAGATATCATGATCCAACTCCATCTCCAACACAAACATCTAATAGATGACGTAGCGAGGTTTGATGCACTATCATACATGTATATAAGCTCCATTGAACCTCCATACGGCTCCAGAAGCTTTCAAGAATCCTATCTAAGCTCTAATCTACCTATAGTTGAATACAATACCAATCTGCCTTTCAAGATATCCATCCTCACCTACATATAAAATGACGTTAGATCCCTAATCTCTATCAGAATCATCATTGACATCTAGATACACAGCCACCACTACACCCTCGTGATTCATCCTCCGATTCAAATTATCAAGCCCCACCAAGCCCTGAAGAAGGCCCGACCCCAACCTTCAAACGCCCGACCCCAACCTTGAAACAAAAACACCCTGTTGAACCTAACCAAAATCAAGCATTGAAGCTGAATCAGGCGTTAACCAAAGTTGCGATAACGAAGAAGTCCTGCCAAGCCCTCCGAAAGAGCATTCCGACTTTGAAGTTTGCGCAACACCAGAGGAAACACCGTATACTAGGCATTCTTCCCCCGAGCTCGGTGTACCACTTGGAGAGAGCATCAGAACCATTATATTCAACCGCGATCGATTATCATCCCCGAATCTCTTGACGCCCAGTTACAGGAAGATTCCACAGACGGAGAGAGCAAGATTCTCCAGAGCCCAGACAGAATCCTCAAGGCTCCAGCACGCACAAAGAAGGCTTATCACGCCCAAGAAGCGTCGGCTTATATTCAAGGAAGGCACTCCAACACCTCGAGAAATGCCTCAAAGAGGAAGACAACCAGCGCTCAAATGCACCACAATTGCAGAGGTGAGGCGGGCTGCAGCTTACTGGGAAGGACGCCTCTACAAGGCTCAAGACCGACTTGGGGGACGAGATGATCAGGCTAGGTGGGTTAACAAGCTAACCTCTGGAGAAGGATTATACAATCATTTAGTTACCTACCTAATCGACCACAGGGCTATCAACGCCTTTGAAGCCTACGTCGCACGGAAGGCTTCAGAGGACTCAAGAAGATAGCAGCAGCCCTGAACTTTCTTATTGTTGATCGAACCCAGAAGTCCAGCAGAACACATAGCCGCAGAGCGCAGACTAGACAATATAGAGGCCCCAGAAGACCCTGCACAAGGCTCGCCTGAGGATCCTTGGAAGGAATTGGGAATCGTGACCTCAGACCTGCAATAACTATCCATGTTATTGACCCGTGAAGACTCGAGCCCCAAGAAGCGCTGTCACCGTCACTACGACTGGTTCGTCCAGCATCCCTAACCCCTCACTTGCCGCCCTCCGGGATGTTAGCTTGCAAGAGTTAACAAAGGTTGCGATGAAGCGTGTGCCAAGGCCCCCCGTAGGCACCCCCGAGAGGGCCATCCGAGCCTTCTATGGAGCCATCAATAATCCTCCGCCCCGGGGCGCCAATGCGATCCAAGAAACCCGGAATATTGCCGACAGGACGCCGATGAGTTGGAGGCCTGGCTCAAAACCAGTGAGGCAAAACCATTGAGAGTTTGCGCGGTGCTCCATAGGCCCGCCGCACTGCTTAGGGGGGCTTCTCACAGGCCTCAAACCCCCCCTCCCGATGGGTGGGATGACTTGACACCGGATGAGCTGATTCCGGCCGAACTTGAGGCGGACAAAGAAATCTTTCAATTCGCAGATCGAGTGAATAAGAAAGGTTTGCAATTTCCTATTCCCACTCAAGATAGAGATTTCCAAATAATATTGGCCGTCCTCCACGAGCGTATTGAGAGGTTTCAAACGCTCGGGAGAAGGCTCAATAGGCATTATAGACGGCGCTTCCCTAATGGCATTACCTTTGATTCTTGCCATTACGATCGTACTCGCTTTTGGACTGTTGCTGACAGAAACCACCTGTTCAGAGCGAATCACGGCGTAGGGGGAGATAGGCATGATCAAGCCGAAGAGGATGAAGAAGACGAAGAGGAGGAGGACGATGACGATGACGACGAAGAGGAAGAGGAAGAGGAAGAGGAAGAGGAAGAGGAAGAGGAAGAGGACGATGACGACGATGAGGAACCGGACGATGAGGACGATGAGGACTATGTGGACGATTTAGCCTAGGTTAATCAAGGCCTATTATGGGGCTCGGAAGGCTCGTTGGGGTATCAGCCTAGGTTAATCAAGGCCTATTATGGGGCTCGGAAGGCTCGTTTGGGGTATCAAAGCGCACAGAAGGCTCATTGGATGATCATCAAGTTGGGGGGTATACCTATCCTCTTAAGCTTATTTCTTTTTGTTTTTTCGTTGGTGTTGAAGCATGTTTTATTTTTCGAGAGGCATTTGTTATCCTACTATAGATTAGCGTGATATGTTGGAATTATATAGCCTTTAATTCAGACTAGTGTGATTTTAGCGAGCCATTGAAAAGGCTTCTAAAGTCTTTAGCTCTGATCGGAATAGCGATATCAGGTTAGAGTATCTATCGCCAAGAGACAAAGCAAACCCAGAATGGTGTTATATAGTAGAGGCCCCAAGGGCCTTCTTCAAGGTTTTCGAGATGCCTTTTCTGCTCCACTACCACCACAGCCAGCATGCCTCCCAGACCAAAATCACAGAAACGCCCAGTTCTCGATGGGCTCAATCAGCGTGTCTCAATCTCGCTTCTGTTAGTAAACGCCACGGGTGCAATGAGTGTTTCCAGTGTGGCCAGCTCTTTCAATTCTATAAACTCTATAGTTTCTGCTGGATCGACAACGGAGGCGGACACAGATTTTGGTAACGGCCCACCGAGCCTTGTAGAGAGCTTCAGTAGCTATCCCGAGGATCAAGCGGTGGAGGAATACTCCTCCCGTGGGTGGGTCGGACTTGACGATCATCCAGAGGAAGATGACGCTGCTTTGGAGATCTATGAAGATGACTACGACTATGTGGATGACTATGAGGATGAGTATGAACCTGGAGATGAGAATCTCAAGACCTCCAAACTCTCCACCACCAATACCAGCTCCTCCCCGACCTACACCAAGGCCCTCTCTGAACGTGAGGCCCTCTCCACCACCATTACAAAGGCCCCCCCCCCCAGATCGAATACAATCCCAGGCTCCACAACCATGACAAAAGCCCAACCTCCCAGAGCGAATACCATCTCAGGCTCCCCCAGAACGAAGACATTTCCAGGCTCCCCCAAACCAGGCATCACGGCTCGGGAAAAGGGTGGCAGAGGCTCCTGTGGCCTCCGCCAGGGCTCTTGTGTCCTCCCGTAAGAGATCAAGTAGACCAGTAGAAGAAGCAATTGCTTCTTCTTCTGTTCCGGTGAAAATAACGCAGGTATTTGCTCACTATACTCTCTGGTTTGTCTATACTGATCGTACAAGTATGGCAATCATCATGCAGTTAATCCACCCAAACCGACAACGCAACGGGACCCCTGGAAGGCGTCGCAAGCCATCGAGAGACCTTCCTTTACATCTCCAAGTTCCTCGATTCGTTCGTCAAGCACCTTGCGACCTGAGCGTGAGCTTAATAGTACACCACCGGCTTCACATTCATATCGTACACCTCCGGCTACCCAATATTGTGGTTCCCCTCTCGTGCATGAGACACCTGGGCCGGAGCCACTTGGCGGATCGGATTGCAAGTTGCCAGATTACAAGCCGATAGTTAAACAAGCCGCAGAGCTTCTTGGGCGTTATACACTGCTTGAGGAGCCTTGGCCACAACCTGACTCTCTTGTGGTCAATATTCAAAGATTTTGGGCAGAAGCAAACGATTATTTTAATACAAGCTTAAATCTGACCAAAAGTGCGAGGGGAGGTGAGTACTTTTAGAGCCTTCCATAAGGCTCAGGAGCCCTTGCTTATACGACTAGGTTCAAATTGTATGTTCACGAGTGAGATCACACCTTGTTTATGCCATTAAAGACTATATGGCAAGGGGCTTCCTGTATGGGATGAATGAGCTTCTTACAGCGGATACAAGGGCCACGAAAGTCAATTATCTTCTTGAAAAGGACCGCTTTCATTAGTGACCCTGAGAACTATTCGGTAAAGATTTTTTAGCCTTTGAGAAGGCTCTAACAGACTTCAGACAGGCCGGCACTTCTGGGCTCCAGAAATTGTTGATGTGATATTTCTGAAGTATTACAAAGCGACAAGATGCGTGGTGCAAAGGATCCTGATTTCGTCGATGGTATTTCTCCCGCATTCATATGCCTAGTCTGTACCGGAATCTGGTTTGTCCTCCGATGTTGGACGACTGGGAATTACATAGAAGGTTTGCACTTCAACCCGAGCCAGAATACGGATATCATGTGTAAGGCGTCTCCAGCCCTGTGAAAGGCTCCTGCTGACTTGTGAATGTCAAGTAACGTATTCTAGGATGATGGATACATGGAAGAAGAGAAGTGCACAGAATCAAATGGGTGCTCTAGAAGTGATACGAGAAACGATTGGAGAAGGTCCGCATCCCAGCCCAGTTGCACATGGTGATGGTGCTGCACGTACTAATATTGTTACAATATAGGTTGAGGAATTACGAGGGCCCAAAGAGGTGATATCAAAGGTTGGTCAGAAGGAAGACGATGCGGCGTTGGCAGCAGATATCGCGGCGTGGAGGGCTGCAAAGGCCCGTCGCAAGGCTCAGGGAGTTAGAGCTACAGTAGAGCATAGCGATGTTGACAACAATGCCGTGCCACTAGAGCTAGGTGAAAGGGTAGAGGGGCTCGGTGAAGGGGTAGACGTTACACAAACGGCTTCTGAAGCCTAGCGAGGAGGCATAAGCGGTAGGAGTTGCTATGGTGGATATGGATAGATAAATAATTGTATTTTCTTTACGGTCTATCAGAATTCTTGTATGCTATTAAAATATTATTTGTTTTGGGTTGGGTTACTAAGTCCCATTGAGCCTTCTAAGCATCCCAGGAGATTCTCCTGAGCCTCAGGAGAGGGAGCAGATCTCAGGAGAGTGTGGGAGAGCGTGCTGAACCCTCGGGAGGGTATGGGAGGGCTCAGGAGATGGATCGGGATGCTCAGGAGAGTGCAGGAGAGCTCGCTGAGCCTCGGGAGGGCATGGGAGGGGTGAAGAGTTTTCTTAGTGGCTCAGGAGAGTGTAGGAGAGCTTGCGGAGCCCTCGGGAGGGCATGGGAGGGGTGAAGAGTTTTCTTAGTGGCTCAGGAGAGTGTAGGAGAGCTTGCGGAGTCCTCGGGAGGGCATGGGAGGGGTGAAGAGTTTTCTTAGTGGCTCAGGAGAGTGTAGGAGAGCTCGCTGAGCCCTCGGGAGGGCATGGGAGGGGTGAAGAGTTTTCTTAGTGGCTCAGGAGAGTGTAGGAGAGCTTGCTGAGCCCTCGGGAGGGTATGGGGGGGGTGGGTGCGTTTTCTTAGTGGCTCAGGAGAGTGTAGGAGAGCTTGCGGAGTCCTCGGGAGGGTATGGGAGGGGTGGGTGCGTTTTCTTAGTGGCTCAGGAGAGTGCAGGAGAGCTCGCTGAGCCCTCGGGAGGGCATGGGAGGGGTGAAGAGTTTTCTTAGTGGCTCAGGAGAGTGCAGGAGAGCTCGCTGAGCCCTCGGGAGGGCATGGGAGGGGTGCAGAGTTTTCTTAGTGGCTCAGGAGAGTGTAGGAGAGCTTGCTGAGATCTCGGGAGAGTGCATGAGGCTAGAAGAAATCTTTTGGTGACTCAGGAGAGCCTGGGACGGCTCGCTTAGATGTCAGGAGGTTATGGGAGGGGTGGTGAGTTTTCTTATTGGCACAGGAGAGTGTAGGAGGGCTCGCTTAACTCTCAGGAGGGCGTAGGAGGGGATGACTAGTATTTTTAATAGCTCAGGAGAGCCTAGGACGGCTCACTTAGCTCTCGGGAGGGCGTGGGATGGGTGACTAGTATTTTTAGTGGCTCAGGAGACTCTAGGAGGGCTCACCACACCCTCAAGAGGGCGTGTGAGAGGGTAGCTAGTGTTTTAAGGGCTTGGGAGAGTATAGGAGGCCTTCTTGAGCCCTTCGGGGGGTACACGAGGAGGTTAATGGTTTTTCTATAAGCTTGGGATAGTGTCTCTGATAATTCGTATACGTGATTATCTTACTATACAATCACTGCCGGTATGCCATAGTGCTAGCCATTGTTAGGGGATAGGAATCGTCCTCCAGATAGCATCGGAGACGTCACTCGTTCTCGGGATGGCCTCCTGAGCCTTTCAAAGGGCTGTATCTGTAACGGGGGTCCTAGACTACTAGGGTGTAATAGAATAGAGACGGCCGGAGCAGAATAGAAATCAGGTTACAGGTTCAAGATTCTTCTCGCTAGAACTTAGAATAATCTTAAGGCTCTTGCTTCTGCTTCCCGATAGGTCTGAGGATCGAAACTGGATGTTACGTGGAGACAAAGTCGTAGGGGTCCAAGGAACACAATCGAAACAGGAGGCTTAGAGGTAGACTCTAAGCAAGCGAAGTATCTTAGAACACTCTTGGCCGACGGGACCAAGAGATCGTAGACGTAAAAACTATAGAAGAATCAAACTAATAATATTCCTTAAATTACAGAAGGTTGCGTGAAGAGAAAAGGAAAGGAAGAGAAACAAGATGTAGGCGGAAGACAGGACCCTTTATATAACCGAATAATCCCTGTTCGAAGATGACTCATAACCGAACCGTATGGAAACACATAGAAACCCATATGACTCATTCTCCGACCGTTGCCACCACACTTCTCTTCACGCCACAACACATCGTCCTACTACCTGTCGCGACGCCGTAACAGATCAGGTCCCCCTCCGAGGCCTAGCTCCTGATAGGCTTGGGCTTGTTGGGATATCGCTTATGAAAATCTTCGACTAGGTCGGGGGAGTGTTCCAAGTCGTCGGGGGGTTGCCAGGAAGGTTCTGGATATCCGGTGTATCGAACCAAGTATTCTAGCCGGCCTCGTTTCTTCCGGGCATCTAGGACTGCCTCCACCTCCCATTCCTCCTGTCCTTCAATCTCCACTGGCGGTGGAGGTAGTTGCTGTTGCCCTGGTACGGGGTCACTCGCAGCTGGGGATAGTAGAGAAACATGGAAGACTGGATGAATCTTCATGGTACGTGGTAGGTTCAGTTCGTATGCATATGGGCTGACAATTCTCTTGATGGGGTAAGGCCCGACCCGTTTCCAGTCAAGTTTCTTCGATGGTCGTTTGGTATTGAGGTTCCGAGTTGACAAGAATACCTTGTCCCCCAAAGCGTATCGAGGTGCGGGTGACCGGTTAGCATTGGCGGTGTCCTCCGCTATCTTCTGCGCCCGAAACATTTCGTCTTTTAGGAATTCGAAGACGGCCTTCATGTCCTTTGCGATCCCATTAGCTTGGTCTTCAGCTGTGGTCTTCCCATGTTGTAAGGGGCCAAAGGTCATTCGAGGGTGCCTTCCGGTGTTTGCGAAGAACGGCGAAACTTGGGTGGTTTCCGAGGAATGGTTGTTTGCCGCAAACTCTGCCATGGGCAACATTGGGAGCCAATCGTCTTGTTGGTAAGTCACATAGCTTCGAAGGTATTGTTCCATAACCGCGTTGAACCGTTCAGTTTGGCCGTCGGTTTGGGGATGGAAGGCTGTTGAGTATCGAGGCGAAATCTCTAAGCGATCGCATAAGGATTGCCAGAACTCGGCGGTGAATTGAGTTCCCCGATCCGACACTATTGTTTCTGGTAGGCCATGTAACTTCCAGACGTATTCTAAATAAAGTCTGGCTGTTTCCCGTGCATCGACCTCTTTGGTAGTTGGTATAAGATGTCTCATTTTTGTTAACCGATCGACTACCATCAGGATCGCGTTGTACCCCCCACTCTCCGGAAGGTCTGTGACGAAGTCCATGGAAACATCTGTCCATGGTCCCTCCGGGATGGGCATAGGTCGTAGTACTCCATATGGTGCATTCCGGGAAGTTTTGCTTCGAGTGCATACTTCGCAGTTTCGGACATACTGATCAACATATTTTCGCATTTGAGGCCAGTAGTATTCCCGACTCAATAGTTCCAATGTTTTGGCCCTGCCTGGGTGTCCGGCCGATGGCTTGTCATGATGTTCCCGAAGTAACCGTAAGCGAAGGTCGCTTTCTTCTGGTACGTACAGCGCTCCTCGGTATAAGAGTCGACCGTTCTCGTCCTCCGAACATTCAGCCAAGGATATCTTTTTTGACTGTTTAACCCCCTTCCGAAGTAGGGCCACGATTTTGTTTGGAAAACTATCAATCTGGTAAGCATTTGAAAATAACTCCTCCACAGTGGACATTCCTTCAGCGGGTTCATTTGTCAAAGAGCCCGCAAACAAACTTAGCTTTGTGTCCAAATTCTTGCTTTTCAGAACCACTTGGCTTTGGTGGGCCAGCCGTTCATCCCCCTCTTTAGGGAGGTCTCCTGGCCTCCTAGTCAACGCGTCTGGTTTTCCTCCTTGTTTCCCTGGCCGGAATTGAATGACAAAATCGAAACGTGACAAGAATTCCGACCATCGTGCTTGGCGACGATTTAACAACTTAGTTGACATAAAATACTCCAGATTCCTATGGTCGGTTAAAACTTTGATAGGAAATTGGGCTCCTTCGAGGTTATGTCGCCAAGTTTCGAAGCATCGAATGATCGCTAGTAGTTCTTTGTCGTATATCTCGTAGTTGCATTCTGCGGGTGTGTGTCTTTTGTTAAAGAATGCCACTGGATGTAAGATTTCTTGATCATCGCGTTGTGAGAGGACCCCCCCCGAGACATAGTCCGAAGCATCGGTCTCCACCGTAGTTTCTCGCTCCGGATCGAAGTGTCGAAGTATCGGTGCCGTTGTGAATGCTACTTTGAGGTTTCTGAAAGCCTGATCCGCCTCTCCTGGCCATTCGAATTTAACTCCTCTCTTCAACCATTCTTGTTTAGTTGCATCCTTGGTCAGCTTCGTTAGCGGCATGGCTATCTTGGAGAATCCATCAATAAATCGTCGATAAAAGTTGGCGAACCCGATGAATTCCTGTACCCCCTTCACGCTCTCCGGTGTTTCCCAATTCAAAACCGCTGATATTTTCTCTGGGTCCATCTCGATACCCTCCGGTGACAGTATAATGCCTAGGTATTTTGTTTTTCGAACATAAAACTCGCACTTCTCTGGTCGGAGGTGGGCTTTGTTGGTATATAGGAGCTCCAGTATTTTCCGAACGTGGACTTTATGTTCCTCCAACGTTTCCGAGTAAATTAGGATGTCGTCTAAGTAAGCGGTAACAAATTGGTCCAGGTGAGGACGGAGAATGTCGTTGATCCATCGTTGAAACGTAGCGGGGGCATTCGTTAGTCCAAAGGGCATAACTTGATATTCGTAATGGCCGTAACGCGTCCTGAACGCGGTTTTCCATTCATCCCCCTCGGCTATCCGAATCTGGTTGTATCCCCACCGCAGGTCGAGCTTTGTGTAGTACTTGGCCTTCGACAGTCTCGCCCACGTTTCTTCCATTAACGGCAGAGGGTATCGATCTTTCACCGTAATTTCATTTAGTCCTCGATAGTCCACACATAGTCTTAACGTCCCATCGCTCTTCTTGACAAAGATGATAGGTGCCCCAGCTGGTGAAGTACTATTTCGGATTACTCCTCGGGGAAGGTTTTCCTTGATGTATTCCCATAAAGCCTTGAGTTCCACTTGCGTCATGCTATACATGGGTTTGAATGGTGGTTGTTTGTCCCCTTGTAATACTATGTGATGGTCGTAGTGGAGTCGATGTGGGGGTAGTATTGACGCATCGGCTTCTTCAAAGAGTGGCAGCAGATCGTGATTTTCGGAGGGGACAATCTTACGAATATCGATTGGTGTCTGGTCCAGAGCCGAAAGGTGGATCAAATGTGCACCTTGATCCAGTTGTTGGACAATCCGTTGAATGTGAGCCGGGGCTTGACTGAGTCCGGAAAGATCCAACAGGTTCCATTCAGGTGCAGGTATTGAGATCCCTCGAGCCACGATAGGTTTTTTGTCGATTGAGCAGTGTTCACAGCAAGCCGGCGAGTCAAAGATTAGCTTGTTCTTCTTGGGCCTTAGTTTGACATCATGTCTTCGCATCCATGGTATCCCCATCACAATAGGATAAGATCCCAACTTAGTAACAAAGCATGGCGCTTCTTCGCGATGTCCGTGTATGTCTAGATCGAGGGTAACGAAGTGGGTGATCTTGCCTGATTGAATAGGTCTTCCGTCTATTACATCAACTCGTCGTGGTATTTTTAGTGGTGTCATTGTGAGATTGTGGTGGCGTGCAAAGGATTCATCTACAAACGCATATCCTGAGGCTCCGGTATCAATGAGAGCAAAGGTGGGTACAAAAGTATTTTTATTTTGAGAAACCGAGCAGGTTACTACAAATTGGTTCCCATCCATTTCCTCCTCTGATACCGAACAAGTAGATATATGCATAGTAGAAAAATCCTCCATCAGCAAAAAAAAAAATCCTCCAAGACGAATTGTACGTCCAGACGTACTAATTCGTCTTTTGTGACCAAAACCTCGTCTTTTGCTACCAAATACTCGTCTTTTGGTCGCCCCGCGCTTCCCGGGACTCCGAAAAATGACATGTCGTCTTTTGGCGCCTAGTATGCGTCTCAAATGTGACATCTCGTCTTTTGACGCCTAGTTCGCCTCCCAAATGTGATATCTCGTCTTTTGACGTTGCGCGGAAGTGATATTCTGCCTATGTCCTGGCGCTAATGCTAATAGCGCTAGCTAATGACGTCAGATTTGACTCCTCCACACCTCGAGGATCCACCCACACCTCCACCTCCACCTCCACATATACACCTAGCTACCTCGCCTCCTACCTCGCCTCCTACCTCACCTCCTACCTCCTACCTCACCTCCTACCTCACCTCCTACCTGTATCGACACCTACCTCCTACCTGTATCGACACCTACCTCCTACCTGTATCGACACCTACCTCCTGTCTGTATCGACACCTCCTGCCTGAATCGACACCTCCTGCCTGTATCAACGCCTAGATACGTATTTACCTTCCTCTGCATTTTGACGCCTTTACTGACTGCGCTGCAGGCTCCAAATGATGCAGTATCGACGCCGCTGGAGGCATCAAATTCCCAGTATATTGACGCCGCTGCTGACGCCGCTGAAGGCGTCAAATTCCCAGTATATTGACGATTATACTGACTCCGCTGCAGGTAAATACCCCAGTATATTGACGCCGCTGCTGACGCCGCTGCTGACGCCGCTGCTGACGCCGCTGCTGACGCCGCTGCTGACGCCGCTGCTGACGCCGCTGCTGACGCCGCTACTGACGCCGCTGCTGACGCCGCTACTGACGCCGCTGCTGACGCCGCTGGAGGCGTCAAATTCCCAGTATATTGACGGTATGCTGACGCCGCTGGAGGCACCAAATCGTCAGTATATTGACGCCGCTGGAGGCGTCAAATTCCCAGGATTTTGACGGTATACTGACGCCGCTGAACCTGTCAAATACTCCAGTATATTGACGCCGCTGCTGACGCTGCTGCTGACGCCGCTGCAGAACCCGCTGGAGGCGTCAAGTTCCCAGTATATTCACAGTATACTGACGCCGCTGGAGGTGCCAAATCCACACCCCAATGCAGCGAATACTGCAGCATATAGACACCTACCCGGCAGCGAATACTGCAGCATATGGACACCTACCCAGCAGCGAATACTGCAGCATATGGACACCTACCCAGCAGCGAATACTGCAGCATATGGACACCTACCAGGCAGCGAATACTGCACCCTCCAGACAGCGAATACTGCACCCCCCAGGTAGCGAATAGTGCACCCCCCAGGCAGCTCAACGGCGAGCTCAGCGGCGAGCTCAGCGGGCAGGCAGCTCTGTGGCGAGCTCAGCGGACAGGAGGACAGGCAGCTCAGTGGGTAGCTCAGCGGGCAGGAGGACAGGCAGCAGGCAGCTCAGCGGGCAGGAAGCTCAGCGGCGAGCTCAGCGGGCAGGAGGGCAGCCAGCAGGCAGCTCAGCGGGCAGGCAGCTCAGCGGCAAGCTCAGCGGGCAGGAGGGCAGCCAGCAGGCAGCTCAGCGGGCAGGAAGCTCAGCGGCGTGCTCAGCGGGCAGGAGGACAGGCAACAGGCATCTCACAGCTCAGCGGCGAGCTCAGCGGGCAGGAGGCAGGCAGCAGGCAGCTCAGCGGCGAGCTCAGCAGGCAGGCAGCTCAGCAACGAGCTCAGTGGGTAGGCAGCTCAGCGGGCAGGCAGCTCAGCGGGCAGGAGGGCAGGCAGGCAACTCAGCGGGCAGGAGGGCAGGCAGGCAGCTCAGCGGCGAGCTCAACATTGGCAGGAGGGCAGGTCAGCGGGCAGGAGGCAGCTCAGCGGCGAGCTCAACATTGGCGGGAGGGCAGACAGGAGGGCAGGTCAGCGGGCAGGAGGCAGGGAGCAGGGAGGTCAGCGGGCAGGAGGCAGGCAGCTCAGCGACGAGATCAGCGGGCAGGCAGCTCAGCGGTGAGCTCAGCAGGCGGGGAGCTCAGCGGGGAGCTCAGCGGGCAGGCAGCTCAGCGCGCAGGAGGGTATTGCCCGGGGCAGGAGTAAGCGGAGGTGGGTGGGGCGCTTGGAAATGTACATAGAATTACGTAGACATGTGGATCAATATACGTGACATTTGCGCGGAACTGGTGTCCTAGTCGATGTACCGATTGCCGAGTGACCTCATTCTGCCAGCAAATTCGCTAGCGAAAGCCGTTAACCGGGCAAAAGCTACCCAGGTGTGGACCCGGTGTTCGTTTTGGTGTCAAAAGACGACGTAATTCGGTCAAAAGACGAACTCGTCTTTTGACCAAAAGACGACGTCGCGACGGGAACGGGAGAGATGTTCGTTTTTTCTCGTCGAGACGATATCGTTTTGCGCCGGGGCGTATGGATGCAGGTAAGAAAACTTCTCATGCGCCTGGTGCGCCTGGTGCGCCTGGGTACGCCCAGGTGCGTCAGAATGAACCCAATTTTTTGCTGATGTCAAAGGGTCCCTGGGTTATGCCACTTAAGCCAGGGACAGATCTTTTGCCGACTCATTGTCCGAGTCGTTTCCGTCCTCCACCTTGATTGCCGCCTCATAACATTTGACCTCCTCCTTGTCTCTTGCGCAATTCTCACCAGATGTCCAACCCCCACAATAAAAAGCACCTTCCTTCTGCCAAGCGAGCATTTCTTTCCAGAGAGGAGTGGGCGACGCCGACCCCGAGAGATCCATAGACATCCACCCGTGAGATGGATGAAGAGGCGATGCGATGCCTTTTAGGGGCGGGAGTAGAGAGGAGCATAGTGACGCGTGAGCCACAAAGAAGCTATCGCAGTTAGGCGCGACAGGGTTGCTGGTGGTAAATGGGTTCCTGCTTCAACCTCACCTTAATTGCCCGCTGCCTATTGTCCAACCGTTGTAAAAGCAGAAGCATTGCCAACCGTAACAGGAGTCTCATGGTGCACCATGGCTTCCATAAGCTCAGTGCTAATCCCCTCCAACAGGCATTCCACTCTAGTGATCTCGTCAAATCCAGACTCCGAAGCATGTCGTTGGAACTCGGCAAAGTAATCGGAGAAGGTACGGTTACGTTGACGCATGTCCCTCAAAGCTCGTCGGGCGGTATAGACTCTGTCTGGGTCCCCGAAAGCAGTGTCCAGGATCTCATAAAACCGTTCCATTGATGGCAGGTTAATGCCATGGTGTCTGACGCGAGAATCGATTAGCCGCGACATCTTCGGCGCGACCGGGCGATAATGATAGTTTCGATCAGAGAGTTGGGAAGCGATCGGCATTTCCCAAGAAATTAATCCGCATTTGTTGTTTGAAAAGGTAACCAGAATCTATCATGGTCACCTCGAAAGATAGCAGGATCGGAAAGCTTTTGAGCGATGGGTAGTGTTCGACGTGGCACCCGCGTGATTGGGGCTGTTGCTGATTCCGCAGAGGTTCCGGTGGGCTGTCGCTGCTTGAGCCTGTTGCTCATGCCAGGTTCCTCTCAAGGCCTGCCTTTGCCTCCTCTCCTTGTGGGCAAGAGCTTCCAGGTCTTGGCGATTGAGCGCCCGAAATTGCTCCAACAAAGTAAACGTTTGGGCATTCGCGCGTATCGGATCGACGCAGATGTATTGTTCGAAGAAGGTTTGGAGTTGTTGATTTAACTCCTCATAGTCTATGAGGTTCGACATGGTAGATCTTGGTCTAAAGATTGTGTTGGTTGGCGTTGGAGACGCAACCTAATGTTACGTGGAGACAAAGTCGTAGGGGTCCAAGGAACACAATCGAAACAGGAGGCTTAGAGGTAGACTCTAAGCAAGCGAAGTATCTTAGAACACTCTTGGCCGACGGGACCAAGAGATCGTAGACGTAAAAACTATAGAAGAATCAAACTAATAATATTCCTTAAATTACAGAAGAAGAAGAAGAAGAAGAACCTTATATTGCTTTGAAGTACAAGACTTATCGCACGCCGAACCGACCGCCTAACAAAAGGAAACGAACAGGATAACAAAACGGACAAAACAGAGCGGGCCGAAACAAGAACAGAAGCGAAGCGAGCACAAACAAGAACAGAAGCGAGAAAGCGAACAGGAAAAAGGTAACCACAGACAAAACAAAACCAAAAGCGACCGAGGAAAACCAACAACGAGGAAAAATATCATATCTCAGCGGGCTCGAGCGCTGGATCCATCATCATCAAAAATAAAAAGTAGGAGAGGGCTCGTCCTGTTCCCCTTTCTAGTCATCCTTTTCCATCCCCTCTTCCAGGTCCGCCTCCGCCGACTGCACCATTCCGAGAGTTGTGTCTTTCTTGCAAATTGTAGGATGAGATCCAGATGGTTTGTGAACATCCAGTTTTCCCAGGTCATTGCTCGGAATTTTTTTCTATGAGAGGCGCGGAGTTGAGCCCACACCAGACTCCAAAAGCACGTGTTTGGCTGAGTTTTCTATACCGATTGGCATGGTTCTGGATCAGTGTATGCGTGTTTATCGACTCGCGTTGTTTGACAACGGATCCAAGATTTTCCTTGCATCAATGAATCTAAGCTGCAATTTTGGGGTGGGTCGGAGGTTGCCCGTGGTGGTGGTTGGATATCGGTGTTGTGCTCCATTCTTCCAATAATTGGTCTGAGAGTTTATTTTGATTCCATTTATCTCTAACGTTCGGGGTTTGAAATGGGAGTAGAGATGCGATTCGGTGTAGGCCTGTTCTCGATGCTCCGTGTATGGGAGAAGCTCGATCAGGGACTCATTATTAGGATGGGTTGCGTCGGTACATAAGATTCTGGTTCCGTATTTTCTTGATCGGTAAGTAAGGAGGTGTTCGAGGGGGGGTAGGCCCGCCTCTCGGAGGAGTTTCGCTCTCTTGGTCCATCGTGGGAGGCCTGTGATGACCCGGGCGGCTTCGTTATAAAGTGGTTCAAGGGATCTCGTAATGTGGTCTGCGCCTGTCCACCATGCTTCGGATCCGTATAGGAGACTTGGGAGGAAGCCTTGGGTAATTAAATGATGAATTGTTTTAACTGTTATGCCCGGGAGACGGGCCGTGTTTCTGATTTGGTGAAGGGCTTTAAAGCCTTTTGCGATTGCTGATTCGATATGGGGCCGGAAGGAGAGGGTGGGGTCTATCCAGACTCCTACATACTTCAACCTTTCCTTGGGAGATACTGTAGCGTTGCCAACTTTAACTGACATGCGTGGTTGTTGGATGGATGATGTGGCGGGGCGGAAAAAAATCAGGTCAGATTTATCTGGTTCGTATTTAATTTGGAGAGGCTCAGCTTTAGTTATCCTATCTCTCATGCGTTCTTCCATTCTCTTGACTATGAAGCCTGGTGTTTTGGATACTTGGACCAGTGCGTCGTCATCGATGTATGTGGTATCCATTTCTCTTAGGTTGTCTGCTGGGTCCAGGATTACTCCTGCGTAAATCATGAACAGTAAAGACATGGGGCTGCCTTGTGGACTCTGATTCAGAGGGTTGTGGTTCTTCTAGTTCATGGTTGAATTGAAACTGAAGTTTTCTGCCTGTATTGAATTCCTTACACCAGTTCATAAGAGGCGGGAATTTTTGTTGGTGCATTATTTCTGCCAAGAGTAGGTGGTCCACGCAGTTAAACGCGCCCTGGATGTCGTTGGTGAGGATAGCTGGTCTGTCCCGTGCGACTCCAGTGGTCTTTTTCTGTAAGAGATTTTGTTGGATCGGCGTGAGAGTTCTAAGGAGGGCGTCGATTGCTGAGATCGTTGGTCTTCCTCCAAACTGGTTTACTGAGAGTGTGCCTAGGACTTCCCCTGAGGTGCAAAGTCTTTGTGCCACGATCTTTTCCAGGATCTTGCTAAAACATTGTAGTAATGAGATGGGCCTGTAGGCTTTTGCCTCGTTATAGTTTGCTCTACCGGGTTTTGGGATGGGGATGCATTTCGCTACTTTCCATTCTGCTGGGTGTACACTGTGCCGTAGCATGGCCGAAAACATGTCTTGAATCAATGTTATGTTTGCTCTGACAATTGCCTTGATGAATGTATATGGTATCCCGTCCGGCCTGTCGCCGCGCTGAGAGTCTATTGCTTTTTAAGTTCTTCGGGAGTGACTGGATCAAAAGTGTCACTAATGTCAAAAGAAGGGGTCTAATATTGAGGAGGGTTGGTTGGGACGTCCGCTTTTGTGGGGAAGAGTTGGGCTCTTAGAGCTTGGCACTTCCCCGCAAACGTTTCTTCACCTTGTATGGTTGGTATGATTGTGTCTTTTCTCCTTCCTGCATTCAGGATTCTCCAGACCTCACTACCTTTCGCTTCGTTCATCATTTTCTCTCGCTGTTCTGCCTTTGCCTTCCGGATCATAACAGTCCATTCTCTGCATGCCTTCCGGTGCTCTTCAAAGATGATCGGGGTTTTTGTCTTTTGCCTTTCTTTCCGCGGTGTTTTAACTTTTGCTTTCGCTTGTTTCATGCCTTCCGGCCCACCAAGAGTTGGCTCTTACTCCTCTCTTGACAGTGGCGTGACTATATTGATAGTTGTTTTGATAGCTGTAAGAAGAACTCAACTGTCTGCTCCTTATTTCCCATGCTCGCTGAGGAGAGGTTGGACATGCGTGGTTTTCGAGAAGCCGCCCAATCTGTTTGTCGCCAAAGTCGCCTTTGCAGATAGGGTGCTGGTGTAGGTGGACGGAGGTTTTCCTGCGATCTGAGCCAGATCCATAGGGCTCAGTGCTCCATCGTGAAATTGTGGTCGATGGGGCCTTTACAAAGCGTAAGATCAACGATGGGCCTCTTCCCTCCGCCTCTAGAAAGCGCAAGACTCCGGCTCATTTAGAGACTTAGCTGCATGAAGTTATCCATCCCTTCACTCGGTTCGCTGGGTCTGATCTGCTCGAACGTTGTTTCTATATTCATGTGAGACACTGCATCACATCCGATGACGACAGTTGAAGTCCCCATAACGGCATAGTTATCGTGTTTGAATTATGCTGCTATTAGGGCTTAAAGGGCCGCCATGCCAGGAGAGTAGATGTTCAAGATCTGTATTCTTCTGTTCTGAATTTCAACCGTGATTGATACTATAAAATCATTGTGATATAGTGGTGTTTGGGTTTGAGACGGTTTATGGATGTATGTCACGCACTTGGTATTGGTTTTGCTTGCTGTGAAAGAATAAAAAAGATTAGATTGTGGTGGGAATCCCTCCGAGGAGGTCCACGGTTCTTGTAGTAAAAGAAAATATACGCTGCTGTCTGTCTCTGCTTCTTCCACCGCCGCCTTGGTGGTCAATTCGCCCGACAGCTTGAGCTGTTACAGCGAAATGTTGTTCGAGATTCTAGGCATTATTCGGCCGCGGGTTGGTCTTCTTCTGGAATAGGGGTGGCTGCGACTTGGACCACTGTGATGGGGGCTGTAGCCGGGACCTGGATCACCGGTTGGGGGTCTTGGGGTGGTACTGGGTTTTGGAGGGGTGCTGGGGGGGCAACTTCCTTTCCCTTGTTGAGGAATCTTCGCTTGACCCTTTCAGGGCATGCGGGGTCAGAGGCCTTATGCATTCCTTTGCAGTTCAGGCATCTGATCGGGGTGTGGGTGCATCTATGTCCTCCTCGACATTCATTACATGGGTGGGAGCTTGTGAGGTGGTCTCCGGCGCAGTGGCCGCATTTCTCATCCTTATTGCATTTTTCTTGGCGGTGGCCGAACTCTAGGCACTTTGCGCATTGGGTGTCTGGGAAGGTGGGAAGGAAGGCCTCGAGGTGGCAGTTCCGGTTGAATAAAGATAGGAATTTAATTCCGAGTGTTTCTGTTGTGATCTGTCCTGGGAGCGCGATAACCATTGAGGAGTGTGTCTTCTCCGTTCGAGCCTCTGCTCTGGAGATCCAGCGGGGAATTTGGGCGAGTTGGAAGCTCTCTCCATAGTTGCTTCTGATTTCGGATGCTACCAATTGTCCTGCCTCGATGCCTTCACCGATTGATGTGGGGATCCCGTGGAGGAGGAACTTGGACCATTTGGAGTTTGCGCGGATGTTTGCGATTGGTACTTGTAGGGTGAGGAGGGCCTCCTCGATTTCTTTAACGTATTCCATTGCTTTTGTTGCTGGGGTGATAAACTTGGTTTCAAGGATGAAGTTATCCTTGGCGGTTCTCCTTGCTGAAATGAAGTGGCAAGAATCATCCTGAATTCTTGAATTGACAAGGGTCCTGATCTCGGTGAGGTTGACGTCGGAAGGGGCATTGGTCTCAACAATGATTTCTCTGTTGATTTTGGTGAATTCTGGTTTGAAGAGAGGGTCCGCTTTTGGCTTTGCCGCTTTCTTCTTTCTCTCGACTAGCTGAAAGTCTGTTTGGGCTGGGTTGGCCGCTGCTGCTGTATTAGCCCAGGTGTTGGCTTTCCATCCTCTGACTTGGTTCTCACAGACGGGTTTGCCCTGGGCAGCCGACTGAGGCGCTGCTGGGGGGGTGGTCTGGGGGATGGCCTGTGGAACTGGAACTGCTGGTACTGCTGGTACTGCTGGTGGGGCCATTCTCTGTCTCTGTGGTTGTTGGGTTAGTTATGGTTGTTGTTATGGCCGTGTTTGCTGAAGCTTGTTGACAAGGAACCGATTGTTGAGTGCATGCTAGCGATCATTGCCGTTTGTGCTCGATTTGGTGCTTGAGGGTATCCACTGTTCTCTTCATCGCGGTTGTGATTTCTCGATTTGGACCCAACCTGTCGGAGGGTGATTCGATCCGATTATGCGCCTGATTGCCCATGCGATGTAATTCAGGTCTGGCTGATTAGGGACTCTGAGGGACAATGCTTTCACCGATGTAGTCCCTGCTAGGTTGAGATTCGTTAGTAATGATGGTCTTACAGATAGAGACGCGAATCCTTCAAGATTGAGGTTCTGGCCCGATCCTTCAGAGGAGGGCTGTTGCCTGAGTTTGGGTAAGAAACCCCGAGATCGAGGCTTGTGCCATGATTGAATGTCCTGTTCTCCTGGGAGCGTACAGGGTCGTTTCTGATAAATTCCTTTTCCTTCCTTTCGGAAGCTCGAGGCTTGAAAATTCGTCGCTTGAAGCCAGTTTTCCTAAATCTTTCTTCGCTTAAAACAAACAAACGCGACCGTGCGGCCAAAAATAAAAATGGCTTTGCCTAGTATGATATACTAGGGTGAACCGTTACGCGAAAGTAAAAAATAAAAAGAATAAAATATCCGATAATAATAATTGTTCGTAGCGAGGTTTACCGAGCGTTCAAAATACAGGAGGTTGCGTGAAGAGAAAAGGAAAGGAAGAGAAACAAGATGTAGGCGGAAGACAGGACCCTTTATATAACCGAATAATCCCTGTTCGAAGATGACTCATAACCGAACCGTATGGAAACACATAGAAACCCATATGACTCATTCTCCGACCGTTGCCACCACACTTCTCTTCACGCCACAACACATCGTCCTACTACCTGTCGCGACGCCGTAACACTGGAGAACTAATGGGCGGGAATGAAGCTGAGTACTTATACTCCAAAGCCTTCGATTCTCTGCTCCAAGTTTTCCTACTAAGTTCCGGTGGGACTGAGTTCCGGTGCTTGCAAACATTCCACCGCTACCCCGCTTTCCTTTAAGCGCCAGCAGGAGTTTTCAAGCCCTTCGGTCCTACCCTTAGTCAAAGCCTCAGGTAATCTGCCGCTTGGTTGTCACACAACCTCTGCGCAGGATTAACCTTTAGTTGCTGTAGAGTCATAGCTTATTGTAGGCTTCCTGCAGCAGAGTAAGCGCTATAGCGGCACTTCTAATGCTCAGAGGATACAGAGGGTCGCCGTAATCAGAGTCCTACTCTGGCCGGCCTTCTAGTCACCAAGATAGACTCGTCAGTCTGTCCTTCTGTGAATAGACCTCTTCCTAGTCTCCGAATATGGTTACACTTGCAGCTGGTGATCCACACCGCAGGTACCTGTATGTCACGGTACTGGCTTCTATCAATAACTCTCAAGATATAGCGCCCTGGTTAGCATCGCTTCTTCATGTCATCCAGTTAGAATGGCCTCATATAGTATTCGTGAGACCCTCCCGATAGCCCATCGCGTTCGTGAGACCTCCCGATAGCGCCAATGCGTTCGTGTCTCGCGATAGCGCCTAACGTAATGTTGAGGAGGCCTCCCGAGCCATTGCGATGTCTCTGGAGGACTAGTCGGGTGCGCTACCTTCTCCGGAGAATTAAGGTTTGGCGGGTATCTCCGGAGATCTCCCATGTCTCCCGCTTCTCCCAACAAGTTGGTATGGTTTGCTGATGTGGGACAGTCATCACTACTGCAATGAAGTTGTGATTTTCCATTTTTGCTACTCGGCGCATATGTATCTTGCACCTACATTCCCAAAACTGCTAGACTTTTTGTCGAACCTCGCCCGACTTTCTGTCCAACTCGCGCAGCTAAAATACTCTAATACTACAGCATATTATTGCCAAGACGCTGTAACTGATACATATAAAAAAAATTAAAACGTGTTCTGTAAATCTATTATGCCCATCACGGGTAAGACGCATCAAGTAAATCATTGATAAATCAATTTTGGAATACAGTCTTATTGTTTGGCTTCAAAACACTGGCATACAATTCACACTTTTACACGAAACTTTATTTACGCTCAATTATTGCATGCACTCTCCAGAAAAATGACATATATCTTGGCCGGTAGTATTTCCTGAAACGCGGTAGAAATACTGTAGTACTACCAGGATACCGAAACTTGCAGTCTTGACAAAATCCGTAGTCCACGCACAACCATATCACTATTAAATAGTTTACAAATACTAAATAAATGCATTTTCCGAAATCTAGTATTACTGTGTAGCGAAAACACCCCCCTTTTTTTGTACTCTATCAATCGATATCAATTCAAACACAGGATGGTATTATGGTTAGAAATATCCAAATGTCCCAATGAAATATATGACCCTGGAGTCCTCGCAATTTTACAGAATCAAATCCTTCAGAATTCACAAGTTTCTTGTACTATAAATAGACAAACGAATGATAATAAATACTAGTTGTTTCCAAATGTGGAGACAAGACGTGTAGGTACACTATATGTAGTAATGATAGTTGCTGTTTATGTTTGTTTTTTTGTTTTGATAATATCATATTAGTAATTTATATGTATATTTCAGTTAGATTTTGGGCTTCGAGATTGGGCCTTTAGGTGTAAAAATACACCATCAGTTCAATTACTCTTTACACGTAAACTAGGTGAATGTTTGGTAGATTCCAATTTAAATCTTTGTCTCTGTATAATCAGGCATAAAGAAGCCTTGAACTAAAGTCCGCATAATAAATGCCCCTTTCCCTACATGTATGTATACATGCACTAATTCTATATACGTGCAACCTCTCAAGGTCTAGAAGCGATCAACTAGCTTCTCAACTAGCTTCTCGATTACCTTTCGCCCACTCTCGTAAAACATTCTTCTTTACCTTTCCAGTTGACGTCTTTGGTAACTCTGTCAATATCTCGACCTCCCTTGGAACCTATATGTTTTCTTATTGTCAGCTACCAGAAGTGCAAGCACGAGGATTCGTTATCTGACCATGAAGCCCGAGATTGTTGAGCTTTTCTTTGCCCAAAGAATGACATCCTCGCCCGTGAGTTGTGGATTTGTGGTAGTAATGAACGCCTTTGGTCGTTCTCCAAAATGGGAATCTGGAACAGCAATGACCCCAACCTCTACAATGTCTGGGTGACGGGTAAGCATTCCTTCTAGAGATACACTACTGATGTTTTCTCCGCCTAGTGATATATTAGATTTAGTAGAGGCACTCATAATAAAAACCTTTGGATTCGATTACCTGAGATGATGATATCCTTTGCTCGGTCCAAGATTTGGATTGCACCATCAGGATGGCAAACTGCAAGATCGCCAGAGTGTAAGACACCACCCGCAAATAGCTTGGCCGTGGCTTCAACGTCTTTATAGTAGCCTCGTGCGCATATATTTCCTTCCGAGCTTCAGTCAACCTGAACCGGTCTTTAGACTGACTGGCTAGGAACATACCCGTGAATACTATCTCACCAATTTCAACCCCATCCTTTTTCACATCTATCACCTCTTTTATATCAGGCTTGATAACACGAACCACTTTACTGGTTATAAATCCGTGACCTAATAATTAATAAGCATATCTTTCTTTTTAGATATAAAAGATAGAGGGAACGAACCCTGCCGAGCCATCTTTTTATACATTTCTTCTGGTGACAGATCAAGCCACTCTGGAAGAAAATATCCTTTTGTAATAGGGCCATATCTAGAGCATTGGTATCAACATCTCTTGGCATTAATCTTAACCACACCTTAATCATATTTATCACACATGAACTTACGTTTCTGTCTATTAAAACATGTTAATCTCAGAGATAATTGGGGAGCAATCGGCTTTAAAGGGGCATACCAAACCATAGACATGCACTGGGATAAGATTCAATGAAATCATATCCTCAAAAAGCTTCGCTGAAGGTGGAGACGCAGCTACGGTGACTCGGACTGCTCGTGGTAGCCGCTCTGCTTGAGGAGAACGGCAGAGCAGGGTATTAACTGTTGGCGCTGCATTGAAATGGGTGATGCCTTCGAACTTCAATAGTCGCCACATTTCCTCATAGTCGATTTTTCCTATTCATCGATTTAATTGATGAATCCTGCCAAATAGAGGCCATTACTCACGCATGCAGTAGTGGGTTCCTCGGGCGCTGACAACTGCCCATGGGAATGTCCAGCCCACGGCGTGGAAAAGTGGAAGTATTGTCAAGTACCTGTTTAATATCAAATAAGTTAAATTCTCAAGAATACTGAAATTAGTGTTGTCCATGGCACTGACTTTGCTCTCTCCTTGGAAAGAACTGACGTGCAATTCAAACCGGACTCGATAACATTCGCAAGAGCAGCTAGGTATGCCCCTCGGTGAGTATACTCGACCCCCTTCGGCTTTGCAGTTGTCCCACTTGTGTATGCTAACGCGAACACGTCGTCTTCACTCTCTGCCTCAATATGCAATCCCTCCCAGCCACCTCTATGCTTCCTGTCATAATCCAATCCCTCCGATATTATATGGTCAAAGTCTCCGCTTAGCTCGCCAACGGTTGCATCTGTATCGTCATCAATGATTCTAGGAACCTTGTCATCAAAGCCTTCTAGCAGTCCCACAAACTCTCTATCAACAATAATAATATCGACTTCGGCGTGTCCAAAGATATAATGGACGTCTTCTTTTTTAAGACGGTAATTCACGCCTACTTGAACAGCACCTGCAGCAGCTATGCCGAAAATACATTCTAGAAATGCGGGGGTATTGGGACAGAGAATTCCAACTACTCCAGAGTGAGAAGTTTCATGACTTATGGAGCTTTACGTTGAACACATACCTCTTGTGTAACCATGAGTCTTAAGATAATACCCGAGACCTCTGGCTCGATCAGCAAATTCCATGTATGACCGGCGGAGCACCTTTCCATTAGCAGTAACATGAATGATCGCTTCAACCTATTATTCACATTACTTATCGGATCTTTGGGAAAGTCCAGAACCTTCATGTACAAATAAAGAAGTCACGTACGTCAGGTTCAATTGCTGCTGCTCGGGGTAGGAAGTATGTCGGTGAAAGCTCTGCTCTACTATTTGATGGGTTGATTTTCTGTGGTGATGTAGTTGAGGACCAGAGGTGGCGCGATATACTTGCCAGACGGGACTGAGGCGAGGACATTGGAATTTAGCGTGGATATTCAGAAGTAGGTGCTCTAGTTTTGTACGGTATCTGCGTATTATGTAGGTGCTCCAGCTCCTGTTTATCATGACCGTTCTCAGCCAGACTCGGCCCTCGGTCCGGCCATGATCGGGCCAGGTATGCAGGTATGTCTAAGTTGTAGTAAGTACGGAGTTCATTGGCGGGGGCCTGTACCCACCACTACCTAACCCGGCCAGCTCTTAAAATGTGGGGAAGATAAGTCCGGGGTCAGGGTTTCCCGCAGTGCGTAAAAGAGCACTTAGAGTGCATTGAGCTTTTGAGCTTACACAAATTGGTCAGTGCGCTTGGAGCACAGGCAAGTTCACTCATGTCGTTATCTAGATCGCTTGCATTATGGACATTATGGACACAGCAAAGCTGAAGCGGATTAAAATTCGATACATTATCCTTCCAAAAATGATCCAGTGACTAGAGTGACATGATAAGGAACCCAAGTTGTACATACATGAGACATGCTGTAAAATGACTATGAAGTGGAAATCTTCATCTCAAGCAATGACATGCGGCTGTTTCTCTTCCCTCCAGTTATGAGAATATTGCTGTGAACACTCAAGTATCAAATACATATACAGAAAGCTATAGTATACTACTTGGTATGTAGTGAGAAGACTCCGGGTGCAACAATTTTGTGAAGGGAATTAATGTTCAAACACCCATTACATGTATGTATGACACGTAAAGAGAAAATATAAAAATGGAAAAAGAAAGAAATGAACAAGAAGCAGGGTATTGGGGAAATAAGGTTAAACAAGCATGTAAAAAGGTAACAATCAATGACACCCAGGCTTATGTAGAATCCAAAACCTGCTCCTACCATCCGCTTGATAACTTCAAGACTGCCCTGGAAAATCAATGCAAAGGCCTAACAAACCAAGCAGCAACCGATTCCCAGTATCTCAATATCTGGGAATAAAAACAGATAGAAAAAGACAAGATAGCGGGCAAGGCTGCCCCGGAACCAACACAAGCTTCCGAAATTCGTAAAAGTGACCCGGTTTAAACTTTTAAGTCATTCCGATCAACCAACATGATGGCCCCACGGCCAAATATGTGCTCATATCAACTTCACCAAACAATAAATCAGGGGAATGGGTTTTGTTGTCCCATGCCCTACTCACAAAGCACTATGCAATCCTACACAAGACGAAAGGAAAGGCGAAGGGGATAGAACTTTGAAAGGAAATTAAAAAAACTAACATATGTCGTAGTTTACTTTCTCCCACGACACAAACAGGCATGTAACTCTTGATAACCCACGACCTAATTCATAAAACCCACATTGACCCATACTAATCATTGCGCCTCTTTGACTTCGACAAACTCCTGACTCGCTTCAAGAGTCCATTCTCGCTACCTTTGTCCCCAGTGCCTACCCTGGCTGGTTTCTTTGGTGAGTTTGGCGCTCTCTCGCCTTTACTCTCTGCGATAGCCTCGCTTTTTTTGTCGTATGCGGTTTCATACTCCGTGAAAAAAGGATTGCGGTCATTTTTGCTTGCTGTTGCACTGACAGGTGTAGTGGGTGAGTACTTTGATTCTGTTGGCGATCTTCCTGGGGGAGGAGGGCGACGGTGCCCAGCGCCGACGGGTCCGTCACTCATATTGGTTCTGTTTTGACTGATGGATCGAATCTTTTGTGCCAATGACTTCTTCCGCTGGAGGCCCCCTCCACTACCACCGTTTGAAGATCGAGGCCGGTCATCATTTGTTTCAGACATGGTCCGTTCCATTGCTGTCTTTGATGCTGGTGCCCCATCTAAAAACGTTGAAGTACCTAGGCCAACAGTCTCATCTCCATGGATAGTTTCAGAAGCCTTTGGATCAAATGATGCAGTTCGAACACCTGATGGGCGAACATCGAGTCTTCCTGAGGCTGAGTCGCGTCTTCCGGTACTCGTAAAGTCGTGGAAAGCTTCTGGGTCTCGATTCCCAAAGAGGTGAGAGTGGTCAGCTTTAAGACTAACAGGACCAAACCCAGAAAGGGCATTGTTTGCTGAATCTGCTGGGAAGGCATGCACAGGTGCGAGTTTATGGGTTTTCTTATTACGGTGGGGGTTGCATGCATCAAATGGACCATCGTGATGGAATACTAAGATTGTTAGAATATCTAAGATAGAAAAGGAAGAACCTAACTCACATCCAGAGCCATAGATACCGGTTACGTCAAGTTTGTCGATAACATCTAGAGGCGAGCCCTTCTTTCTATCCCTTCGTACACCCTCATCTTTGCCCTTAGATCGGGAGACAGACCCTGAACCATTTTCAGCTTTCAAGCGTTGCTCTCGGCGGCGCCGTTCGTTTCTTTCCCGCTCTTTCTCGGCATCGTGAGCATCCATAACAGATGAATCTGAATTGCGTCTGGGGCGCCTTCTGGCATCGCGGTCGCGGTCGGATTCCCGGAGTCTATCTCCATTTGAAGGACGACCGCTTGGTGGGGGGCGACGGGGCTGTTGTCTCTGTTGTCCACTGTTTGAGGAGAATGTATCGATCGAGATCAATTGTGAGTTATCATCGGAAGACCGCGAATGATGGTGTTCGTATGGCGGTGGCGGTGGCGGTCGGGACCTTGAGCCGTTTGACTGATGACCACGGGGTGGGGGCATCCTGTTCCTGTCTTGGTCCATATTTTGGAAAGGATCTTGGGAGTGATCTGTAATAGTAAGATTCTCCTGTATCTAGAGTATTAGTGGTCTGTTCTCGTAACTACTATCAACCGAAAGTGTGGGGTGTATATACAAAAAGCTCTGCTGCAGCGCCTAGAAGCTGTGGAGAAAGCTGAGGTCTTGTAGAGGAAGTTGCGTCAAAAGAGTTAGATTTATGAGCGCCAGGTCGGTCAGCTGGGAATGGATCGAGATCGTTATCGTCGTCAAATACGTCAAGAAAAGGGTTTCTAGACTGTGGCCTGCCAGCAGAAGTACCGAAAGAGAAAGGGTCGGTAACACCGGGAGAGGAGGGGGTCGAAAGTCTTTGGCGAAATGGATTGTTGGTCCCTAGCTCCATGTTCATAGAGGGGCGGCGCTCTATCGACGTTTTAAACAAAAGATGAGAGACCATCGGTCAGCACACGACCCTTGATGGAGAGGAGGAATGGTGGGTCAAGGGTTACGTGTAGAACTCTAAGATTCTTGATAGTGCGGCAGAAAATAACAAGATTCAGGAAAGAATAGATAACGAACCTGGGACAGGGGGCTGTACGAGCGACATGTTAGGATTGGGAGAAGCTGTCGGATGAGAAGGGGAGTACGATCGGGATGGCGAAAGATTGGTCGATCTCTAAGATATTGATTGCTTTATTGATTTCAGTGGAGTCGCGCAGGAGGTTGGAGGGATGGGACGCGGCAACGGTACGTAGAGGAGCAGCGGTAATGGAAACGGTAGCAGCAACTGTAGGAGTAAGAGAAGAGGAAGAAACAAGGACGGCGGTTGGCCGTTAGACACAGAGAAACTATGACGAGGGTGAAGGGACCCAGAGAATGTCGAACAGCCGGACGGGGGTTGGGCAAAGGTAGAGATGGGGGGGTATGTTGGGAAAGGGTGGGAGGTTGTGTTGGGTGGAGCGAAAGCAGCGAGGGGTGGGCACCTGATTGATAAAGGTAGGATGAGGGATTGTAGAAAGGGTGTGCTGTGGCGGTTGGATTGCCTCCTTTCCTTTCTTTCCAATAGACAGATGTTATTATTAAGTAGTGAATGTTAATGGTGATCTCGGTCTGGTCTCAAATTTTGTTCGCCTGCTTGCCCTGAACTGTCTGTCAATATTCTTGCTTTTTGCCTCACCAGGATCAGCTTTCCAGGTAGCTTTCTCACTTCGCGCTTTGGCTTGCAAGATGGAGGTGGTGTTAATCCAAGGACTGTATGTATTGTCTGCAGTGGAGTACTTGCTTGGGTTAAGAGGGGGATGGAAAGGGGAACGGTTTCAAGGGCACCTGACAGACCCTGCCCAGAAAAATGAGAAACGAAATAGGTTGCTTGGGATTGTCGGCCCTTACCGTTGCTATTTGAAGCGCAAATTGAGAGGAGCTACCGAGGTTTCAGCGAAAGAGAGTGAACAGGCCTACTACGCTCCGCTTCTCCACAGGCGTTCTGAAGACCTTGAGAGATATGATGAGCTACCTGCTGTACAGGTAATAGCCAGTACTACTAGTATTGTTCCTTCCCTGCGGCACACACTCTCGTTCCTGGTTGACTTTAACAAACTAAAGAATGATCAGGGTCGATTAAACGCCCGTTTTGACAGCAAATATACAAATACGTGGATAGAGGAGCAAATGGAAAGGGGGTAGTGTGTATGCTGTACTTGATGGCTGGTCACAAAAACACAAATCATGCTCCACTCTCTTCTCTCCAAGGTGCAAGTACATTCAATTCGGAGGTATGTGACGGTATGTCTCTTTTGTTCGCGAACCCAAACACCCTTAGATGTCAGGGATGCTAACTGTGCACTGTGCGCAAGAGACTAAGCTCATTTCTTTAGTTGCTTTTCTCGAAAAAAGGCGGCAGAAGAGATCAAAATGGAGCTTTTCGGCATAGTGCCTCACACAAGACTAACTAATTGTACCTACATATGTGCCTGTCCTCGTGGGATCTCACAGTCAGGCAAACAGTTGTTGTTGTTCCACCAGTCCACCGAGAACCAATACAAAGCTCAAAAGACCACCGGCTGAAATGTGCTTCCCCCGCAAAAAAGTGGCGCATAATTTCATCATTCGGAACAATCACAGTGCGATCTGGCCCGAGTGCATTGCCCCAGGGCCATCTGCTCGCGAGAAATATGACTTGTGGGTTAATATAGGTGCACATTCAGGTATCGACACGCATGTCCTAGAGTAATGGTATCCGGGGCAGGCAAGAGGAACCTGAACATAAAAACGCGCTAGCAGGGGTCAAAGTGGTTGCTACTAGAGAAACGATGTTCAGGTTCTTCATGCCTGCCCTGGGTATGTAGAATAGGTACTGCAATGCTCAGCGACCAGGCTTAGAAGAAATATTACCATAACCTACATTGATAGTGCGAGCCTGTCCGTAAGGACATCAATGTATATCCAGAAGTGAGTTTAATAACCTATCAACGTGATTGTTCCTGAGCCTCCTCCGAGCTTCTCATCTCATTCTTTGAAGTTTGTACCTCTATGGATGTAGGGTACTACATGTACATGTAGGTACAGCCACCGAAGAGTACCCACACATTAGGATACCAATCAAAACATGCGCTCTATTCCCCCTAATTTGCACTTTAGATTCGTCAAAAGTGCCTGCACTTCCCCGTCAGTAAACGGCAAATATTTTCAGGGTATCGAGGTTGTTGCAGCGTGTACCTACGGTAATCTCAGCCTCGAAGTTTAATTGAAGCCACTTACATAGAGTAAGTAGAGTAAGTGGAGAGATATACTTTGCTCGCGCTGCCGGATTGAAGCCGCCCAATCAAAAAAGGTAATGAATCTGAGTACTGCAAAACATGGGCTTTTATTGGCTGCTAGATCACTCGCCACAGTTCTTTGGGGGGGCTTCAAATCGGCCGCGCGATTATTTCGGGTGCTAGATAGCGATTCCTCTAACATTGACATCTATCACCCCTGGTGTCAACAAAAATAAAAAATACAGTTACAATGTTTGTAAAGTCAAGTCACGTGATTCGGTGCCAATCAGATTCTCGGTGCCGTGTGCTTGGTGGTTGGTTGGTTAGTGTAAATTATAGGAGGGGTGTAGGGCTAACCCCTCGCAACAGCAGTCTCCCATGACGAAAGTTATTTTTCACGAACACTGGTAAGAAAAAACTGATCACCAGGATTGAGTTTGGAGCGAAATTGCAAGCAAAATCTCTTTTAGGCCTAAATTGCCTACCCAAAAATTCAATTGCGCAGGTTTACTGACCCTGATTGGTTTGTCACTTCCCAGCCAAAGTTTCTGTGGCCTTCAACTTGCAGCGTCGTCACCAATTGTTTCCGCCCCCCCACCCAGAAAATTATTTCCCCTCCTCCAACCTCTCCCTTCTTCCATCTCCTTTCTCACACTCCTTGAGTGAACCGACAAACTTCCACTATCCCCATCGAAATCTCCAATCAGTCCGTCTTCTAAAGACAGAAGGAGAAAGCAGGCACCATGTCTGCCTCCGTTGCTTCTCAGGTTCGCCTTCTCTTCCATTGATTTTTTGAGGGGCTATTCATCGCAACTAACCTTGCTGTTTTGTCAAAGAACCCGTACGACCTCCTTGGTATGTCTAATTACGCATCTCCATGCCCCCTTCTACTCTCTGTAAACGCCTAAAGCAAAGAATAAACTTTTTTAACATTGCCCAAAACTACCCCGCTTCTCTACATTTTTATTATATATTTGCTTATTCCCCCACTTTGAACTGCAGGAAATGACATCGAGGATCCCGATGCTCCACCTCCACCTGCTCCAAGGCAGGTGATCAAGAACACCACTACCTCTAAGAAAAGAGATGAGAAGCCTGCCCCGGATGTGGCTCCCGCAGTCAGAGCTGGTGGCTACAAGGCAAGAGGCCGTGGTGGAAACGACGAAGGTTAGTACGATCCCACAGGGAATTGATTCCATATAGAGGCATTCTTTATCTTATTTGGTCACTTCTTACCATAGCTTCATAATTCTAACATCCTGGTTTTACTTAAGCATTTCGTGATCGTGAGGCTGGGCGCCAGAACAATCTCGCCAAGAACACTGATGAGGACGACACCACTCCCCAGGGTGGTGGCCGCGGACGTGGTGGACGTCGCCAGTATGATCGTCACAGTCAAACTGGCAGAGTGTACGTTCTCTGGAAATTTTTTAAATGCTTTTACAGACATTGACCCTGATTTCTTGATTTGCAGTGACACCGAGAAGCAAGTAGGTCAGGGATGGGGTGCCAATAAGGGCACAAAAGAATGGGACGACGAGCTTGCTGGTGTTGAACTTGCTCAAAAGGATGCTGCCGGTGCCGATTCCGCCGACCCCAACGCTGTCCCCGCCTCCGAGGATCCCGCCGCTGCCGAGGGTGGGGCTACTGCTGAGGTCCCTGAAGAGGTTGAAGAGGTTCACAAGACCTATGACGAGTACCTTGCGGAGCTTGCTCAGCGCCAAGCCGACCTTGGCCCTCCTACCGAAGTTCGTCGTCCCAACGAGGGTGGCAACGACAAAAAGTGGGCTACTGCTAAGGAGTTTTCTCGCGAGGAGGGCGCCTACTTTGTTGGCGAATCAAGGGACAAGACAAGGAACCGGGAGCGCAAGACTAAGCAGATTCTCGACATCGAGCCTCGTTATGTCGAGCCCAGGGATGCTGGACGTGGTGGAGCTCGTGGTGGCCGTGGACGCGGTGGCGATAGGGGCGGTCGTGGTCGTGGCGAGAGAGCCCCCCGCGGTGACCGTGACGGTGACCGTCGCGGTGACTACCGTGGCACTGGAAAGAGCAGCACTGGAACCCCTAACCTTGATGATACCAGTGCTTTCCCAAGCTTGGGAGCTTAGGCTCACCCCACCAAACTGTCCGCAAAAGGTCGGAACATATTAGTATGAATCAAGAGCATACCAAGATGAAATCAATTTTCTTTTTTTTGTGAAAATTCTATTCTTCGGTTGTTTCTTTCTTTTTTTTTTTTTTTTAGGGTGGAAATCTTGAGTTTTAAGGGTATTGGGGAAAAGTTGAATAAAAAGTCAATTTCAAGAGTCTCCACCTTAACGCGTTTTGTCATTGATTGGCTGGATCTAGGGCAGTTATCATCTTTTTGCGCCATAATGCGGGGTCTCCCTCCCTCTCCAGTACATGTAGCCTATTACCCTTTATTAGTGTACAGGGTAGAACCCAAAAACTTGGTTTCCTCAAGTGCTGCATTTGCACCTTAGTATAACTCAGTGATTATTTTATGAGATCCACGATCAGTTGAAGTACTGTTGAATTGGCTCTGTATTTCCTTGAGGATTGCACGCTGAGTGTCGCAGAGGATTTTTTTAGGTGACCAGGAAAAAATTTCTTAGTTGAAGTTATCGTTTGTCCAGGATGCAAGATTAAACAATGGATCATATAATATCACTCGGTGACTTCCTTCTGAAGTGCAACATTTTTAACCCATTAATTGTATGCAAGGTGCAATACTAATCCGATTGGATGATTGATTGGTTTGTTGGTTCCTTTTGGATGTTGATTCTACCTTTATAACGGATATATACAATATCTTATCTTATGTCTTTCATCACCACCTTTGTTACAATCGAGATCAAGTCTAAGTTTATATTAATGAGTTAAACAAAAAAAAAAAAAAAAAGTCTATGTTTGTAATAACAGATGTCGAAGGTACTCTCTGGGCTATGGAGTAGTTCCCGCTCGACAACTTACGTTACCATGCATACTTGGTGGGTACATAAGTTCCTCGATTTCAAGAACCCTGGCAACAAAAGGACAGGACGTGCCACAGTCCCATTATCAAAACTGCAAGAATAAAAACAACAGCGTATGTCTGCAGCTTTACATTTCCATAGTAAAGAGCTAGAGTTTTGCCATCGCACAATGAAGGCCCACCAGGTAGTCAAAAGGATCAACATAAATAGATCCTACAAATACAGTCACAGGATATTTTGCTCTTCGCCGCCTCGCTGAAAAGAATTTGGAGTAGCTACTTACCAGTGGTACGCACGCAACCAAAGAAAGAAAAAACGCCTTCACAATAATACACAGCGATAAGACAAAAAAAGGACGCCAGTGAAATCAACGTATCTAAAATACCCCTGTATCTAACTAACCTCCTAACTCAGATATATGAAATAAATAAACCCCGATACCCTTCTCCCCAACTGGAGAATAGAGTTTAAATAAGAACATACAGCGCACTGATCTATATCTTGTTGTTAGTAAAGTTCTTAAGGTCCAAACGAGTAAGTATAATGGATAGGTTACTTACCATAGCAAGTCCCCAAATCATACTGCACCAAAACATAATGTTATTCAGTGTATGCCAACTTTGCATGAACTTCGTCCTCTGGACCGCAATAATCGGCAACTGCAGCATCTGGCACACAAACCCATACCCCCTCAACTTTTTCGTAATACAAAATAGCACTAATTCATGTGCCGCCGCGCTGATCAAGAACGTCACCAGCGTAGCCACACTTCTCGACATATGTCTCCGTGATGCACCATACACATGGCGTTGCAGGAACCTGTGAACTGGAATATTCCATTCCCTTGAGAATTCGAGCCAGTTCGTCGAGTTCCACCAGTCGGCATAGAAGTGGCGGTCAGCGAAGCATGTGATCTCTGCAAAGGCGCCAAGTACATACTCGAATATGACGAGGAAAACGAGGAGGAAGGTGATCATATACGGGAACAGGAGTAGACTGATACTCTCGAGTAAGACGAGCCCGATCTCGGCCCAGGACTGGACGCTCTCGAGGCGGAGGGCCGCTTCAGTCATGACAGGGAGAATGAATTCTTCAGAGGTTACGGTAAGCACAAAGACGCAGCCAAAGACAGCGGCGGCCTTCTCTGCTACCTTTGCCCAGCGAATATGGTCAGCTCGAGGGTAGCTCATCTCGTAGCAGAGCGTTGGGCAAAGAAGGTAGTCGAGATAGTTGGGGAGAGTTAGATTTTGCGGGTACGTGACTTTTCCGGCAGGGCAAGTGAGTTCAAAGGCCAGCTTCTCGCGGAGCTCGGCATCGGCCTCCGATTCAACTGTTGTATTGTTGGAGTCGAGGGACTTAAGCTGTTTGTGGCAGTCTGAGAGATGGCCGCAGTAGAACGAATAAGAGTGAATCTAGAGTGATGAGCTGATGCCATTGACCCAAGAGAAGGAGGATGAAGGTACCTTCATGAGTAAAGTAAGAGCATGGAGTGTAAAAAATACTTGATGGGTCCTATCGCATTATTATGAGTTGTGTTGCTCTTCCAGACCCCCCGCGAGAATCAAACTTACCATTGCCACTGGAGATAGAACGGCAAATACACCCAGATGCCTAACCAAATACACTGTATCAAATGCTGCAATAGATGTCCCTCCTTCTCCCAACTAACAAGATTCCTGGCAAACATCTTCTGCAATGGTAAGCAGATAACCGTACTGCACGCCATCGCCAAATCGGCCAAGGCCAGCTCTGCTGGCGCCGCATAAAATAAGCTAAATATACTTGTTCTTAGGACCTTGCCTGTGTCTCTGTAATTCCGCAGCGCCGTGTTTAGCACCATGATGAATATACCGATCCAAAACAGGGCAAAGAAGCCCCTAAAGTCGTGATATTGACTCTGTGGGTCGAAATGGGATACACGCGACTCGTAGGCGACCGTCGGGAACATTCGTCGCCGCTTTTCACGGCGGGCATGTTGAATTGAGTGGGCGGATGGAGGTGCATCTTCAGGGACGGGTGTGCTACGGCCACTATATTCATCAATCACTCATATGAGAAACGACCTCGTCTTGATATCTGGACTTGCAGACAAGCTGAAGCTAGCTAACCTGGAGATGGAGGACGTGTTATCGCTCTCGATTCGGGCCGCCTTTAGATGTCCGTTCACCTCTGAGGGTATAGGGAGGTTGTTAAATGGTGGCCTTGGCCTAATCTCGCTGGCATGGCCGTTTAGTTGCTTCCCCGAGGATGAAGCTGTTGTCGTAGCAAGTATTGTCATGACTGTGGAGTTTTTTTATAACTGGGAGTCGGAGCAAGGCAATCAACGTGTCTAGTTTAAGGGCTCAAAGGGGGCGGACAAAGGGAAAAGGGTCTTTTATGTATGTCCTCCCTGATGCGGGGAGGCGTTTTTAGGTAAATCTTTTTTTTTTGCGCAGATGGCAACAATTCTCGACGCACGAGCACATGAAGGGCGTTTCTCTGTCTCACCACTGACTTGCTCAAAGTCACTCTCGCTCTCACCCTTACCTACTCTCGTGTGATCTATTTTAGAATCCACCACCCACCGAGAGCTGTCCTGTATTGATATCTATCTGCGATCTATGTACATACATGTACATACATACATGTGTGAAAGGGGTTCATGTTCAAACCTCGAGCCGGGGGCATTTCCCAGATCTGAGAGCCCGGGTACTATGAGGCTCTGACGTATGCAACCCTGCTACGTTACGGAATTTGCCGTCACCTACATGAATTTATTCGCCAAAGTTCTATTTACGTTCCCTTTCTTGAGAAGGATTTTCTTCGGATGAGGGGATCATGGATAGCTCTGCCTATCGTGGCGAGCCCGGAAGCTTCTTTGTCTGATGTTGAGTCGAGTGATCGCGGGTGCTGCAGGCAGTGGAACAGTAGAGTACTCGCGGTGCTGAAAAGTCCTCGGGTCACGTGAAATCAATTATAGCTAATCTCACTCCTATCTCTGCCTACATGTAGTTTGGTCACATGACCCGAGGACTTTCCGGCACCGCGGGTACATACATGTACCGGCTTGTTAGTAGAGTAACGATGGTACCATTTGAGTGGTGGGTACGTGGTCGGACACGGTCAGATGAGGATGTTTATATGTGGATATATTTAGAGCAGCCAATTTTACTGTGCTGAATCTGAGGGTAGGAAGGGAGATTGTTGTTAGGTGCAATATATTTATTACGCGTTGCCATAATACCGGTTATTCGCAGATGTACCACTAGGCAGGGTAAAAAGGAGATGGAATCCGAAACGTGGGTACATACAGCAAACAACATCGCTTGGCATCTCGGCTCACGTCAATCGTGCATGTGCACTTAAGCATCCTTGCCACGAGGCACGAAACAAGCTCTGATTACTGGGATACGGGAATATGTCTATGGGGTGAGTGGGGGTTGACTAGCTCGTGAATGTGACTACGAATGTGAAATCGTGCAGGGTTGATGTTGATGCTCTGTGATGATAATATCAAAGTATGCCACAAGCATCCAACGAACTTCAACAATCACTGGATGGTCTAGAGATGGACAAGTACGTATCCCCACACCACCTATTTGCTAGGTATTTCAGGGTGCGAAGCTCACAATAGCCTGAATCAAGCCAGGACACGAGTCGGGGGAGTATCAAACCGGCATCTCCGATCATTGCAGTATCTCTCCTCGCTGTCCCCACCCCTCCCGACTCGCCGAACTTCCATCCACCAGATTACTTTCGGGAACCGCTCATCGCAACATCAGGCACTGCCCTTGATATCGCCCTCCGTGGTGGCTTTCCATATCCGCGCATAATCTCACTCTCTAGCGCCCACAAGGTAGAGCGGTCATTGCTCGCAATGCATACAGTAGCTTCACATTTGGTTGGAAAGCCACATGCGCGAGCTGTGTGGGTTGATACAGAGGGTTTGTTTTCTGCTGAAAAGTTGGGAGAGGTTATTGCAGGTAATTTAGAGGATGTAGGGGAAAACGGAAAGAAAATAACTATAGGCAGTGTGCTGGATCGCATAACGATCTACAGGGTCGTGGATATGCATGAACTACTCGAAGTGTTAAAGGAAGTCAAAAGTGAGATACAGGATGAAGCCAAGATAGGAGTAGAGATGTCAGAGGTGGAGATGCGGTTGAGTGAAGTAGACAGAGTACTCGATGATATCCAGCATAATAAAGATGATGAGGGGCTTCCCCGACAAGAGTTAGAAGAAAAGATCATCCAAGACAGCCAGGAAGAAGGAGATGAAGATTGGGACGATGACGAAGATCAGAGGAAAGAGGAAGAGGTCAAACTCCAAAAAGCGGCAGTAAAGGAACAAGCAAAACCACCAAGCCCTCAGCAAACAATAGGAGTAATTGTAGTCGATACAATCACCCACCTTCTTCCAGACCTAAGGTTTACGTCTCACACCCATCTCGGCGGCTATCAGAGGAACGCTTATGGAGGCGAGGATAAGTGGCACCAGTCCGAAAAACCTGAAGGTAGGTCCAAGTATGTGCAATCAGTTCCGATTATCTATAGCACCCCACTAACTATCCTTCAGCTGCGGCTTTATTTGTGGACTTCTCCCGCGCGTTCAATCTACTCGCGAATTCCACAAAGACATCTCTTTTACTGCTGAACGATGTAACCTCTGCCCCGTATGATGAGGACGTTTATGTCCGTAGCCATGAGCTGCCACCGAGTAGATCTCACACCCACACCGGGGTTAAACCTGTGTTGGGACCGGTATATGCAGAATACGTCGATTTGTCGATTCTACTGCTCAAGCAGCCCCAAGAACCTGAAAGCGTAAAATTACAGAGAGACGGGGAAGAGAGAGAAGGAAGGGAGATTTGGATGGCCGAGGTGTTGAACGATAGGTACGGAGATAGTAATGATCGAAAAGGTACATTCAGAATATTGGGAGATGTTAGACTTGTCGATATTTAGGGTTCATTGACAAGCAAGTCAAATGTTTTTTCGGGAGAGAAGCTTTAGATTCGGATTTTCAGGGTAAATGATTATAGATGGGAGAGGCATATCCGTAGGCCTAGGAGATCAAGTATAATGACTATCAAATATTCTTGTTCATAGCACGCTTGCAACGAAACGCGCATCTACACCAACTATCACTCCATCACATCTCATCACTCGACCCCACCACCCCACTTCACGTGACCGTCTCGAGGCCAAGCCAGGCGGCTCAAATTTTCCCTCGTTGCACGTTCGTTTATCCCCCCAAAACCACCAGCTCCCATCCAGAGACACTCCCACGACCTCCAATGCCACGCCCACCCTCGCTATCACTTGCAATATGCCTCCGCTGCCAACTCCGCTACTCCCTCCCGCGTCCGAAGCTCCTTCCCCGACCGCTCCTGCGCCTACCTAACACCCCACGGGCCAGAACCCTCATGACAACCACCCCTCGTCATGACGCCGCCCCCCGAGGGTTGATCGTGCTGACGCCGCCCGCACCCTGGAAACCGGTCAACCGCATGCCCAAGGCCGAGGTCCTCGATGACAGCAATCTCGAGAGCGGCGCGCGCAACCTCCTCACGTTTGAGCACCCTGGCGGTGTGCTCGACGCAACGCAGATGGAGATCTCGCTGTACAGGCCCGACACACTGCGCGTATCGCGCGAGCGGTATAACCAGATGGTTGAAGAGCTTGACAATGCATTCATACGGCCGCAGTTATGGGAGTACTACAGCGAGTTTGTGAGCAGAACTCCGGAGAAGGTGATTGTATCGCTGCGCAAGACGGCCAAAAAGTCGCAGGTGCTCAACACGATTTTGAGGAATTTGTGGGGTATTGAGGTGACTGATGAGATTGCAGAGAGGGAGGACGTGCTCATCACCAGGGAGATCACGAGCAGGAAGAGGGACCTGTTCTTCATGGTCGGGGAAGGTACGGCGCTGGTTGCTTTTTTGATACTTTTTGTTTTGAGATGGGGGCGTGGGACGGGATGGGTATGGCATTTTGAGGTTGGCTAATATGATTGTGAGGTGGGGATATATAGACGGACATGTTCTCAGGACTTGGGCACAGAAGTTCATGACTAGGATCACGGTTAATGTTGCGAAGTCAACGATGCAGTTCCGTGGTTCACTGGCCAACATTGAGCGCCTGTCATTCGCCATGGACGAGATGCTCAAGACGATCATTACCGAAGATATCGACCTCTCATGGACGTCAAAATATGGCAACTTTACAGAGGACTACGTTACGCCAATTGCGAAACTTACTAATACTTTTATCGAGAAAGTCGACGAAACCACCGTATGGTATCCCCTGTAGTTCTGTGCAACTTGGTGTACTAATGATAAACCAGATACGGGTTATGGCACTTGGGCCCGAAAGACATGCAATTGATGATGCACGCCGACTACTCTACTCCGCTCTAAACATGCAGGTTCGGTCAATCTACTCTCTACTGTACAATTCCCCTAGCGATCAAGAGAGCCCAAAGGGCGCTCTGTATAAATTCTCAGAGGATCCTTCATTACCATGGGTATTCAGAGGCCGAGACTGGGCCCGCTGGAGAGTAGTCAGGACCAAGCCGAACCCGGCCGCACAGGAGGTGGAGCCTAACCCCGATGAGGCGGAGCGGGGCACCATCGGAATGAAGGGAGAGCGGAGCTTAGGCTCAATCGAAAATATCCGGCATATCCTCGACCAAAGCTCCATTACGGAAGTCACAGTCGGGGAGCGCCCAGCAGCAGAATACCAAGCAATCCTAGGCTGCATTCTCCATGACTCAGAAGGAAGCTCGGTACCACAATCTCCCCAGACCCTCGAGGAATTCATCAAAGACGAGCGCCCCCGCATTCTCTCCAACGAGTTCCCAGGTGTCTCATTTATCGCACAAGCGCCCGTGAGTAGGAAGGACCCGATGCGCGCCTATAGAGACGACTCGGCAAAACTCTTAGATGAGGATATTGCCTACTCCTTCTCAATCCGATTCGCGGCATCGCCCTGGTCCCTTCCAGCGACATTTGATCAGTACCCCATCCTTGAACTGACACTTCCAATCGATAGATACACTAGCGATATCTTGCAACCTACACTAATCGCCCGTCACTCAGAGTCAGTAGCAGACATGCTCATGCCGAACCGACAATGCGACATCCGCTTCCTCCGCCGCGTGGACGTACCACTGGCGATGGGTACTGGGGATGAAAGAACCGTCGGTGGTGTGACCATTGAGGAGCTAGAACGTTTCAAGGAAAACAGTAACCTGGGCCTGGGTGGGAAATCGAAGCTGCGTGTAGCCCCGACGCTTAAGGCAACGGTACCACAATGGATGATGCAGCATGTGCCCGATCTACCAACTTCAGACGTGGAGTATCTATTCGTGGGCATGGAATTTAGAAGAGAGCTAAACTTTGACTGGCACGGACTGCAGCTGAGGCACACCGTCATTGAGGGCGGAGCAAGTGGTGGGAAGAGGACAGAGGTGAAGCTGATCTGCAAAGGTCCTTCTGAAACCGAAGGAGTTCTGGAAGTCAGGACAGATAAGGAGATTCTGCAGACACAGGAAGAAGTAGAGAAGGACATCGAGCGCGAAGTTGAGGTCAAGGAGCTAGTGGCCGAAAAAGAAAAATTGGAAGAGGAGGAAATTGGTTCTAATGAGGAGATAGTGCCAGAAAGTAATGAAGTTGATCTTGCACCAGTGGTAGCGGAGCTGGATGGCCAGGCAAAGGCAGAGGATGTGGAATCGGGGATCTCGCGGACACCTACAGAAGTTCCGGATTCGTCGTTTGCAGAGTTTGCGAAGGCCACCATGTGGTTGGTGAGGTCACTTGAGTCCCGGATCACACGGAGTACAAGGGACGGAAAAGGCATTTTACGGTGAAGGGTCGACATAGGGTCAAAAGCGGATGTTGAGACATTGCAATTGTATATATTTCAAGCCTTGGAGTCTGGTCGACACCACATAAAAACAACACTGGAAAAGATAAGGTTGGGTTGGGAGGCTAAAAGTTTTTAAAAGCGAGGGAGTGGAGGGAGTGGAGGGCATAGTTGATAGACATAGAGTGTAGAGGTTTCAAGAACTCCACTTTGATAAGCTCTAAGGTAATGAGCGTGGCCGAGTCGCCGCAGAGCAAACATAAACACACACCTCCATGTACTGTGGATTACGTGACACAACAGAAACCAGCTGCGCACGCGGGGGTGAACAGTTTAACTCCAGCACCGAACCATAATCGAAAACACCGCTCTACGCATTACACGTCCCCAATGACAAACCCCAGCAGAAAGCAGCAGTAAAAATACAGATCAAAGAACAATACAATGTCCAGGATCAAAAAAGAGCAATCAGAAATCAAGAAGCACAGCACTTTAGTCCCAAACCAACCGCTCCTGTTCACCCTTGGATTTTGCTAGGTCCTGTATATGTTGGTTCTGTGTCTTCCTTTTAACCTGATCCAGTTGGGCACCAAGCTTACCACCCTTCTGCGCATCATTAAGCCGTTTCTGCGAACGTTAGTTTTCCACAGCACCTAGTACATACTGCGCATGGTATAAATAATATCATACCTCCGCGGCCAATGCCGCCGCCGTCCTAGCATCTGGCGGGGGAGAGGCTGCCGAGCCCGACGACTCCTCACTGCGTACACTAGCATCCCCCAGTGTCCTGCCCGGTCCCGTTACTTTCGGTTTGCGTGGGTTCTTTGGTCTCGACGCTGTGGTAGCTGTGTGTGCATTTGTACTGGACAAAGTAGCCGGTGCAGAGCCCAGTACACGGCCTGGGGGAGCTGTGGAGGTGCTCGTTTCTTTGCCGCAGAGGTTGCCCATCTCTAATAGCCGGTTAGTCTGTGACTTAACTATAGAGAAACAGTGAAACTTCGGTGGATCGAGTATACATACATAATGACTAACGACCGTGAATGAATGGAGGTAGAGCTTCAGATGGGTTCAGAGCCGCGTGTTCCAATACCAAGCAGCAGGCCAATCGGCTGTTGTAGTTGTCGTTGTCGCCAAGTCGCACCTCTAAGCCTACCTACATGTACTTACTACATGGAGTACGAACCAGGCTACTCCGGCAAGATCAACGGTTGCCTGTATCACGCACGGCAAATACAGACAGTATCACAAATCAGTACAGTGTCTACAGTGACACCAAGCATACCGCCAAAACTCGATAAATTGGCTATCTCCGGCCAGAGATTATCTCTTTAACGATTGGTTGAAAGCTATAGATCAGCCTCAGAAGTGTCCATTAGTAGTAATTTTGATCTTGCACGTATAGCCAATTTCTCGAGTTTTGGTGGTACATAAATCTTACCTTATATGCAACCCACGAGTTTCAAAAACTTTATCTGATCCTATATGCTTGCAATGGACAATGCTCTCCCCACTGTAGGTACTCTAGAGTATGTATGTATGTAAATACATAATCAATGCGCTCAAACACCACCTTGCGTAATTCCCATTATGAGTGGCTACTCGACTCTTGAGATTGTACCCATGAAACCAACCCCACAAAGCGGGGGGACCTTTTTGACCCGCAGGTGTGTAGTTAATTTTGTGACGGTGGGTGGTTTAGAGCTCTCTATCTAGCTGCGGACCAGATTTAGATGTGGTCTTGACATGAATGCGGCGTAACGGCATAACATACGTACTCTACCCAAAGAAGAGAACCACTGGCCCTTTATTTTTAGGCACTAATTCTATGCCAGTACAGCTTGTGATAAGATTATTGTAGAAATATGGGAGGAACCCTATTGGCTTGACCAGCCATACAAACCCTGTTTTTAGACCCCTGTTTCTACAATAATTTTACCTCTCGCTGTAGACCAACAGTCGGCCTGTGTTTTGCTTTTGGCAGGTTGTCTCGTGGGATCATTGGCCCTATCCGCATCATCAAAAGCTCGAGCCCGGAGTTGAAGTTTTAAATCTCAAGCAACCTTTTTGGGAAAATATAACCCAAGTACATGATTGACGTATTGTGTAATCAGGCCATCAGGCCCAGGAACAGCTGACTACAGTTAGGAAAACATATCACAAGCTGGCTCGAGTCAAGCTGACCTCGTGCTTGTAAGAGCACAAGTTATGAGCTTGAACTGGCTCAAGCCAACAACTACGTAGGACTAGATACACGTTTGTTTGTTGGCAACCTTAGGGCCATAACTGCGTCATATATCGAAGTATAAAGAGGATTGGGTCCAATCGGACTGTACACATATGCCTTGTAAACAATGGGCGAATGCGCAAGGCGTTTTGTATAAACTGAAAGGAAGATAGAGATAAATCAAATTCCAAAGAAAAGAAAAGAAAAGAAAAGAAAAGAAAAGAAGAGAAGAGAAGAGAAACGCCAGCGAATCCTGCTTCCAGCCCGGAAACCCCCACCATCAACCTGCAAGAGGAATGCAAGGGAACAAAAACACTTGAAATGGTAGAAACATAGTACAACCCACCCAGTATATTCGTGGGGGGGGAGGGGGTGGTAGCGTTACTGATACATGGCAGAACACACCATCCACGATGATCCAAGCTTCTTCTAACTTCTGAAATGAAATTCGTTAAATTCCCGATGAGATAACTGATAATGGGACATATAAAAGAAGCGGTGATAAGTGCACTGATGGAGCAAATCAGATATAATCAACGGAACTCGTAAGTAGGAAATAACCGTTTTTGAGGTCTAAGATTAAGCTCTTGATAGGGCTGACTTTTGGGATCGTAGTAAAATCCTTGTATCTGTCCGTTTGATCTGCGGAGCGACAGGAAATAAAAACCTCCTATTGTAAGTACCCCAACGTCAGGAGAGGTTTGTGGCGAGATGAAACATTTTTCTGCAGGTGACAACGCCATGAATAGTAAGCTCAGCCATATAAAATCTTGATAAATGTTTGATATGGGAAAGATAAGGGAAAAAGAAAAGGAGGAAAGAGATCACGATCAATATGAGCCCAAGAGTTTCAAGTATCTCACCTTTCCATCTCATGAACACCCAATTATCAGTGAGATTCTTCATGAACTGCTTAGAAACCAAACTCTTCACGAGATCTTCATTGCTTAATTGGCAGAATGGCTCCAACTTCCTCCAGTTGCTTGCGTCATCCTTGATGCTACTTGGAAAGTTAAAGGTTTGCAAACTATGCGTCTTGAAATCAATAATTTCACCCTCTAGGTACGTCGTAATGCTTGTCTTTGTTGCAGCACCAGGTGTTTGAAAGTCTGTGAATGCTTCCATAGTTCCAGCTGTAATCATCATGAAAATAGTTATCCCATGGTTAGATTATAGTAACGTTCCTTTTTGGAAAGTGGCATTTGCTTACTCAGACGTAGCTGCGAGTAATCTATGCTAGATATGATCACTTTGACTGTCCAGTGGTGTGGACTACTATTACTATAATACGATGATGCGCTACCAGATTCCCTGTGGGGATCATCTTGATAAGATATTGCGGCAGTAGTTGTATTCGATGGCAAAGATGCCGAAGACGAATCCGATGATATGGCGGGACGTGAGGGGGGCACAGCAGAAACTATCGGGGTTGTTTGGGAGCCCCAAAATACACCACCAACTTTAAGCCACGAGGTTTCGGCAACATTTATGAATTGGGTGTCCAGTAAGAGATCATCATACATGGATTTATCTCTAATAATCTCAAGCCAGTCATCGCCACGGCTGAAGAAGCCTGCTTTGACGGCAAGACACAAACTTTCATCACTGTTGCTACTGAATCGAAGCTTTGCCAGATACCCAAGAGCTTCCTCAAGTTCGTAGGAGGATGAGGGGGCTGTACTTTGATCCCTGTAATTTTCGTCTCGAGCCCTAAGCGGGCGAGAGCGAGGCACTACCTCAGCATCTGTCTCAGAGCGGGAGCGGGATAGGTCCTCCCTTCGTTCTCGCACGTGTTCCCTATCCCAATTCCAGCCATGCCACGGGGGCCGTGAGCGCAATAGAAGACGTGAATTCTGCCTTTGGGGTTGCGTGAGAGTTCTGAATGGTGAAAGTACTTGAGGACCAAACAAAGTTTCATACATTCGGACATCGTTATCGAGATTTCGGTATGCCCGAGTGAGCGGTCCAGGAACTGCAGAAGGCGGTGGACTGTCGGCCCGGTATCGTAAAAGATCTCTTAGCATCTCATCGTGTGGTTCACCTCCATCAATCATGGGCGGGAGTGGGAGTGAGCGGCTCTCATATTCATCCTCTGGCGGTGTAGCTGGAGCCCAATCATATAGTGACTGCCTCTGCCCGGGTCTCCATAAAGGTATTCGGGGCCCATATGATCTTTCTGTCAATGATAGCTGCCGAGGATCATTATCTCGCAGAGACTGGCGCAGGCGTGCAGAACCAGACACTCTTCTTATTCGATCATCACTACTGCCAGGACCCAGCTGGTCCACAGATGCCCGATGTGGTCGAAGCTGTGACTGACCATACAATCCTCTAGCTCTAATTCGAAGATTTTCCTCGGTATCCATGACTGGGGGAGCTTGGGCGACAGACTGCAGAAGGGGTGAAGGAACGATGGTAGAGGTGAACATGCGGTTCGGCAGACTATCCGGGGTATCTTCAGGCAGGAGGGGAGCACGGTACGGGGAGATGGATGGAGGACCCTGGAAACTAGGGTCAGCGCAGCTCCCAGGAAAAGTGATCACTACATGAGATTCCGAGCATGAATTATGGTGTTCTTACGGATGGTGGGTTTTCTGGAGGAGCCATCCTGCAGGTGGATAAAGAACACGACGGGTGACGGTTTCAACCAAGGAGAGCTGTAGAGATGATCTCTAACACAGAGTACGGGTTCTTTATTGTTCTCTAAGTTTCTTTACTTGGTACCCTCTCTTTCTTTGCGAGGGCCGATATAAACAAATGGGAGGACGAAGCCGAGTTCAGGCCTGATATGAAGGAAGATAAGAGGACGAGATGGACGTTTACTCTTCCTATTTTGGGGGGGGGGGGGGTATGAGCGGGGGCTGTGGTTGTCACGATATGAACAACAACAGTCGTGATCATCTCTCCCCAATACTCCCATGCTATCTGCCTTGTTCATTTTCACGATTATTCTAAGGAGCAATGCGGACCAAGACAGCTCTACCACCGATTTTCAGATACACATTTTAGCATACATTTGCGGGGGTAAGGTATGTGCAGCTACATACAGAAAACGATCGTGCCAATCTTGGTCTGCGGATCGCTGGATTTCGAATTTGCGACATCACTCGCAGTTCCTGAAGTCAATCAATTGTGGTGGCCCCATAGAGGCCTGGCTGTTAGTTTTGGCTAATCAAATTTGACCATTCGTTGGTGGCACAATTCAGTGAGATGCAGTAGTGTGTTATTCTGTAGACTGCTCGGTAGCGTACCACGAGTAACTCACAGTCGAGAAACCTGTACTCTAGAGGACCGCAGGTGCTGCTGTTAGACTGCCTACATGTGGATAGAGTTGCCCTGCCTGGGTCCCTGGTAAAACCAACTCTCTGAAGCATTGTGTGCATTAGCATGCTGTCTCGGATAGCCCTACTGCTCGGAACGTCTCCTCATCCTTCTATCAACCCCCAATAATCTTCATGGCCCTTTGTCAATTGCGCAACATATACGACAATAGCTACATGTATTCTACTATTTCCATCCATACAACCATCCATACTGTACCGTCGTCTCTCATCCTACTCACTCCCCGATCCTTTGCTGTTTCCACATCCTAACATGCCGTGCCTCCGCATTCACCATCAGATACATCTCTGTTTCTTTGGGGCACCAATCGTTTAGCTTATTGGCCATGTACTTCCAATACATTACCCGGTAGTTCTTCTTCCCCTCCCCGCCTCGTTCTTAACACATGCAGTCTCTTTTCATCCATTTCCCGAGAATTTGATGTTCGTACTGGTATCATTTTCCTGTTTCTGTAGCCCTGATTGCTATCTCCGAGGTTTCTTTAAAAAATCTTATAATTCCATACCTCTTATTTTCTCTGTGGAAGTTGATCCTTTGCACCTGAAATAATATGGTTTTTGTCTTGATTTCTCTCGGTGTTTTTGCCACATGATATTATCACCTCGGTGGCTTGCTACTGTGGGCACAACTGGTGATTAAACGTGTAGGCAAACGAGAGGTATCGGAATATCTCAATACGGCCCGAGTGCCAGGAAATAATGTTCCGTTTATGCATACTCTGTCCGGGTTGTTCTCGTATTCTATCGCTTTCAACTTGGGGAAGCTATACCTGATGCTTTTAGCACCTGTTAAATCTGGCTACTGCTCAGCGTGCTTCTCGAACTAAAATCCCTGCCATCCCGCTTAAGCGCGATTCTTTTATTCGCTTCGGGTGTTGTGGTATCTGATTATCGATAATGAGCTCTCTTTTTTTCCCCGGCGCATATGTGACGCACAGCTTAGCTTCTGCACCCTGCACGTTCGCCAGACAGGTGGGTACAGAGAGTACTGGCTTCCGGGGATTTGAGGGGGAAAAGAAAGCACGGAGAAGGTAGCGATTGAAAGGGGCCAAGAACCTCTCCCCCTCATATAATTGGGGAACTGTAATAATAGCAAACGACTTTCGAGCAGAGAAAAGAAACATCACCACATTTCAGATTGCACAACATCCACGATGTCAAACAACTGTTTTTGGACCATTTCAAAAGCAAAACAACCAATATACAACTGCAGTTATTTCGAAAGCTCAGATGAAAAATCGTCATCTCCTGTACCACCAGTGCCCGCTTTACACAAAGTTCAATGAATTGGGTATTCCGCAATTGACGCCGCAGAAGCTTTGATTAAGACGGTTTTAGAGCTACTATCGATTGCAATCGTTGTACTTGCATGCATAGTCTAGAGTCGGATAACGGAGAAGTCAATCTATGATATGTCATTCTTGACGTTCCAATTGATCGTGTTAAAGCAAAACAGGGAATTAGTAAAGGCGTCTACTGCATTGGAAATCACCGCCCTGGTGAGCTTGATCAGTTCGGGACGGGGGATCTCGAACAAATTGATCTTGGCAACTGAACCAGAAACAAAATATCTCTCTAGAGAATTCCATACTACATGTATGTGTTGGCACTCCCCCCCCAAATCTATATATCTTTGGCTTCTCTCTCTCTGTTTTCTCTCTTCATCAACTCACGAAACTCACACTACAAATATTATATTCTTGCCAAAATCGCTTCCTTATTCATACCATTCAAACTCAACTTGCAGATATGGCCAAAATCACTTCTATTGAATACTTTCGTGTTTTGCCCCGCTGGTTATTCGTTAAGGTTACCAGCGAGGACGGTCATTATGGTTGGGGAGAGTCAACCTTGGAAGGGCATACTGAAGCAATCGAAGGTAGCCTCGATGAATTGATCTTGAGATTTGTGGGCTATGAAGCTGAGTAGGTTTTTCCCTTTGAAATCTTATTTAATTATGCTTCATGGGCGCGCATCATTTCATGCTAGATCCCGTAAATCATGGCATAAGAACCAGCTCTTTGAATTATACCGCTGCACAAAAATCAGTTTTAATCTGACGCTTTCTTATACAGTGATATTGAGCACATCTGGCAGACTGCCTGGAGATTGGGATTTTATCGTGGTGGTGCTGTTTTTATGTCTGCTATCTCTGGGATTGACATTGCCTTATGGGACTTGAAAGGTATGCCACAGAATATTTCTTGCCTTTTCTGTAATTCCGCCATTTAAAACGACGTTCGACGTTTGTTCCATCATTGTGCATCCCACGTCGCAGTCTTGGCTAGATTTGCCGATCTCATTAAAGACGCGGGGGTCACACTTGGTGAGGCTGAGCGTGGGGTCATCCCCGGATCGACGCACCCGCATGAATCGATCGGAGAATTACCGTTGGAGTGATCACTCATGACTGACCTGACGTTTGATACAGCCAGGAAGCTTGGCGTCCCTATTTACTCGCTCCTTGGAGGAAAGGTTAGGAACAAGGTCGCAGTCTATGCCTGGATTGGAGGAGACCGTCCTGGAGATGTCGAAGAGCAAGCGTGAGTAATCTTCGATTTCTATCTATGCCAACTATCCTAGGATTTTTCCCCTCCAAAGAAAAGAAAAAAGGAAGGCATCCATTAAAAGTTTTCTGGCTAACCCTAAGTTATTTTTGGTTTTTAGCAACAAGCGCAAGGCTCAGGGATTCACAACTATCAAAATGAACGCAACCGAGGACTTGGGCTGGTTGGACTCCCCATCCGCGTTGAACGCTTCTGTCGAGCGTCTGAAGGCTGTTAAAGCTGTCGGTCTCGATGCCGGTCTTGATTTTCACGGCCGTATCCACAAACCGATGGCCAAACAACTTGCGAAGCTCTTGGAGCCCCATCAGCCACTCTTTATTGAGGAGCCATTGCTTTCTGAGCACCCCGAAGCCATCAAGCACTTTTCTCAGCAGACCACCATCCCCATCGCTCTCGGTGAACGTCTTTACAACAGATGGGATATCAAGCCATTCCTTGAGTCATCCTCGATCGATATACTTCAACCCGATGTCTCTCATTGCGGCGGAATCTCTGAAATTCGTCGTATCGCAGCTATGTGCGAAGCCTACGACGTTGGTGTAGCCCCACATTGCCCTTTGGGACCAATTTCCTTGGCCGCCTCGATTCAAGTTGCTATGGCTATTCCCAACTTCGTCATACAAGAGATGTCTTTGGGCATTCACTACAACAAGATGACCCCCGCAGGCGCTGGTACCTGGGACTTGAACAGTTACCTTAAAGACACATCAGTTTTTGAAGTCAACGAAGGATATGTTAAGGGCCTTACAGGCGTAGGCTTGGGCATCGAGGTTGATGAAGCGTTGATCAGGAAGGTTTCTACCGAGTGCAAAACTGCCTGGAGATGTCTTGAGTTCCACGGCCCCGACGGTGCTATCAGAGAATGGTAGAAACACCTTTTGCAAAAGGTGCATGCTATTTCTGTTCTTGATGCGGGTCGTGTGATGTAACAGGTTTACTCTTCATTTTTTCTTTACTCATTCAAGTATGATGGTCCCGATGTCGATACCAGAGTGGTGAATTTGTCCTAGGTGTATGCACTTTTAAGTTTGTAGCCAATTTAAATTGATCTTTTACCTTGCATCTGATATTTCTTGTCAATTTCAACCCAAGTATATATGATGATTATAACTTAAGTGCCGGATCCATTGAAAGTAAAGGGATTATCAGTTTACCTTCACCGTAGTAAAGGACAATGGCATAGAGTACGATCAACTGCAGGTTAATGAGATAGTCGCTCACAATTAATGTAACGGTATTGACACGCGGGTATTCCGATAGTTTTCACCATTAATCGGGGATCTCCAGATCGTAATAACAGCCCTGTTGTCTGTGTTGGGCTCTGAGCCACCAGTATCCGTAGTTTGCGTACATGTAGTACTAGTAGTGGCACACCTCACGGCCGCGAGTTGTGCTCTCTCTTTGGATTTTGGATATCAAATAATTATTGGAGGCCTTCAATGGGGGGCTTCGCCAGGGCCTTCGGCCCCGTCCTCAGTACTGTATGTACATAGGTACTTTGATGTGTGGTGCTTACTAAGAACCCTGTAGCTGTCAGCCAATCAAATTAAATTCTCAAGCGTTTCGAAAAACTATATTTCAGTCCATAGGAGAAATGTGACAGTTAAAATTCTACTGCATTAGCTAGCCATAGAATTGCTAGTTCCAGCAAATCAGAGCTTCAGGATATCTTTGTGTATGTGGTTGGAATGGACGGTACTAGACCAGTGAAGTAACAACATCAAGTATCAGTTCAATCAATCATGACATGACGTGGATCGATTCTGGAAGTGCTACTCCATGCTCTCAAAATCAGATAAGCGACCAGATATCTACCCCACCCATAAGTACATGTAGCTCCGGCTTGCTTCACGCACGTCATTCTTGCGATGAGCTTTGTCCAGGTGCGGTTGCGAAGATTGGGCCGTGTTTCTGCAGCAAAATCTACCGGCGATGTGGCCTGCAGCTATGGGTGGGCATTTGTGTTGAACAACGCAACCCATGCATAAACTTATAGGTGCCTGTCTGTACCTTTCCAATTTCAACCATTCATCCGCAGCAATACCATATCAGAGTGGGGGATCTCTTCTCAAAAGCAGAGACGTCCGTGGGGTTTTGAAATGTGTTAGATACTCTGATAGTCCCCCTATTTCAATCCTCAATTTAATTGGAAAATTCTCGAATGATCTAGGAATAAGAAGCATAACTCTGGTTAGACCAGAATCAAACACACATTCCAACGTATCTGCGAATTGGTTCTACAGCGGTAAACGCGGAACGCACAAAAAAATCTGGTTTGATCTCTCGACTCGAGCTTCCTCAGAGTCTTGGCAGTTGGTTTGCGGCTGGGCAGCACAGAACTCGGATTGCCAAGTAAGGGTATGTACTCTACTCTCGTTGCACATCTGTTTGGAAAATAAATAAAAGGATCTCATAGGTAGGGTAGAAACTAGTAGCCCCACAGGTACCGTTACTCCGCCTAGGTTGGCCTCAGCCAGACCTAAACTGGCCTTGCAACGCGTGTTGCGATCCGGCATATCGAGTTGCGACTGTACTCGCTATCAACCATAAGAACCTGAAAATGCGAGTGATGGAGACAGGGATAATTGGTGTGGAGAATTGTTTTGGTCCATACAAATTATCCTTGTCATCGGCACCTGCATTTTCAGGTTCTTATGGTTGATAGCGAGTAGATACAGGAATAACCACTTACCCATTGGTCAAGGCAATCAAAAGTTACATGTACCGAGGGTGTGTGTGCACTTTAAATACCGCCAAAACTCGAAAAATTGGCTATCTCCGGACCAGGATTCAGGTGACGAATTGCATGCGGGAAGTCAATTTTGGGCAAAAACGAGTGATTCTTCATGTTTCGGCGCGCTTTTAATATGAGTGTAACTACTCGTAATTTCACAGCGTTTGTGAACACGACCACTATTGCATGCCATACAAAAAAGGTTGTCTTGGAGGTTTTTGTGTGTGTATGCAATAGAGGTCATGTTCACAAATGCTGTGAAATTACGAGTAAGCCACCGCGCCCCCGTACCACTTCACAACCCTGTCCGGAGATAGCCAATTTTTCGAGTTTTGGCGGTACCGATACGCCTTGGATTTTGCATGGAAACTGCCCATAGCAACCAAAAAGCAGCCAATGAATTTTGGTCTGGGCCTGAAATTTATATGGAGGAAAAAAAATACCGACATTTTAATATCTATGTTCACTTAAAAGTCCAAATATTTCCCTTTCCCACAGCTCCATCTGGGCATTGATTCGAAGTTATCAAAGAAGTTTTGGTGAAGTTCGAAAAGAACAGCAGTGGAAAAAGGGGATGGAAGTTGCGTTGTAAAAGCTGCAACACACACAATTCAAATACCCTCTTGGCCGCCAAGTGTCATTTTTATTTGAATCGACCAATAGCAGACCTCTCAGCCCAAAAGGGGGTTCTCATTACTTACCCTTAACCCGGTACGCTTTGGGTCTGTTGGATTGAGGCTCAACCAATCCGAAGCCTAGTATTCCAGTCTAGTTCGATTTATAGTACATGCATCGACAGGTAATAAGTGATGGAACGCCCTGAGATTCAGTTACACCTACAAAACACCGTATTTTGATCACTTAGTACCTACCGCTATGCTGGTTTTGAGTTGAACGCTACTAAGATACGGTGTTTGCAGATAACTATATCTCAGAGCGTTCTATCACTTATTACCTAGTACCTGTCGCTTTACATAGATCCGAAATTCCTGTCCCTATATCCCCTGCAAAATCTCGTGCATACATGTATGTACACCCGTGTCTAACTAATTCCCGGAGCCCCCCCTCCCATATGGTAACGAGACTCCCACGTCTCAATTAACCACAACCAAAGTGGACTCTCATACATGATTGAACAGGATAGCTAAAGAGAGAATGCAGAATAAGAATATCTCACAACAAGTAGTGAAAGAACATTACTCTGTATCTTTGGTCCCCGCTTTTGGAAGCCTAATTTAATTATACTTGTATGCAACGATAATACAAAACCATTCATTCAATCAACCTGAAAATATCTATATAGGAAATAGAGAGTATGCTTATTTTACCCGAACCCACACCGTATATAGCCATCTGGTTGTTGTTCAGTTTCGAAAAGTTGACCCCGTTGCTATGTGGGCTGGCTCCGGGAATTAGTTAGACACGGCTGTACATATATCGATCATGTGTAAATTGGGAAACGTCCGGTAAACATCTTGCTGCGTTAGCACATGTACTCGCGGTGCCGAAAAGTCCTCGGGTCATGTGACAAAACTAAGCAGAGATAGGAGCGAGATTAGCTATAATTGGTTTCACGTGACCCGAGCACTTTTCAGCACTGCCATATATTTCGTAGGATGCTGCCTGTATAGAACACGCCAATGCATGAGAGAGATTTTGCAGTGTCTCATTTGCCCAAGGGATAGCTTCTCTACCTAGTGTAAGTCAAAGTAGGTATAAACTGATATGCCCTTCGCCACTCTCTAGATGGTGGATCTCCTTAATAACCCTTAGGCAAGAAAAAGTAATTATGTAGCCTTACTATCAGATCCTGTTATCTCTCTTATTAAATAATAGATCCCCCATACAACTCTAATTCCTCTACTATAGGAGGGTCAGCATGCCAGCTTAAGAGATAGTTAGAGGTGAGCGGGAATAACGTTTTAGACCGGGTACCGTGTCAGACCTAGGGCCCGTTTCGGACAACCCAATAATTTATATTATTAGCGATAATCTGACGGATTATCGTCCTTCGGATTATCACAATAATCTATGCTGTTCGTGCAGTTGAATAGTCCAACATTCGGAACTCCCGATTATCCCAATAATCCGCCAAGAAAACAATCACCTTCAGGGGTAATTATCTCACACAACACAGATACCCTGAGAGAATAATGCTATCCGGACATGCAGATTATCTACAGATTATGAGTATTATGATTGTCATTTTCGCTACCTGATAATCCAGTCTGTCCAATAATTCGAAGAAATAATTTAAGGTTGTCCGAACGGGCCCTAAGTATGGGGATTTCTGCTGTCAAAGCTATCTCCACCACCTCTTGAGATATTTACTACTAGATTTTTAAGAAATGAATCAAACTTAAAATCACGTGCATTTGAATAGTTTCCAGATGAACTATCCTCTATTATGGTGTTGTAGTACTGGGTCGAAAACATTAGTACTAGCCCCGGAAGCAGCCTTTTCCTGGACTCCAATTGGCCAACCGAATCAGAGTAAGAAAATCGGGCAAGTACATATCCGCCCTGAAGAAGATCATTGGTTGGAGGCCTGAACTGATCCTATCTAAGGAACTACGAGTGCTACCTCGATTGCCTTCAGCCAATACATTTTTGGGGTAGGGAGTACGAGTAGGTACTCCCGCTCACCCTCTACTCGCAATGTCCTGACGTTTTTGAACTGGGCCACTATTGCATACACCAAAAATCCGAAGCTTGGCGTACTCTTGTATGGTATGCGTCCAAAAACGTCAGGACATTGCGAGTATAAGGAGATCCGCCATATCACCACGTGACCGAAATTCAAGTCGGCATCGCTAGTAGTGGGGTTAGACCGGATTGATGACCCAATAAGCCCACGCTTCTTCCCGCGCGCTAGAGCGGGAACCAATCTACTCTAGAGTACATACATGTATGTTTACCCAGGGCTTAAGGCAACCCATGCCATATTGCCATATTGATGATTACTTTAAACATTACTAGGGCACTAATAATAAAGTTGGGGCGAACCATACATTCTGATGTACAGAAATGCTACATTTCGTGGAGAGTCCTTACATCCATGTATGTACATATAGGTACAGTATAGGACAAGCCAGAAGACAAGGGTCGTGATAAAATTGGCAGCCTGAACAGCGTAAGGGATATCGAGCATTATTCCATCTTTTAAACCGCACTACATCGCAAAAACAAGATATTCAACACTCTCCGCTCAGTTGACCCTTTAACTCCCCTTTTCTTATCATTATGAGTGAACCCCATCAAAATGCCGATTTCCTGGACAACTGGATCAAAACCCAAGCCCTCAAGTATGCGTTCAACGAGAAAACGAAAGGCTTCGTCGGTAAGAAAATCATTCGAGAACGCCTCATCAGCACAATCCCACGAGAATTTATTGCACGTGGCATTACAAAGGACAGAGTGGGCCTCCGACTTACCGAAATGTTGGCGAGCGATTTGACTCAAGCATTGGTTCTGGAGTGTGATGAAAAACGTATCAAATCCAACGAATTTGATTCCAATGCTTTGGCAGCTAGCGGCTCGTCACATTACAATCTTTACGGCAGTGATGGCGGTTTGCAAAACGGCAAGGAGCCGAAAACCCCAACAGTTGACGCTGAGGTTAAGGGTGACATGCATAGGGGAGTAGAAGTCCCAACAACCGCATCAAGCCCTGTCCTTTCAGTTGTCAATGTCGATCCTGTTATTGCAGAATTTGTGGCAGGAAAGTCCTCTCAAGCTCGACCAAAGTTTTCCACAATGCACGCCGCAGCACAAAACCCAAATGATATATTTTCTCGAGGAGGAAGTTCAACCCCTGCAAGTAGAAGTCCAGCCTCATCAATTGCCCCAGTGGTGGCCCCACCATTACCTTCAGACCTCGAAATTCCGTCTCTGCCATTCAAGCAACAACATCGGATTCTTACCGCTCTACAAAGCATTCTCGAATGTGCCTGCTATGATTTTGCGCGAAAGCACTACCCCAACTTGCTTGTTCGGAAACATTGGGACTGCCCTGAAGCAGGTGAAATAACCCAATGGGCTCGGAATATAGCATTCGAATTCCGAAAGGACCCTATCAATACTAAGGGGACGAGAGATGTAGAGGTTTTTATCTCAACATTGAAAAGTACCGATGAAATTAGGAACGCGGCGGTGCACCGTATTCCAGTCACGGGAGAAGATATCCAAAGGTTTATCGAGAGCTCTAGAGCCGTTACGAGTATGCTTGGTGACAAGAGACGGAAGCGGGAAATTGATAGGATCGGTGGGATTATGGAAACAAATGTTAGGCTTGTGTCGGAGTTGCGGAGAGAAAAGGACGACAAGCTGAGAGCTGAACTGGAGAAGTTGGAAGAGTGGAAGAGAATCATTGAACTCAGGGAGATGAGAGCGATCAGACAAGCTGATCAACAAGAAGAGAAGATAGAGGATTCGTTCCGTGAAGAGATTGAGCGAGCTCTGGATTTGTTAGAAACCAAGGAAGATGGTGCAGATGTTGAGAGTGATGGTAGCGAGAAGGAGCCGGGGGGGGCCCGCTCAGAGCGAGTAGAAAATTCAACCCCGGATCATCAGGATGAAGAGCACTTCCATGAGTCAGAAATTTGGCCTGTAGTTGAGGTAGATGATGGCTATAGTGGTGCTTAGTCAGTAGGTCCGCTACATAGATCGTTGGTTGAAAGTATTTTTGAAGTTTAATGGATGAGCTATAGTGACCGATCTACTTATATATGTGCCCTACTTGCCTCGAAACTCTCTTCTGATAACTTTAATGGCCTGGGGACCAGCGTTGATATCTCTACGGCATGTTCAAGTTGTAGATGATAGGCTTCAGTTTTATCCTCCACAATATACATTTGCATTTATCATCGTTCTTTTTCCCTTAATTACATGTATTATCTCTTCTATTTGTCACGAATATCCGTCACTGGAATCAAAGCTATCGCTTTTTATCCTGGAGCAACACAACATCAATACCACTCGAAAGGTGAAGTCCTATCTACAAAGCCCTGGAGTCCACTTCAGAGTTGATCAATCATTGTCCTCCTTGGTTCATGGGATACATTTATCGATTTCACTCCTCCAAGAATACACGTAACAGTCAGGTACTTGTAATGATGACAGTTATATAATATCATCCCAACCCTTGTCCCGAGTCAGCAGAGTTTATGAGATTACTTTAGCTATCACATCTACGCCGGTGCTTAATTTAACGCACTTCAATCCTTCGGAACTTCACTAAACATCATGCAATGGAGCCCAGTATACATTGTGATGTTTTAAATTGCCTAAAACGATTTGTTACATACTCACGAAGCCATAGACTTGGGCTAAATACTTCAACATAGTAGATCGACGCAAGGAAGAATTAGGTCGGTGCATAGACATTTAGGGAAGTGATTCAATAGGCGCGATTTAAAATCTATTGCATGATGAGGAGCAGCGCAATATGTAATTTATTGTCCAAATATCCATCCGACATTGCTCAAGTCCATCATGTACTTGTCATCTGCTCATATTCGATGCTAGCGTAGATAAAAGGTCCAAGGCCCTTGAAATCATTCTCCCTCTCTGCCACCGAGATATAGTACTAAATCCAGTGATGTTAGTATCAACGCCATCATTTCAATCTTAGAGATGAAAGAGTCAACGAACCTCGAACGTTCCATTACTACCCAAACTTCCTACGTTTACTGTTCCTTCCCAATTCAATAGTCCATTACTATCTTCGACTACATAGTCCGAAAGCAACAACTTATACGCCTTTTCTGCTATCGGAAAGTAATCCGCTTTGCTAATATAACCCTTGCGAATCCCCTTCAACATTGCGTAGACAAACATTGCTGTCCCACTGGTCTCAATATAATTACCAGCATGTCCTGGCCACGGTTCAGACATTACCAACCACCATCCTCCTGTCGTCGGGTCTGCTGCTGCTTTAACCCCAGCAACAGCTCTGATGAAGTAGTTCTTCAACGTAGTCGCCCCCGCATGCGACGCCGGGAAGTAATCAAGCACGTCCAAAAGTGCCATCAAATACCACCCCAAAGCCCTATCCCAGACTTCTGGGCATTCGCCAGTTATGGGATCAGCCCATACAGCTACCTTAGACTCGTCGTAGCCGTGCTTCAGGAGGCTGTTTGTGGAGTTGCGGGTGTACTTTTCGATGAGGTCGAACTGCTTGATGATATCATTATAGGCGGTGGTGTTTGTGGGCTGGAAGAAGCTGGTGTATTGGGCGTAGAACGGGGCCTGCATGTAGAGCCCGTCGAGCCACATTTGGTTGGGATAAGTGGAGCGGTGCCAGAAACCACCTGGAGGATAGTCAGTTTCGCTTGAGCTCAATGGGGTTTCTTTGCGATATATTTACCTTCTTTGTTGCGTGTATGGGTCTGGAGCTGGAGACGTAAGGTGTCTGCTGCAGTCTTGTACTTTGCGGTCCCCGTCTTCATATACCTGTTTCCGTAGCTTTGTAAATAACTTGTTTATAGCGATATAATATTTATCCCATCAAGGAATATATATTTATAAAAAAAACCTACATATAGATAAACTCGGGTCCCAATCTCACATCATCGAGAGTATAATAATCGAGTCTATAGTCCAATAATGTTCCCGCCGAGTTCATGATATTATCAACTCCCGTCTTCAAATAGCTGAGGTAAGTTGCATTTCCAGTAACATTATAGACCATCTCGAGAGCGCGTTCAAAAACAGCATGGTCATAAGTCATGAGGACGCTCCCCGCTGCGTCTTTCCCAAGAGGGGTTTTACGAGCAATAACAGAGTCTGCCATCCATTGTGAATACGGCTTTGCTCCAAGAACGAGTGAAAGGGGAAGAGTTGAAGCTCCCAGGATTATTGCTGCCGTAAAACTTCTCATCTTGAAATATCAATTTGTCTCCGTAAATAAATAAAAAGCCAGCTTGAGGTTTCTCAAAAGGAAAAAAGAAAAAGAAAAAACTGACATATTACACCTCTCTTATAGGTAGGCTTTAGACCCTCCTTCAATGGGGACTTTCGATGGATGAATTCACCGGGTACGCCGTTTCTTCGGCCTATTTGACCCCGTAGTATGTCACCGTTGTGTGTGCATATGTCTAAAAAGAAACACGTTTGTACAACGAGAGGATCGACTGCCGCCGGAGTTTTGTCGATATCGGATACATCGACTGGGATCAGCGGTCCCAGGTGTACGGAAGCTCGCCCGAAAGTACCTGTAATGTCCCACTGATAGCGATCAGGACACATCTCGATGGCAGTTTAACTTAAAGTTTATACATCCTCCTTATCAAGGGCGTTTGGGCCTTGCAGGGAAGTTGTATGTACGGATGGAATACCTTTTTTTATATTGAGTTGTCAGAGCCAGGATGCCAAATGTCCAGAGCAGTACTGGGGGTGGAGACAAAAACAGATTAGAGTACGTGCAGCGAGCGGTTGCTTTGGGCATCTGCGGTAATAATTCCGACATACTCGCAACGACATCCGACCATTTAATGAACGCACGAGTATGTCCTGAGGTAAATGCACAAAACTGTATGTATTGCCTAGTCACCATTCCACTGAGCTCATGCATGATCTGTATATGATTAGTCCGTTAGCTTCATGAATTCACTTCTCCAATGTCCCCTGATGCTTATAGTGCTGCACTGGCCCTGGTACAGAGTTGGATACTACAATATATGTATAAACAGCCCGAGTTAAAAAAGTCTCCGCGAGCTCGAGTGAACCTACGTAGATACATGTACATGTACTATATATTTTACTCATGAGTCAAATTCTCAGAAGTCTATTCCCAAATCTTAGTCTCGAACTACGGCCTGCGAGATTACTTTGGTGGTCAAGCTACTTCTATATACAGGCTATTAAATTAATTCTTCAAAGCGCGGAGTAGCTCATGTGGATGACTAATGCCGGATGGAGAGGTGACGAGTGATCATGGATGCGTCAACGCTCCACACTATCGCCTGGTGGACCGAAACATGCTTAGAATCTGGTGCCGTGCATACATGTATTATAAGCTGGCGCTTAGATTGCCATATAGAGTAATATAAACAGTGAATTTTGGCGCCAAGACTGTCGAATCAGAGGAAATTTTTTATGTATTTAGCGGGAAATTGGACTACATGTATCCAATCAACATCTTGCTCGCAAGTAAGTACATCGGTGACTGAATAGCAAAACCTACAGTCTGTTACAAAGTTGTTGATCATAAACAGGTATTGTTGGTTGACAAAATTACCCGGACGCTGCGTGACAATTCAACGTCGCCTTGCAACATCAACCATAGCGGGAAAATCAAGAGATGGTATATCTGTGGATCACTTTACTTGTATTATCTCATGTTTTGGTATGGGCTTAATCACAAGTATTTGAAAGGTTGGCTGTTATATAGTCTATTTATTTAGCTGGGTGGTTGCGACCGTGTAGTGTCCAGTTAAGTTTGTCGACCAGCAAACATACAAGGCAAGGATTAACACTGCTATTCTTGGCGTGTACACAGAGATGGAGTGCTCTCTATATTAGGCAAATAGCGGCACGATGAAGTTTGATCGTTCTATAAGGTCGCAATAGTACGGTACGATTCATGTCACGATTGACGGTAACCAGTAATAGTAACGATTGATGGTCACGATGAGAGAGAAAAAGTGGAGAGGGAAATATTTTCGTATTTCTCAACTCTTGAACAAAAAAAAGAAAGGAAATATAACAGGAATGAAATGAATTTTTTCAACGCCCCAAGTATACAGAACACAGTGCATCTAGAACTCGTGGAACTATCTCTCACCATACCCAGCACACCATTTAACCCATTTATTTCTTGGCACCGGCCTTGACAGCGGCCTTGGTAACCTTTCCGGCCTTGTCAGCCTTGACAACGGACTTGATGACACCGACGGCAACGGTCTGTCTCATGTCACGGACAGCGAAACGACCGAGAGGAGGATACTCAGTGAAAGCCTCAACACACATGGGCTTGGAGGGAATCATCTTGACGATGGCGGCATCACCACCTATAGTTGATATATTAGTATCATAATCGATTAATTAAGAAGGAATAGATTAAGAAATAATAACTTACTCTTGATGAATTTGGGGGAGGTCTCAGTGGACTTTCCGGTACGACGGTCAATCTTCTCAAGAAGCTCAGCGAACTTGCAAGCAATGTGGGCGGTGTGGCAGTCGAGAACTGGGGCGTAACCATTTCCAACCTGACCAGGGTGGTTCATCAAGATGACCTGGGCGTTGAATGACTCAGCACCCTTGGGGGGGTCGTTCTTGGAGTCACCAGCAACGTTACCACGACGAATCTCCTTGACGGAGACGTTCTTGACGTTGAAACCAACGTTGTCACCGGGGAGACCCTCAGTAAGCTGCTCGTGGTGCATCTCGACGGACTTGACTTCAGTGGTCACACCAGCGGGGGCGAAAGTAACGACCATACCAGGCTTGATGACACCAGTCTCAACACGACCGACGGGAACCGTTCCAATACCACCAATCTTGTAGACATCCTGGAGGGGAAGACGGAGGGGCTTCTCAGTAGGACGCGTTGGGGGCTCAATGGAGTCAATAGCATCGAGGAGGGTCTTTCCGGAAGACTTTCCAGCCTTGGTCTCCTTCTCCCATCCCTTGTACCAGGGGCAGTTGCTGGAGGAATCAATCATGTTGTCACCTGGAAGACGGATGTCAGACAATGTTAAAATCGAGGAGAGAAAGCTTACTAACCGTTGAATCCAGAGATAGGAACGAAGGCAACAGACTTGGGGTTGTACCCAACCTTCTTGATAAAGTTGGAGGTTTCCTTGACAATTTCCTTGAAACGATCCTCAGACCACTTGGTGGTGTCCATCTTGTTGATAGCAACAATGAGCTGCTTAACACCAAGGGTGTAGGCGAGAAGAGCGTGCTCACGAGTCTGACCATCCTTGGAGATACCAGCCTCAAACTCACCAGTCTGTGTTGCGAAGTGATTAATAAATGTGACAAAATATAATGATATCATAAGAACTTACACCAGCCGCAATGATGAGAACGGCACAATCAGCCTGGGAAGTACCAGTGATCATGTTCTTGATGAAATCACGATGACCGGGGGCATCTAACAAAGAAACATTAGCGTTGTCTCGGAAAAATTCCAAATGGGACTAGCGGGGTAGATCTAGATACACAAATGATCAAAAAGATAAGGTGCGGGGTAAACCTACCAATGACGGTGACATAGTACTTAGGAGTCTCAAACTTCCAGAGAGCGATATCGATGGTGATACCACGCTCACGCTCGGCCTTCAATTTGTCCAAAACCCAGGCGTACTTGAAAGAGCCCTTTCCGAGTTCAGCAGCTTCCTTCTCGAACTTCTCGATGGTACGCTTATCAATACCACCGCACTATTGTCATGAGAAAAATCAGTTAGTGTTATAAACTATTTTTCCCTTTCATCAATGAATACAAACCTTGTAGATCAAGTGACCGGTAGTGGTGGACTTTCCGGAGTCGACGTGTCCGATGACAACGACGTTAATGTGAAGCTTTTCCTTTCTGTGAGCAGAATTGATGTTAGAATTGATTGTAAAATTTCAGTCTCATGAAGAGGCGGTGAACTTCCACAACCACAGCAAAACTGAATACCACGAATAGCTTCTGATAGCCTTTCATCACGAAATGAAGAAAAGTCATCAAAAACTACTAGCGGTGGTGATTTTGTTGTTGCCATAAAGATAAAGACCCACTGTTGTTCTCAAGAAACGAGACAAGAGAAAGGAATGAACTTACCCCATTATGAATGTGTGGATGTAAAAAAAGAAGTGTGTTTGTGTGAATTACTCAGAAGAACGTAGGTTTTGTTCGGTATGCTAAGAAAGAATGTTAGTAAATGTTGATGGGTGAAAAAGTTTTGGGGTAGGAGAGAGAAACTCACAGTGACAAGGAGGGGAGAAAAGAAAGAAGAGAGCTTCACAAATTCGTGTGGAAGATGGGAATTTAAAGGGAAGAGGGGTAGTCAGAGGGGTTGAGGCCCCGCCTCCGGTGGGCTTGGCATTTGTGACTGGGAGCCCTCAGTCCCCACGTAACTAAATTCAATTCCTTTTTTTTTTCTTTTTCTTTTTTTCTTCTTTTTTCTCTTTTTTTTTCTTCTTTGCCTGCCACTTGCCTTGCAACCAACGGCCTCCCTGTCCCTACTAGCTCCTTTGGGTAATGAAGTAAAAGTTACGCGGAGGGCGCAAGCGAAAAAGTGGATGATGGAGGGGTGATGAGGGGTAAAATTTGTGATTCGCCTTACCATATTTCAAGGTTTACTCGACCTACCGGCTTTGGAAACAGTAATAGATAAATCATTCTGCCATCAATATCAGATACAGGGAGGAGTAGACGTCCGTAATTGATACATCCAATGGATGGGCTGATATTCCAGGAATCAGCGAGCTAAAGTAATCATGTTGGAATTCCTTATCGTCATGCATACACGCCCTCGAGACTATCGAGATACATGTACATGTACAGCGGTGGGTTATAAGTCATCGGACGACCTAGCCACAATTTTGCCTGCAAACGCGTATTTTGGTGGCATTCCGTCTGATGACTTATTACCCATCGCTGTACAATACCTATGAAGCTCAATTCTTTGCTTCGTTAGAGCTGCTGCATGTTTTCGAGCCACATCTCCACGCCGGTGCCACCAGCATGCGGGTAGTAACGTCTATTCAAGGCTTTTAAGCGTGAACATCCGTGTGGTTTGATTATTCCTAGCAAGGTTGAGGCTTTATCAAACCTTCAAATACCTACATCATGTACTGTCATGAAACTCAGGCAGTACCGCCGGTAGACTCATACTGTACTCATCTGGCGTTGAGTAGAGTCATACCTGTTGGCGGTCTATAATAACATCCCTTCTTGGTCTCCAACACCAGCTGTTAGGGTCTCTTAGAGTTCAGTCAACGGGAACCCTGGCAACTGGCTACTTTGGTTAGCTTAGGTGCAGTCCCCGGCAGGGAGATTTGATAAAGTCCGAGTAAAACCTTCCGCTCAAGCTTAACCTACCTGAAGCGAGAAGCTTGTCTCGGGAAAGGCGTCCATACCTTGTGAATCGCCGCACCAACGATGCATAAATCGCTCCTGAAAAGAAGACACGGATATATATTCACCGTGCCGTTCAACGGTTTGTCCCTCGTGGGTATTTTTGAAGTTCAACAGGCGTGCCTCCACCCGGATTCTTGCCTCGAGTTTGACTGAGAAGCCCATAACGACTAATCACGTCAACTCAACTTCTGACATTACTTAAACCCTTATTAATCTCCCCATATCGATCAAGTGACCAAAGAGTCTACAACAGTCAACCCAACTCACAACATCTCACTCGTCCCCTCTTTGATGCAGTTTGGATTCAGCTTTTGTACATGAACAACGTCTTTATTCCATAAAACCAGATGTAACGCAATGCTTCCAAAAAAACTTCTTCAAAATGCAATTGATAGAGAAAAAACGATGTGGGAGAAACATGAGCGAAACAAAGACAGAACGCCAAATGGAAACAAAGAAAGACACGATGAACTCCCAAAACAAAGCGATATCAACAGAGTATTTTACAGTCAGTTGTCTGTGGTGAACCACGCTTCGTCATGTTAGCCGGTACTTAATCCAACAGACACAACGCAACTTCCCAGCCCCATGAGAAGTAGGCCCATGCTATAAACCCTCGCGGAATACAGGGGTTGGGAGAGTCGCAGAAGCAAAACTTGCCCGATGTGACTGACATATCCCAACCTCACGACTTCTTGGGTAGTGGAGAAACTTACGATCATCGAACAAATAATCAAGTATAAACCTATACCTACGACCTAGGTATAGAATCACCTCGGTTCTCACCACTATCGTGCTCCTATCGCGTCGCTATAAAAAGCCGGAATGTATTGAGGTACGAAGGTTCCATAGAGGCCGTCTAATTGACCGAGATAATACTCACGTGCATCGGACAGGGCCTCCTTAATGATTCGAAGGCGCTCGGCAGAGGTCATCATCTGCTTGAAACTGGAGTATTGTTAGTGATTCGAGGAAATAAACGCCCGCCCCCTCCCCCTCCTAATCCCCGTCTTACTTTGTTATGGTGAAGTCCCCGCGGACGTAGAGCAAGTGTTGCGAGAATCTCGCACCACCCATATAATCACACAATTCCCGCAACCAACGGCTCGCGGTTGCAAGCGTCACAAAGCTGCTGGCTGATTTAGCCATTGGCATGTCCGCCATCACATGGCACTTCTCACGTTAGTATCAATGGCTCTTAGTCGACTCCTTCCCATAGACAACCTACCAGAACTTCACTGGCCTTGGCCCTGGCATCCTTCCCTCTAAAATTCTTCACCAAGCCATCGAACACAATGTGGAGATGATACAACGCTACGCACTGAAGGGTCTTTTTATCATGCTCGTTTTCCGTCTGCATGTACAACCTGACAAGGCCTAGCAAGAAACCAGCAATTGGTTTTGCGCCCTCTGGGACATCAGAAAGCACAGGATCCGATGGATCGTACTCAAGCTGTGAAATGCGTCCCAGCGTCACTTGGATATCGAAGTCACCCTGTTTCAGGTCCATGATCGACTTCGCCTTGTGGGCAATCAAACGATCCGACTTCTCACCGGGTTGTCGAGAACGGCCTACGGTCTATCCACCAAGATATAAATGAGTACAACTTCCGGGGCCCAGAAAAGGTATATTAAGGGATATCTACGCTCGGAGTTTCAGGAGGGGTCGAAACCCCACCGCCGCCGCCGCCACCACCGACACTTCCACTGCTCCCAACTGAACCGTGTACCTCCCGCCCCATTACAGCATTGACCCCCGGGGCAACACTCCCACCTGCTGTGCTACCCCCAGCAGCCTCCAGTATGGCAGCGTCTCTAGCGAGTGCGGCAGTATCCAGCTTCGTGGCACTGAGCACAAGCTCTGCAACCCCAGGAAGACTAAGTCGGTAGAAGCGCAGAGCAAGGCTGCTCTGCTGGGCACTCCAGCTTTCTGCAGCAGATGCTTGGGGTGGTCGTGACGCGTGACGGGGTGCAGCAGGAGCGGGGGGGTCAGGAGGCGACATCTGACCGAAGGGAGAGCCGAGGAATGCGTCCATAGCTGGGATGGATATATGTATATTTAGTCTGGGGGTGGTCCTGTTGAAATAGTGGTGTAGAGAAGGATGCGAGTGTAGGGAGCTCTGGTAGAGGAGGAGGAGGAGTCAAGGGACCGTCGGGAGCGCTGCTCAGAACTCGGGTGATTGCAACGCCAAGAAGACGTCCAACCTTAATGAAGAGCCGCAAAGACAACAGGGGAGGGAGCGGGAAGGGGTAATTTCTGGGGATATCTGACAGATGTCACTCTTCTTCTTTTATAGACGGAGACAGTGAGGAATTGGAACAACCGGAGGTTTTCACATTTATAATACAAGACAAATAAACATTCAGTAGTACATAACTCTTGATATTTGGGTCTCTATCATACTGTTGCCGTTGCTCGTCGAATGAGGTTCTCCGCACTTTCTCTTGATCCGTGACCCCTGCAGCGGATCGCCACAAGATGTGCTTAGTCGAAGGGTAATAAGTGTGGATTAGTTATGTATATGAGGTTACAGATGGGCAGGTACGTATAGACAGGCCCGGGTCACACACCATGCAGAGACAGGCACAAAACAGCCCACTCCTGAAAACGAGCGACTCCACTAAGCATTCACATGCAATAATCCTCAAAAGTGGCGAGGGTCTGAGCTATCACAGGAACTAAGGTTGTGAGTTCTTTTTGCAAGGGATACGGCCACTTGATCTTCAGAAGTGAGTCTAAATACTAGACCGGTGTCCTACTGAGCTCCTAAATATACTCACCCTAAAAGTACAATTACCTACTACTGCTCTGGTGGCTTGTGGTGTCAACAGTTCAGTACGTTCTGATATTCCAGGATAAACTAGCGCAAGGGGCACTGTATCTCATCAGATCTGGAAGGGGTTATCCCATATATGGCCTTCCAAATCTTGGGACACTGTGTGGGCCCGGGTCTTCTGCGCTTTATATATATACAGTCGCACCTCGTTATGTCGTTAGCGTATTCTAGGAGCCCAGCCCATACGAAATATACGAGACAGCAAATAGGTTTATGTGGAGGAAGGCAGTACCTGTCTCGCAAACCCGTACGAGGCAGCAAGAGATCCGAGATATCAAACTCGAGATAGTGAGGTGCGACTGTATATACTTGGATGTATAGCAGGGACCTCCGAGGAATTCTTCCCTCGATCTAGAGATTGTGTTTGTGTTTGGGACAATATGACCTACATACCCCTGACACATCTGCTAGATCTTTTGCGTACCTACATACAGAGGTCTAAATCGGGCCTAGTCACTCCTAGGATATACGGATCTCTATAGTTTTCTTATCTAATCCGGGGCAATTTCCCCTCCTCCACTCCTGCGGGTGGGGGTAGATACCACTCTACGTAGTAATTTAAGTTATGTGAGAAGCCACTGGTGCACCTGAAAGAACGCTATCAGGATGGGTATCAGCCTACGGTGGTATTACTACGGCCTTGCGGATAGAGAGCTATTCACGACACGCCATCTCAGTCTATATAGCTATCTTCAATCTTCTATACATGCCTTTGTGTATGCCATCTTACACTTCTAGAAGCTTTGGCGGTCAACGTATGGATGCTGCACTTTCTTATAGTCACCACGGGCACGATATATAGCTATCCCCAAATCGTGTATCCTGCCTGACTGTATGTAGTCAGCGAACCATGGCAGATTCGACTACACAAAATACGAGGACTTGACATTGAGTTAATACAATTGATTATAGCGCACAGATACTACAAAGCATAACCCACCAACTCAAGCCAGTCAAGTCAACCATCTACGATGCATCAAAAAATAACTCTCTGGAACCGTTTAGAGCCACAAATTTACTACGCTATACCTTGAAACGACATGCTTTTCTCTCAAATATCTAGTGCTGGGAGCTTAGTAGTCTTCTCAAGCTCTATGTGTGATGACTTGAGCTGTATTTATCTTGGTAGCATTCACTAAAATGTGGGTTATGGGTATGCCACTTTGAATACATGTTCTTGAAACCACGAGGAATCACTAAATTTACATGTAGTGATATCAAAACCCAGTTACATGTATCTAGCTTCGATGTTCGACCAACCACGAATCCATCCTCAAAGTACGGGACCCCTAAAGACACCGATAATTAATCAAACTAGTAATGGTAAGTAAGCTACATAGGGATACGGCTCTACAAATATACTATCTACAGTCTCTATACCCCAGAGAAATATTTATTGCATTGTTTAAAAAGAAAAAAGGAAAAAAAAAGGAAAAAAAGCCAAGTCAATATTTTTTTTAATAAAAAAGAAACAGCCAGCAAGAAGAAAAAGAAGAAAGGGGGAACACCAAGACAAATCCGCTCTTTTTTCTCACCATGCATGGTATATCACTCCTCCTTCCCCTTCCTCCCCTCCATACTCCCCAAATCAAACCCCTCCGCCCCTTCCTCTTCTCCCTTCCCGTCTTTGCTCCCCACCCTCACCATCTCCCCACTGCCCCCCACCCCACTTCCACCACTCCCACCACTCTTCCCCTTCCCCGCCACAAAGCCCGTCTTTGCTTTCACCGCCGGATCGTCGCCCAGCATCCACGCAAAACTGCTCTGCGCCAGCGACGACCGCGGCTTATGCGTCAGGAAGTCCGGGTCCGAGTTATTCTTGAAACTCGTCTTGACGAAGCCCCCCGGCGGCGAGCTCGGCACTTTTACCATCGTTGACGAGGCCGCCGGCATTGGCGGCGCCGGGTTTAGCGGCGATGTTGCGGCGGCGGCGGACGACGCCCTCCTAAATGATGGTGGCGGGTGTCTTGCAGAGACCGGTGTCCCAGGCGCGCTACCTGGAGTCCCAGGAGCTATTGTCTCCAGCAGCTCCGGCCCCACCACCTTGGTGCTATCCGCCAAACACGCCCTCACGCCCTTCAATCTCTCAATGGCACTCGCCCTCTCGACAGCACCCAGCGGCTCCTGCTCCAGCGCATCAATGACAGCACCAAGCGCCTTCTCAAGCAGTCTCCTGCGCTCCTCGTCAAGTTTGAGTTTCTTACTGAGTGCCCTACTGCGCTTCACGAGCTCCTCTTCTTTCGCCAGCTCTTTACTCGCCTCGGCCCACTGCGCCTGCTGCTGTTGCTGGAAGCCCTGCACGTTCTTCTTGACCTCGCCGACGGCACGGCCGATAGTGCGGTTGACGCCCCACTTCTCGCCGCGGTCGAGGACGGTGCGTGTCACGTCGCTGAGGACCGAGTCAAGCTGGACGCCGGGGATGAAGCGCGTGGGGCTGCCGAGGGGGGATTTTGTGCGAGATGCCGCGGTGGTAGTGTTGTTGGCGGTGGGTTTTGTTGGGCGCGGGGGGGGGGGTGTTTTGGGAGGTCGGTCGGAGTAAAGGGTGATGATGTGCTTGCCGCCGGTGAAGGTGAGGTTGGAGCGTAGATGTAGGGCATCGGCGACGAAAGTGCGAGGTGGGTGCGGGGCGGCGGGGGCCGGGTAGCGGAGGACGAGGGTGAGTGCGGTGGAGTAGTCGGCGGTAACGACTGTTGTGGCGGGGTGTTAGTGCTATCACTGACATGTAGATTATGTGCTGGCTAGCAATGTAGAATGGACACGGGAAAATAGAAGGAATATGGGAGAGAGGCAGGTATATTCTTGCAACATGGAGAAATATAAGATAAAGAGGGATATAGGGATATAGAAGAATATAGGGACCCAGAAGAATGGAGGAAGCTAGAGGAATCCAGGGGAGAGACGGAGGGGGGGGGGTAGCATACGCTGCCAGCGGATGCGCAGAAGCATGGCCACGCAGATGTAGTCCACGAGCTGCAGCTCCGGATCCTCTGCAAAGAGGCAATCCCACACCTCAATCAGCTCGTTGAGGGGGAACTCTCGCCCAAAGAGTAGCCTGATCCAGCGTCTATCGATATGAAATCCCATCATTAGCCATAACCAACTGCAACTCCAGCCTCACCACCCATCCCATCACAGAAAATCACTCACATGAGAAACACCTGCGGAAGCACATCCAGCGCCTTGAGATGATTACCCAGCTCTGGGTCCACGGCCATGACAAGATGCTCATGGATCCACCGACTCTTCTCCACAATCGGCGGCCGTCCGCGACTCTCCCTGCCTCTCCCTTTACCCTCACCCTCCTCGCCCAGCTCGTACCACGCCTTTGCGGAGCGCATCACGACTTGGAACAGACTGAACGTGTCGTGCTCGACGTAGCGTTCGTCGCAGAGCACTCTCAGCATCTCCTCTTCCCCCTCCTGCCCTTCCTCCCCCTCCCCCTCCCCACCCGGGGCGGAGACAGCATCACCAGACAGCACCCACAGGATGACTGCCACAATCTCATGCATGCCCTGCCGGTACCCTAGGTCCTCGTTCAGCTTGCAATACACAAACAGCACGTCCAGCAGCGACTTTTGCACGTCCGCGCCGCGGAAGTAGCCCACGTCGGGCATGCACCGCTCAACGTCCTGCACAATCTCGGCGCGGAGCTCCTCGTCCCTGCGGTAGCGGTCCCAGGGGTTCTGCTCACCCCGGAAACACACACACACCCAGCATTAGCCACCCACCCACCCACCATCCACCCCGCCCCGCCCCATCAACAACAACAACAACAACAACAACGGGGCACCCCGGCGCAGAAAGGGAGCGGAGACATACGGCTTCATCTTCGGCCAGCGGGTCCAGCCCCACGCCGGTGCCATCGTCGGCGCGCTCCAGGTTGAACGGCGCCATGTAGCTGCTGCGCAGGTCCTCGAAGGCGCTGCGGGAGGCGGCGAGCGTGGCGCACCAGGAGCTTTGGTCGGTGGTGGGAAGGAGCAGCCATGTCTGTGATCCAATTGGTCAATCGGTGGTGGAGAGGAGAGTATGAGGGGGGAGGGGAGGGGGGGAGGGGGGCATGCCTTCCAGCACACGCTGCGCAAGCCGGCGGACGCTTTGAGGCCCTCGGGCGTGGGGCGTGGGCTAGAGTCGAAGGTTGCTTTCCAGCGGGCTCTGTTGGCATACCGTCCGTCAGCTAGCTAGGGATTGTCTGGCTGGGGGGGAGAGGGAGAGGGAGAGGGAGAGGGGGAGATGGCATGGGGAATGGACTGATGCGTACCGGGCGTCCTGAATGTCCAGCATCGCGGTGGTCGTTGATGTGCTGACCGGGGTTCGGGGTTTGCGGGGTTCTTTCGCTGCGGGAGTTGGGTGCTGCGCATTAGCGAGCTGCGATATAGCTGCTCCGGGTCGCTGCGGCGGTTGTGCGGGTCGGGGTGCGGGATGTGGGGTACGCGGGGCGTGGGCATATGCTGGTCCTCGGGTCTCACCTGGGGGGCGGGTGTGCCAATGATTGGGATGCGGGTTGTCTGGTGGAGGGGACACCAGAACAGAGACTGATTGGTTCTTGTACTCCATCAACTGTGTGTGAGAGAGAGAGCAAAGCAGAGCAGAGCAGAGAGAGAGCGGGAGAGGAGCACAGATAAAGGCACAGCGCAATCGCATACTCCATCGACTGATCTTACTGTAATACAACGAATGACTTTTTTGATTTGTACAAGAAGATATGCTACCTCATTATGATACCTAAAAACATCCTACAAAAAAAGCATACAGAAGCAAATCTTTTCCCGCACAAAAAACAACAATGCCCAGGGAACCACCCACCCTCATCATCCTCATCACCCCTTCAGTGCCTTCCCATGCTTCTCCCAAAACCCCCTACACCCGCCATGCCCGCCCCACCCCGCATCCCACCACCCCAGCCTCTCCGTCCGCTCCTTCAGCCCCGGCAGAACCTCGTTCTTCGCCAGTCCACACAGCTTGCACCCTCCGACGACCTTGGCAGGCATGCGTCCGACCTCGTCCGTAACCTCAGGGACACCTGCTCCCATTGCGGCCTTGAGTCGTCCGGCCCCGTCGCTCCATAGCCGACACGTCTCCTTGACTTCGCGCTCCTCCTTCTGCTGTTCCCACCCCGAATTGGTACCGCCCACAAGCTTCATCCCACCACTACCTGCACGCCCGCGGCCGACAGTCTTGGGCCGCCGCTTTCGGCCTGCGACAATTCGTCCTGCCACCCGCCCGAGCTCGCAGGTGCCTTCGAGGAAATCGCGGGACTTGGGGTGCGAGAGGACGCGTTGTCGGAGAGGGAACGGAAGCGCCGTGAGCTTATCGAGGAGGTGAGTCTGCGGTAGCAGAAACAATGGCGGGAATGCTGCTAGTAGGGTCGCTACTGGTGGCATTATGTCCTCCTCTTGTACTAGTTTCCGGGGCGGTGAGGGGTGCGTGGGCGCAAAGCTCTTCAACGTGATACTAGGGCGGCTGGCATGTGTTCGCGGTGGGCTACTAAAGCTTTTAGTGGCAGGAGGAGGGGTATTGAAGACATTATTGGGTGCCGTAGAGACAACAGGAGACGAGATAAAGTCGCCAAAATCGTCATCGTCGTCCATCAGCGTCGGGGTAGCGAGCTTCGTCAAGAGCTGGTTTGTCGGCTTTGGAGCCGTCGGCAGGGCAATTGAATTGCTCATGCTGTTCCTGTAATTGCCACTTGTCTGTAGTCCTGGTAGGCCATTTCTCGGCGGTGTAGCTGCTGCAGTCGAAGGGAAACTGAACCCTGATAGTGACGCTGGAGGGGGTGTGCCGATGCTGTTCCGCGCTAGATTTGAGCTCTGTAGTCCCGCAAAGTTGTCCTTGTGGGCATTATTCACCGCGGGAAAGCTAAACCCCGACATTGAACTCGGTGGCGGCGTGTTATTCCGCAGTCCATTGCCATACTGCTGCACTCCCGAAAAGCTGTTCTTTGGCGTATGATTTCCCAACGAGCCCGGACTCGGTGTACCAGGCACCGTGGTAGTAGCTGCTGGAGTCGGTGATAGAGTTTGCATGGGTGTCAGCACCGGAATTGGCGTTTTCTTCGGACCACTTGTCATCGCAGACGCAAAGTCTCCAAAATCGTCCTCTGCCTCGCACTCCAGCTTGTCGCTATCCATAAGGTCTAGTAGGTCTGGCGGTGGCGTAGGCGCCGAGAAGCTTCCATACGCAGATCCGTTCGTGCTACCTCCCTGATGTGATACCGGGGTTGTCTTCCGACTTATGCTGTGCCCATTCCTGCTGGACGACCTTGGTGGTGGGGGTGTGAACCTCCCACCCCTCCCATCACTCCCCGAAAAGTCGTTCCCCAAAGCTTCAAAAAGATCAATCTTCTTTGGGTTCGGCAGAGGGCCATGGTAGGACATTTGTCTCGGGGTGTGGCCTAGCCTCGACATGTGCGGCGGCTTTGGGGGCCATGGTGCTTGTGGGTGGTTGACATATGCAAGGAGGTCGTCGAAATTCGTCGCGGATGCTCGGTGCTGGTGGCCGTGAGAGCCGGTTCGTACCAGGGGGACATTGTGGAGTGGGGTGGTGTGCTGGGGAGTGGCAGAGGTCAAGTCGAAGCCGAGGGGGTCCGCGGAGGTGAAGCGGCGGCTGTTGGGTGGTGCTCTGGTGTTTGATACGGTGGGAGCAGAGGGTTTGGGGGAGGAGTAGGAGGAGGAGAATTCTGCGAATTCGCTCAGTAGGTCTTGTGACATTGCGAGAAGGAAGAACGAGAGCTATCGTGGGAACACAGCAATGCAAACAGTCGAGCACGGTGAGATGGGTATGTATGTATATAGATAGAATAGTAATATTTGTTAGAGCACAGTAAAGTAAGTAGTATGTAGTAGTGGTAGTAGTAGTAGTAGTAGTAGAAGTAGTAGTAGTATAGTAGTAGTAGTAGTAGTAGTAGTAGTAGTAGTAGTAGTAGTAGTAGTAGTAGCAGCAAGTAATGTATGCAATAGAGCAAGTAAGAGAGCAAGCAAGTAGCAAGCAAGCAGCACCGTTAGAGAGAAGTTGTCTGTCTGTCTATGATGATTATTACTGACTGACTGAAGGAATGGACGGACGAAGCATTAAATGAGTGATGAGTGCTGCGTGAGAATGAGAGTAAGAGTGAGATGAGAGTGAGAGTGAGCAGCGAGGGAAGAAGAAGAAGAAGAAGAAGAAGAAGAAGAAGAAGAAGAAGAAGAAGAGACACCGTGGACAGAGTAAGAAGAAAGAAAAAAAGTATGTAGACCGATCCCCTTCGTTCCGTCCCCGTGCGGCCCTGCCTCCTCCTCCTCCTCCGTCCACCCTTTCCTCTGCTCTCTGACTTAGGGATGCCGGCATCGTATGGTTCTGGTCGTGCTCATGCTCATGCCTCATGCCTCATGCCTCATGCTCCATGCTCCATGCTCCATGCTCTTGCTCTTGCTCTTAGTTACATAGAATTCTCCAGATCTTCCCTCTCACTGGGTGCACGGCTCGGTCTCCGACTTCCTCGACCCTCGCACTGGGTACGTATACTGTGCTGTGCATATGGCTATTACTGCTGTTTTCTCCCCATGATCATGCACATACACGCACTCGAGTTTAGTCTTTAGTCTAGAGGATATGTATAGACTACTAATATGAATGCTACGAAGCCTGTGATACGCCACGCCGACCGGGACTAGGGCAGGCCCTTCTTTTAATTCCGCTGCAGCCCTTTCTCTGCTCCCTCGGCCGGCCTGGGGAACGGGACCCTACATGGAGGAGTTACACGGTGCCTACAGAGGGCCTACATATATGTATCCAACTAGTTTGCATGGAGAGTACATGTATGTGGTGACGGTCTCTCTCCATGTTTAAATCCCAACCCAACCCGACCCGACCCCCTGGGCCATCCCTTCTTTTTTCCCCCTTCCTCTCTCTTCGCTCTCCAGGATCCAACGCTGGGCCAGGGGTTGAGGCTCAAAATAGAGTTGGTTGGATACGGGCTACGCATGCTACGCGTACTCTAGAGCCAATGACAGGTGCAGCAGCCACACGCCAACCGCAGCTTCTCCACACACAGCCACTGGCCGGCACAGTGAGACCGACTGGCTGCTGAATCCCTGCCTGGCTGCACCCCTGCTGCAGTTGCTCGTTCCTGGCAGAATCGCTCGCTGGGGAAAAAAAGAAGAAGCGTGAGTGCGACACAGATTGGAGAGAGCTTGGACTCATCCGAAGAACACCGTGGTCAAAGGACAGAATTAGAGAACAAGTGAGCTGAGAGAGAGAGCTCATCTCGACCAACTCCACATCCCTCCTCTTCTACTCTTCTTCTTCTTCTTCTTCCCCTCATTCACCCCACGATCTCTCCCAGTTGCACACTCGCTATTGCCCCTGCATAAGCCTTGTGCTGTCCCTCACTTCCTATTCTTCCTTTTTTCTTAGCTCCCCTTGATACTGGATTGAGTTCAGTGCCATTTTCACAACCACTTTCTCTTACTTATAAAAATGACACGTTTAAAGGCCTCCTCCGCAAAGAGCCACCGTCATGCAAAGACCGCAAAGGACCCCATCACTGCCGTTGCTGATTCAGTCGCCCACAGAGCCGAAGAAGCAAAGGACCACGGGAGCTCCATATTCCAGCTGGTCATCTGTGTTGGTGGCATCTATGCCTCATTGTAGGCACCATGATCATTACCTCACCTCTGCGCACTCCGCTAACCAGCCCCCTAGCTTGACCTGGGCCCTCTTGCAGGAGAGAATAACAACCACTCCCTATGGTGCAGACAAGAAGATATTTCGCGCGTCGCTCGTCCTCAACACCGTCCAATCGATCTTTGCGGCGTTTACCGGATACATATATTTCCGTTACTCCAACGCTGGTTCCACCACTGCGCGAGTGTTCCCCAATCTCTCAATCTCACTTAGGCTCCTCCTCGTGTCGGTAACCCAATCGCTCGCCTCGCCCTTTGGCTATGCGTCCCTCAGACACATCGACTACATCACCTATATCCTTGCAAAGTCATGCAAGCTCCTCCCCGTCATGTTCCTGCACGTCACCCTCTTCAGGCGCAAGTATCCGCTCTACAAATACGTTGTCGTCATGCTTGTCACTGCCGGTGTTGCCGTCTTCACCCTGTACCCTAGTAGCCCCAAGAAGATGAAGAAGTCAGCTACCTCCGAGTCGGAGAAGAACGTCTTGTGGGGAATGTTCCTACTTGGTGTCAATCTCTTGTTTGATGGTCTCACAAACACCATCCAGGACGATATCTTTGCGCGCACTCCTAAGGGTGTCGTGAGTGGGCCGCAGATGATGACTGCGCTCAACACTCTCTCTTCTATCATGACCCTCAGCTACCTTGCATTGAACCCGTGGAGTAATGAGCTGGCCGATGCGCTTTCATTCGTCCAGGAGCATCCTAAAATTGCCATGGACATTCTTGGATTCGCTATCTGCGGTGGTCTCGGCCAGGTGTTCATTTGTAAGTCTCCTCCCCTAAATTAGATAGAGGAAGAATACTAATCAATCCCCAGTCCACACACTCTCCAAGTTTGGCTCTCTTGTCCTCGTGACTGTCACCGTCACCCGAAAGATGTTGTCAATGATCTTCTCCGTGTTTGCGTTCGGACATAGTCTCTCCGGTATGCAATGGCTCGGTGTTGGTCTTGTCTTTGGCGGTGTTGGCGCGGAGGCGGAGATGAAGAGGCAGAGTGAGGTTGCCAAGAAGAAGGCAAAGTTGGAGAATGAACACGCAAAGAAGCAATAGTTGTTATTGTGCTCGCTCTTTCTTTCTTTTTTTGCTTGGTGATGCAGAGGTCGTAGAGTTACACTGTATTTGTATGTTATATAGGTTGGGATTTATAGAAAATAAATGAGCTATACTTTACATATGACTTCTTGACGACTATCGGTACTTGGTGCTTGTTTTGTCGTTTATATAGCGAAGGGTGGTGGTCGCAACTGCCGCAGACACGAAACCGAGTGCTAGTTCCTGACTCAATCCTTCCCCACTCCCCGCACCATCCACTATGTACATTGATCAATTGATTGGTAATTTTTTTGCGCATGCAGACTCCACCATACATACATGTATTATTTGGTTAAAAAATCCGGTAAGAAACTCAAGCGTAGAGTGATCTGTAATTAATGAGTTGAACAAAAAAAAAAGCGTAGAGTGATCATGAGGGCAAATCTTCAAACGACGACGTTGGTGTCCTCTGGACCGTTACGACAACCCAACCAACATCGAACGTCCTTCATCTCCGTCACGGGTGTAGCCTCAAAAGTATATACAGTGGAGTCTCGATCGTAGCATATGGTTGGGAACGGAATTTCATGTGCCACTACCGAGAATATGCTTGTATCGAGAACTACATGTAAATATGTACTTTGCCTGTACCGATCCGCCCGGGATTACAATTATCGAGAATGCTACTATCGAGACTCCACTGTGTATAGGTACCTACCAACATACATGTACTAAATACATGTAGGCACCCCCACCCCCAGATTCTGACTTTTCTCTCGAAAGGGAAAAAGGGGGGGGGGGGGGGAGGCTCCTCAGGATCAAGTTTTTTTTTAACTCATTAATTGCTTGGGGTCAAGTTGAAAACAGAGGCCTTTGTATTTTTTACTCCCTGTGGTACACTACGAAAAGTACATTACGTGAGTTATACGTATGGCCGATGGTATAATACTGTCAAACCGGGAAACCCTAACTAAGCTACATGTAACTACATGTAATCATCACTCTTTTTTGGGGAGTCACAGCGAGCAGGCAGGTGGGCTTGGCGCGCGAGTGATGCCCTGTGACGCCATACGCACAACTTGTACCAGCAGGAAAACAATTGAGCATCCCATGACTAACAGTACGGATGAGTCACGAGACAAACCGTTGGCAAAGGCCTTCTTTACCAAGCTCCAGCCAGCCAGCCACCTCTGGAACAGCAGCATAAAAGGAGCAAATTCCCGCCCACGTCAGGGGGTTAGAGCCACTCGTAACCGCCTCATCATGGGCCAAACTCTATTTCTGTGCCTTCCTCCCCTTATGAGGGGTTTTGGTGCCCCTCCCTTCACGGGGAGGAAGCTTTTCGAAATGCTCTGCTTCTTCCCTTCTAAAAAGGCCAAAATTCTTGGGTCCTGGGCAATACCGAGGACCCGATAGGGGCTTTTGGTTTTTCGGGTCCCTGGTCCTCTGGCTTTCTCTCTTTTCTCTCTCTCTTTTTTTTTTTTTTTGGGGGGGGGGGTTGCTTTTGTCACTTTCTTTCAAGAGGTGACATTGGTGTTGACTTCTCCTCTCTCCCTTGTGGAGAGGGGTTTGGTCTTTGCTCTTCCCTTTACGCTGAAGTGGCATTGATCCTCTCTATACCTCTCTTCATGGGGAGGGACTTCTTGTGGTTCCGTTTTTGTCCCTGTTAGCTCTTGGGCTATGCCGAAGATCTGAAAGGAGCAAAAGGTTGTCTTCAGCCACGCAGTGGCTTGCTCACCCTTCTTGGGAGCGTGGCTTTCTTCTCCCCTCTCCTTTGGGAGGAAGGGGTATCATCTCTGTCCCTCTTTTTGTCACAAAGTAGGGGGCCCATGATGTCAAGCGGGCCTGTAGGTTTATCTGGAGGCCATGATCTCGAGGCTAGATAATGCCAAATGCCATATAAGGTTAACATAGGTAGGCGTCACCAGATTGTTGCGTGTACCTGCATACAGGTTCCGTCCGGGGCTTTTCAGACCCATAAAATATATTTCGTCAGAAACCAGACTGGATAAACTGGAGATCTTGCGACTATGGACAACAGAGATCGGCACGGCGATCAGAGTTCAGGGAAGTGATAAGATACTTAGTGAGTGTTGAAATGATAAAGAGCAGAATATTGAGCGTGCTTACTAGAGCATAGTCCGTCATTAGTTTACATTGGATACCTACGGGTTTGTTTTAAGGAAAGACATCCTTTGATTTGGTTGAATATTGTGGGCGGGATGAACGAATTAGATATTATTTGGGTCTGGCAAATATGGGAATATTGAAGTTTGTATTGATAGAAATTTATTTATTCTATGCAATTTGTATTCAGACTAAGAATAGATAAATGAAAGGTTGACGCTATACTCGCTGTGAGCAAGGCAGAAGGACTTTAATTGGTAAAATGGAGTTGAGCTCGGTGTCTACATTCTTGGCTTGGGTGCACGTGCGTACATGTAGTTGTAGGATAATGCCAAGTATCTACCTAAACTCTATTCTGCAAGCACATAAGCTTAGAATGCTAGTGAGATGCCACTCAATAGAGTAACAATGTCCACCTATATTCATGTGGTTTGGCAAACTGATGGCGTTTGTATTACGTCTTGCGCGGTGGCTGTAGTTCGGGACCTATAGTGGTTGCTCGTTGTTGGTTGATACTTCAATAATTCTTTGCAGGTTGCTAGTCGCTAAAATATTTACCCTAATGGGTACATCCAGGGGCAGGATAGATATCAGAAGACACAATGAGTAAAGGAAATTGGGAAAAAGACACATTTGACAACTGAAGAGTGAGCATGGCACTGTTACAGCGAAAACCTGGCAGTATTGATCACGGATCAAAAGAAGGGGGGGTGTATGGGAAGAATCGAGAAAAAGACAGGAAAGCATAGAATATAAGGGGGGAAACATTTCATTAGGTCACCATTAGTTAAAGACGGGCATATGTATGGCCCAAGGGAAGTGGAGAGAAGGCCATTGACTCGTATCAAATTAACAGAGACAGAGTAAATTGCTTAAGTAGTTACCTTTCTTTTCTTTCTTTTCTTTTGTAAGTGGTGGTGGAGGCTGTTGGGTAGTTCAGGTGTCTATGTGATATTACCATAGCCGAAAGGCTGCATGCAATTAATGAATTAAACAGAAAAGAAATGTGATGATGATCCCCTTTTTGCGAGTGATATCTCGTGATGAAACCGCTCTCACCCCAAATATGACTATATGAGGGATCAAGCCCTCGTACTTTACACATGGATTTCCACGCATCTCAAAGAACAAGACTGAACGATGGGAAGCTTTTTTTATTTATTCTACAACCAAACCTCAAGCCCAAGCTAACTATCACGAAAGAACCCAATGTAATATGGTGTTCTAGCCCAGAAATCTCAGATGCCCGGTCTCAGTGACAGATCACAGACCTGTTTACAAGAATGCCTCGAGATTTATCTCCACCGCCGAAACCGGGTATGGGATCTCGAACTTCTCCAGAACAGAGGGGTGAAGGCTGTTGGTTTTATTAGTATGGGTGGAGGGAAGAATTGCGTCACGGATTATCACTCACATTCCAAAGGTTCCGATTGACGCCTTTCTGCCGTCCTGGTAGCTGATCCATATACTGGCTGCGCGGCCAGGGAAGTAGGTTGGGTCTGTTCCTTATGTCAGTGTTCTTTCTAAGATATGGGGGGTTCTTCTGTGCGGCTCACCATCGCAGGCCTCAATCCAGTATCCCTCCTTTGCCTCCTCTGCACCGCTCTCCTTCACGCCTGTAGATAACATGGCCATAACCCTATCCAGCAGACCATGGACCACCTCAAATCCACTTGTCTTCCCGCAGATCGCCGCCGCAAAATGTCTCTCGTTGCGACTCTTCCGCTCCAGACTCTCGTCCTTGAACGCAACATCGCTACTCTCAAACACCTTGATTGGGAGCGAGTGCTTCCTGTTCTCCCTGATTGTCTTCAAGATACCGGGCAGCAGCGAGGTACGCACAACCTGGTACTCTGCAGTCTTTGGGTTGGCGAGCTTGACGGCCGTCTTGCCGTCGTCGGTGCGGTTGAGCCATGCGAAATTCTCGTCGTGCGAGCACAGGATGAGGGGCATCACCTCGCTCCACCCACACATTGCGGCCTCGAGACGCACAATGTCACCGAGCTTGTTAAGGGGAAGAGGGGCGGCGATAGTGCCCGATTTACCGGGGAAGGTCTTGGGAAGGTTGTTGTAGCCGTAGGCAATCGCGACGTCCTCCATGATGTCGCATTGGTGGAGCACATCGGCGCGGGTAACGGGGACCTCGATATCGATGATGTCGGCATCTATGGTGGAGGGCTTGGCAATGAAGGACATCTTCTCGAGGAGTTTGCAGATCTCCTCGGCGGTGAGGGAGAGACCGCAGCATGAGTTTATGTAGCTGATTTCGGCGGTTGTGGACCGGGGAGTGAGGTTAGGAACCTCGCGGGACTCGGAATTATGGGTGGAGACAATCTTGACTGGTTCCACGCTATTGAGGTATTAGTAGGGTTTGCGGGATCTGCGGATGAGAGGGTAATACGTGAAAGCTTCATCGCAGTATTGAGAGAACATTGCGACGAGGATGTTGGTGACGATCTCGACCTTGGTGCGGTCAGTCGCTGTCACCTCAATGAAGACATTTCGGGTGTCGAGGGTGATCTTTGAGCGGTTGCTGTTGATGATGGGGGGTAGTGAACAGACATTGCGCTCAGAGTCGAGGATAACAGGGTACACGGGCGAGTCCCTGATGATGTGGAGGTATTTCCCGAGATTCCTGTCGTTCTACAACCAGAGCTTCAGCAAACGTGGAATATCCCCCAACAGGATCTCGCCCGAGCGCGAACCTCGTAGAACTCCATCAATTCCTTCCCGTTCATGGCCTTCTCCTGGTTCAATGGCGCAAAGACAATCTCAGACGGTGAGAGGGCCTCGTAGGTGAAGGGGCCCTTTACTGTGTCGAGATCGTGAGTTCCCATAGACACCAATGTACGCTGGCGACACAGGTTCTGGTGAAGTTTATCTTGGAGCGCAATGAATGAGTCATATCGGTCCTGGGTGAATTTGATCCCACGCAGCACAGCAGCAGAGACATACGGCCGGATTTGAGCAGTCTAATACTCAGTGTCAGCAGAATTATCATGTGCTGGAAATCAGTCTGTCCTATACCGATTCATGAACATGGATCTCGTGAACTTGGCCCTCAGCGGGGGGGACAACACGGTAATTTGGCATTGGGGTCTTTCCACGGAAGATGTTCAACATCAGGGAAATACCCTCGTGGCAGAGCATGTCATATCTACGGGTGGTCAACTCCTGCAATCTTCGACAGTGAGGATAATTTTACCTATTGGCAGGAATCTCAATTTTGAGTTGAGGCGCCTGGTCTTTTGGTCTGTCGGCGTCGCCCTCGGTCTATTGATAAATCAGAATACTGTCAGACCAATCATTTCCAGAACTGTCAAGTATTGTATTTTTCATGAGACCATACATCTTCGTCCAACTCGATACCTACGAATTTTGAGAGGCGTGGTTAGTGATATAATTGACTATGCATATGTAAAAATAGAGACAGAGCCGCATACCAAACTCGAAGCAGAGCTCATCGAATTCGTCGGTGGTGTACTGCTGGCCAAGAGCCTCGAAGAGATCATACTTATTTACTGCAACGGTAGGCATGGCTTGAGGTGGCCTGCTGGCTCTCTATCAAACAGATGAACAGAGGTTGTTAATTGAGCTGCGATGAGGTCTGTGAGCTCTGCAGTCGGCAGCTGTGATTATGGCAGATATGACTCGATGGAGGGGTTGGAGGGGTCAAAGGCTGGTGGGTTGTGCGGGGGTTTCAGATAAGCCTCATAGTGTGGCGGTGCGACCAACTATCTACATACTGTGGCGTAATACATCACCTCTACACGGGACCAGCTTCCTGCTTGCTTAATAGTAAAGTGCTTTTTAGTATTTCGTGCCATCTGTGTGCTACTGCTGCTACTTCTCACTCGACTCTGCTAGTAGAGCCAGCAGGGTGCGACAGAGAAAGAAAAACAGCATCTCTCACCTCACACAACCAACACATCCCACTCGTTGCTCTTATTCCAGCAACAACACAAGCCCCTCATCCCAAGCCATATCAGCTTCTTCCCCCCACATCCACATCAACACTCCATCCATCCATCCACGCCCACCCCCTTTGCTCAATTACCGTGTGTGTCCCTCCCCTCATTCCCGCTTCTTCTCCACTTGTTGCCGCTACTTCCTCTCTTCTTGACATCCCCCCCCCCCTCTGCCCTCTACCCTCTTTGCTCGCCCGCTGCTGCTTTGACCTGTTGGACGCTATCGGTCGCAGCCCAGCAAGCAAGCAAAAGATACCATAGTACACAGTTTGTTTCATCAATACCCCCAACCAACTCTTGTTAGTAATTCTTGACTTGCCCTACCACCCCCATCCCCCTTATCCGATATGATTGCCCCTCCCTGCACGATACCCTTCAACGCAGATCTATTATCTACCTACACAACGAGATCCCCCACCACCCTTGAGGCTCCTCAACTAATTCCGTTCCTCCTACATTTCATAGTGCCCAGTAAACCTCTCGATTTCCTTCGAGCTACCTCTAACAACAATAGTATCCTTCGCCTGAGACATCCCATCGATCTCCCATCGAGATCAATAACTACGCACGACCCTAACAAGCTGATCCCTTGCTCCTATTTGCACAATGGATCTTCAGCCCACTAGCGATGAGCTTTACCCAATAGCTGTCCTGATAGATGAACTAAAGGTTGGAACTAGCCTGGCGATACTCGGCGAGCATTGCTGTTGATTATGGAGCACAAGTTACTAATGGAGGCTGCAGCATGACGATGTTCTTCTCCGCTTGAACGCTATCAAGCGTCTATCGACCATCGCTCTTGCGCTGGGCGCAGAACGAACCCGGGATGAACTCATTCCATTTTTAGACGGTACGCATAATAGTGAATGTCAAAATAATGATGAAAAAGGAAAAAAAGAAGACAAAGAGAGGAAAAGAGAAACAAATAAACCAAGCATGGTGTATTTTTATCCATTCGAGTAGTGCTGACTGGCGTATTTTCATGGGCAACAGAATCTGTAGAAGACGAAGATGAGGTATTGACTGCCCTTAGCGAGGAGCTTGGGAATTTTGTGGAATATGTTGGAGGTCCTGAACATGGTCACGTGCTTCTCTCACCTCTGGAGAACCTTGCTGCTATTGAAGAGCCACTTGTGCGTGAGAAGGTAGGTTTATGAAGCTTCAACTTTAATTTCCTTGACATATCAACCGAGTTGCGCCTCGTGTTCTAGCCCTGACAAGTTTCATAGGCAGTCGAATCACTCAACAAAATATGCGATGATCTGTCTCAAGCTCAAATCGAAGAATATTTCATTCCTCTTGTTATTCGTCTTTCAAAAGCCGATTGGTTCACTTCAAAGATCTCGGCGACGGGTCTCTACACAGTCCCATACTCAAAAGCGGCCACGCGTTCCCAGGATTCACTTAGATCGCAATTCTCCCAACTCGTACACGATGATACCCCCATGGTACGAAGACAGGCAGCTACAAACCTGGCAAAATTCGTTAAGGCTATGCCCGCCGAGTTGGTAGCTAGCGAGATGATTCCTCTGTTCCAGCATTTGGCCCAGGATGATCAGGACAGTGTAAGGTTATTGACGGTGGAGGTTTTGATTAGCATTGCGGAGGTTGTGCCCAAAGACCAGCAGCAAAGTCATTCAGTCCTCTTGGCTATTCTCAGAAGCTTGTTCGGAGACAAGAGTTGGAGAGTTAGATATATGGTTGCGGACAGATTCGAGAAGGTAATTATTGGTTATACTACAAGAAGAATGTCAGATTCAACTGACATCAGATTTTACTTAGCTTGCGAAAGCTGTCGGGGATGATATTGTTAGGCGCGATCTTGTTCCTGCTTTTGTCAAACTTTTGAAGGACTCCGAGGCGGAGGTCCGAACTGCTGTTGCCGGACAAATCCCAGGTAATCACTTTATTCCGTTATTCACTCAAAGGGACAGATAAGCTAAGTGAAATGTAGGATTCTGTGGGTTACTTGACCGCCAGACCCTTTTGGATGAGATCATGGGAGCTGTTGAGGACTTAGTCAGCGATGGCTCCCAGCACGTCAGGGCCTCTCTTGGCACACAAATCAGTGGGCTTGCCCCCATTCTTGGAAAGGACGAGTGAGTGAATCTTTGTGTTTCTTTGAAGCTTGGAGAGCGCCATACTAAGTATCCTTTCGCACTTTAGAACAATCGCGCACCTCCTGCCAATGTTCCTACAGATGCTCAAGGACGAATTTCCCGATGTGCGTCTACACATCATCTCAAAACTGGAGCTTGTAAATGATGGTAATAATGGCTCTATTTTCTTTTTATCTGGATACTGATATCGTTTGATAGTTATCGGTATTGAGCTTCTTTCTCAATCCCTCCTTCCAGCTATCGTCCAATTGGCCGAAGATAAACAGTGGCGAGTAAGATTGGCGATCATTGAATACATTCCTCTCCTCGCCAAACAGCTAGGCGTAGAATTCTTCGATGAGAAGCTCGGAAACTTGTGCATGAGCTGGTTGGGAGACACTGTCTTTTCAATTCGTGAAGCTGCAACCCAAAACCTGAAAAAGTTGACAGAGGTGTTTGGCGTCGAGTGGGCTAGACAGACTATCATCCCCAAAGTTATGGCTATGGGCAACCAAACTAATTATTTGTACCGTATGACAACCTGTGCCGCCATCACGGTAAGTACATTCTCCATTTTCTCTAGAAAATCTTTTGGACTAACGGAAACTGTAGACACTGGCCCCCGCTGTCAATATCGCGGTCATCCAAGAATATATCCTACCCATGATCAACCAGCTTATCGATGACCCAATCCCCAACATTCGTTTCAACGTTGCAAAGTCTTATGGGGTTCTTATCAATGTTCTCCGACAGCTCCCCGCTGAAGGAACTTTGGCGAGCCTGCGGCCGGAGGATGCAAACAATGGCCCATGCCCTGCAGGTTTGGAGTTGATACAGAAGCAGATCACTCCAAGCCTGGAGAAACTTCAGGCGGATGAAGATGTAGATGTTCGATTTTTTGCGAACCAGGCATTGGCCAATCTCGGGGAATTGATGCAAACTTCTCCGTAGACGATCTCAGGGAGTGGAGCTGGGCAAATAAATTCGAGGTCTTTTTGTTTTTGATAGATCGTTGGGTATCCTTTGCGTGTTTGAAAATTTCTGTGGGACCCGAGCCTAAGTGCTTGAAGAAAGGTATCTATTGATTGCTCTGAAACAATTAGGTGGAGAGGAAGAAGAAGGGGTGGAAATACCGGATTTCTTAGTCGTGGCTGAATATGAGTTTTGTAAATCTGTTTGCTACAGGTACTAACTCTAGATATGCTAGTTGCAGAAAATAATTGTGAGTGGTAAAGATAAATATAAACAAATTTTTTCTCTGTAACCACTCCGGTTTATTGTGTTAGGGTTTAGGTTATTGATTCACACCACATCACTCGGTGGAAATGACCTTCCTCACATGTTCCACACTGTTTGCATTTCTAGTGCCAACCTGACTCTTGGATTGGCAACAATCAAGAAGTACGAACCCCAACCAAGCATCACGGAATGATGATGTTGAGACAAGACTTCTGAGCGCTTGGCAGGGTGTAGAGCCGCACTACTGCCCCACTACGCATGCGCACTACCCCGCCTGTATTCCATAGCGCGTCCCCAATATCAAGAGAGCAACCGGGCAATATCACTCGTCCATATAACAACACTGCCATGATGACTTCACCGCCAGAGCCCACCAGCGAGCACCTAAATATTAGCAAGCTGGGCACCAAGGAATAGTGGGTCCCTCCTTCCCTCCCTCCCTGTTACATCATTAGAGACCCCAATATAAATCTACATGTATCCATACTAACACCCGCAAGAACCACAGCTGGGACCAAGCCTACGAAACCGAATCCCACAACTTCTCCGCTGACCCCACCAACGAAGGGCAAATCTGGTTCGACGAGTCAGATGCCGAGTCGCGCATCCTCCGTTACCTCTCCTCCCAGGACCTCCCGCCCTCAACATCCTTCCTAGACGTCGGCACGGGCAACGGACACCTACTGTTCGAGCTCATCGAGAGCGGCGAGTATGATGGGGGTGCCATGGTGGGTATTGATTATTCGCCCAGGGCTGTTGAGCTGGCGGAGAAGATCGCGATTGAGCGGGGCGTGGAGGGAAGGGTGAGGTTTGTCGTGGCGGATTGTGTCAAGGATGAGTTGAGCGCGGCGGAGTGGGTCCCACAGAACGGCTTTGGGGTCGTGCTGGATAAGGGGACGTTTGATGCGATTTCGCTGAGTGGGGAGGTGCTGGACGATGGCAGTGGGAGGAGGCTGTATGAGGGGTATGCGCAGGGGGTGGTGGGCGTGATGGCGAGGGGCGGGTTGTTGGTGGTCACGAGCTGTAATTGGACGGAGGAGGAGCTAAAGAAGAAGCTGTTGTTGAACACAGGTGAGTGCTAGTGGATGGATGTGTTTGTTTGCGGGAGGATGTGTTTTGGAGATGGCTAATAGTATGTGATAGATCTGGAGTACTACGGAAAGATATCCTATCCTTCGTTCTCGTTTGGGGGAAAGACGGGTCAGGCCATCTCCTCAATCTGTTTCCGTAGGAAGTAGATCACAGCATTGTAAATAGAATAGAAAATAAAGGTCTATAATTCCAGAGCATCCTTAGGAACGATTATGCTATCTTTCCCTATAGCCAGCACAGCAAAAGAGTAAAGTAAAATTTACAAAACTCCCCAAACCCACGTATTCAAGAATTATGCCTAAACACCCCAATCGCCAACCACTGCTTCCTTTCTATCGGGTCCTCAAATCCTCTATCCCTCACCCACGGCCTCTCCACCCCCTCCGTATTCCGCTCCCTGATAGGTCCCACCAGCTCCAGCCCGGCACTCTCCGCAGCGTCAAAGAAGCTCGCAACCTTTGCTCTGCCGGTATGGTACCCGGCAATTGCAAGACAGAGTCCGCCATCTTTGGCCAGTAGATGTGAGATCGACTTGCTCAGGTTGTCGTGCTGCCAGTCCATCCAGAAGCAGTCTGCCGCAATGACCCGTGTGAACCCGCCTGGGTTCGCGGTACACAGATCATCGCTGAGATCGCCCCACATGTGGCCGGCGACGGACACCCGCTGGCGGTCAGATGGGGCGGTGATGTTGGTGTTGATGTTTTGGCTGATGTTGCTGATGATCTCGTCTGCGGGATAGTCTGATATTACCGTCTGCATGTTTGACAGGTTTCCTTAGTTCAAAATGTTCTATCCTTCAAAAATAAACCAATAACCAATAAACCAATAACGAATCCCGGACAATGCTAATATACCTGTTTAGCTCCTGCAAGCACTGCTATGATACTTGGCAGCCCCGCGCCAGCCCCCATCTCAACTACCGTTTGGTCCTTGACATCAAACTCGCCCTCCGTGATCATCTCAGCAGCTTGAACACCCGCCTATATTCCCAAACAATCCTACCGCACGTTGATCCCTCATTAGCCCCTTCCCCCGCGTAAAAATCCTCAAAAGCCACCGCGTCATAAACAACACTTTATAACCGGCGGACGGAGCTATATTACGTGCATTCCAAAGAAAGTGTGAAAAGAGGCTGTTGTTCTCCTTGTCCGGGTCTGATAGGCGCAGCTTTATGTCGCCATATACATCGGACTTGTAGAGGACATGGTGGCCGGGCTCGCCATGCTGGTTGCGCGCTTCGGCGAAGATGGTGAAGATGGACTGCTCGAAAATGTCGACGTCCTCAGTCTCACTGCCGCTATTCTCAAGCTCAACGACCTTATTGGTGAGCATTGTATGGCTGGAGATAGAAATGTATGTCGTCGAGCACGAGGAGGGAGGGATAATGTGTGGTCGAAACAGGTTTTATTGTTTTAGATTCTGCTTTAGCACTACAGTTACTACATGGATACAAATCAATTCTGACGGCGGGGTGGTGGATGCAAACCGTGGTTTTGGGGCTGTTGTAGTCGGACGAGGAACGAACCCATCTCTTGGCAACTCTCCCACTCTGGTTAGCGGCTGCTGCCGACGGGACCAATGATTTGCCAGCTGCATCTCATTCGGGAAATGTCGGACTGGTCATTGGACGTCGTTAGTAAAACAGGTTTGTCAATATTTGGATGGGTAACGATTAGAGTACTCTAGGAAGTTTCCTTCTTTGTAACTCGTTAGGGTACTGCTCGACGAGGTGTACCGTTACCTAGATAAATTAATAGCGCATAATGCTCAATAAATCCTATACCTTGCAATAGTATGGATGTATGTATCTCCAAGGCAGGGTGCTTAATTACATGTACTCACCTGTTGTGTTCGACATGCACTGTAAATCCTGTTCAAGGCCACATATACTGAATGTCATGTCAAGGTACCAGCCGCATTGCAACGTTGTAGAAGCTGGCGAGCGAGCTTATGTCGCGCCTGCTCCTCCCAACGGCTGCCTACGTCCAGGAACGTGGATCGCCAGCACGCAATATCAATACTTGCATTAAGTATGGTGTGGGGTGCTATATTCGAGCAGAAACAAGCCTGGGAATAGCAGTACCTAACTTGGAGACATGCAGATCTGGCGCGGGTACCGGTTCACAGCCGTCATCTCTATTCCATGTCCGTTAAACGACAGATCCACGGGAAATTTTTATTGACTGTCTGACACAACTGTACAGTGTAAAGGCTGCAAGAGTAGATAGTAAGGGTCTGTATCCGTTTTATACCACGTGCACGTGTGGCAGTATATATTTTAACTTTGGAAGACTTTCTGTACCCTGTGCTTCTAGCCCACATATCGTAGCCCCGTGTCCACTGACCGTGTGCGACATTTTACGCTTATTCTCTGACATGGCCGTACTCATGTCGAGCCAGTCTTCCCTGTGATCTGTGTGCCGGTGGGTTAGCTGCTTATATGACTCTTGATATAATAACAAGGCTTGTTAGGGTTAAGCGTTACGTAAACTCAAAACGTAAACTCAAAACTTACTGGTCTAGAAAAAAGTCAATCAGAGAACCGACAGTCTAGTAGATGTGGATTTAATTTTTTCTTTTGAGTTCATCATACCCAAATACATCTGTAACGTATAACCTTGTGCTGCAAAATGTTAATTGCACAACTATTGGTGATCATATGCTATCACTCGCATTACATGGACTTTCAATGTTAAACCTTCGCGCCGTAGGACAAGATATGAATAATTGAGCCTATGCTAGTGAATCTTTATCTCATTGGGCTCTGAAAACGATCTTCAGGGAACTCACCTCTGACAGGTCGGAGTCATCCGAGTGATGTCTCGTGATTACGGCTCTGAGTAAACCTTGAGGTACCGGCCGGTTGGTTACCAACCACCTAGAGACGCATCAACGTAAAGTACTCCTTGTTAGTGATGATGGGGCCTAGGGTAGAACTCTCACAACGACCGTGACCAAACACAGCTCTCCGAGTCACATTAATGATTCTGCGTAACGAAAGTACATGTACTCACATAGATACCTTGTAGGGTAAACAAATTATTACGGGACAGGAATGCAAATTATAAACCACTCTATGCGTAGCCTTTCCTATAGTTCGAAGGTTATATTTATAACAGCGAATTTTCCCCTTGGACCACGCATTTTTATAGCGGTCTAGTGGTTCTAGAGGCTCGGATCAACCGGGCACTAGCAGTTAACATCCCAACCTTCGGGATCCCCAGACCCAGGAAAGCTCATAGGACAAGACAAAAGTAATATAATAATTGGCCCGATGTATAGGCGCTAGTAATGTGGCTTGAGTGAAAAGGAGACTACCATAGATACATGTACCTTATAGCCCAGGCTGACGCAGGGGGCATTGCAATGGTGGTTCCGGTGAGACTTCCTGATATGCAAGATAGAGATGCATGACTTCCCCATCTTATAGTTTAATTTCCTTTGAACATGGATCATAAGCTGAAATGAGATCTCGCCGAGCTTGATTACTTGTGCCCTAGTATACGTATAGCTATAGCTATGCTCATTGGAGTCATAGAACATCACTCGTTTTTAAGCACGCTTTTTTTTATGACGTGTGTCCTCAACTTGCGGTTGAGACTGAGTTAGGGTATGTTTCCACCAACTCCATAGAGCATTTATTTGTCTACCCAGATGTAACGAGCAGTATGCAAGAGGCAGAATAGCTCAACTATGCACCGATAAGCACGTGCAGCGTCAGGCAGGGTAACATGGTGTCAGTAGCTGTTGTAAAGTCCAGCTATGTAGCTGAAGAATCGCCGGTCCATGTACGGATCGAGATCGGGGTTCGAAAAAGCAGCCTAGGATATACCGACCAAGCATTCCAATACCACCGCTAAAACCGTTAAAACCGTCAAAACACGTTCGTCAAGACTAACTTACCCGTAAATTTGCTTAGTCTACTGCATGCCCAAAGCTTCCGTTGGTTTTTCCCTAAACGTCACCTCAATGGTTTTTTCCGCAGGGTGAAGGGCGAAGGTGTTGCTTTTAGCCGGACACATCGTTGTTATTATAGGCTGCAGCTAGCAGCGCAAACAAACAGTAGAGAGCTGTGCGAGACGACTGCTTAAATGAATGTGATATCTGTCTAAGTCTGAGCCAGAAGTGAATATAGATCGAGGTTGGAAGCAGAGAATAATCGATCCTAATACTGTATCACGATGACCATAAAGGCGTGCTGGAACTGCAGAACTAATCATTTCGTGGCAGACAACCCATGCTATATGGCTACCATTCGAAGGGTTTCAAATAGCCCGGCTTTCCGCAAAGGTCCGCCTTCGTTTGTTTATTTCCGAATGGACCCGAAATAGACAAATACTCCAGATTTCGCCTTATCACTCGGCTTGCCTGATAATCGAAGAAGTGTGCGGTCGCCAGAAGATCGAGTCCCATGGCCAGATCGGAGAGCATGCATCTATAGCCCGAAAACGGGCGTAATATGATACACCGTTATCAAATTCTGCAGGTATTCATCGACGCGTGGTGAGTGGATATTGTTACACGCCGTTTAGTGGCTTTGCAATGGGTACAAAATCTAGAGATCACTTTGCTTTTGGTGACCACGTTTATGCTTGTTTTCATCCATTTGAGCAACAACAGAATCTTGAACGTTTGTTATACTTGTGTTTTTCCGGCATGAAGCCGGGAGAATGACAAACGCAAATGAAGTCGAGTTCTTGATGTGTTGATAAATGGCATAAAATTCATTTTATCCCTATTTATTTCGACAAGTAATTCCTACTGGTTTGGGGTTGGTTAGCCTCTAGAGCTCAAGGCTCATGGTTTCGAGAATATGTAAATACGTAAACTACAGCTGAATCCTGAGGATCAGTCCTGCAGGCCAACGGCTGCCGATATAAAAGTATTAACATATGAGAGCAATCCCTCTCCCCAGGCATCAAACATCAGTTTGTGTCCCCAAAAGGGATCATCACCCGTAGGGAAGAAATACACTGACTCTCGTAGAGCTGATAAAAACGTCTCACAGAACAAATAGAGACTCTGCGGGGGGCAGCCAGTAATAATCTGTGCTGGATCAATTGATTATTTTTACCCCCGCAACCCACAATGCATGGATCCCTAGCCATAATCTGGAGTCTAGATTTAAGGCCCCACCCAATAGGCACTATACCAGGACATTAAGACCAACATATCTAATATAATCAAGTATTATGAAAGCGTCGATAAGACTCGGATACATGTATTCATAACAGAAATCGGTTTAGATAATGCGCTGTGCTGATTTGCACTCAAGATAGGTTGACCATGCAGTGAGTTTACAAGATGATGATGTTATTTGATAGATCTTTTGTGAAATGCCACCTCTGCGGGGCGCTGCTAAGGAGTTCTAGCAACGTCAACGATATTCTCAGTCCTCGGTTTCTCTACCTTTTTCTTTTTATCATGGTTTAGCAAGCCTTCTACCCCATTCTTCTTTAGTTGTTGGAGCCACTAAACGGATGTGTCCATTACTACGTACCAAATCCTCTACTTTTCAAGGAGTCATTTTTTGAGCCTGTTATAAAACCTTCGAGTATTCTTCGTGCTGTTACAAGCTAATGATCCAACCCTGAATGGGACCCAGTAACTCCGGTGGAATCTAACTGGTCATGATATGTGAATGACAACACAGAATTACCTTTGTTTATCCACAGAGGTAATATCACCCCCTTATGAAGTTTCAGGAGATAAATATGATAAACGACACGTACTTGGGGAAAGACGGTGGATCTTAATTACGTTATCATACTGGAGTGTTATTTAATTGCTTGGTAGCCTCCCGTCCCGCCGCCTCCAACGATTGCCGAGATATATACCAACGCTCTTCTGGAAACAAACTAAAGCCGCCGGTCTTCGGAAAATACAAAGCCGTATATCCCGGGTTGAATATACATGTAGAAGACCTAAGATGGCACAAAGACATACATGTAAGAATCCCGGTCAAAATAACCGGGGCGTCATAATCACGGAACATCCGGATTCGATCGTTCCACCTCGGTCCAATTTCAGCCGTGTCACAAATGGCCTAGGATGATAAAACTTACCTTTATGATCATTTCCCCCCCCAAGCCAGAATTGGCGATGGGTGATGCCTAATGATTCCAGTAAGTACAGTTTCATCATTAACGACAAGAGTTTACTATAGCCTCAATAACGTCATGAATAAGGACTCTGTAGCCCAATACCATTTTTGCCCTTAGGTTACTAGCCTCATAGTCTACGAAAGATACACAGCACACGGCTCTTCAATCAGCTCAATTACATGTAAGATCCGAGCAAATCTGTGTCACTGGATCCTCGGGTATCTCTACATCCTGGCGACAAGCAGAATTAATTCTATAAACTCAGTAAACCTTAATTTTCCGAGAGTGGGTGCCACTACAGGTGAAAAGGCCAAAAAAAAAGGGTCAGCCCTGAGTCCCGGAGTCGACATACCCGATCCTAGCTACTCAACCCTACCGCAATTAACGCTGTAGAGTACATCGCGGCGGGACCAGATGACATCAACTATTCAGCAATGGGAATGGTTTGGTTTGCGGAATTTTCGCGAATGGGTGCCTTCATGCCTGACGGCAGTGTTTTAAACATGCCCGCCAGATGCCCGCCATTCCCGCCTTGGCCGAAGCTGGAGAAATGCTTACTAATAGTACAGCCCCGTTGGGACAGGGCCGCTTTTTTAGGTGCACCATGTTTTTAGGCAAGGGGGGTTGTTCCTATCCCAGAGCACGTTCCCCTTGACCACGAACGCTGTTGTTGTCCTCCCCTCCGAAGAGTCAGCAGATCATGTGGGCATCATATCGATAACAGTCTAGCTAGATTGGCTGTATCTTAGGCGGGCTGCAGTTACGGCCTTCACCTTTTTTTTGCTACATATGTTGAGGTACTCCATGAACGAGACGAGCCAATTGCGCCATGCATGCATTAGAGTGTTCAGAGAACGAAGCGTTGAGAAAAAGAAGACAAGACAAGACAAGGAAGCTAGGAGGAATGAAAATTCTGCCGGGGCAACGGGGAAGGATACCACAAGTTGGGATATCAGAAGATTAGGGTTAACGGGCAGGTTCCTGTGTTCCGGTGTTTGAACCGGATCATATACATAGGTTTCACATCACTCAATTCGTCGAAAACAATTATTTAGAGAACAAAGAGGAACGAACTTAAAAGAATCTTGATTAAATAAGCACTTGTATGGTCTAAAAGCCACTTTTTATGCCTACATTTTTGCCTACATCCCGGCGCATGCGCAGTCACTCGCTTATTTTCTCTCGCGCTTGGAAGATAGTAGTCGAAGAAAAAGTCATAGCCCAACTTCAAGCTTGAGAAATCAACCAACTATCGGAGCTCTTAGAGTGGGCTAGTTTTGTTTATAGGTGGTATTTAGCGTTGGTAGAGAAAATTTCTCTCTCTATTCTTTGAAATTGGTCGAGGCTCAACAACGGAGGAGCGAACCAGCGTTCTTTCCGTCGTTTCGACAAGACAACATGTAACATGATGCTACATACATTACGTAGAGAGAAATGTGTGGGAATACACAAATACGCATAAAGAAATCCTTGATTATTTATTTCCTCCTCATCACCTTCAAGCGAAGGAATAGAAGGATGGCAGGCCGGTAGACTGGAGACGAACGTTGAATTCGGGTCCGTTGTACCAAATCCAGCGGCCAGGGCGGCGGGCAGAAAGCGCAGGTCAGGTGCTACCACATCAATGCTACATAGTGGGTTTCTATGTCTTGATGGGTCGAATAAGGGTTCGAAACGGGAAAAAAAAACATGTCACGAGAGCCTGTAAGCTGAAGGTAGATGGTTCACTATTCAGATAAGACGGGGTGTTGGTTTATTGTACCTACTTACAATGACTCTAACCTATCATCATAACAAAACCTGGTTGACAACTAGAGGAAACAACTGTCCACCCCCCCACTCCCATGAAACATCCCTTTCTTCTTACTCTGGATAACGTGGCTACATACACCTTCATGATGAACGGTGAGATTCAGGAATATATCGTTCGTGATCGGGGGTATTGTTAATAGGATCGATCTTATGCCGAGACTTGTAGTACCGGTAAGCGGTCTGCATGCACCCTTAGTTGGTACATGGAGTACCTAGAACAGTTAGGGGTTTTGAGCGCCATCTGCGTCTAAGGCACACCACTTCTAAATACCACTGCAGCAAGGCCAAGCTGGATTCTATCAGAACCGTGGGGAATTATTCAAGTAAAGTGTAATAACCTCAGAAAATTTATTGCAGGTTAGTATAATTGAAGCCTTAGGATCGTATCTAATCATTAGGGCGAACTCGGAAGTATAGGGACGGTAGATATGAGCACTCAGTTGTAGCCACATGTATGTCTGAGTAGAGTTTACTCTACTACATGTATGTACCTCCCCTATTATCAACACTTGCACATGATTCGCGCGCACAGAACGCGGGGAAGCGGGGCTAGGGGCGGATATATTTTATGACTACTCGTTTTTTTCTTTTGGTGGTAATTCAAAAATTTGTTCTTGGGCTGGTGAACCTGAACCTGGAGTTTTTTTTTTTACTTTCAACTCGGGAGTTGGTGGAACGCAAGGAAGAGGAAGAGCTTGATGGGATCTTCGTAAGGAGAGAAGATGGGTAGGAAGGGTCCATCTCGCAGCCGGACCAGGCTGAATAAAGATGGAAAACGTAAGCGATGGAGGGGAAATTGACGTCAAAAAAAAGATCTCCGGTCAACATATCTGTAAAGAGATACGCTATTAACTCTAGAACCGTGATGTGTGGACAGGGCATGGTAACTGCGCGCAAAGTGGTGTGGTTCACACTCCAGTCTTAGAGCGAACGATGAACAAGGAGAGATTTACCTCAGGGTATGGGCATGAGCAGCATACCAGGGTACTCTATCCTAGAGTAAGCACATGGAGAAGACAGGATGAAACAAGTTTCGAGGTTTGAATGCGCAATTATACGGCGTGTGTAATACAGATATCGTGCGTGCTAGTTACCGTAATGTATGCATCAAGCTCAAGCAGTTACCCGCAATATTGTAGTTCATCTGAGCATGGGGATAGAGAAAGATTAATTAGAGAGTGAGAACCCTGTGTGTGTACTCGTAGTTTTCTGGCGTCCGGAAACGCCGAAAAACTACTCTGTGGGAGCTTCCGGGGTTAACATTTTTATTTTATTTTATCTTGTCGAAACATCTGATCAGTCTGATTTGAATTCTCAGCGGACCCTCACGAGGCGGGGGTGTCGGTTTTTATGAAGCGGCGAAGAGGGGGTTTTCAGGAGATCTCCAGTAGATGATGGAGGTGTGTTGTGAGTGTTGTGAGTGGAGGGACAGATTTGCTTCTGTCGAGCAGCTCCCCATTGAATAAGGTTTTGGAGACGGCGAACGGACCTGTGAGGCAGACTACCGCCGTATGTAGGTACAATGTAACATGTGCTCTAGCTCTACATGTAGCTAAATACAATACATACATGTAGGTACATATGTATACATACATGTATGTACAGTCGTAGGAAAAAAGTGAGCGCAACCAACCCGAAAAATGAAAATAGAAATGAATATAAGTAATATAACTGCGCAATGAGATACAGAGTAGATACTACGGCTCCTAAATTATACCTACCACTCTGTATGACCTCTCCTGTCCTTTACAACTGCTGCAATTCCCTTTGGCATGCTGTGAATGGTTTTATCAAACTTTTCGCATTCTTCCCTAGCTTGGGCTTAGTAATCTTTGATGTTTTCATTCAGAGTAGCCTCTCCTCGCTTTCTGGAGTTGTCAAATGGCATGGCTATGGAATACTCGTGGCCTTGTATTGCAGGTGCGGAGATGTAGTGCTAACTGGGGCCGTTGTCACGTCGCTCATTGTTTCCTTAATTTTTTGTCAAGGCTGTACATGATCCATCCATACGATGTAGTCCGTGAAGGGACCAAGCAGACCAGGCAGTTAAGAAACCGAACCTAGCTTGGTTTGGCGAGTTGTTACTCACTTGGGGCTTGCTCTGTTTACCAGCTGTGGTACAGGAAGACAAGGTCATGAACATGTGTCAAGCAGGGACGTTATTGACCTTTTTGGGGAGAGGTTCGTGATACCGAGATGAATCGTCTTGTTCATCGACGCATCTGGATGTTGGTCTCTATATGATTCGATACAGGTACCTGTCGGTACCTACATAATACCACTTTGACCTTTTTATGAAGTCGTTCCAAATCTTGGGCCTAACTCGTTTGCGGGTCTTCTCCTTCCTCAGCGAGAAATACTGTATCGCAATACCTATCATTCGGGGTTTACGGCAGTGGTAGTTAGCTCTGGATGTACCTACATGTAGGTACAGGTCCTCCAGGTCTTTCGGGTGGTTGCCCGGCCGGCCTTTGGTCGTCACCCTCGCTTGGCTACATTCAATTCTATTCCTGGGTTGGGATGGGGGGGCCGTTCAAGCAAAGAGCCTCTCTGTTTCTCTCCCCACAACCCAGGCAGGCACGCACTAAGGCAAGTAAGTATTCTGCTTGCCCACAGTAGGTAAGACGCCAGCCACCCACCGCTAGGTCCTGCCTGGTCCGCTACTACCGCTAGATACCTGCCTGATACCTGCCTGCTCCACCGCCGTGAGCGTGAGGGCGTGAGTGATAGTTAGAGAACCTAGAGAGAGAGAACGCCGCGCCGCACAACCACCAAGCAGACGCACTCGCTCTCGTTCACGCTGCTTTCTGTGACTCTATCATCTGGCTGGCGCCTACAGTCCCAACTGTCTACAACACATCACGCTCACGCTCACGATCTATCCATCCTTCCATTCCTCTCTCACCATCTTCATCTCTCTCACCCTCTCACCCTCTCACCCTCTCTCCCATCCCCAATCTTCAATCTTCCTTCCGACCTCCCTCTATACCTCACTCTCTCTCCACCTCTCATACTTTCATAATCCCCGTCATAGCCGCTGTCTTTGTTGCACTCATCTGATCTATTGCCACCACTGCCCAGCGTTCACCCAAGACTTCCAAAGCAGCAGCATTAACCAGTACCCGCAGAGTAGCAGTAGCAAAAAACAACAATACAATAGAACTCACTTCACTCTCTAATCAGTGCAGATTAAAACTTTCGCTACGGTCACTGGCACTCACTCACTCACTGCACTCCGCACTCCCGCCTGTCTATCAATCAATCAATAATCCAGCCAGACAGACAGCCATACACTGTCACTGCCCCCCCCGGTCACCCCCCCAACCTCCCACTCATAATCCATAAGCCCCCCTCCCCCCACCTCTCCCGGCCCTCCATATCTTACCCACCATCCCTTCTGAATTACATAGACAGCCTGCATTTTAGAACTCCCGTCGACAAAACTGGCCGGCTAAGCAAGGCGATATAATCCTGAACCCATCCAGCAGACCTTTTCTTCTGTCTTTTTATTTTATTGTACCATACATTACCCTTTACTACCTGCGCGACGAACAGAAGAAAAAGATTACAAAAAAGACAATTTACAGAAAGTGATAAGAAAAACACAGCACAGCACAGATTGCAAGAGAAACAGACTCGTGGAACTCCCTCTCTTGGCTCTCTGCGGCGTCGTTTTTCTTACCACAAATTCTACAATTCGAGTCTTTCTAGCTTTGAGAGTATTTAATGGCAGGACTCACAGTCTCGAATAATCGCAATGGTGAGTCTCAATATTATTTTCCGTGGTTGGGATTAAAGTGCACCTTTTTTTGTTCCACGTCGGTGCCAATGCCCTGGAAAGAGAGGAGCACAATATAGAGAGAGACAGCGTATCTCATTCCCCCAATAACTCCACTATCTATCTTTTTGAAAGAGTGGTAAAGAAAGAAAATATGGAAAGAAAGAAAGCTGCCCCGCCCCCCTCTATCTGTCTGTCTGTCTCTCCCCCGCAGAGTGCGTGGCCTATGTACGGCATGTTGTACATGCACGATCACAACTCTATGTGCTTGCTTATCGACAACGGCCCATGCTGACGACTTCCCCCCAACACAGGCGAAGGCTCAGACTCTGTGGGCGAGATTATTCGACCCAAATCTACTCCACCAGTAAAATCAGCCAGCCTTAATTTCCCCCCCAGCGGAAACGACGCCGGCTTTTTAGCGGTTCGCCCAAAGATACGGTTCTCGATAGATTCTGGTGCTCCACAACGGATCGTCGATCCCTTATCTCAGTATGTTGTTGTTTCTCATAAGCTTTTTTGTCTATCCTGAATCCAGTGGAGGGAATTTCTAGAGCTCGTGAGAAGCTGAACGGGTTTTCTTCTTTTGTACTTCTAGTAGTCCAGTAGCCATTGGTGAAGGCGACCATTTATACACTTCCGGCCTACGACGGATACGACAGCAAGTGGCCCCCCCTCCTGGCGCGCAGACCTTCGTTATCCCCAATTCCATGCACTCAAAGTCAGTACCTGGAACCCGAGTAAATTCAATCTCATTCCCCACCTCGCCAACTCTGGGGTCATGCGAGGACCTTGCACGCTTTCCAACAGAATCGCTACATTCATTCTCGTTTGCAAATCAGTCTGAAGATCTCATCCATAGCAGACAAAACATCCTTAAGCGAAGCATAGAGTTTATGAGGGACAAACTGGGATGGGGAACGCAATCCCCAATGATAGCATCTGCCCAAGCCAGAGTCGATGGTGACGAGGAGGTAGCAAGTATAATAGATCTGCTGCAAAAGGCTCAGCTTTTGTCCGAAGCGAACACCCCACTGATGTCAGGGCCAATCTCGGGGCCTGCTGAGGTAGATGGAAATCCCTTTGAGCAGAGTTTTGGACCTACGGCTTCTTCGAAGGAGAAGAGGGGGATTGGCGCGACTATATCTGCAAGCTCTATCAACGGAATGGGGGCTAGATCTGAGGGCACATCCCGCTCGACAACCAACGAGTCGACATCAACCTCACACAGCTCCCCACCTCCGACTCGAAGAGCCAGTCTGAAGAGGACTTATACCGATACGACACCTTTGACAGTGCAGACAAAGCTTTACGAGGCGCTTGCACAGCCGTACCTAGCCTCCGATGTCCCACAGTCTGCGAACGGGATGGGCCCGCGACCAATGATGAGCAAATCCTCCGTCCACGGTCATACAAGCCGGTACACTCCTGCGTCACAAGCGATTTTCACAACCGAAGCGCACCACCCCTGGACAATTCTGGCCGCTAACGATTTGGCTTGCCTGGTTTTCGGTGTTACTAAAGCCGAGGTTCGGAAGATTGGGATTCTGGAGGTTGTCAGGGAGGAGCGTCGGGAGTGGCTCGCAGCTAAACTTAATTCTGGAGAGAATTCCTCAATGTCGTTCCCCTACCCTCACAGTCATCACGGGTCACCGAACGTCACCGGAGCGATGCTACAGAATGGTACATTTGCTGGTGGCAACAGGAGATCCAAGACCGATATATTCTATACCAGTTCCCCACGGAAAAATGGCGACTTACCCAATGGCGGAAACGCAACCCTTCACCATCCACAAAACAAGTCGAGGGGAGTAATTCTATGCGGGGACGTCGTACCGATCCAAAAGCGGAACGGTAACACCGGAGCCGCCAGTTTGTGGGTGAAGGAGAAGAAGGGAGGATTAATCTGGGTTTTGGAGGAGATCAGCGAGGATGTAGCGTTCCTGTACGTTTCAGAGGAAGAAAGCACAAAAGGAATGGCCATGCGCTTTACCGGCAACGTCAAGAACATCTTTGGAGAGGAGACTCTTCCCGAGACTGGTGTCGACGTTTCTGACTTGATTCCGATGATTCCCAAGAGAGCTGATGGATGCGTCGACATGGATCAGACTGCCATGATTCATCAGTTTACAGCGATAGGCATGGATGGAATGGCGATTCCCTGTGGTGTCGAGCCTTTACCTGACCGAAAAGCCCTTAGGGTCTCGTCGTTCCCTCACATTGCCGGTATCATCGTGCTCTCGGCTTCAACTCTGAGGATCACGAGCTCCAATGCTGTGTTTTCTGCTGCGCTTTTTGGGCAGTTGACACCGGTTGGGCTCGACATTAACGAGTTGATTCCGCAGTTCGACCGAATTCTCAGATTCCTCGTAGATGAGGACAGCGTTAATCTCGTAGATGGTATGGTCATCCCCGAGCATTCCTTCCGAAAGGCAAAGGCTATGATTGCTTTGAAGGATGGCAAGGAGGACGCAATCGCGGTTTTCTCAAAATCCAGTGGTCTTCCCGCCAGGCATCGCGATGGCGCTGAGTTGAAGGTAGATGTTCAGATGAGGGTTGTGATGTCAGAATCAAAAGATAGGGAAGATGTCTTGATTGTAGATGATGAGGATGAGCGAAATGGTACTACGGAGAAGGGTCAGCTTGTGTACGCACTTTGGATCACGTACTCCCGACACCTACACGCGGCGTCCCTAGACATAGATCCAGCATCTGCAGCTTCTCGACGACCGCTGACACCACCCAAGCGACCTAGCCCAGGTCAGCCGAGCACTCCTACAGTTCCCAACTCACCTGAGGACCCAGGCTCTCCCGCCAGTCTATTAAGGGAGCTCGATACCATTCAACAGTCTCCAACCCCACCCAGCTCCGACGACGAGTGTCAGTCCCCCACCACCCTCAAACACGTACCCTCAACTGCATCTATCGGAATGTCTAAACGAAAGAAGGCTATCTCAGACTTTGTGATCCTGGAGGAAATGGGCCAGGGAGCCTATGGTCAAGTCAAGCTTGCAAGATACAAGAGAAACCATGCAAAGCGCGTTGTCCTGAAGTATGTCACCAAACGCCGCATTCTCGTTGATACATGGACGCGGGACCGAAGACTTGGAACTGTTCCTTTGGAGATTCACGTTCTGGACTATCTGCGAAGAGACGGACTTAAACACCCCAATATCGTCGAGATGACCGACTTCTTTGAGGACGACATCAACTACTACATCGAGATGGTCCCTCACGGCCTTCCCGGAATGGATTTGTTCGACTACATCGAGCTGAAGGTCAACATGGACGAGGACGAGTGCAGAAGCATCTTCGTGCAGGTGGCTAGGGCACTTCATCATTTGCATATCAAAGCGGGTGTTGTGCACCGAGACATCAAGGATGAGAACGTGGTTTTGGACGGGGAGGGCAACATCAAGCTCATCGATTTTGGAAGCGCTGCTTACATTCGGAACGGGCCTTTTGATGTCTTCGTTGGTACTATTGGTATGTGTTGACCCCCGCGAGCCTTAAGGGAAATGAAAATAGACTAACAATAACTTAGATTATGCTGCTCCTGAAGTCCTCGCCGGAAAATCTTACAAGGGCAAAGAACAAGATGTCTGGGCGTTGGGTGTTTTACTCTACACCATCTGCTACAAGGAGAACCCGTTCTACAACGTGAGTCACCCTAAAAATAGTTGTTTAGGATTGCTTTCTAATTGAAATGTAAAGATCGATGAAATCATGGATCGCGAACTCCGGATTCCCTTTGTCATGTCTGAGACCTCGCTCGACCTAATCCGGTTGATGCTTGACCGCGATGTTGAGCGAAGACCAACAATCGAAAAGGTTCTGGCGCATCCCTGGTTTGTGGATCTTCCTGGTCCGGAGGAAGCGCTCTTGGCCGAATCACCTGTATTGGCCAGCTCTAGAAGAGAAGACTAAAAAGAAGAAGAGGAAGGGGAGGGAGAACGCGCGACTTCGTCGCAGGACATGTATAGTACAGGGAAGATGTGTATGCGTTTGTCTCCATTCTAGACGGGATTGGGACCTGGCGACTGGGCGCGAGGTAGGGTGCAAGGTCGATAAAACTAGCCTTTCGTTGCTTCTTTTCCTTTTCCTTTTTTCTGCTTCTTTTTTGCTTGGAAATGGGGTTTCGTTTTGGCGAGTTGGGGACTTAGGTTTTTTTCCTTTTTCTTTTTCTTTCTTTTGTTACCTTTTCTCTTCATTTCTACTTACCTTTCTCATCGTGCCTAGGCTTTTCAAAAGATTTGCTTTTGGTTTCTCTGGTAGAAAAATCCCCTACTAGAATTTGTTACGTTCTGTGTAAAGACTTTTTAGTTTACTTTTTTTGAGAGTTCTTTCCTTTTTGTTTACTTTTTTTATACTCGTATTTCCACGTTTTTTTGTTTTGTTTTTGTTTTGTTTCAGCGCAAAGATGGGAACTGGAGTCGATTACGGGTTTTCGTTATGTTAAACTGGGAAATTTGCGATTGCATGAGAGGAAGAGACCTATGAGGAAATTCAACGAAGTGGGAACAAAAAAAGAGAAGATTGGTTTTTTTTAACGGAAAAATACAATGTGGATTCGATCCATTCCTTAATTTGAAGATGTTTCTTGATCTTTAGTTTGCTACTATGCTGTTGGATGGGCCTATGTCATGGGGACCGGAGTTATGGGTTCATTATCACGAGATGAGGGGGATTGGTTAACGTTTACTTGCTACTATTGTTGTTTTAATATATATACCACATTTCGATTAACTATTTACTGTAACCTCTGCTCCACATCTTCATTGCTTGTCTCCTTCTACATCGTCACTTGGTATTGACCGAGCACGTACCAATCCATGACATCAACATGAGCGAGTCGAGTCCCAGACAAAGATAAGGTGCAGCTGGAATAGAAACCGATTGGGTCGTCGTGAGTTAGTTATTGTCTCGGGAGGTTATTACATCGTGAAGATCGCCTCCATCCTCCCACCATGCGCATGCTCGAAGCAGGACCCCGCGATAAGCTCTTTTCCCCACCCACCGTCAACCAAGATCTCACTCGCGGGGAAGGCCACGTTGTTTGTGGGATCGACGCAAATGGGGTGGGTTTCACATGGGATTTTGACAACGACGACAAGGCTTAATACTCTAAGGAGGATATGTATGAGGTGAGACAGCAGAATGTTGTCTGGGAAACAAGATTTCTCCCTGCCTCCCGGGCTTTGCCGGTGCGAACAGCTTGACTGTCCTTAGAATAAAAAGAAACACTCAGCTGAAAGAAAGCTGGAACTGGAAGCTGGAATTGGAAGCGGGTGCTGACTGGCATGAAGGATAAAACGACTATGGAGGCTGCGAGCTGCGAGATGCTTGCTGACTGGATTGGACGGCTAGAAGTGGAATCGCAACGCAAATCAAACCTTAGCCTTAATTACGTGGGGATCGAATTAAGTTTCCCCCTCTGGCTCTTTTGGAGAATAACGTTTTACTGGTGGGGATGTCATGGTGGTCGTATGCATGACTACTGACGATTATCAGTTAATTAATATAGAATGAAATTCAGAATTAAAGGAATCGTCCCTGCCAAGCCTGGATTGGCTGCAAATCATCTTTCAGTTTATACTCTTCCATCTATATATATGCATATCCTGCGCTGTATTGAGATCTGTACAGCCATGGGGAATTAAGACTCTCTCATGGGGCAATGCCACACACGGCCATGACTTCCTAACAAACCAAGCGACTGGTTTCACCAAGGACCGGCCAGGCGCCTTGATATATCCGGTCTGCGTCTAGATTAAGGGCACAAGGAATGTAAGGGCGACGATCTCCGACGTTTCCACGGAGGTATTCCTACATGACTGGTGTATCGGGGCAGAATTCTCGAAGAATAATGGTGCACAGAAGGCTGGTAGAGCATGCGGAGAAGTTACTGCAATAACATCCGTTCTACGGTCAGGAGACCATATTCTTTCGATTTATTAATACCTGATGAGTCGTAGTATAATTTGTACCATTGTATCTTTGGTAGATCAGAGGTCCTTACCGTGCCAATCATAGCTAAAGAGGTCATCCTGCGATTGCTCATGTCCTACACATTATTAAATACACTTTTGAATTGAGAAGATGCAATGTTCTATCCTCTACATGTAGTTATAAAAGTATCAGCAATTCAAGAATAAGAAATAGAAAGACATAAAGGAACAACAAACTAAAGATACATTAGCCCTACAGCTTTCCCGGATCCCGTCAGTACGAATAGACAACCTCCCGGGCCATTCGGACACCCCCCTCACTCGGACAATTAACATAGAAAAGAAGAGAACAACGTCTTAAGTGGCTTCAATACCTCTTTCAAACGAATCATGATTGACTGTCCGGGTGAGGGGGTTGTCCGAATGGCCTGGGAGGTCGTCTATGTATACGTGTAGTTCCTTGATACCAGTGTATTTTTCCGCTTTTGACGCCTTTAGAAATGTACATGTAATCACAGCGGTACTTCTAATATACCAGGGATTAATCGCCACAAACATATTTCCATGTAGCGTTGTAACTCGTACTTATCTCTTCCGGGGATCCCGATTTTCTACTGGGGCCGGCCGGCCACCGGCGGGCCTAATACCTTCCGAAGCCCGAGATAGATTAATTAAGGGATGAGATGGAGGCTGATAAATTGATGGAGCTAGTGCTACTAATAGCTCCTATAAATTGAATCATAGTGTCAGTGTAAGGCTGCCGGCCACTACAAGACCGCTGATAATCCTGGTTGGTGTGCCACTCCTAGATGTATGTATGGCGCTGCTATGTGGTGGTGATATTCTGATAAAAAGTGGATACGCAAAGAGAGTTTCCCAAGTCTTACAATGTTAGGAGTACATGCTAGTAAGCACATCTAGATGTCAGGTACATTGGTAAAGGTACCAGCAGCTGTGGGTGCAGACCTTGATGCTTTCCCAGTAAAAGTCTACATAAATTTTCGTCCACTATGTCCACTCCCGTCATGTTCTGATTGTGATTTGCGGTTCCATGCAGTTAAATAGCGATGATTAACATGTAAGAGCGGCCCTATCCAAATATGCTCAGATAAATAGAGGGGAAGAAAAGCCTGTGTGCATTCGGCCGAGAGTTTTTTCTAGGCTTGGAAGGGGTATCAATCCTCGAGTGAATATATATTGCTAGCCCTTGAGGGGGGGGGGGGGGGTTATATTACATTATATCTTGTTCAGGAACATAAGAACGCGTGCGCTCCGACGATAGGGGATTCCACTCGCTCACTTGTACCTTCTGCATGACTAGAAAACGATGAGAGTAAGATCTCAAAAAGAAAGGTAGGCATGCTTATTAGATGTTCGACGCATGGGCGTACCTCTGACCCTGATATATGTTCTTCAACTGCCAGAGAGCGCCAGATGAACGCTTAGAGCATATGACTCTCGACGAGGCTGCGGAAGACATATTATAACTGTCTAGGGAGCTTTAGACTCGTTGAAACTTGTAGTGATGGGCATCCGGCGAGACGAGACGAGACTTTTAGTCATGTGACTTTGTTGCTGGGAAATCTCTGGAAACATGATACTTGATGCAAATTAAAAGGTGATTTTTTTTTTAAACTTGACAAAAAGTTGGAGCTATGGCTGGGGAGCATGTTTAGGTGTGGAAATAAGGTCTAAAAGGTCTCGAGACTTATCTCGAGACTTTCAGATCTAGTCTTGTCTTGCCTTGTCAACCCCCAGGTCTCGTCTTGCCCAGCCGAAAGTCCCGAGACTTAGTCTCGAGACAACTTGTCTCGTGCCCATCACTAGTTCCGCTGATCACCACATTAGGGCTCATATTGAGGGGTTGTGCTAATTGTAGGTCTCTATCCCCCCTGTTCACACTGTGCTTTGATGCAGTTAGCGATAGACCGACTTCTGTGTTGCAGTTTGTGTTGTCATTTACTCCTAGCCAGCACTCTAGCAATAGATAAATCGAGTTTTTGTGTGAAGAAAGTCATCAAATCAGTATTGGGATTTTTTCGTTTAATTCATTAATGCATGCAGGCCGTAGTCAGTATGGGGAAATCTATGCATCATGTGGGGAAAATCAGCTCATTGAAGTATTTCCTCTTGCTCGTATTTGGTGAGCTTACAGGTGACCTTGCCACACACCCTACTGGCTACCTTCGGCACCTCTAATGATGACCTAGACCCCTCTATCGATCAATGTTCCAAACACCGAATTCTATCATAGGACGGAAACTGACGATATCACATACATGTAGCCACCGAGTGATAACACGTGACTCACAAATCAACAACAAATATATAGGACACTAGCCTAGTCAACACTGCAACTCTATGCAGGATATTAGCTTAAGAAAGCTCAATAGAGAATTCTCGAGACGCTAAAGGGTTATAGAGGGTACTGTAAGGACCGCATGTTGCAGGGCTGCTACATGTAGTAACCTCCGGATTGCACACAATCAATGAAGTAATCAATCAAACTGCTACATGTAGTTAACACTAATCGAGTGATGCTTCTGAAGCACGAGAAGTCATCCACGCGAGCACCTCAAGTCTCTGTTTGTACAAAAAATGAATTATTATCAGCGACTATAAAAGGATTGAAATAAGTCATAAGTTACCTTGGCGAATGTTAAAGAAAAAAGGTGTTAAAATTTGAGCTCCTGTGCGAGTGATAACCTATGACGACACCAAGCATAATATTTCGTGACTTGAGTTCAACTTTATCCATTATTAAAATCTCATTTATAACGCCTAACTTAGATACACAGATACATGTATATTTAGTTCTCTTGTAACAATGGGTCACTTTGGGCGCACGCGATACTCTAGCTGCGTCGTTGTCGAAACAAAAATCCCAGAATGCCGCGTCATCTTAAGGACGTCACTAGCGTAAAGTGATTTGCGTTATGGAAACACGTTTCAGAGAACGCATCTATGTGTACATGTGGCTACAATCAAGAGTACCCGATACAGTGCTTCCTCTTAATCATCATGATCATTGTAATGAATAAATGTTAACATCAATCGAAGAACAGCCCTTACAAGGCACCCACCGGAACCTGGCACCTCTCCTCGCTGGTACATCTGTCACATACTATCTCTAATTTTTTTGCGATAAAAAAAAAGGAATCTCAAGAGGGGCGCAGGACATCTCCGTCACTCCATGTGGAATGTGTAGGTTTAGCTATGGCCAAGTTTCCCAGACTTATCATTATAGATACATGTAGGCAATATCAAAGAGTTGAAGGCATATTCGATTTTCTTTTCTAATATATTTATAAGCTGATTATTTGCACTAGGACATCATATTCTCTAAAAAGCCAAGAACACACTTACTGTTGTTAGCCACATGTTGCTCGTCTTGATATCTTGCGAGAGGACCACTGAAAATAGACAACCAATTTAGCAACCGCGCGCGTCATTATCATTGGACTTAATTAGTATTTACGTCACTTTACCAACTACAAGCAAATAGTAGAGAACAGTCTTGGCGTACCAAGTGTGGTCCTTACTCTCTTACATAAAACATCGTACCCTAAAATACAAGTATGAGGATTAATATTCCGACCAGTAAAACACGTCTATAGAGTACTCTGGTTACTCTCATATCCGACGTTATGGGTCATTAGAGTAGATACAGTACCTAGTGGGCCTGCCAACAGAAAAAGCGCAGTTCTATTTTACTTCGGAACATCATACCCGACCTGACACCTCCAAGTACAGGAGTCAGCCCTACAGTTATAATTATTCAATATTAGTTTATGGATGTTTAGAGTACATGAGGCTCGCATATATTGTCCCGTTATTATCCAGAATTAATTCTCCGACACGATACCATTTACCTGACGGCGGCCCCGACTGCCCCCCCGCAGATCGCCGGAGGCCGTAAGACGTAACCTCCACCCCCTGGATTTAAAACATGAAATTTAACTACTCTAAATAAACCCAATAAATCCCCAAGGGAAGAAAGAGTGTCCCGTCTGGGGCAGTTCCATAGAAAACGCGTGTGCGAAATTGCGCAACCTGAACACATCGCATTGCTCAAAGAAAACCAACAACCCGGGGTACATGACAATAGGCGGTCATTAGACCGCCGTGTCTCTAAAGTTAAATTATGTCGAGAAATCGATATATGGATCTAGAGAGAGGTAAATCACTCACACACAATCAGGGCCTCATCGGAAGTGCAAGAGCACGAGATGCTTCAATCACGCATCTGATTTGATCTGTTGGCATATTTATATATATTCGTCTATATTTAGAAACATTGCTTTCGAATCAGCCCCAGACTCGGGTATGATCGACTTGTACATACTAATGGTAAAACTCAATAGAGTATCTGGAGGTAGGGAAATTGGTACGCCCAAGAAGGCCCACCTCATCTTATCTTACCAATAGGAGACCCAAGGATTCGGAAGCTTACAGCGGGAGGTGCGGCGGCGAAAATAGGGGTGAGAACAGGCAAAAGATATGTACCTGGGTACATGAACGGCCAAGAACATTAATAGGAAGAGGATATCAGTACAGGCGGGAAAAGGTTTAGAAAGAAGTTTGCCGAGACATTCGATGATCAGCCGGTGCCGATATCTGCCTTTCCCCCGCCCCGCGCGATTATGGGATGATTATTATTGTGCACAATTGTACCTTACCTTTTCGAACTTCAGACTCTTCGACCTATGGCCTGTCCCTTATTAATATGAGGATCGAGTATGCTGCTGTAGATACTAACATGGCATTGAAAGTTTCAGGGAACAACAACGGGCAATGCCAAGTCAGTAGAGGGGTTCTTCCCTTCCGGCACTGTAGCTGCGGGTAGGCAAGCGGTTGTTTAAAACTCTCCGTCATTTGCGTAAGTAGAGTAGAATTGAATACAACATGCAAATCAGCGCCAAAGTGATATTGCGGCGCCTAACCGCTGGTCCGTGTCGGAGATTTCCTTTAGGAAGTTGATAACGTTCGGTGTGGGTATATACTGGATGGGGGAAATTCCTAATAATGTGCACTTCACGCAGATTTGGAAATGATACAGGTCAGTTAATATTTATATCAACTTTAGTTGGATCACGAGCCACACCAAAGACCCCCGAAAGGTTCCCAAAGGCCACTTTATCCACGATTTCAACTTGGCTAACATTCCCTTCTTTCTAGAGTTGGATATTTCAGGCACTGCACGCATATAGCCTAAGGTACTCGTCGAATACGATGAATTTAATCTCCTTGTCCAGAGAAGCTTACTCAAGCAGTGCCTCGGTTATGATGCCCAGGTTCTTTGCCTTCAAAACGGCGGTGGTGCCCTCTCATGAGTTTGTGGTCGAGTTCGAGATATCTATCGATTCGAGGGGGAGGGGGACAAGAAACCGGCAAAATAATCGCCCATCAAATACCCCCTAATTCATCTACTTTATCAGGGTAGAACCTGTATACTTTTCGTGCGGAAAAACTTTTTTCAATATATATACCCTGAAAAAGCGATAGGTAGAATAGATACGCCGAGCTGGAATATCGAATTTTATACTCTAGGACAATTCTACGTTGCTCTACCGATAGATACCCACTCCACGCACGGCGTGCTCTGTAAAACGTACTACCTCAGCCCTCGCACAGAGTATTTAGCGATTGGGGGGGGGGATGGGGGTTACCGCTGCGAGTCAAAAGTCAGGGAGAAGTGCGAGGTAGAAGTGTGTGATTGGTACATAATTGATATTTATTTTAGTACTGTTGTTATGCCATAGTAAGTTCCTGATACCTCGCAACCCTCCTTGACCTCTGACATTTGGGTGTAATCTCAAAAAGCACAAGCTTTGTATATTGTCACTTCGGTAAGTATTTCAATGTTCCTGTAGGAGTAAGAACCATGGGTCAAGGCTGACACGCTGTGATGTGCCGCAGATTGAGGACCTGGGTTACTTACATGTATGCACCTCTCCTTTCGGTTATTACGTTCTAATGATAATGCTTTTTGAGTTTAGAGAGTGTGCCTAGGGTTGCGTGTAGATGTTTGGTGCCTGTGTACGAGTAGCAGCTCCGAAGTACCGATATATATCTACGGTATGTGAATGTATGTAATGCCCAACACCCTTGCTCTAAGGTCTGGCCTGCACAACTCCATGGTTGAGAAGTCCGTGTCGAGGGGGCGCGGCGAAGCAGTAAGGTCGAAAAACAGGGAAACTTTTGTGGGGGTAGTTTCCGGAGTCGGCGTCATTAACTATCACTCACCCATATCCACACCACTTTAAACTTGGAAGATCTATGCAACCGCCGGTAGTACTCATAACCTAACCAGTAGATCATCCTGACAAAAAACCGGCTCTACTCTACTCTAGAGTATGTAGTCATCGGCGTCTATCAAATGCCAATCGATCGTCGCCACAGGACTTCCGATTGACGAATCCTTTGTTCGCTTCTACTACCTACCTAGCTAGTCGGACTTGCATGAGACATTTATTTCTCTTTGTTGGTTACCAACTTAGCTGAGCGAGCTAGAGGATGGCGGTTCAACGAGGGGTCCGCGTGGCGGCGTAGTGACTACGCCACAGCCACAGACCCAATGTGGGGGGTTTCTCGAACCTACAGTAGAGAGAGTTAACCTTTTACTGTTTCCTGTAGGTGATGAAAACGTTGAGACCCCGGGGCTGCATCCCGCATATAATATCAGCTAGCTAGTACAACCTCGGTGAGGCGTTGGGAGTTGTACCGGGAACTTGGCGCTCAAATGGAATTCCCAAGTGTATCAAGTGCCTACTTTAAAGTCTATACCGTCTAATGTGTGTCTACGGCTCGGATTATCTCCGGGGAAATCAAAGTTTATTTTCTCCAATTTATGCCATGAACACGTACTAACCTACATACACACTCTAGACTCTAACAATTGTTCGCAATTTGGGTGGAGCTCCGCCGTCCCTCATAAATACTTGATATTTCCGGAGCCGACAAAAAAACACCGAAGAAAGACATGGGAAATCCGGCATCAGTACGCATGGCATTCTCCGTCAACTGGATACGTACCGCCACGGAGATCGATGATGGAGATTTGGAAGTGCATGTTTCACGGCCTCAAATATGTCGTCTGTCCCCGGTGAGCTCAGCTCAAAACAGGAAGTCCGTGCCGGCTGTTTTGTACCTGCTCCTGGCCATTCGACAAGCTAGGTAGCCAGTGTCTGATGACGATTGGAGCTTAAACGTGAGGAAACCTTTGATGTGTCTTAAGCGTATATATAAAGTGAGTTCACTTCATGCACACGAATATGTAGGCACGCTAGCTCAATACCAGGTAAGCCTTAAATTTTCCGGTTTCATCATGAGCCGGACTATTATTGTTACGTTTTACGTTTACATACATGTATCTTCAAGGTCGGGCGGGACTCTGGGGCCGTGACTGGCATGGTATTGTAGGTACGAGTAGTAAGTACTACCAATGGTAATTGCCCAATATCAGAGCGAACGACTGAATCAAGTAGCAGAAGAAAAAGGGGAAACAACTTGAAGGGGATTACCAATAGGAAACCCGAACCCCGCACGGACATATCCGGGTATATTTTTATGGTTTGTCCCTACCCACCGGATGGCCGACCTTTGAATCTGTCAAACGTGTTCAAACTTCGGGAGCCGGGACGAACGTGATGGGAGGCTGGGTAAGGTTGTAGCTTGTTCGCTCGTCTGTTGCCCACTACAGAGGTGGTGACAGCAGCGTTTACGCATCGGTGGATGGGAATGATCCTATTAGCTGGAATACGGGCACCCTGAGAGTGGGTATAGATACAGGTATGGATAGATGGGCGTATTTAGAAGGGTATTGCTTGTTTTTTTAGAGTGATTTACAGATCGCAAAGTGTAAGCGAGATTGATTGATTGATTGATTGAAAGAGAAAAAAAACGTGGGTCTAATTAATGCTGCTGTTCGTGTACCTTACAGCTCATGCTAGAAGGGAGAGTCTTTCCTTCTCAGACCAGCAAATAAGGTGATGGCTGAGGTGGATAGAAACAAAAGGGTCTGTTTCGGCGTGCAGGGTTTTGATTGGGTTACAGGATTGCGAAACGAGATGAAGTGTTCTCGAAACGGATATTATTACTTTTTCCTTCCTTTCCTTTTGGCTTCACTTTCTCGGCTAAGAAGGAGATCGACATTCTAGAACTGATTCAAGGCTATATGATATGTTTCTATGCAGATATCAAGAACATACAGTACCTGTAGTTATTATATTAGAAGACCATTTTGGGACTTGTTGTTTGAGGTTGCCAACTGAGAAGAAGAAGAAAAAATTGTTTTAGTTTACCTGGAATCTTGGATCCACCAATAATTCAATAATTACATGCTAAGACAACATCCGATGAAAAGCTCATCGCATCAGGGACGACCAGGCAGGAGGTTTAGTTAGTACCGTTGCTAGCGTACATGAAGTCACCACCGTCGAGGACCTGAAACCCGACTAAGATGGAACACCAATGGACATACCGTTAGCGAGTTTCTGAACACGGAGATGTGCAGTCCATTTCTGGCCTAGCCTCGCAGGGACAGGGTTCGGGATGTGGGGAGGGTGTGGTTGTTAGTGGTGGTGGTGGTGGGAGGGGGTAAGGGTTTGTGCAAGCTAGCACAGTGATGCACGGGCGGGATGAAATTCAGGAGGACGTTACTATTTTTGGTACCCACCCTCTTCCTGCTTGTGAGCTTTTTTGACTGTCGCTCATTCGCTGTCGCGGGTTGTTGGGAACACTTGACGATGATGGATGGATGATGGCAATGAGGAATTTAATTTTTATTTATTGATCAAGTCCCCTCATCTCAAGATTTTGAGAAACAGGCTGGGTCTGTACCCGGTACGAAGAGGTTAGAAAGCAAAGAAATCAAAGTTTTGTGTTGTGGGATGCCCTCGGTGTGCACGTGGTGAGATAGTTACTTGTAGTTAAGGGTCTTTGTAATTTTTACTTAGCAACGTACTTTCAAGTAGAGTAACTACCTTTTTTGCTGAATCTGATCTTTGTAGCGCGAGTGGGTTCTCTATCGATAGCAAGCAAGCGAGTCCATTGGTTTTCGTGATTTCACTTTTTTTTTTCCTTTTTTATTTTACTTTTTCAAGAGTTGCGGCTGTGACCTGGTCTGGAGTTTTTATTCTGCTAGCTGGTCCTAGATCATGTCAAACGAGTGATCGTGGAAAGGTTGTCACTTTTTTATGATTGTTAAGCTAACCCTACATACATACCTTCTATACCGTAAAAATACCTTCTCAATTACGAGAAGGCAGTTCTGCATGAGAGTCTCTTTCCCACAACCTTCCTCCTCCCTACGGCTACCATCGTGGTAAGTATCATTATTCCCGGGACAGCCAGCCCTCTCGGCCTCCCCTTCCTTCCTCTTTCACCTCTCCTCTCTCCATCTACCACCCCCCCCCGCCCTTTCTCGCTTCTGCTCTTTTGTTCCTACAAGCCAGACGTAGCAGTCAGCAACCTTGGTCAGTCTGGCTTGTTCGTGTTTCCTTCCCTTCCTTTATACCTCTCCTCCTCACGGTTTTTTCGTCCGACCTGGGGATTCTTTGCTTCCGCATTGAATAAAATCTTGCGACGGTAGGCCATTCCTCAAATCCCCCCTCCTTCCCCTCCAACCCCTTCACATATTGTTAGAATGTATAGGAACGATTGCGCGGGAAATAGCCATCATAATTGCGATCACAAGAAAGGAACTGCCCCCAATTCATTCCTCTAGCCTCCCACTCAAACCACCCCCTCCCCCCACCTCATAATATTCACTCCCTAGTTGGACTGTTTTTGTTGAATTTCCAATTATCTATAATCGCTCCTAGCTTCCATGCTCCCTTCACCCTCCAACCACCACACCACCTTCTTTCCCCTCCTCCATACATCACTCGTCATTTTATCTTTCCACCTGTCCACTGCAGAGGTTTTGTTCGTCGTGGCATCTAACAGATCGAATGCGCTTTTAGACCCTATCACTGGCTTGTCCATTTTGAAATTTTGCCTGCCCCGTATCTTTGTTGGACCTGCATACTTTCCACCAACCCCACACGACTCAGCGGACGGAAACAGAACCAGCAAGCAGCGGAAAACATCTGCGAAGGAGCGCACAACAAGACAACCAATCTAATCACTATCCCTTGATTCGTTGGAACAACATTGAGAGGAAATTCATAGTTTAATCAGCTGTTCCGATACTTTACGGTGGGGAAGCAAGAAAGAAAGAAAAAAGGGAAAGATCGATATATTTGAAGAACGACGCTGCAGCAGAGCTAGGCGATAATACGTCATTAACCACAAGCCTTACCGGTGGGAGTCAGAGACAATCATATAATACACAGGAAAAAAAGGCTGTGAGAAAAGCAGGAAGATAGTCTTATTATAATCGGTGGGAGTATTTGAATTCTGATAGGCTGGAAAGAGGAGGTAACGCTGGACGTTTTTCTTCGCACGACGGATTAAATAAAGAACTGCGTGTTCCATACACTCCTTTCAACATAATTGTTCCCACTATTCTTCCTTACACAAAGAAACAAAAAAAAGAAGGAAAAAAAAAAGGATCTATCGGCTTTTACATCGCGGATTTCTCTTGAGTTGTCGGCGACAGGATAGCAACTTACGTGGCTTCAATCATTCACCTTTATTATTCGACGGGGATATCTTGAAATCGTGTGAAAGAGAGGCAGCTTTCCGATTTAGCAACTAAAAGCTACACTGTAGGTGAGAAAGGGCAAAGCTCATTTTTATTATCTGGACCCGTGGCTAAGAAATTCCTAGAGCCTTGAGTTATTCTTAATTTTTATTACTCGCTATTCTGCACTTGGATTAATCAGACGCGGGGGCTTTTGCGTGCGACTCTCTCTTTACTTGCGAAGTTTGAGATCCGCTTTTTTTTACCCACTTCTTTTTTCACTTTCCTTTCTTTTTCTGCTGGATTTCTCGATTTGCGGTGAGTTTGCCGCCTAATGGTCCAATTTTGGTGTGTCTATTCTTGGGATTTGGTAGCTGCCATTTGAGATTGGATAGAGGCTTATACTTGGATACCTCCGCCTCAGACATACACCACACCCTCTACCACGCACGCATACACACGCATACACACTTCACAACCCTGCAACAAACAACAAGGTAAATAGTTGATCCCCAAGAAAAAAACCCATACGTCTTCCCGCATACATACCTCTTGTCTTTGTCTTTCGGCCCTTCACTCTTTACGGTGCCGAACTTACGTCCTTACCTTACTCCACTTATAATTACTACATAACTCACTTCCAGTTAATTATTATTATTATTACTATTTACAATCCCCCGCTGACGACTCCCCTGTTAGTCCAACCCCCCTTCTCGTGCCTATTTCGTGGCATTTGTCACAGTAGCGTTTCTTCGATAAGGAGATATTCCATCTTTCCGTATTCTTGGAACCTCCTCCTGCACCTTACTGCTACTCGAGTCATTGGCGCGTGGCAAGACATCCCTACAGGCGCCACAGCTAGACCAGATCCCAGGAACCCTGACTTGCATCTGGTTAAAAAGGATCTTCGGTACCACCCCTTTTCCATTTGTATACCGTCTCGCCCCCGCTGCTGCGACTTTCACCCCCCACTACATTTTCATTACTACCTTTTTACTATTCTTTCACACAAATCATATATTCCTACCTACTACACATTACATTACATACCATAGATACCTTGTTCCAGTATATACTCTTGTAATGAGCGACGGCCTACTCCTCTTGTCCTCCCCGGCCTCTTCCCACTTCCCCCATTCTCATCCACACGAGGCGGACCCTTTCCACATGACCTCAACGAAGACTGACCCACCAGCCTCATTAAAGCGGACCTATACCCTTGTGTCGCGATCAAACCCTCCATCACCTTCAGACCCCCAGGACAACTACAACCCCAACCCATTCAAGGTTCAGGCTCTTGGTCCTTCGAGGCTTTCACCGCGGCATATGTCACTGTCGCTGAAGCGTCGTTATCCCTTCTGCAAATCACCTACCGCGCCGACGATAATCACGAGCACGGGCACGGGCACATCAAGTTCGCCGACAGTACCGTCGTTTGTGTCGATATTCGATATAGACGTAGATATGTCTGGTTGCTCACCTACATCACTCCACTCACAACACACAATAGTCCAGAAGGGACCCAACAGTTGTTTACTCGAAGATTCAATCGGCCCTTTACAGCGCTGCCAAACAGGAAGCCTATCTACATCAGCTTCATCATCAACTAATTCGTCACCAACCACAACTATCTCAACACTTGGATCAGCAATCACTGAGGACCACACACCAGAGTCCTCCCCGGATTCGCTGGTCTCTGCGATGCCCTTGTCTGCCCTCAGGTCAAAGAGCGAAGACCTGGGAGTAGTGCCTCAAAGTCCCTTGCCAGGCTATACTCGCTCTCTATCACCTAGCAAGAAGCCACGGAATACCAAGAATTTGTCACTAAAACCACTCAGTGTTGTTACCTCACCAGTACAGGCTGTTGGTGATTCAAACAACATAGTTAATCAGAGCCCGCGGTCAATGTCGGCCCCAACTTCTCCAGCGTTCATCAAGCCTCCCCCACCGCCACAGAATCCTCGTAGGCGACCGAGCAATCTTGGACTGACAATAAAGCTGCCCGGTGCTTTGCCTGAAAAGACGGCAGTTCAAGGTCCGCCTGCAGGGGGTATCACAGCGTTACGACACCACCAGTCGTCGCCGTCCTTGTTTTCGCCTGCGCACGGTGGTGTTCCTGGGGGCATGAAATTGCCACCAACACCCGGCTTCCAGAGGCCATCGAGGCTGTTCTCACCCCCACGTCCCAGTTTGTCAACTTTTACAGCACAGGATTCGCTTTCGTCCTCACTATCATCCTCATCAATATCAAACTCGCCTCCAAAGAGCCCGGATGTTTTGCACGAGATGGAGGAGGAGGACGAGGAGCCTCGGTCGGGCGAAGCGAAGTCACCTGCCTACCCAAGCGGACCGGTGTGCATATTCGAGCCTAACATTTATCTATATGCGGAACCGGACGCTGAGCTGGCGTCAAAATTCGATCTAATTGTGAACGTTGCCAGGGAAGTTCTTAACCCATTTTCGGAGGGCGCCAGGGGCCCGGTAAGCGCCCGGTTTGGTGGGTTCGAGTCAGGAACTATGCCGCCTGACACAGCCTGCACCGAAGCGAGTTTCACAACCGCATTCGAGGAAGCACTATTTTCACCATTGAAAACGAGTGGAAGGCTGAGACCTAACGAACCGGAATACGTGCACATGCCATGGGATCACAACACACCCATCCTGGACGATCTGCCGCATTTGGTCAACCTGATCGACGACAGGGCGAGCTCTGGAAAGAAGGTATTGGTGCATTGTCAGTGCGGTGTCAGCAGATCAGCGACACTGCTTATCGCCTATTCAATGTTCAAGAACCCTGGAAAGAGTATGCAAGAGGCGTATGCAGCGGTCAAGGGAAAGAGCAGATGGATCGGACCTAACATGGGCTTGATCTATCAGTTGACTGACTGGAAGAAAAAGATTGACAACGATGGAACACGCCCGGGAAATGGAGGATGGAGGATGGGAAGCCAGTCCAGCGGAGGAGTTAGGGGACTGGTGTTGAAGAGCGGGAACAGGAATGGGTTTGGAAGGGCTGGGACAATGGACGAAGAGCGAGAGAGCGAGTCGATGCCAGAGCCGCAGACCGCCCCATTACCAGAAATGCGAAAAACGCCGTCACCGCCGCCTCCCAGCAAAACCAGAGATCACCCAATCCCAGCGATGGTTCGAACTCGGTCGGAAAATGGGGGGTTTATTTCAGGTGTTTCGCCGGGTCCTTCTTCGGCGCCGCCAGGGATGATTTCGATCCCGGGGACGGAGTCAGGACCCTCGAATATGCGACAATCATGGCCTGATTCGGACTCAATAGACTGTGTCCGGGGCCGATCAGAATCACCTCGCGCGGATTCACCACCACCATCATGGGCGGAAGCAGCAAGGGAATTGGAAAAAGGAGAGGTGGGTGTGAGCGCAACTGGTTTTGTGCCACAGCCAATACCGCCACCAGCAGCCTACCTTGTGCAGCGCGCTGAGAAAGAGATCTTTGGACGAACGACGGCTGTAGGTAATGAGGACGATGATCCGCCGCCTACGCCAGGCGGGACCTTCATGAGCCCGAGAAACAGCGCATATTTCGGCGCGCCGATACGACGGTCCGGTGGATTTTTTTTTGCGGACCCAAGGAGCCCTACACAGAGAGGTGGAGAGCCGCCAATAGTACGGAGCATATTTGATGTCCTGTAGCAATTACTGTGGGGTCGATGGTATAACCGTTCGATCAGCTGACTGTCGATTGCTGCCAGAGGACCGGGATAAGCAGGGGGTGGGGGACTGAGGGCATTGCTTTTCTCTTTCTTTCCTTTTTTATTGCTCGGGGAATTCTTTTTTTAAAAAAGGGTTCTGGTCGGGAGTACGGGTTTTGGGAAAGAGGGGGAGAAAACAGGGTTCTTGTGTGTGGAGTGTATAATTCCTATTGGGAGGGGCAACAACGTCCGGAAAGCGGGTAAAATCATTTTCTTTTGTCTTTTTTTTTCCTTTTCTTTTTTCTTTATTTATTCCACTTGTTTTATTCTGGATTTTTTCTATATGGGGAAAAACGGAGCGCATATAATTGGTCCCTATCATTTTTGTTATTTCTTTCATTCCCTTTGTTGGTTGAGTGGGCTGGTGGTTGGTTGGTTCAGGATGGATGGGATGGATGGATGGGAAAGACTTTTTCACGACGGCAGCGGGGTAAATTGGGGGGGGGGGGGGGGGGGGGGGGGGGGTGGGGGGGGGGGGGGGGGGGGGGGGGGGGGGGGGGGGGGGGGGGGGGGGGGGGGGGGGGGGGGGGAGAGAGCTCTGCCGGAGTGCGAGAGCGCACATTCAATCGTTTTACGATACCATTTTTCCCCCTCTTATTATTATTATACCTTTTAGGCATTCGTTTTGATATTTTTCTTCTACTCTCCTTTGTCATCTGGATTTGCAATTGGTTTTTCTTGTTTTCTCTGGGGGTTCTTTCTTTTTCTTTTAATCATCAACTCTGTCGTTTATATTATACCAGGTCGGTCGGTTTGGTCGGTAGCTGGCGTCGGAGGCGCCTTCTTTTTTTTCTCTTTTTCTCTTTTTCTCTATTTCTTTTTTGAGGGTAGATTCTAACTACATATTACCATCTCCCACTACTACTACATTACTGCGTAACCACTCATCATTATCAACATCATCATCATCATCATCATCATCATCGTCGTCGTCTATATCATCTATATCATCTATACCCATCATCATTGATATATATCTATATCTACAAACTTCTGTTCTTTCGTTTACGGTTTTTCTTCTTTCTTCTTTTTTGTATATGGCCGAATACCTAGGGGGTAACTACAACTGAGCTCTTCCGTGATGAGCTTAGCGTTTTTTTGTGTGGGACCGTGTCTGCATGTGTTGTGATTTCATATGGGTTTTTTCATTTGTGGTTTTTGGGATTGTGTGTTTTGTTTTTTGGATTGGGTGAAATATTATATAGGGAAATCTACTATGGTACATTCGCTGTAAAACTGTTTCTCATACTATGTCGTTTTGGACTGATTTAGCTGATTGCGCTGAGGTATTTTGTCTATGTCTGCGCTTTTGTCTAGCAATGATGCACAAGCTATCATTGCCTTTGCGACTGGTGATGGTGATGCTGATGCTGCTGCGTGCTATATCATTGACGTCGTCGATGCTCCATTGCGTGACGTGCGTGTACATTGATTGTACATACATGTACAGCAGTATCTCTCAAGGCAAAACGTGGGATTAAGGTTATGACTGATTAGCAGCAGCAATTAAGTGGGGCCCGGGGAGGGGGGGGGGGGGCTAGATAACCTAAGATATATAACCTACTACATCAGTAGATATATACCTATCTAGAGCAGAGTATGCACATGTACATGTAGCTTACAACGTATATACGCTGGCCAACCTCGCATTCCCGCAGGTACGGACGGACTGGCAACGTGGCCATCGGTTTCCAAAACATGTATCACGAGCATTATGTATGAATGAGCACTGGAGATATCTGATACTGGAGTTTCAATTCTCGCCCTGACTGCAGGCAGGTTTTCGGGGGGGGGGAGGGGGGGGGCGAAGTGCGTGATGATGAGATGCGGTGGTGAGGAAGGGTATAGGTAGCCTTATGGCGGGGGGGAATGATGGTTTGGACATGTAGATTTTCTTTAAATATATTTGGTTTTGGGGGGGAGGGTTACAGATATCGCTCACTGAGTAAGGCAGTTGGGCCAGCCCGCCAGCTCAGATCCAAAACCTCCTCGCCTCCCGGCCCGGCAGAAGTAATCTGTGTTTTTCTTCCTTTCTTTGAAGTAGATTTTTTGATTTGTTCCGTGCACTGTCTGGTTCGGTTGAGATTAGTGGTTGATGATATTAGGCCCACCGCACTGTAAAAAAAAATTCAGAGTCACCTTATCCTTCTCCACATATACTCTCTCTGTCTGGCACTGTGTGCGTGCAGCGCAAATATGTATGTAGGTACATAGAATTCAAGCAGGCTTAGCTCTAGAAGTTAAACACAGCCATTGATAGAGTAGATGGGGCGGCCGGAAAGCTCGGTCTTCCTCCCAGTGCCAAAGCACACACAACCAACGTGGTCGACGAGCGAAGCTTCAATTCTTTCTCGGCGCCTTCCACGAGCTGGCTGGACTGGCTACTAGCTAGAGTAGCTAGCAGTCTTCTAACCAACCAGCCTTTCGCAATCGAAATCTCATACTGCACGTGCGCGTGCGGGTCCCATACCCACCCTACATATATAGAGTACCTACATACCCTACCTACCCTACCCACCGGCTGCACCCCTCCTGCCCTATGACCGCAGGGCAGGGCAGGGCAGGGCACAGGGTAGGAGTCAAGTGAAAGTGAAGAGTAGAGTAGAAGTCGATGCTAGAGTACCTAAACCAGAGTTCGGTCGGTACATGGAGCTAGGGTTGGACTGGGCTGGGACTGGACTGACTGGCCCCCGGACAGCACATGAGGCTAAAAAACCCAACCACACGAAACACACCATGTAGGGTCCGTCACGTCACGATGCGTTGTCCATTTTCTTTTATTTTTTTTTTGTGTGTGTTTTGTGCACCTACTAGTAGTGAGCACCACCACCACCACCCCCCCCCCCCCTCTCATCACCTCCCTCTCCCGACTGCTGAAACAGGAGGGAAGATCCTGGTGGAGGGGGTGGGAAGCTCGGGCCAATGGGGTGGCGGTGGAGTGGTGGAGTGGTGGATTGGATGATGGGCTTTGGAGGGAGGGAGGTGATATGGATGGATATTGGGTGGATGGATAGATGGGGGGGGTGGAGGAGGGAAATATATTATAGGTATAGGGAAGGACGCAAGGCAGGCGGTGGTAAAAGTAGATTTGGGAGGGAGGGGGAGGCTGAGTGAGCTGAAGGAGAAATGTGCTGTTGCGGAGCGTGTTTATTAATTGCGGGCGATTGGAATAGAGGAATGTAAATGGAGAATTGGGGATTGCGTTGTGATGTTTTGAGAGATCTAGAGCGAGCCTTGGGTTAATTGATATTGAGCTGGGGGGGTAGAGTTCAGCTAGCTACTGGTGGATTTAGTAGAGCATTGTACATAGGAAGAGTTAGTAGAAGCTCTTTGGAGTAGGTAGCTACCTACATGTATGTACCTACTCTAGCTGTGCCAGGAGGGGGGGGAGAGAGTGATCGGTGGTGCAGCATGTAGGTGGGTGGAATGAAACGCGATTCAGAATGTCTCGGGGAACCACTTTCTCGGAGGATGTGAAGGGGGGGGGAAGGGCAGGGTATCCTTTCTTCCGGCTCGGGATCGGGTCTTGGTCGCCGAGCATTACTGTTTTGTTCAGATGGGTGGATATGTACAGGGAATGGGGGGTTTTGTTTTCTTGAGGGCTTTGGGGTCGGGCCGAGGCGGCTTTCTCACTACGAGATTTGCGAGATTGCCTGATCTAGGTATTTACTCTATATGCAGTGAAGTAATTGCTTGGGTAGGAGGGATATGCCGAGCGGAGTGCCGACTGTGGCTTGCTTTACTAGAGTACGTGCTAGCAGATACCTATGATGATGTGGTGATGTTGTGTCTGCTAGCTAGTACTCAACTACATGTATTCCGGGTGTGTCTATTTCACTTCGTATCTCCTCCTCTACTCTAGATCTGCTGTAATGTACCTACGGTCTGTACCTTCCCCTTGCCGGTACATTCACAAACGCTGGCTCTGCTCTAGTTTCTTGCGTGTCTAGCAACACTCTGCATGATGTTCCCACTATCAAATCAACCTCCTGTCACGCACAGACACTCGCCGTGGTTTAGGGGTTCTCTCTGCGCGGAGGAGGAGGAGTCTGCTCGCTCTAGAGCACCCACCTCCTTGAAGAACAAAAGGTCCCCCTCAACGGTTTTCCCCTCCTAGTCTCTCGCTTGCCAGTGCGCGGGGGCATGGCAGGGCAGGGCAGGGGAGGGGAGGGCCCACATCACATCCATCTTGCGACATAGCGAGATTACTGATGGATCGGGTTAGTCGCGCGAGGGAGGGGAGGGGGGACAACCACCCGGTTTGGGCGCAGCGGGTCCCCTATCTGGTGGAGGGAAGGGTGGGATGTGACGGCTTTGCTGGGAAGGGAAGGGGGGTGGATGGAGATGGATGGGGGGGGGGAAGGTGTGGTAGATATGGTGCACTGATTTGGATGGACATGGCGGGTTCCGTGATGGATGGAGAAGTGGAGTGGAGTTAGAGTGGGAGGGAGGGAGGTATCGTGATCTTGAGTTGGCTGGTTGGCTGTCTCTGGTTGTCTCTGGCTGTCTCTGGCTGTCTCTGGCTGCGGCCTCTGGCTGGTTGGAGTTGTATGTAGAGCGCCGTACCTACATGTAGGGCTCAACTCTACATGTAGGTACCTACATAGGTAGTTCCTTCACTCATGCCCTCACTCGGGTTCCTTCCTGGGTGGTTTTGGTTGGATCAATGACATCGAGCGGATGGAGATGCATCGGAGCGATGGGGGGGGGGAAAGGTCTTAGGTTAGAGTGTCATATTTGCTTCTTTAGACTAGATCCACATGTAGCTGCCTGTACATGATGTCTGCCTGTCTGTCTGTCTTGTCTGTCTCTGGCCGTTTTCAGGAATGTTCCTTTCGTGACTTGCAATTCTTCTCGAGTGCGGGTTTTCTTTTCTTTCTATGAATAAAAAGCTAAAACCCGCGGCCCCGGGACTGCATACAATGGAGGGCGTGGGAAGGTATGTACGTGGGGACGTTTTAGACATTTCGTACTCGACTGTCTGGCATGTTGTGTATGTAGAGATATCTAAAACCCGACGTCTCTGCCAATCCGTGATGATGGATCTTTTTTTTTTACCACACCCGTGGGGGGTGCCGTGATGGGATGGATGAAGGGCGGATTCTTACTCATGTAGTGGGTATGCAAGTCTACCTTTCCTGCTATGTATGTATGTATTTATCGTTCTGCTCTGTTCTGGCTATGCAGCTGCAACAACACACCCCTCTGTGATATAGAATGGAGGAGTAAAGATATGTACCCCCCCTCCCCCTTCATGAGAGTTTGTATGTAGAGAGAAATACAATATCATCCCTCTATCCCCCCCCCTCCCTCTCCCCCGGAAGAAGTGAGGCTAGCAGTTTTTTTTGTTTTTTCCCACCGTCAAACCTTTTTTTGTTTCTTTTCGCTCGCATCACCGATTGCTCTACTAGTTTCTCTCTCCGTTTTGTTTCGACCTCCGGTTGCTGCCGCTGCCGCTGCTGTAGTAAGTGAGTGACTGTGTGTGACTTGTGTTTTTGTTTGCAACACCCCACCTACCCACCCACCACCACCTCTCTCCATATCTCCGCCCCCTCCCCCCCCCCGCACCTTCGGGTTGTTTCTGTTTTTGCTAGCTTGATCTCCGAGGATCACTCACTCACTCACTCACTCACTGGGGGGGAAACAGCGAAAGAGAAGCAAAAACAAAAACAAAAAAAAAGGGTGTCTCATATCACATCACGGTGGTTAAATTTTATTTTTTATTTTTCCTCTCCCTCTCTGAGGTGATCGGAAGTCGAGAGAGAGCTGCTAGTGGGGGGGGCGCGCGGGCAGGGATTGCCGAGCAATTGATTGCTACTGCTATTATTATCTCTATATACATATTCTTTTTTTTTAATTTTTTTTGTTCCTTCACCCGCCGCGGATAGGGCGAGCCGACCCGGGAATACACGACGAGATATACTCATACTCTACTAGTACCTGCTCTAGAGAGTATATACATACCCGCATCCATATTCAATATTCATATTAATATTCCGAGGAAGGGATTGACCAAGTGAAGGGGGCTAGGGGGGGCAGAGAAGAGAGAGAGAGATCAGTAAGGATTAGCTCGAGGGAAGATCCCAATTTGACCCTACCATCCTGCACACGCTGCATACAGTACCTACTAGGTGCGTACATACATTCGCAAGCGAAAGGCGAGAAAGCAAAATAAAAAAAAATAAAAAAAAAATACCGAGTGAGAGACAATAGGAAGGGGGGGTGAAGGGAAAGGAAGGAAGGAAGGGATACGTTATATTGGAAACAGCAGGCATCATTCTAGCGACCGTTTGAGTGCTGAGCTTTCCCGGGACGGGAGAGGGAGCGAGAAGTCTGGCATAGGAAGGAACAAGAGGAAAGGCGAGATCTAGAGTGGGTTGTGCTGATATTGGGGGAGGGGGGAAGATTCGCACTGGGCAAGGAAGGGGGGGAAAGGGAAAGAAAGAAAAAATTTGGTTCTTGGGAAACCGATGAGATTGTTGCTGTGGGAGACAGGCATAGCACGTTAAGCAGTCATGGCCCTCACGTCCCAGCGCAGTAGTGGCAGGCACGGGCAGACTGATCCTGATCATCTCCACAATGTCAACGGTGGCAGCAGCGCAAGAAGAAGAAGAAGATCAAGAAGTAGCAGAACTTGTAGTGGCAGCAGCAGCAGAAGAACAAGCAGTGCTAGCAGTGTCAGTAGCAGTACAACCACCACCAGCAGCACAGGCACAGAAGTGTTATTGTTCCCGCCCCCAGGCCGAGAGACATCGGCTTCCTCCACCTCCACTTCCACTCCCGATCACACGCCATCATCCGTCTCCTCATCCTCATCCTCCTCCTCCTCCTCCTCCTCCGCCACACAAACAGAAGCAGATCAAGCAGAAGCAGAAGCAAAAGACGGGGTAGCTGTATTACTGCCTGAGGGAGGAAACACAAGAAGAGGGGGATCATCGTCAAGTAATAGCAATAATAACAATAATAACCAGACAAGCATATTAATCTCATCTCCATCATCTCTTCCTGCACGTCCTGCACCTGCACCTGCTGCTGCTGCATCTGCACGCCCACGGCCACAACCACAACCACAACCACAACCTCCGCAACCCACCTGCTCAACTTGCTCTTGCTCTTGCTCCTCCCCGTCGTTGTCGTCCACAAGCAGTACCAATCGCCCGAGAGAGCCTGTCAGGATCAAGACGACAAACAAGACTCAGGGAAGTGGCACTGTTCCTACTGGCCCCAGTGCTACCACTGCTACCGCTGCTACCACTGCTACTACCGCTACTACTACTACTACCACCACTACTACTACCAAGATTACTCCTGCTACTACTGCTACTGGTACTGCCACCGCTACTACTGCTAGTACCACTGCTACTATTGGTCGCAGTAAGACTCGGATCACCGCTAGTACGCTTCGGTCCCCCACCAACAGCAACGACACAACCGCCAGCCAAAACACCAACACTCGCTGCTGCTGCACAAACAACCCAAACAACCACACAGAGACAGCTTCTTCCTCTTCCTCTTCCTCCCCCACACAGATCACGCCCATCACAACCACAACCACACCCACACCCACACCCACACCCACATCCACAGCCTCAAATACTTTGCCTCCCTCCTCAACCACACCCCCCACAAGGACTGCAAACAACGATACAAACAATACACGCCCGTCCACCACTGCCAGACGCCCACCACTATCAACAGCACCACCACAACCACCACAACCACCACAACCACCACAACCACCGCCAGCATCGCTCCTCACTCACGCGCGTGCGTCTAGTCGCTCCAGTAATCCAACAACCACATCCACGAGCCGCCATCCCAGCCGCGACCATTCCTCCCACACACGCTCAAAGTCTGCTTCGCTCTCGTCGTCTACCACCCCCCTCTTCCTACCATCCTCAAAACACAGGCAGCAACAGCACCAGCAGCAGCACCACAAGCAGAACGCTACAACCACTCCCAGCTCGCGACAACCCGTTGCCCAGTCAACAGAACCTCAACCGCAGCCAGTCCGTGCGCAGCCTCACATCTCAGACACCGCTACAGCAAAAAAGACCGCGTCCACCGCCGCCAGTGCCAGTGCTACTTCTCCGGCCGCTGCAGCGCCAGAAGAAAAACTATCGACCGCTACTAGACGGCCCGCGCGCTTCAGTAGTAATGGTATAGCGACAAGCACCGGACCTCCACCGTCACTCGCTTACCGTCGCACAAACACCGCCGCCGCAATGATGGAGAATCGCTTCTCGCCGTCGCCGCGCACAATGAATCTGAATAATGGGGGCGCTAACAACAGCAGCAACAACATACACAACATAAACAGCACCACCACAACAACAAGCCATGGGGAGAGGAGCTCGTTCGCGAGGAGGGAGAGAGATAGGGACAGCAGGACGACGCCGACTGCAAGGGAGGCACTGGGCGGGCTGTCGAGAGAGGGGTCGAGGAGGAATTCAAGGATCGAGAACGGGGGGGGATACGAGGATGAGAGGACGATCAGGGGTCTGGAGCACTTGCAGAGAGAGGCGGCCGGGATTGAAGATGCAGGCCAGGATCCTAGCGAGATGGGCGGAGAGGACGTGTTCTTGACCCTGGCCAGGAGCAACTCGGTATCGAGCTATGCAGATAATCCGGCCTATAAGGCTGAGCGCAGGAGGGTGGGTCCTTTATTCCAATTTTTTTTTATTTTTGCCTTGTCTTATAATTTTATTCTATTCTACCACATTTTGTCCTTCTTTTATTCTTTCTCTTTCTTTTTTTCTTTCTTTTTTTCTTTTTCTGCGCTGGGGCCGACAATTGATTCAAGTCTTATGTGCAGTCACGCCTCACGCAACTAGCGCAACGAAATTCGCTTCCCGCCGATACCTTTTCGGCATCGCCCTTGCGGGCGATCCAGACGCACACGCAGGCCAACCGCACGCTCACAAACTCGCCCGCGCCCAGCACCCGCGATAACGCCAACTGGCACCAGGAGCGTGTCTCGACGCCGCCCACATCCTATCGCGACCGCAGGCTGTCAAACGCATCGCTACTGGACAGCAGCAGCAGCAGCAACGTCGATGAGCAAGGCAAGGCCGTGACCCCGCGCGCATCCTTCTCCCGTCCTCTCAGCATGCTGCGACGGGAGCGCTCGCCGAGCACGTCTTCTCACACACGCAGCTACTCGATGGCCGAGCCCGTTGCGAGGGCCCGATCGGGGCTTTCCAATCACGTTGCGCCACGCGCGACGCACTCGAGCCCGCAGGATGTGTCGCCGCGCGATGTGGGGCAGCAGCGTGAGAGGCCGCCGCCGGTTTCCACGCGGATGACGCTGATGAGCGTGAACCCGCACCAGCACCACCCCGATGCCGCCGATCCCATCACCCCCACGCGGCCCGATCAGCAGAGCGTCAGCGGGGGTGGCGACAAGAGCGTGTCGGGTGGCAACGACGATTCCTCGTCCGTGTCGACCACCGCACCAAGCACTGTGTGGGACGAGCTCGACGATCTCAAGTCGCGCATCCGCCGCCTGGAGCTCACGGGCCGCATCCCGGCCTCGGCCTCGGGCGTTGCGAGCCTGAGCAGCAGCTTCAACACAGTCGGCGGCGCGTCAAACTCGTCGGGCGAGCGCCCGCGCACCGCCACAACCACGGTCACCACCATCTCCTCGTCGCCGCGTAACAACAAGGAGAGCGGCGTCTCGCCGGTGAACTCCACGTTTGGCCACCACGGCCACCACTCGGCAAACGGCCACCCCCTCCTCCACGCCGCGCTGGCAAAGTCGAAATCGTTGATACCGCCAGAAGTGTACAAGTACCTCGAGGTTGCGGCGAACGACGCTGCGGCACTGGCAAGCACTGTCGGGAACGCTGCTGCTGCTGCCGCTGCCGCCGCCGCCTCCTCGTCGTCGGGGTCGCCCGGCGCTTCTGGGACACTGGCGTCCGATCGGCAGGTCCGCCGCAAGGCCGACAGCGTGTGTAGGAGCTTGACGGAGTTGTGCATCGCGCTATCAGAGAACAGAGCGTCTCTGGGTGGCGCGGGAGCACCAAACTTCTCGCTCCACCTGTCGCAGCACTATGGCGGCGGCGGCGGCGGCGCGCGGCCGGAGAGCCGGGGTGTGGGAATGGGCGTGGGCAACGAGAGCATTCTGGGTAGGTCGGATAGTGTGTTGGGGAGAGAGCGCATCCTGGGGCGGGAGCGGGGAGACAGCATCCTCGGCCGCACCCGGGAGGAGAGCATCCTCGGCCGCGAGAGCGTCCTGGGCCGTGAGAGCGTGCTGGGCAGAGAAAGCGTGCTGGGCAGAGAAAGCGTGCTGGGCCGCGAAAGTGCCCTCGGCGAGCGCATGTCCAGCCGCATCTCCAGCCGCTTCGCCGACCGCATCGCCGAGCGCAAGGGCAGCCTTGCGTCCATCTCCACCTCCACAGGCTTCCTCAAGTCGTCGCCGCGCCAGCAGCTCGCCGAGCACCGCGAGATACCAGAGGAGGCGGTCCCCAGCCCCACCACGCCGGGGAACCTCCGCTCCCGCAACTCGATGCTCCTCAAGGCCCGCCACATGTTTGACGACGAGGAGGACCCGGAGAGCAGCTTCCGCTCGCCCAGTCGCGCTGCGACAGAGGTTTTGAGCCACAGGCAGCAGCACCACCACCGCGAGACGACGTACCACATGACGCCTGACCGCGCGGACCGCACCGTCTCGAATGCACTCCCGCCGCGGCGCCAGTATGTGGTGTCGCACGGCACCTCGCTCGCGCAGGGTGGGCTTTCGTCCCCCGTTGTGCACCAGAGCAGCGGGCAGAGGCGCTTCTTTAGCGGCAGCAGCGAGCGGGCCGAGTTGCGGGAGCGCGATGAGAGGGCGGCGTATGAGATGCAGAACGCGGTCAATGCGGCCGTCGAGCAGCAGCAGGATTATACGACGCACGGGCGGTTCAGGAGCGGCAGCTTTGGGAGGACGCCGAGTAGTGCGCGGAGGCCGGCGAGGGTGCTGAGGGAGAGCGTGGATCTGGATAGTCGCCAAGAGGGGGGCAGTTTGGGGAGGACGCCCGGGGGGGAAAGGTTGCTTGGGAGGCGGTAGCTAGATGGGTGGTAGCGGTGGGCAATGGTTAGTTGTTTCTTTCTTTTTACGTTGCGGCTTTTCTTTTCCGTTAAAACTGGGTCGGGGCGTACTGTGCTCTTTTTTTTATATTTCTATATTTTATTTTGCCGATTTTTCTTTCTGGCTGGCAGGATAGGGAGGGGTCAGGGGGAGGGGGGGGGGGGGACGGGTTCGTTATGACTTGCTTTATTTTTGCTTGCACACTTGCTTGCTTGCTCGCCTGGCTGGGCAATTAACTTCTTTTTTTATATTTTACTTTGTACAAGGGTACTTTTATATTCTGTTGGCTCTCTTCTTCTCTTCTCTCTCCTTTGTTGGAGTTAAGCTCGATGAATGGATCTTTTTTTCCTTCTTTATTTTTTTATATTTATATTTTTATGGCATTGGCTGGGGTCTTGTCTGGTCTGGCTTTTCCTGGTTTGGCTTTGGGGAGTTTTTTTCTTTCTTTTCTATTATATCTTTTCTTGCGTTTCGTTTTTCGGGTCGGCAATTGAAGAACAAAAAAGGATCGGAGCGAATTCTGGGTTTTTTGAAACGAGGGGCGATGATGGCGCATGTCTTTTGGGGCGTTGCTTTTAATTGCTTTTCTGGGGGGGTCGTTTCGTCTCGTTCTTGATGCTGCTGCTGTGCTATGCTTGATTTGATTTGATTTGATTCTGGTTGCTTTTTTTTTTTTGTCCCCTTTTCCACCGTCTGCCACTCTTACTACCGACGCCGACGCCGACTCCTAGTGTTATTGCTAGTTACTGTTTTACTCATATCATCATCCTTGATCCGATCCCTTTTGTAAACTGCCTTGCCTTACCTCTCTTACTTACGTACCTCACCAAACACTACATACCTCACACCCTTCGTCTCCTTTATCCTCCTTTGTTTGGGGTTTGCGTGCGTGCTTTACTTGCTTTGCTTGCTTGGTTGCTTGGTTGTGTTATAAGGGGGGCCGGAGTCGATCTATAGCAGGTTTTGCATATCTTTTTTTTTTTTTGCGGGGGGGCGTGCGGGTTGGGTCTGGCTTGTCTTTGTCTGTCTATGTTTTTTTTCTACGGCTGGGCGCGGCGCGGGGGGGGTTTGTTATAAGCGGCGAGAAGAAAGAAAGATCAGACGAAAGCGATGCCTTGCTATGATGGATATGGAGACTGATGATTACGAGGAGGTGCGCGCGGTGGTTGGGCGGGTGGGCTGTGAATAGGGGAGGGTGGTGGTGGTGGGGAGTAGAAGGAGTTGGGGGTTGATAGACTACACTACGCTACATGCACTACACTGCTACACCACTACACTACACTACACTACACTACACTACACTACACTACACTACACTGCTACACTACACTACACTGCGCTGCGACACTTGTTGCTGCGGTTCCGTCGGCGGCAGTATATTAGGGCGGTATTACATATTCGTTTTTATCGTATATTTTTCTTTTACATATATATATTCTTTGGTTCTCTCTCTCTTTTGGGGGCTAACCGGACATAACACTTATTGCCATCTGACATACCTCATATCTCTATATACCTACATACATACCTACCGAAGCCTGGCCGGCTACATGTAGCTGGCTGGCTGTTTATTCTTTCGCTGTATCTATCTATATATCATATCTTATTTCATCTTATATATATGTAGCCTGTGCTCTTTCTTTTGTTATCTATTACTTGCATGTATCTTATCTTTTGTCTTACGCTTTGCCTGATCTTGTTCCCCGTATTGTTATTCATGTGTGTCGTTATTGTTTCCTAGCTGTAAGGTCACCGGTTTTGTATTATTCTTGTTTGTTTCCTTTGTGGGAATGGGGATCTGGGATTTGGCTTTTTATACTTGAGCGTGGTGTTCTGTTTTTGAGCGGAGTGAGGTTTGTATCTATCTATGCCTGGATATATGGCCTGTATGTATGTATTTTTAACCCATGTATTTAGTTAGCGGCGGGGCGGGGGCGGATATATATATGTTTATGAGATTTCTGAACTGTTACGTTTTGTGCTTGAGATTGAGCATCCAAGTGTTTATACTCTGTGAAAGGCCTGCCCATGTAATATGGGTGGTTATGTAAACCATGAGCTTGCCGGCCGGGAACTCTCAAAAGCCAAACAGATACTTGTATTCTAGCATCCAGGCTAGTAGTAAAAGAGGGCATAGTATTTATACAGCCAACAACCCAGTAATCTGGATCAGGGTGGGTCTAAAAGGGCCAGGACAGGGCCAAAGGAATCATTCGGCCGTAGAGAGTACTAAACCAGCACTTGAGCAGATGTTTAGTTTCTATAAATTTGCAAAGATTCCCAAGAAAACATGCCCCCAGTAGATAATGTGTGTTTAAAGAGCCAGAGCCGATGCTCCACCCGAAGATTTGGTGCTGGGCGACATACCTGGTTATATTAATGAGTTATATATTGTCACTCGGGGGCAAGCTAGCGGCTTCACTTTCGGCCCTGACGTTAATGCGCATTCGCGATCCCTAATCGGTCGCCCCTCTTTTACATTACTCCAGGTAAATACCTGCTGCGTCGTCCTCATGAGATGGGCAGTGGGTAGTGACCGTATCTTAAAGTATTCGTGGCCTCTTCATAAGGGGTATTTTGAGATAACGATGGGGGGCAGTGTGCACATATACATATCCAGGTTGATTGCTCGATTGATTTGGGTGGGTTGTGGTCTCGGGACTGGGTGTGCAACTTGTGGGGACTGATGTATGGAGGGTCTCTATGTTATGGAGATTTTGAGGAGGAAGCTGATTAACTCGTGAGGTACTTGGTATCCTGTAGGCTATAGGAGTATATGTTTTTTTGTTTCCCTCCTACAATTAGTGGTAAGTCATTACGGTTGTTGTTGTTGCCGGCGTTTTATTATGTGGTTTAGACATGACCTCAAACCATACATACCTCTGTCGCCGGAGTAATCGTTCTCTAGAGGGGCCTTCTCCCCATTCTTCCTTTTCAATACACTAGTTCTTATATACGGTAAATGAATATTTTCATCGGCTCTCCTGATTCCTATTGAAATTTCCATTATATCCCAAGTAGCTGCATATATATATATAGCTATCCGAGTAGCTAGCTATGGCCTTCTCTTCTACTCCAGATGTGTGACCATCACCCAGCTTTTTGGTAAGAATTCACATGAAAATAGCATTGTAGATGTATAAATGTCATTTTAATTCCACTACATGCATGCTGACACTCATATAGAGTGGTTGGGGACTGGAGAGCCAAGCTAGAGTGGATCATGGAACATCACTCGCGTTTGGTTTTTGTACTAGCCATAGGAATGCCGGCGCCTTCTTGCGTAGAGGGTTCAACATGCAGATAGAGTGGCCTCTAACATAAGAGAGTAACATATGTCTTCATTTGAGGGGGAACAAACTGGCTTTAATAACAGTGATATGGCCTCATGTCCCTCATGCGCCAGTAACAAATCTTCAGTCAGTTACGCCGTTATGCGTTCTTTACGGAATTTTTCTGATCTATATCGTGGGGTATTAAGCTTTATCAGGTTCCTATAAACTCTGCTCTGGTTTGAGGGTTTTTTCACCCATGTTGAATAAGCATGGAGGTACTGCAAGACCAAACGCTTAGAAAGTTTTTGGTGGAGACAATATAGGTATGTTTCTCCGCTTAATTTTTCTACCACTTATATCCACGGTCAACCCAGAGAGAGCTGAAAGCAGCAGTTAGATCTAGAATACAGCTAGACTCATCAACTCTATCCTATCCTCACAATTCTCGAAGAAAGACTAAAATCCCGCAGTAGCTCTGGACAAGTCCGTACCTGTGTATGTAACCCACCACTGTACCCGCCGCCCCTCAGCTATAAGCTCCAGGGATGCGGCACGCAAACCTTTTGACCCACGAAATGTGGTCTTCCCTCGAAAATAATAGAATAGATAATAAAAGGGCTTCCTGAAGGAATCGCAATGCTACCCTCCAATATCATGATTAATGCAGCTCGAAAGTGGAATTAACACAAGGATTAAGGTAATGTCGCTACATGTATTAAATGTACTTAGGATAGTAAAACATATTTGATCTTGACGCTTCGCTCCGCCTACTCATTACCCTCAGTACTTCCGCCCTTCTATTCAATCTAATTCATGTATGAGGCCCTTTAGTTGCGTCGGAGGGCCCCCGCCTACACAGTATTGATGTGTCGTGCTTATAAGCTACCCACCCTTGCTGTGTGCACACAAAAAAGTGGGTTGTACGTACTCATCAGACGCACCTGGATCCTTCCTCTGCATCCCCTACCGCCAGGGCTTGGTCGCAGAATCCCCAAGATCTGAGACCAAGATGCCATCGATGGTATTCCCAGTTAAATTTAAGTGCAAAGGTCCGGTTATGGTCTGCTAACGTTGGCATCTGACAGCGCCGGCCTAAGCATGTATATACATGTATGCAAGACATTCTGCGCCGCTTAGCGCCTGTAATCTGGGGGCCTAGACTTTACTAATAGCTATAGCTATAGCTGGGTAATGACTATATTCATCCCACGCCACCAGCAATAGTCACACTGTTCGTGTTTTAAACCAAACAGTGAGTGTAGCAAGTACGTTGTTGCAATGATCTCATATCCACCCTACCCGCCGAAGACCTACCACCGCAAGCAGAGCCGCACGTGGGCCCGAGTGATAACCGATGATCTGTTCTTCACATCTGTTACTGGCTTATAACACCTTCAGCCACCCCAATGGGGTAGGTCTTTTACATAGAAGCATGGCCCAGATAGCCACTCTATATGACATTCAGATCGCAACTGGCACTGGTGCGGTATATCGGGTGAGCGTGAAGGGTTGGTGGTCATTAATGATCATTGGTAAGCCTAGGGTACATATATTTATATATTTACCAATACAAGTGCAGAGATAGAGGGAGCTGGGCAGGCGGTTGGGAGGCCAGTCAGATGAAGTCGGTATCTGTCTGCAGAATTCAGTGGAAGGATCATAGAGCCTTCCATGCATGCAAGATCTCTCGATCGTTTGGATCCTGCTTTTATGGGTAGATGTGGATCAGCCTGTCAGTGGGAATGGTAGGTACGGCACTCTTCTAGTGCTCGAGACCTAGATCTGACTCGGGGACTCAGATGTGTAGATATCGTGGTAATCGTGTTGATTCAAATCGGATATCGTAATATACCTGTTCAATTTTATCCATCGTTCCAAACAAGTGGGCAATGCGATATCTCTTTTGTATTTGGTAGCTCGCCAACTCACAAAATCACCAGAGAGTGGAACGTTCTTGTAAAAGTGCGCGTAATTATCATTTGCTGCCTAATATTAACCTACTTCCAGGCCGGAAAAAAGGACAGAACCACCGCACAATCTTCCTACCAGTAGGAACACCCTCATCACTCATCCTCCACCGCTTCAAGAATGAGAATATTACAAAAAGTTCATAAGGAATAATGATAAAAATAAACAGAAGAAACGTTCACTGTCCGAGCCCATCCATCATCGCCATACTTTCATGTAGTCAATCTTTGCCCCGCCGCCACCACCACCGCCTGGCATAAAAATAGCGTTTTCATCCAGCCACCGCAAAATATGCAAAAATACAGCATCGTGTCGGTGCTGTGGTCAATAAAACATAAGAAAAGTAAAGTGGGTAGAAAGTACCCGGGTCGTAAAAACCAGAAGATGATAAAAACAAAAGAAATAAAACCCCCCAAACCACGCTATCCAAAAAAGCAAACAGAAAAGAAAAACATGCAATGCTAAAAAGCCGATACCCAAATGCAGCCTTTATACGAAAATGCAAAAACCATAAAAAGACAAGATAAAGAAGAGAGCTATTACCAAAGTCTCGGTTTTCGAGTGAAGGATTAAACTTCAACTCGGCCGTAGACCATGGTTTGGGTCTTCTTGTACCCGCCGACGTTCATGTCTTTGCTCGGGCCCGCAAAACGGCTCCTCTCGTCTTCTCGCTTGGTGACTTCCCGTTCATCCTGGATGAGTGTACACGGGCCGCAGCAGTAAGCTTTTCCGCAGTCGTTGGCAATACTGCCCTCGAGCTGGTATTTTTCTCGGATGCGGGTGCGCTGGAGCATGGTGAAGACCCCTGGAGATATATGTTAGCCTTAAATTCGGATATAGCAAGTCATGCAACTAAATAAGCAAAGAGGTGAACTTACAAGCTACAGGAGCGAGTGCGCAGAAGACCATACAGTGCGGGTTGACGGTTTTGAATTCGTTGATGTTGCTGTCCGGCGAGGTCTTGACTCTGTGCTTTGTGCGCGAGTAGAGAATGCATGGGCACCAGTAACCGGTGCAGCCTATCAAGAAAAAGAAAGATATGTCAGCTGACCCGTTTCTTTATTTATTTTTTTGATATCAATGAGATTGACCGGTCGGTGGGGAAGCTTACAAGTCCCAATATCGCCAAAGCAGTCGCACATCCCGTGTTGATACTCCTCCCTTCCATGCTGCTGGTTCGGGTGTCCGATCTGCCCCGGCGCATGTACACCGCCGTTAGGCCCGCTTACTCCCGACGGCGTGTAGACGGGTGTCTTTGGCGTAATTGGGCGGTCTGCGGCCACGGCACGGCTGTTGTATGCGGGCTCTGGGGGAACAGGCGGGAGGTTATGTGTTGGTGGGGGTGATGTTGCGGGGCCGGGGTATGTCTCGCTGGTTGGGGGAGGCGGGAACGATGGAAGGTTGGAGAGCGGGACGTAGGGCGATTGCGAGGATGATGAAGGGCCGCTGTAGTCTGGTGCGGGCGAGCCTTGGGGACTGGGGTAGCCGGGTGCGGGTGTGCCAGAGGGGGAGACGTAGTTTGGTGCGGGTGTGCCGGAGGGGGAAGGATAATCAGTGCTGCTGTAGTTTTTCATGGGAATATCATTTTCTTGTGTCCCAATGGGTGCTTCTGTAGCTTCTTGCGGGTGCATTGAGCTGTAGAATGGATTATTGTTGTTGGGATTCACGGGAGTGTGGAGAGAGTATTGTGATGCCTGAGGGTTTGCGAAGGCGGGAAGAGAAGCGTCAGGAGAGTGAAGAGTTGAGTATGGCCGGGAAGACATTGTGTGTTTTGTATTTGTATTATGGTTGTGGTGATATATATCTAGATGGATTGTAAGTAGGCGCTATATCGACTACTTTGTCTTTCCAATTCGAGATGGAGAGTGTAAATGTATTGATATCCACAGGTGAAATTCAAGATATCGGAGCGAATGTCGAAGGAATGGACTTGTATAATATGTATCCGTAGGTATCACCAACTAAGAGACCTGACAAGTGTGAGATAGTGGTACTGATAGCGGGGGTGAATGATAATATATAATGTAGGAGTAAAGTTGGTGCAAGGCCAACAGTTATACTAACAGGGGAAAGGTGTCCTACTAACAATTTTCAACCCCTTGCAAAAAGTTGATTTGTAGATTTTCACTCCCTGGTGCAGGAACGGAGGAGGGCCTTCGGTACGTAGGGCTGGTGGCAGAAGTAGCGTCGGCGCGTAGAGGTGGGAATACTCGCTGTCACAGCGGGTTCGTAGTGGTATCCGGTGTGAAAGGGTGGCTGCTGCAGCGGCTATCAATCAGGTTCTGGAAGCAGACGTAGTGGCCTCCTCCAACAGTGAGTGAATGACTGTACCGATATCCAACAAAGTGTTGAAGCACAAGAAAAACAGAGGGGGAAGACGAAAAATGTCAGGGGAATGAGATTAAACAACATCTCATAGTGATGGAGAATGATTTTATTAATACCCCCCCCCCCCCCCCCCCCTCTGCAGAATATCGACTGTCCCAGCTAGAACATAAGGCCTAAAGTGTCCATGTACCCTACTAGTTCGGGATACCCAAACATGGAGACTGTATTTTCTTTTTTTCAATAGCTCTCAACCTCTAAGTAGTCGTCAAAGGTCTTCAGGTGAGACGGGGGTTTTTGGCGATATCAGTTAGGTTAAATCCAAGCATACATGGGCTGCATGCAATGGTCCCCAGCATTTCTTCACTTCTGCCGCAATCCACTCGATCTATATTGCGATGCCCTACTTTTCAGGAACATATTGCGCTAGTGAGAACGCACATAGACATTGGTCTGTGAATGAGATTGGCGATGCGTTCTCCCCCAACCATAATGCGGCGCCAATCCGCCACCCATGGCATCCGAGACGTTCGTTACATCTTGGCGTTGTGGTCGGCGCTTAACAATAAACACAAACGGGAATCCCCTCCCCTCAATAAGTGCTATGTACATGGTATGTAGCTGGGTGTGCTCTCTTAGAATCTCAATGCGAGTGCCCGGAAGGGAAGCGTCATCGATCCTCAGCTGCTAGAGGAAAAGACGCAAAATAAGAAGGCGAGAGAGAGAAAAGAACAAGGGGTAAGGACGGGTTCGCCGTGGCACTGGCACTGCCCACTTTCAGAATTTCGACGTTCGCTATTTAGCGTTAAATATATTAGGCTCATGTGCATTTATCATTCATGTCGTACATATAGAGACCAGTTCGTGTGGATATATTGTACTGACGCGCAAGTCCCAAGACAAAATGTTGAGATCAGGGACTTGTGGAGTAGGAACATACATGTAGGCACTTACTCTGTCGTAAGATTCACACCTGAAAGGCAGGAGTGGTGGCCTGTTTCGAGTCATACATAAGAAGTAACACGGCGGCGCAATCTCCATCTCTTCGCCATCGCACAATTCGAAACCTGAGCGGATACGTCTTGGGTTCCTGAGTGCCAGTCCGTGGCACGGCTTTACCGAGCTGTTGACTGCAGATCTCGTAGGGTATGTAGTTGAGATACATACATACCACGTGCAGTATGTAAAATAAGCAGCGACCCCAACCAGATCTCGACCACAAGCAAAAGGTCATCCATCCCTCCCGCTTGGGATTTTGAAACAATATGTACTCAGAAACCCACCGACGCCGCAAGGGGATTCTAAAAATGCTGGGCCCTGAAGTTAGGCAGATAGCGGGGTATGTATGCACTCTAGAGTATGTCCTGGTGCCTACTTGTTTCTTCCTCGACCATACCCATGGATAACGGGTATGCACAATTGTTTTAATTTCTACCACAAGTTCCATCATCGATGAAGGAAATACCATGGCACAGGATATGCCCGCCCCTGGTGGTGATGATACATTCTCCAACATACTTGCCGCTTGAAACCGCGCACGCGATCCTCACGTGCATACATGTATTTCATAGGCGTATGAGTATCGATCCCGAATGCGGCCCCCGCGCGCGCTTCCCTCCGAGCCGGCTACTGAGAAAGCCAGATCGGAAGAGATTTCCGCATTTGCAAAAGCTGCTGAATCAATTCGCTTTATGACCGCATGTTAGTGTGTGTGATGCAGGACTAGTTTTTTGTCGAGGCAGAGTGGAGAATATATAGTGCTCTATGTGATGCTGCATACCTAGGCAGAGCGGATAGAGATATCCTCCATATACAGTTAATGAGAGGAACTAGATGTGAAAATGTTTATATATAAAATAGAAAAGATTATCTACCCAAACTACCCGGAAGCATGTCGTTTCTACCAGGGTCATCCGTATTGTTCTTAAACAAAGTAGAAACATTTTCAAGTCACCCGTACTCCCCTCCAACCGAGCTGCATCTCCAGTCTGGTTCTCGGAACCGATTCCCCAACAAAAGGTCTTCCGAAGAAAGGCGCCCACCAACCGGGTTCCACCAGAAGAGGAAGCGCCCTAGAAGAGACTACGCCGGCAAGGTGCTCCATTGATGATGTAGATATCTGTGTACCTACAACAGAGAAAAGTAAATAGAGTGAGTGCTCCTTAAGTCGGCCATTAATACCTAATGAACTATTGAACGCCTTATAGTTTACGCGAAACCTAGAGTCATGTGTAGAAAATAGCTGCATATCACATACTCTAGAGTAGAGCAGATTCCCCCGCACAAAGAAATCAAGGATTTTTATGATCATCGACTAGATAGCTATTAGATAAAGTAATCATGATAAGGGCACTATTCGCCTTATTATTTCACAAAGAAAGTTCCAAAGGCCTAGAACAACATGTCAGAATCAGACGTCAATGAGATTCTCATGATCAACAATCCGAAAAACAAGAATTGGGTAAGGGAATGTTACTATTTTCATCAATAGAGCATGTATGTACCGATGGACCCTTCGGGCATCAAGCATTCACCCCGCTGGAATAAGTAACTTGCCGTGTCCGTGTTCGTGTCCGTGCGTTAGCTGGGATTGACTGAGACATGACATTGGGACTAGAGTATTGGGTGCTAGTTGGAAAATATCATTGTACTACCTGAGGCATATGGCGAATAGTAGACTTCGCGAAAGCGCAGACAAATGCCAGCATGTCCACTTTTCTAGGGCATGTGTATGCACTTTAATCAAGCCCTCTGCATCGGTAGAGAGTATAAAATCAAAGCCCCATCATGCTGCATAAAGACGTGTTCGATGCAAGAGTTGGGTGTCAGATAATAATGAGTTGGTAAATTTATCCATTACAGTAATCTGTTAGGAGATTGACTAAAAGGGCTGGTCAGTTGGAGTGAGAATGGTTTTGGGTTTCGAATTATCAGAACTGAATTGGAAAATCATCGCCAAGAAGCTAGCGTACCGTCATTAGACCTGTTACTTCAATTCATCGAAAGGTTCTCTTACCTAGAAGTGATATTTCTCAAGAGCTGAAGATGAAGTAATTAATTAATTAACCTTAAAGAGTAATGGGGTGATCAATCAGTCAATTAATCACTCAACCTCAAAACCGAGGTAGATACGTAGAGTGATATATCATGATTGATGGACAATGAATGAAAGATAGGACATCTTTGGGGGCTACATGTATCCAATCTACAGACTTTGTGAGACCTAAACTCCTCTGGCTAACTTTACGAGCGGTGATATTACCTTGGGTAGATGATTCAATAATCCAGAACAATCAAGCTAAATCAAAGGAATTAATGAGTTTAAAAAATACCAAAATCAAAGGCTGCGTGTAGTGTATCCGCCGCAGTGTGTAGATATATTTTCGGCTTTGGGAAAACTATTTTCGTGATGGTAATTGGTGAGGGAAGCACTGTATAATGTCAGGAGAGAGTTGGAACACCTCGTCAAGGGTATGGTGGAGCGAAGGTAAAAACCTCGTTCTAGCTGAAATCTCTTGGAGTGGGAGCGAGTGATAGATAGTGACGTAATCCACCTTTTTTGTTTAATTCATCAATTGGACGTAATCCACTTGCGTGACAAGAGATGCATAGATGTACATGTATGTATGGGTACATGTATGTATACACGTATGTATGCTGCGTGTTGATTCCCTCATAGAGAAACCGCAGTCTTGACGGTAAAATGGCTAGAACCATCAAGCATGAGCTTTTCAACCTTCTACAAGAAATATTTAACGTCCCATGCATCTCGGTCTCTTCAGGCCCCGTTGTAGTCGCTCTATCTGCTTCCACCGGTTTAAACGATAAAATAAACGAAGATCAAACTCCTGACCTCCTTCTTTCCGATGCTCGTACTGCTTCCACGCCACAACTTGTTGAATTGATTCTTCAAATTCTTCTAACTGGACCACCATTCACACACAAATCACCGGGGCTCCTGGTACAACAACGTACCAAATTCTTTCAAATTTGGAGTAGAGATTATACAGATGGGTTAACCGGTGGGGAGAACGATGACGAACAGGGGCTTCCACCCCAGAAAAGCTTGCACATCCTCGCGGAAATTCGGACGAGTTTTCAAAGACTTACAGAAGATGGCTTTCAATTCGTGTCAGAGCTCCTATTATCCTGCCTCCTCAGGCTGTCTTTGATAAATACAGCCGGACGAAGCTGGGTGATTGAACATGGAAAGGCTGTGAAGATTCTATCAGACTTGCTTCATAGTGTACCTGATGCTGGCTGGTTAAGTATGGATACAAACTTTGAGAATACGGTAATGGTTTGGAAGTGCTTGAATCTCTTGACAGCTGGCGCTCCCTGGTGGGAATCTAGGAGCAAAGAATATGAGAAAAACATACTCCGTCTTTCCAAGTGTTTCTGTGAGTTTCTCCTCAGGCTAGAAGTGTATTCTTTAGTGAGGTGAAAAGTTTAATGGTATCAGTTGCTCTCCCAACAGTATTTTCGCTTCTTCGAGCGGCGGTTCGTGTGGAGTTAAGGCCAGCCGAGATTTTTTCAGCAATCGATCTCCTTTTAATACCCTTAGAACGGCGCCATGGATTTTCAACTTCTGAAAATATAAACGCATTTACACCCACACCATTCAACTTTCCTGTTTTACCTTCTTTGGCAAACCACGATTTCACGAGACCATATGAATTTGCAAACTTAAGGGTTTTATTCATATCCTGGATAAATTCAAATCCACTGCATCGTACCTTGGCGCAATTCAGAAGTCCATGGAGTATTGGCATTGTTTTACAGCACCCGGAGGCATTCAATCGGTTGAAGTCACATCCGGAGAGTGCTGCAAGAATCGCATTGACATATATCTTCAATGAAGTACAGTTGGGAGGGAAAGGTAATGACACTAGGGGGTCGTAAATAACTGTTTGGAGCAGTTGACCAACAAGTACACAGGTTTTAAACCAAGCACAGATATGAGGGCTGTCCAGCTTTTGAAGATATTTATAACCTATAAGCGTAGAGCCCAACTCAATATCGTCTCGACTCCTGTGAATCGGGTAGAGCCCATTCCCGAGGCTTGCATAACGATGAATGCTGAATGGGTTCTTCCATGGTTGTGGCAAAAAAGAACTACTGATATAGATTTCGTGATGGCTGTGACAAGTACGTGGATGATAGCGGCATGTGGGGGAGAAGAAGAAAAGAAACTAGATATGCAGCATCCTGTGCTTATGCTTCTCAAGGAAAATCCCATCGGTCTTGAGGTGCTCAGTGTAGGTGGTTCTTCTTTGTCTCCCGCGAAGTGACATTATCCATAGCTAACCTGAGTAGTATTTCTTCGGATTTTTCTTTGTGTACGAGGATAGTTTTGATTCGACTGCTATAAGCAAACTTCGTAAACTTCTGGAGCTGACCCTACAGGTGGTCAGGCTAATTTTTACTTCGCAGCCGGAAGTAATAAGCTTGGAATTGTGCTCACAGATCATCCGATGTTTTACAGGCTCAGTGGAGCAGAATTGGATACCGGTTTCTTGTGAGTACCAGGAATTCATGAGTAGTTCTATATTCTTTTCTAAAGACCGTTAGGTTGGGAATCGGTTTGCATGCTACTCGCAAAGATCCCTAAAATTGTTCTAGAAGATGCATTTATAATTGCCAATGGGATGGGCACGATAGATATGTGTAAGTTACTCGAACTTCGAGAACACGCATCTAGAACTAATGAGAATATATGTACAGTTATACAAGTGTTCCTTCGAGATATTGAATCTATAACGAGTCTCTGCCAGAGTAATTTGGAGCTTGATTTTCCTGTCAGAAAACTCGCAAATCAGTTTGGGATTTTAACGGCCATGTTACAATTTGTGATTCTCCCAGGAAGGGTTAACAACAAGATTCGTCATTCTTTAGCAGTAAAAACACACTTCGTCCTGTCGATGCTGAACTACGTCAGTCAGGATTACGTATCCGTTTTATTGAAATCCTCTCACCCTGAGCTGATTTGGAGGCATGCAGCATCTGTCGGTGCTGCGTGTGAAATCCTCATCATAACTAGATTTGGTATAGATGCGGATGTATCACTAGCCGAAAACATCAGCAATATCTCCACTGGGGGAATGACCGAGCAGACGAAGAACCAAGAGATTTTGAACCTTATTTCAAGACTTGTAAGACATGCTTATGAGATGTCATATATAATTTGTAAGCTCCCTACTTAGGACTTTGATTAGGTGAATGCAAGGCCATAGGTCCTGTGAGCTGCTAACCAATATTAATCAAAGCACCGCTTTGCGAGCTGGCCGCGATGCTCGATGTGAGTTGGTGGATAAAAAGACCGTTCATATATCTTGAGCTTTTCGGATATATCAGAAGGATTTTATTGCAAAATGTTTGTAAGCATCCTTGTTGAAGCGGGCTTATGCACTGAGAACCTGTGGTTTAGGGAGCCCATCAATGGTGTTATCTAGCGCCCGTATTTGTTCATGCAATTGAAGCACTTCTGAAGGTCAATGCTTCGATACGTAGGTTTACCGCAGACAAATTCCAGCCTATCAGATAACATACTAACGATGACTTGTATACGTAGGTCAAATATTGGTCGAAAACCGGTGGAATCTAGAGCTCACAGTAGCCATGATCACTCGCATCAAGAATGGTAATGTGTGCTGCGAGGAATGCGGCGTGAGCTTCGAGGCGCCATTCTTAAAACTGGTGATGTTATTGGTTGAGAGACGCCCGAGATGGCATAGAGACCTACTCCTAGAAAAAGGATTGGGACAGTACTCTATACTTACGATTGATATAATTGTTGCGATTTTTGAAAAGCAACTGGAACAAACAAATCCATCAACGCAAATTAGCGAGGATCAAATAGCATTGGGGGGAATGGTGTTGAGAATTGCCAATGTATTCCCGGAATGGGAAACGAAATCACAGTTGATGGCTATGAGAAGAGGGTTGGAAAATGCCATCATTTCATTTGACGAGAGGAAAAGATGTCCTCCTAAGAAGGGCGTTTGCGAGTTTTTTCGACCGGTGGAAGAGGGGTCTCTTTGCTTGGTCCCGAACTATGAAATCGGTGAGAAGTTGACGCCCGAGGTTGTAGATCAGGTACGATCATGCATAACTCAGCAAGGTGCTGGCGGGTTAGATCGTATGGAAACTGATGGGAACGGGTACTAAGATGCGGCATGGCATACTCAAATTAATTGTGTCGTTATTATCATTACTTGTAAATTGCAAATGAAATAGCTGATTTCATCAGCAGTTAAAAGGATGTAGATACTCGAGCTGTTGTGTAGCGCTTTATAGAATTGCTATCTACATACATGTAGTATGTAGAGATGCTGCGGGGTGGGAACAAAACTACATGCATTACTTGCTAGACTTTTATCATGTCTGATCCGAGTTCGAGAGGTAGGCGAATATCATGAAAACAGGCGAGACATCGGGCTGGTGAAGTCCGTTGCGAAGAAGCTATTTGTCCAAACCCCATGCAGATATTTAGAATGAAAAATCCGGCAAGTGATCCTTTGAAGAGGTGGAGACTCCGGATATCCTCCCTTGGCTTTTTGGGTATGGGGCGGCGCCATCGGGTTCTGGGAAATTTGTGTCCCGGCGTTACGGTGTCGCAGCGTTGCCGTTGCCGCGCATTTCCCACGAATTTTGGTAGGGTGCTGTACATACGCTTAACAAAAACATAGAAAACAGCGGAGATCTCAGAACAAAAAGAGTCTAAATTTGTACCTAGTATAGAATTATATGTAATTATATATCCACTGACAAGAAGAGAACAAAAGAGTAACGACACCGACGAGATTCGAACTCGCGCGCCCGAAGGCATCCGCTTACACTTTCCGAGGAATAGCAGGCGAACGTGTTAACCACTCCACCACAGTGTCTGATATTGCATTCTTTCAACAGATAATATATAATGACTGGTGGGTGAGTCATAACAACCAACGAGGTTACCCACACACCATCTTCAAGTCTGATTGGAAATTACGAAGGACTAATGTGCAGGCACTGAATTTGGGCTTTGCAATAGTTTAGAAACTGATCCCTCAAACCTTCATTGCGCTCTTACACCGTTCTCTTTTAACAGGAAAAATCATCGCCCGTATTATCGTCCTTATTCGATGCCGTCGTAGCATCAATCTCAATGTCTTCCCCATGTTTGGAATCACCCGCCTGGCCAAGTTTCTCCACAACAAGCACATTCACATCCACAACGACTGCTTTATTCCTCACACTGTGCTTTGTACCCTTCTTCCAGGGCCTTATAACCATTGCTGCATTCACAAGACAGGTTTCGTTTCTCCCCTCCAGTGTGCCGTCGTTGTCCAATGCGTTGCGACTCTTCTCGGTCAGATCTACTACAAACTGTTTTGCGCTGTCGGGGTTGGGGTCTTCAACGGCTGTGACGGACTCTTCTTTGTATTTCACAAACTTGGACTTGAGGTCCCAGCGGACACGCTCGACGCCGCGCGATTGGTGGATGTGCCCGAAGACGTGGAGAAGTGGGCGGACGGCCCAGACAGCCTGTCGGAGGTGCTCGCAACCACTGCTATTCATGGAACCGTCGAGGTGGCATTTTGGAGGGCCATGGGTAATAATAATCTACTCGCATTAAGTGATTGGTATATCTGTATTCTAAGTAGAGGGGCGTGGGGTGACTTTGAAGGCCTTACATCGGTGTCAAGTGGGATGCCTTTCCACATGCTCGACTGAAGACTTGGTGCTTCGCTATACCCAAATCCCCAAAGGCCGCACTTGGGACTCCAAGGTGAGCCGAATACATTGAATGTTCGTCCATCCTTTAAGGTAATAGTTTTGAATTCGTGGTTAAGATAAACAATGCCTTTCGCGACAGCTTCTGGCGAGATAAAGAGAGCTAGATTGTCGGCGTGGGACTGGGGCGCTTGGTTATGAAAATGGTCGCCAAACTCCTTGAGAAATTCTGGATCTAGTGTTACTCCATCATGGTTTCCTGAGAAGTACTGTAGTCAGAACCAGCTCCCATTAAGGCTGTTGCACTATACCCAAACTCGCCAAACATACCGGCAATGACTAGCTTAACCTCGTGGGGACAATCACCAATCCAGTCCGCGACTTTTTTAAGCTCAGAATATGACCCCTGGTTCGTCATATCCCCGGCATGAATCAACACATCCCCTGGCGGAACCTTGAAGACGCCATCCTTGGGTGAGGAGTTGTGTGTGTCGGATACGCACACAACGCGAAGCTTCTTTCGGGGGGCAGGACCGGATATGAGAAACGCTTCTGCACCAGACATGCCTAGAGGTTTTGGAATATATATTTCCGGGTGTTTAGACGCTGGTAATCCGGAGGTGAGCTTCTTAAACGGATTGCACATCGTCACTGGTGGGGTTCGGATGTGGGGTGTCTTGGCGGGCGGAGCCTCACTATGGTGATTGATGAATAGAGTAAATACCTACACTCTTTTGCAACGTTTTCTTTATAGTAGCCTCCTGATGTCTCGCTGGAGATCAACTTGGAGCTACATATGGAACTACTACTACTGAAGTATATTGCACCATGCATCCTATCCTGTCGAAAGAACGATTAAATTGGCTACAACTTCAACAACTTGAATCTTGAGCTCTGGAATCTCGCATTTGATTTTACGTGACTTTTTTAAAATACATATATCCCTCGTCCGCAACCTATTTCTGCACAATCCACTTCTGCGCCTCCTTCGCCAGCTCCTCCGCCTTCTTGGGATCCTTTAACGTCTCCAAAATGGTGCTTGGCTCGGGCACATCCGCCCCCCTCTTGAGCGCCGGCCGCTCCTGGAGCTTCTCGTGCCAGTTCTTGAGGTTCGGGAACTTTGATAGCTCGATGCCGGACCACGGCGCAATGTTGATCCAGCCCCACGTGGAGATATCGGCGATCGTCAGGCGGTCGCCCACGAGGAAGCCGTGCGGGTTGGAGGCGAGACGGGTGTCGAGGATGCTGTAGAGGCGCTCGGCCTCGGAGATGTAGCGGTTGATCCCGTAGGGGATCTTTTCGGGGGCGTAGCGGAAGAAGTGGTTGGCTTGGCCTTGCATGGGGCCGACGCCGGCATTCTGGAAGAAGCTGCGGATTGTCAGTTTGTTTTTTGCTTGTTAATATTACGGTTGCGGGTTGTGCGAGGACTTACAGCCATTCCTGGGTTTCCCAGTACTCGCGGGTGCCCTTGGGGTATGAGATCTTGTGGTCCTTGTCGTATGTCTCTACAAGGTACTGCAAGATGGACCCGGACTCGAAGATGTGGATGGGCTTTCCGTCGGGGCCGGCCTTATCAGTGATGGCGGGGATGCGGCCGTTAGGGTTGATCTCGAGGAACCATGGCTCCTTCTGCTCGTTTTTGGACATGGCGATCTTCTTGACTTCGTATGGAAGGCCTAGCTCCTCGAGCGCAATCGAGATCTTGATGCCATTAGGCGTCTGGGCCGTGTACAATGTAATTGAGGTTTCGGAGGAGGAAGACATGGCGCGGATTGAGGTGTTGGTGCTGGCGGGAGATCTGTTGGAAATGTGTTTGGTGATGTTGAGGAGTCTGATGATGCTGCGGTTCATATTTCGAGATGGACTGCGACGGTACGAGAGTTATATATGCATTTGGGTGGGGGTTCGAAGTTGGGGTGTGTAATCCCCCGTTGTTTGCCATGACGACATTGCTTGGATGATTGACAATACGGTTTAGGGCGACAAATTGGCTCCTGTATGGGCCGAGGGATTCGATAGCTTTCTGTAGAGTAGCTAGCTTGGGTGGTGGTTGTTTGAGTGAGGCTTTCCCCCCCGCAGGCACTTGCAGGGGTCCACATCTTGGTGATTTGAAATCAAGGGAATTACCAATTATTCATCCCTTCGGGTAGATTGCGGAGAGATATTAAGCCTTTCCGGCAGGAAATAACTAAACTTTGAGGATATTGTAATAGAGGATTTGTTGGACAATCCGAGGAATGGAAATAATGTTTAGTGATCTTTGGTTGTGTGGAGTCACGTGCGCCCGGAGTTTGTGCTGGTGTATCGTCAGGTGATTACTCAGCATGAAGTGAGAGCGAATGTGAGAGGTGACCTGGGTTAGGGTTAGGTTGTGACCTGATAATTGGGATAGAGCTATCCTAATGGTGTGGAGAGCTAGTCTGAGGATGTTTATCGGTCGTATCACGTAATATCGGGGCGGGACAGACTCTGTGCTTGTGTGCGGGGGGTGGAAGTCAGTGACCGGTGAAGAGGATTGGCGACGGGGGGGTCGATGTAGACCGTGCTGGGATGACACGACACGTTAATCCAGAAGGAAGAATGCCAGGTCACATTGGCTGACTCGATCTCTCTTGGTCGATTGTTGACGCTGTGGGGGAAACGTGGAGGGGTCTGGCGAAGGAGGTGTAGTGTTGGTGTGTAGAGCTGGAGGCGAGTGCAGTGCATACATGTAGTAGCGTTATAGTGAGAGTCATGTTTTTGGCTTGATATCTGTTTCTTCGGAAACCTTGATGGAGTCGGGGTTGGCTAGCAGTCATGGAATATCACTCGATCTTCTCAAAACCTATGGTGAACCTGGAGGCTTTCCACATGATGTAAGTTATCGTGCAGTGGCCCGCAGAGCCTCTCAAGAGGGGCAAAGATAATTTTCGGCTTGTAAAATCTCGGAAAAAGAGTGCTATAAGTATTTTTTGATAAGGAGACAAGACAGCCCTACAGGTTACAATAAAACACACGCAGAGCACTATCAAAAGCACGAACGAATTACACGGACGTGGGGGCGCCTCTTGCTGGCTGGGACTGAATGCGTTCGTTCTTTACACTGATCTTTGCTACTTGTCTACATAGCAAACAGCTCGCAGAACGCCATATGTGTTCAACGGCCCTGCGGTAAAGGGCCCATCCCCTCTCTTTAATCCTCGTTCAGCCTACAATTCGTTTTCGTTTGTATGGCTGGGCAACAGCCGTATTCAACGGAAATCTCCAGCCAAAGCCAAGGCTAAATGGATCAAAGAAGACCAGGCCACACTTGTGTCGTCGAAAGAAGAATGCTTGAGTGAATGCACACATGGGATGGGGTTGGTGGTATTCAAGAATATAAAATGTGTGTATTTATGTGTTAGGTAACCCTAACCCACATACACTACTATGGACCAGGAAACATATGGAAACAATTCGGCAGCAAAAAGTGCAGCAAGTTAGGCCGGGATGGTTGTGACCACCCCGTACGTTAACCGCCCGCCCCGGGAATCGAACCCAGGCCGTTGGCACAGTGACGATAATCTAGAGATTACAGAGTACTTCTCCAATTAAGCAGTTTCAAACACCTGCCGTACTGTGTCGGAACTCAATGGTATGTAGATCCAACCTTCAAGCTGGGCACCCTTATCTAATCTCGATCTACGATAAGATATTCCTTAGCTACATCTACATAGCTCGAAAAGCAACGGAAACAAACTCTAGCCAAACAACCATTAATTCCCGCAGCCACCAAACATGTCGCCGATAAGGCCACCTACAAGCAGGAGCTGTTCCTGTGCTCCGCCTGACGGCCATCTAAGCGTCTACACGCCACGATACCGCGGTCTAGGCACGGCCGAATCACCATTCACGCAAATCCTCCACCCCATCCAGACCTGGTTCCGGTTTAAAATCATCCTCCCCGCCCATCGCGGAGGCAACAAGGTCTTCACGGCGGAGTGGACATTCACGACCCTTCATCTACTGGAAATGCTCGACGGCCTCGGGATTGACCGGTCGGTCGTCAGGGACCCGAGCGTCTTCGTCTGCTTCCATGGGTTGGTCTCGGGAGACGAGTACCCACACAGATATGAGCCGGAGTATAAGGGGCTTGTCGACCTGAATGATGAGGTAGCCTGGCAGAGGGTGCTGGTGGAGTGTAGGGAGAGGCTGGGCTATATTTCACTGTTCTTTGCGGTAATCATGCATCATGAGGATGTGGCGTCCATGGAGGATCAACGGCTCAGGGAGGTTATTGTTCATTACGTGGTGAGAGGTAGGAGATTCTTTTTGGTCCTTACGAAGAATAGAAGAGCGCGCACTAGCTGTGCGAAGTGTTGGCAGGCACTTTGGTTGCTGCGCATTTGGGTATCCTGGGTGTTTGAAATAGAGGGCTAATCAGATTATGTGTACGAAGCAGAGAGGCAACCGACAGCGGAGCCACAGTGGAAAGGAAGCAGCTGGGGCTCAGTTCCAGACGCGCATCTCGGGTAAGAAACTGCCATTTCTGTTCGAGCGTTCGCTGTGTTAGGTTTTCAACGAAGACATGGAATCGAGTGATATACTGTGACTAATGCACTGGTTATCGGATAGGTGATGTGGCAACATCGTGGGGAGCTGGAAAAAAAATGGCACGTAGTCTTTCGAGGCCTTAGATAGGAAAAGTAGAATTAAACCTTTGAACTGGGAAAAATGTGCTGCGGTAGTAGTACCTGGGATGGGCTCTTCGTCTGCCAACATCACTCAACAGTGAGGACACCGGGGAGGACAAGATCAGAAATAAAGAAAGATTGATGGAATATATCGGATAGGTCTCTTTGGACGGCCACGGGTATGATAGGACTTGAGGTATAGCGGCCCAAGGGGACAAGGATGAAACATTACCCAATTTACCGATACTATGGAAATCATTGCGCCGGGGGCTTCCGAGCTTCTCTTACTCGCAGTCACGATCTAGTGCGTGCCTGATTAGAATAGGGTAGGCGGAACTTTAGATTCTGATATGATTAATTTTGCCACCGTTGATCCCGGTGGAGCATGAGTGGCAAAATACTTATATCACAGATATGGCTGGGAAAGTGAGAGCATTATGTTTCTATTAGAGCGGTAGTCAAGTATATTCAAATAGATTAGTCCTTGACCGTACTACTCCGCATTGTACTTTCTTGAACGCTTTCAGGAGCGACCGTGGGTAGCGTAGCATCTGGGACGTGGATCAGGATCACTAAATGAAAAGGAAGAGTTTGAATTGAAGTCACGAGAGAAGGCAGATTTGGTTTGAAGAGATATTTTGATATTTTGGAGGGGGCAAACCAGCTATAGAAAACCCAATGAACTAAAGTATTTATGAAGGAAAAAAAGAAAAGAAATAAAAAAAGAAAGTCACAAGCCACAAGCGAGAGAGAGGCAAGAGAGAGATAGAAGATTAATAGCCATAACACCACTATTTGGGATTCTTGGGTAATCACCCACACCGTCAGAGCCAGCAACAGCGCCAGATTCAGATGTTGAGAGATATTCAAGGAACAGATCCAGCCATCAAAACAAACCCTACAGATCACTATCACTACCCCCCACTCTTCGCCTCAAACGACGACCAGTTGAGAACATGCATCAGCACATTCCACCGGTCACTTTGAGCACATTAACAGAGCTCGATTTGCACGAAATCTATCGCAACCCCAAGCTTCGTCACGATGTAGTCTTTGATTCACAGCTTCATTTCAGACCTAACCTTGATGGAACCCGGGGGAAAAAAAATGAAAAGAAAAAAAGAATTACTGAGTGACAAAAGACTTATATGATTAGTGTCATCCCTCAAGAGCGTCGCTACCATATTGGGCATTCTAATCATTGCTTCCGCCCCGGGTTGAACCGGTGGCGTTATACAGCGTAGCAGAGGCTATTACCCCTCGACCACGCTGTGGTGATGTCAAGGTGGCTCGGGTCGTATATGAACGGCTGGGTAACTAAGCCTGAGCTAATGTGCTCTGGGTGTCTGAGGGTACAGGATGCACCCTCGAGGCGCATCTATTTGGCCTTAAAGAATTTGTATTGATAACAAACTTTGTCCTGCCTAAGAAAATTAAAATCGTTTTTCTCAACAACAACACAACCTAATTTACTTTGCGGACCATACTTTGCTAATTCTCTTCAGGCACCCTAGCTAGATTCAAGAATGATTAATTTATAGTGAAGAGAGAGGTTTGGCGTTCTTCCGGCCCCGTTCTCGTATCCGCCACCATACTAACCGCACTTCTCTTACAAGGTTGATGAACACGGCAAAATTAAAAAGAAACTGGTTTAGTGGAACACGCGGCTGATTACAGTACACTTGGAGGGAGAAAAATAGAGTGGCGATATATCGTTTTATATTCTTCTGGAAGGGGAGGGGGTGAATGAGTCAGTGGGCAGTTGGTTTTGAGTGCGGTAGTTGTTTTTTCTCCCGATCTCTCCCCCTTTCTTTTTCTGTTTTTTCTTCTGTTCTCTATTTTAGCTGGGATTATAAAGGATATGATTATATGTGTCATGCGGCTTGATACAAATGATCGAAGTGCTTTGCCTCTCGGCAGCATGGGGCCTGCATGCAACGATAGCGAATATTAAAACTTCTGCTGAGTGAATATCTGTATATCGATCAGTCTAAGCGTCACCACCAACGGTCCGTCTTACTCCTCCCAGCCAGTCAAATTTAAATTGCAAAGATAACCGCGTAAGAAGTTCGCACAATATAGTCGGAAGGCATGTAGACTGAGTTAGTTCAATGGAAGGTGGCGGGCTGCCACCGATACATTCTTGAGGCATGGCCGTGTGTTTGCATTTTCGGTTCTTGAAACACAATAATGACTTGGTATGGGACGCTGTGGCATGTTCTGTCACTCGTGGCTCGTGACTGTGGCTGATATGCATGAGATATCACTGCGACATGAGATATCACTCGCAGTGATATCTCATGCAACTCTTTTATTTTTATTTTTATTTTATTTTATTAATTACATGCAACCTTTCGGTTATGGTAATATCGCACTCCCCGGAATGTCCCGTCGTCCACCGCCTCGTACTATATCAAACAAACAAAACAACGCAAAACACAACACAGAAATAAAACACAAATAAAAAGCGTCAATTTTCACTCTTGTTCCTCTTCTCCATCCCTTTCTAACCCCCCGTACCCTCTTTTTGCTTCTTTTTCCTCCTCTTCTTGTTCCTCATATCTCATGCAACTCTGCACGATGATTGGTTGATTGGTTGATTGGTTGATTGATCGCCCTTCTTTACAGCCGCAAGGCGAGAAGACAAATGATCTTTTTGTAATTCCTTACGCTCCTATTTAATATGAGCTTGTGGTTTGAAATTTTGGTTATTCTAGTCAATTTATGTGGTTTCGGCATGAGCGTCCGGATAATTTTGATAAGCCATGATACCTACATCTACCTCGGGGAAGGAAGGATAAAGTAATTCATTGAAAGAACTCGCTGTTTCAAGGTTGGCCTTACTAATATGTATTTATCCAGTTAAAGAAAGAAAAGAAAATCCGGCAGCAAAAAGTGCAGCGTTAGGCCGGGATGGTTGTGACCACCCCGTACGTTAACCGCCCGCCCCGGGAATCGAAACCAGGCCGTTGGCACAGTGACGATAATTTGGAGATTACAGAGTACTTCTCCAATTAAGCCGTTTCAAACACCTGCTGTACCGTGTTGGAACTCAATGGTATGTAGATCTAACCTTCAAGCTTGGCATCCTTATCTAATCTTGATCTATGATAAAGTATTCCTTAGAATTTACGATCTCTGCTCTTTCTCCTTCATCACACAGGCAGTGTCTTCCACATCTTGCTTATCAAGTGGATTAATTGCATAAAACAATGACATCTTTCGATCGAACACAACAAAAAACGAGGGCCGTTGCGACGCTGACCTGAGAAGACCCCCTCCTGAACTTTGAGACAGAGGAGAAACCCCAGCCTAGACTAACTACATGTAGGTATTATGAGATCCTCATCAACGTCCTCTTCTCTCCTTCCATTTTCCATGACTGGCACTTTTCTCAGGGCGGAGCATTCGAACGGCAGAACACGCCTATCTTCCGTCTTCTCCCTTCCTACTTCAAAAGCCATCACATCATGACAAATATCTCGCTTTTCAGTTTTTGTTTCCATCGAAGCAAGATCTTGAACCCTTCTCCGCCATTTCATTCTGCTCCACCAAAGCGCCTCCGTCCCCTGCTATAAGCTCTGCATTTATCTAAAGTACATAAAGATAGGTCTTTCCTCCATTCTCTGGGTGGTAAGTCGATTTTCCCATCCTCTCCAGAAGAGACATATTCAGGTCTAGGAAGAAACGAAGGGTAAATCTCATGGAAGAAAGATAAGGAGTCCTAGACGCTCGAGGCGGAAAACATTCATTGGATTTCGCGCTTAAACAAGTCTTCATTATTATCTGAGGGGGGGGGGGGGTACGGTGGCCTTAGGCGCCTCCACATATCTTTGAGATACGATCCTAGCGCTCAGACAGAGCATGTACATATTTGTACCTATTATACGAGGCTAACTATAGGTTGAGAGGCATTATGTGTTAAGACATGAGAAGTAAAGGCTATTTCAATAAAACGTCCTTTGAACTTCTTCCGGACGATGGAATGTTGAGCCCTCAATACAATATCCCTCTCATTAAAGATAAGGCAGAGACCTTTTGGGTCGGATAATGAAAGCGCATAGTGAATCGAGAGAATAGTTTTAAATGTCCCGCGAGCGGGGGCTTAAAGTATGCCCGGATGATACTTTTGTCCATCGAGATTACGAATGGGCTTTTAGGAGTCGCAAGAACTCAACGGATTGAAGTTGAGCTCGGGCTCAGCCGTTTGTCTCCAGCCTAATATTGAACATAAAGACAGCTCGCAGCACTAACCACAGAAGAGTTCGGCAAGCCTTCTCAGCAGTATACCCCTTGCGGCAAGGTTCTGCGTTCTCTCCAGACTGAAGTAAGTTCTTAGTATTCCCAGAACATAAAAATAGATAAAACAAAAAAATACAGACCTACGTTGGCAATAGGAATAAAGTATACTATTACCAATAGAGTATCTATTTAAAATAGCCTTACAAATAAATTCTACATTGAGGAATATTTATGAGGAGGAGACAACAAGCTGCTTGAAAGTCGAGCTTTCCGCCCTTCCACTCTCCTAGAGTTGAAGGTTCACCTTCCGACGGAAATCGAAAAACAATTATTTACAAACACGTTTTAGGATCGCCTCCTCCGTCCCGCGACTATGACATCTTCAGCCACGTACATTCCTTTACCCTTAGGAACGAAAGGAAACTCTGGAAATGATTAACGGGCATCACCTAGCTCTCAAAGCTATGATCGTTATTTAGAGCGAGAATCGCAACCGCACAGTCTAGTCCATCTCCAAGAATTCTCCCCCCCTCCACACCACAGTGAACAGACCTTTCAATGCCCACTTAATTCTTTTTGACTATACCCAATGTAACAGTAACCCGTTAATTGATGATACCCCATACTCCATACCCAATTGATACCCTATATCCCGTTCGTGACACTACTCAATACATCATCGATGGGACCTAGGTGTTTCCGTCAATATGAAATCTTTTCCTGGGCCCATCTACACCATTTCACTAAATAGAACTAATCTCGTTGAGCCTGTTGGCTATACTTACACATTATTGCACCCAATCTGTAGTGTTGCCGGCCTTATCTTTTTTCTTTTGTCGCGGATAGCTGGTGGTTAGGGCTCGGACATTGTATATGTGGTTTGGACTCGAGTCCTCTGACTAGTGGAAAATTGAGTCTTTTATTTATATTTATATTGACTATAAGGGCCGTGAGGCTATTCTGCCCTCCCTCCACATTTTACTACATATGTCCCTAGAAATTTCGAGGGCCGGGGCTGTTATAAGGAACCTATTACTTTTAAACATAATCGTGCCTAGGTTTAAATGATACGAGTGCGATGGACTGGATATTCCCAGGAATTACAGCTCACCGAAACCCCTGGAGTAGGCTGCTGAAGTTACAGCTCCTTCACAAGTGCCTGCCGCACACAAAAGTTCGTGAAGAAACTAATTTATCGACGAGCGAACGCTCTTTCATACCGGAGTGTTCGTGGAGGGCAAAACTCTTCGTGAAGAGCGGAGGAATGCGAGAGGCGTAGATCCATGACTTCAGGAACCGAACGCAGAGTCAGAGCGAACAGACCGGACGGATAAGGAGTTCAACGCGCTGAATGTCACCACTGGAAAGAGCAGCTGGGGACAAGAAGCAATGGTGTGCTTCAGCGTTGTGGTGGTGTCTGTGAGTAGTCTACACATTCACCATCCACACCGCAACTGCGAGCCTTCCCTACGAAGTAACACATGGGCCGGGTACTCTTCACTAATTCGAAGCAGAATGACTCCATTCATTCTTTGGTGGTGTTTAGACTTGATTAGTCAGACTGCGAGTGAGCTTTTGTGATTGCGGGAGAGTGCGTCATGGATTATCGCTCGCTATCTGGTGGCTTGGCAGTCAACATCCGCCAACACTCTTCCGCCTCTAAAGGAAAGCCTCGTAGGTGCACAATTTCCGTTAGAAAAAAAAGAGAAAATAGTACTAGGCACAGGAGTGAGATGATGACATTAAAAGCGTGAATATAAGCGAGATAACGGGAAAACATTGCTCGGTGGAGTAGTTTATCTAAGTATTTTCTTCGTTCTCGTGAGCTGAGGTCTTAAGCTACTTGTACGGCCTTGGGCAGTTCTGGCGGTGACAAAGTGAAGCAGAGTCACGGAGAGAGATGCTTTGTTTATGCCATTGGGAAACGATATCTAGTATAAGATGGCCTAAGATTCGAATTTCTGAAAACCAAAAAAGAGGGGGGGGTTCCAAAGGGACTTGAACCCTCGACCACCCGGTTTTGGTAATGGGCGCACGGCCAACTGTGCTACGGAACCTGGTTGTCAATGCTATCTGACCCGTTTATAAAGTGACTCGAGCTACCACCTAAGGTTGTTGGTGCTTACGACAACCTCCAGCGTCGAAAAGCGGGAGTCATATTTAGTATCTTTGGAAAACGCTTTCTAGTAGTGGGGACCTTGTAAAATGGCTTCGGGTTCTGGTTTCTGAAAACCAAAAAAGAGGGGGGATTCCAAAGGGACTTGAACCCTCGACCACCCGGTTTTGGTAGTGGGCGCACGGCCAACTGTGCTACGGAACCTGGTTGTGGATCCTATTTGACCCGTTTATGAAGGGGCTCAGGTCCTCCGGCTCTATCATTATTGGCATGGGAGGACACGTGATAACCTTGCATGTGACAGTCGCCCCAACACATTGTACATGCGTTTGGACATGCCTTGCAGTCCGTAATATGGAAGAGGCATCACAATTTAGTCTGCCATAGGCGGATAGAAATGTCGCCTACATCTTGAGACCAAGCCAAGGTCATGGCCTTGCTCAATCAGTTCCTTGGCCGTACATTCCCTTTCTCACCCTCCTGCTGCCGACACAATGAGCGGAATACTTTAGATGAATGTCCTTGGTAAGTTCCAGCAAAAAAATGCTATCTCTTTCGTCCAACATCTCTTCTGGCCCTCCGATAATCATAAAGTTATGAAGATCCAGATCTATGGTTTTCGGCATGCGTCTTTCGGTAACCCAAAAGGTAGGACACCAGCTCCCCCAGAGTCTACAAAGACAGGTGCTGGTGGAAGAGGGGCTTTCATGCCTTCGGGAGTTTCTTCTATGGCGAGACTCTCGGTAATCTTCGCTCAGTTTGAACAGTCTCCGCCGATGCTGGGCGGAAGTACTGCACTCTGTCTTTCTGAACATCCACTTGGGCCTCATCCTCACTCTCGCACCCTCGGTCACCAACTATATCAACGCCATAATCTTAACCTCGGATCGAACCGCCGACAAGAAAATCAAAGCGAACTCTAGATTGGACTAGATACACAGAGCGCGGGAAACAGGTGGAGGATATGAGAAAACCCCAGCTCGTCAAAAGAAGGAAAATCGTCGGGAAAAACATTCTCGCAGGTTCTGGTACAAATTCATACCTTATAGGAACAAGATGCCTATGAAGAGAAGGTCAACCGTGACTGGACAACGAAAAATTTCTTGGGGTTTCTCTCCTTGTTCGGCTTTAAAGGTTTCTTCGATAAAGAAGCAAGGCACTCAGTTAGACTGGCCGCGATGTTGCAAGCAGGGCGTAGTGACTGTGTATGTAGCTCTGGAGTCTACGAGGGTGGCGGTGGTGGGCAAATCTATGAATGTAAATCTCATGGCCCTAAGGAAATATTTCTTTAATAATTCTCTCTCAGTTTATTCTGCACCCCCGGTAGGACGGACGATCTTCTAGTAGACTAAAACTAAGAATTCTGCTTTCTTTAACGGTGGTTGAAGAGCAGGAGAGTTGGAGTGACTGCCCCACTCTTCCTGTTTTAATGGCAGGTCAAGCGGGGGTCATACCTAGTGATAATTCCGTCTCGGTGGACTTTAGTACTGGCGACTCTTGTTTCTATCCTCTCACGCGAATAGTTACTCGTCTTTACAACTAACTGTCATTATGGAACACCACTCTTTAAGTATCGACAGAAGATACTAAGATATCTGGAGAAGAAAGCAGCGGGTAGAGAGCTAGTCTGGTGGGGCGGGGGGAGCAAGTAATCCCCCCTAGGGGCTAAGAGTGGGTAAGGTTTTGGTAACCTCGCGCTGAGTATCGCCCAAAAGCGACGGGGATGGTTATAAAAATGTCAAGTAGCACCTGTAATATACCTTAAGGACTATTTTCAGCTTTCTGTTATCATTGTGGCCTGAACAGCGAGAGGGCCCAGGGTAAGCGGCCGCAAACCAAACACTTAATCTTATTTTAATACCACCGCTATAACTTTATAGATTTCTAGCAGTTATGGTATTAAGAGAGGTATTGGCAGTAATTAATGAGTTAAACAAAGGGAAAGGGAAGGAAAGAGAGGTATTGGCAGGTTTAGATTCTTCTTTCCTGCCCTGCATATCAATGTCTTTTTTCACTTGAAGTCAACTTCTCTAGAATTATATCTAGAGTAGACGCACTCACGGGGGTGTGGCGACCACGGGGGTATGGGGATTTATGGTTTGTTTCTTCCCACAGGACAGCTAAATTGATAAAAACAAGTGAATCGAAATAGCACATGAAATTTGAGTAGTTCATGGTCTTGAATTCTGAGTTCATGCAAATCGATTTTGGTACTCACCACGTTGAGATAGAGGGATCCACACACCCCCGTGGTCGTCACACCCCCATGAGTGCGTCTACATAGGTTGATTTCTATAACGGGTTGATGCCAAGAACTGCTACAATCAAGATAAGATAAACGAGAATACCCCTAACGGTTTATGGCCTGTCTCGTGCCTAGCCTTCTTCTGATTGGCTAGTGGTGCATGTAGGTAAAAGTATTTTGGCTGGGCATGAGACAGTTCACAAGCGTCATGCCTGGTGTTAGAGAATTTTAGCTGCGCCTCACCATCGCTGCAAAATCGACCTTAAATACATGTAGACTGCAATCGCTTAATTATGGGCGGCGACTGTCCCTAGATACATCTACGGTGTAGCAGCCATTGAAATTGCGGGTAATTGGTCTACTAGCCCGAGTCACCAGAGGTAACTACATGAACAGTTCTCCAGGCCCTTCGACAAGCGTGTCGTGTTTTCTCTACGTGACGCGTCCTCAACCCTCTCTACACGTACACAGCTACTACCCGCCTCTGAAAGTGAACAAGCATTGTTACAAGCTAACCTGCATTGGGGGAGCGGAGGAGACATTTGCCCTCTATATGTTACCCTGTTCCATGGACGCTAGCACACTACAATTCTCTGGCCGGCGGTGGCGAGGGCCTCTGCCGCTATGCCCGTATACAGGGTGGCGGTTATGGAGCAAAGGCTTTTGTGAGGTCGCTGATAATACCCGAGTCTTGTTGGTGAGGGACTATAACACGTGAGAACAGAACCTTTCGGAAAATATTGGACTTGGGAAAATTCATTTGCCCATTTCGTCAAAGCGAAAGTTCCAGCGCAAAAGATATGGTAACAGGGAGATAGATTGGGCAATCTGACGCTCAAAGTTTCTTTTATTTGTTTAGCTACAGGTAGCTTCTCTGCTTTCTGAAAATAGGTATGATATGACAAAAAAATGAAGGATGAAATATACAAGTTCGAAATGCGTAAAGGCTGAGTAATTGATCAAAACGGTCGCTGGGAGCATAGAGAGTCACTTATCGTATAGTATATAAACAGTCACAAGTGAAAAAGGGTGGGGGTGTTGTAGAGCTCGGCGGCCACAGATGTGTGGGCCAAGTACCAACCCGCACCAGCCCCACAGGACCTATTACTTATCTCCCACCTTTTTCTCTCTTCACTTCTTTCTCTCTCCACCTCATCACCCCTCCACCTCAACTCCATCTCACCAGCTCCACACTTCTCCATCTCTCCATCATCGCGGGTCAACGTTGATCCTCGAGCTTGAACACAAAGCTATCTGGTAACTGAGCGACAACAAGGTATTTCAAATATTTTCTGCTTACCAACCTTTTTCTTGCTTTGTTCTCACTTTGGGCGCGTTTGGTATTTGCTAACCCTGTGACCCGTTTCAGCCTTTCATCCACAATGCGTGAGAATATGCGTTCCTCTCGCCCTATTGCTGCTGCTGAGCACCAGCAGTTCGATGACCAAATGGACATCGACGGCGCAGCTCATCCCAGCGATCAAGTTGCCATCTCTGAACTATCCGTCAAGCACGTCGTTGCCAGGCGCATTGATGACGAAGCTATGGCCGCGAATATCATGACACATAATCAGTTTCCACCACCGGCCTCTGCTATTCCTGCAAGGATGCTTGTTCGTTCCTCCGAAAAACCGTCGTGTTTGGAATATCTACTTAGGCAAGCAGACGAAGAGCCCGCCACACCCTTCCCAGCGGTCAATCCTATTTCACGTCGTGACGATCCTGACGGCTCCCCGCTCCCCGCCAGCTTTCGCGCTAGCCGTTCCGGAGGCCCGCGTCTCCAGCTGGGTGCGGAAACAACTACTCCAACCCGGGGAACTACACACGAAAATAGCTCGTCGCCAGTCGTGGTTGAGGGTGGTACTACGCCTGCCGATGGAGAACCACACACCCCTGGCCTTCCGAAGAAAAACGTCGCAGCTTTTAACGCGACCAAGAAGGCAGGCGGTGAGAGATCAGCGGAACTCGTACGTCGCACCAATGGAAGGTTCACAACTGAGCAGATCAAGTGGCTTGAGGACGGATACCGTCAGCGTATGGAAATCGGCGATCTTACTAAAATGTTCAACGACCGTCATCTCGACGATCGTACCACTCAAGAGATCAGCGACACTTTATACATTATCGTTGAGTTCAACCGTGACGTCGACAAGGCCGGGCATACCAACGCTTGATGTATCTGGTTGATGTGAAGTTGTTAGTCCTGTTTTGTCTAGTTCAAATTGTTTGGCTTGATGCTCTGAAGGAAATTGAGATAGGCCGCGGTCTAGTTGGAAGCCTAGTGTTGAAGTGCCATACGTTGTGTAGAAGGTTCAAACTGATGTCGTTGCTAAGATACCTTTTATAATAAACAAATGAAATTTCTTTCTTGAACCTGATTAGATCCTCCTTTACTGCTGGCCGAAATCATGTGATCGTCTTTGCATTTATCCGAGTTTTGTCTGTGATTTCCTTCCTCGGTCACTTTTCTTCAGTGATTTCGTAAACAGTGAATTGTGAAGATATCTCTGTAGCTCGGTTTCATACTGCCCCATCATGAGAACTGCTTAATCTGGCATTCTTGTGTTAGTATAAACCTTTCAGGCTGGTCTTGTTGTGATAGGTGATCTCCCTGGGATACTAGACTCAAAAGGTTGATCATGTACGTTGAACATTCTTCGAATTGAGTATTAGCAAACCTCTGCCAATTCTGTCGAGGGAAGATACGAATGAATGTACTCTGCATTATGTAGTAGTTGCTCTGTGCGTGTGGTCATACATGCAGGTCTAGGTTCAGTCACAGCTTAACAGAGATCCTTCTCATGAACCGCTGCCAAGGTTATGTTTGCCCAGGAAGTGGGAAAAGCAGGCAAGCTAAGTGTAATGAAAAGGTGCGCAGGTACGCGTTAATTTCGCTGTGAGACCAGCTGTTAATTTTACCATTACCATGGCTACATGTACTATATTTATCGCTTACCAATATCAATTACATAATGGCCAAGATGTTCGCCTCTCAGGTTTACTCATTACGCCTGATTACATACAAAGGGACAATAATAACGTGGTGATCGAGTTGATTCAGAATGAGATACAAAGGAATACAGAAAGGTCTGTATATATATGTACATAACTAATGGGAAAAAGATTGTGGTACATTGAGCAATACTAAAAGACATGATTTCTGTAGATTTGGCTTTCCCTTGCCCATCATCCCCCCTGGCCCTTGATTTCACCTTGACTCCTCTCGGAGGTGTTTCATTAGACGCGCCGTCGTCTCTGCGATAGACCTTTTCTCTCTGTTTACAGCAAAATGACTGTTGAATAAGATTGTTACAGTGTTCCAGTATCCATTCGGCTTCCGTTTTATCTGAGGAGGCGAATGTTTTAGCTCGTAAGCAACAAGCCAGTATGCCTGATCTATAGTAAGCTCATTCCCAGAAGCGACGATTGAGGGTGGATAGTCGAACTGAGTGAAAAAGGTCAACAGGTTTTTATGTATTACTTTCGGTGCCGGGCACGGTGTACGGTCAGGACCCGGGGATTGAGGTGCGGGGGATACGCCGGACGAGGAAAGCAGAGTTAAAAATAGTTTCTCTCGAATGTCCTTCTCCGACCCACCGCTGGCTAGCTCTTCATAATTGGGGGAGGGCTTGGTAGGTTTGATGTTTCTTCTCTCTTCGTCGGACATCTCAACTTCACTGCTGGCCTTTCGTTTCAATCGCTGAGCATTGACTGCCGAAGGCTGAGTAATAGAAGAGCTCTCAATCTGCGTGTTAAGGTAAGATTCTCTATTGGGTGGTAACACACCAGAATATGGGGATGGTAATATTATCTTTGAAGCGTTCTTGTTTCTGATTTTTCTTGCCTCGGCCACAAGTAAAGTCTTGGAGATCTGGCCCAACATCTTACGCAAGAAATCTTTATGGACCGGTATACTCAATTCCTCCTTCAGGGTTTGATTGCAAGCGGCCCAGTACGATTCTGAAAAAGCACCTACGTGGTCGCTCACGTACAGGATAAGCCAGCTGCGAATTTTCTTGTACATCTCAGGGGATGAAATTGAAGTTGACTCCTTGGACGAATGGGCAGCAGCTGATTTTACGATCGTGTTGGCCGAATATATTTCTGGTTGTGGGCTGATATGATCAGTAGTGGAAGGCCGTACTTTTAATGTTCTGACAGAGGAGACCTCCCTATTTACCATTAAAATTTCTTCTGCCTTAGCCTCTCTGAAGATTGATATACTCCGCGAGAGTCCAACTCTTTGCCGTTTAATTGCCGGCGATTCGCTGATCATTTCTCCTTCCTGGTCTGAATCTAGATCAACACATTCGATCCGTGTTACTGGTCTTTTCAGCCCGAGATGTGTTTCCTTAAACTCCTCAAAGGATATATTGGAAGATTTCCCAGGAGTGAAGCGGAATTTGACTGGTGATCGACCAAAACTATACGTGACACTACCGGGATGGAGTGGAGCGTAGAAAGAAGCCCCTAATGGTACAGGCCCTACCGGCATTATCGGACGTGCACGAACTATACTTGTGTCTGTTATCTCACAGAGACCCGCATCTGGTTTTTTCATGGATTCCAGTGTTGCTGCTTGGAGGGCTTCGCCTTTCTGTGGTGGTACTTTCTTCGGTATTATATTCTTGGGTCTACTTCCGATAGGAAAGCTCACTCTATCCGGGAGTGACATTGCTCGTCTTGGTCGGACGGACATGCTTATGAATATGGTTAATTTAATGAAAATAAAAATAGGGTAACTAGTAATAAATGTTAGATCTGGAGGAAAGATTGTTGGACCGATTCTGAATCTGTGTTCAAAGAAGTTGCGGGGAGCGATGCCCCCATTCACTATTTATATCACGCTAATGAGAGGTGTTTAAGTATGCGTAGAATTGCTACTATTCAAGAAACAACACTGAATATACTATCAGAATGAGGTAGGTTTGCCATGCTTTGTCTGTTAGCTGTTTCCGTTTTCCTTGTCTGAGGCGAGCGACGGATAGAAATATCGACAGAGTGTGAGTCCCATTGAGTTTCTCGCGGGTATCCAAAAATACATATGATTGGCTAAGGAAGACAAAAGCTGGAATAGGGGTGCGGATACTTCCAGATGATTCTAGGGCGTTGGACTGTAAAAGCTACCAGTCAGAGGTAGTGTATCACGAAGTATCATTCATCTCGTGGTGTTTTGTTGTCCCGCCCGAATATAATTTTGAGAAAGGTAGCCCATAGACCTAATGACTTACAATCTTTGAAAGTACTCGCTTGATTTGGATTACGTCGTTTCAAATATTTAGCAGATAGTTTTCCACCGCGGCACACTTCTATTTCAATACTCCTTACGCAGAATTGACGATCAAGGTTCCTGTCCTAGGCATTTAAACAGACATAAATCTTGCCTTTCCACATCGTCACAAGACTCTACTAATATCCAACATGGGTCGCCATATAGAAAGTTTGGATCACCCCCACGATTCTTGACCATTGAATTCTTTTCGGATCCAAATATAAAAATTCCCCACGCCAATGATATTCCTTGACGACATAGAAGGAAAAAAGTAAAGCGTTATGTGCATTTGTGCAAGACGGAATATATATATAGCAGTGGTGGTATTAGATCACGGACTATCACTCGAGTAACAGTACGGAGATGAGTCATCGAGAGGAGAGCGAGTGATGGTCTGTGATTGTAAGTACTTCCCGAGCCTAGTTAGGGGGCGATGTTTCTTAATCCATGAAGCTAGAGAGACGATATAAAATAAATTTATATCTCAAATATGCGTTGAACAGACAACCTCAAAGGGGGAAAAGACAATACCGTATGACCGAGAGTGCCATCAGTGCGATATACCTTCCACAATGCAATCTTTCTACCAGTATGTGATTACAAGCTCTAGATTGAAGAACTGTGGTGAGAGTCTGTGACTGAAGTTTCAAGCCCGGGGTTAACATTTCTATGAGCCTCATCCTCATAGTCACTCCCGGTGCCCGGGAAAGTTATTGACTATGAACAGATAGGCGACTAGACTTTATCAATAACATATATTATGCGAAAGTAGGCTGGCATGCGTATCTTTGGGTAATCTTCGACTATTTTCGATAATATTCATCAAGAGGCAGTGAGGGCGGGGTGGGAAGCTATCAAGCGCCCATAGAAGTGCGCTTTTTATGTGATGTTCTAGTACCATGGCTACCATTTCTTTTAGTATCGTGGATAATGCTCTTTGGATAGAGGATCTCATATGGTGCTCTGGGCGGGAACAACGCTATTTGGGGTAGCGCGGAAGGTTTGAGCATGGAGGAGGGACTGTACGGCTCCGGGAGCGTCGGATGGTATTGTTAAACCAATTGAAAATTAATGCAAAGCACCTGCCACGTCTTATTGTTTCAATCACCTACTACTCCAGCAGTCGCGGCACAACCATACTCTATGACCATTCGACTTCTCAGTCCCTCGCATATCTTACCATATTAATAAACCTTAAATGCCTTTTATAATTACCCGGAATTTAGATTGCAGGTAAGAGTATTGTCTCGAGCCAGTCCCAATTGGGTTTAGTCTCGTTGCTAGGAGGGACGTTGATAAAATCAAACGCCGAGTTTATTAATAAGACCCTAACTCTAACTTAATAAGACCCCAACCCGGCGTCTAGTTCGAGACAAGTAAGGGTGCGCCGGTGGTACATTGATCATTTTGTATATATATATCTGTGTGACGTCAATTGGTGGGTTACTGGGTAAGGAGGTTTCAGTGGTATCTGCGGCAGTGTGACTTCCGGGTGGATGTAGTCAATATGGACAGCGGCTAGAATAACCCCACAGAACCCTTGGTGGACGTTTGACTAGGTTATTGCTTCGGCGAGGCGGGTACGTACCGGGTGTTGAGGATAAGTGATCAGAATCTGATAAGTAAATGCTGCGGTGAATACATGTATTTCTCTTATCAGATTCTGATCACTTTTCTCTACACCCTAGTACATGTACTATACGTGTACCCAGATGCAGGTAGAATACAATACCAAAAATGGGGTAGGAATTGACTCTGTAGTGCGGCTGTAGCCCTGCCGTGATGAGTTATTCTCAGGACAGCGGCATCGTTCCAGAATTTCGAGGCATGTATTTTTTATAAAATACCGTAGCAATGACCTCGTGCCCAGTCTAGTATTTTGTGGTTGCTGTGTAAGACCTTCTGCGAAAGTTGGCGCAACCAATCTTAGCAGGAAACTTTCGCGAAGTTTAGGGATGGGGTCGAGCTCACCGTAGCACTGCCGTAGTAATATAGGCCTTTTTAACATGTCATGTATGTTAATAACCTAACGGTGGCAGCACACTATCACCAGGAGTCGGCCTGTGGCGCTAGCACTAGGTCCAGTGCTCCAGGATCATAAGCTCGTCCGAACTACACCAGCTCAGACATGTAATCATCATCATGCATCATCATTATCATCATCACGACTGAATAGCGCATGTAATTCCTAATTTATCATCACTTCCTTAATTGAAATCATGACCATATGTGTGTTTATAAACCCAAAAATTGTTTTTCAAATTGATTTTTCGGTGGATGAAGCGGTATCTGGTGATTTTTAATTCTGAAATGCGTCAGCATCAAATATGATATTCCAGGGTTAGGGGAATGACATGGCTATACAGACTCTACCTATCTATCGGACGTCCAGGGAATCCATAGATTCTATAATAGAGTATTTAGTACGGCGATGATAGAGCATATTTTGTCTCGAACCAGACGTTGGCTGTTCCTGTGCTCTGATTCGTCTCTCTTTAGAAACAAGACATGATAATGTTGTGTTGAGTGAGGCTCAGACTACATGTACATGTAGTTATGACATGACAGACTAAATGCTACGTTGCGGTTACAGTTCCTAATATAGACTAGCGCGTAGCTTGCTCTCCGCTTACATGTTTCTATGCTATGCCCTTTGCCATGTTCCACAATGTCGAGTTGGGTCTTACATATTAAATCAGGGTTAGGAATCTTATTAATACACTTGTTGCTCTAAAATCTTTGATTTTATGAACGACGCTAGCACTGAGACTAAACCCAACTGGGGCTGGTTCGAGACAAGAGCGTTTGCTGAAGGGCGGTTTACTCGCTCGACAACCGGTGCTGCCCGAAGTTATGGGATGGGCGTAGTACTACGATACTAACCCCCACCAGCTTGTTGGTAATGTATCTAGGGCCGAAAAGTAATGTAACGGCTTGGGATTGGGTGAGGTCTTATAACTAGCTATAGTGAATTCGCAATCACCTTGATATAACGATCGATGAAGTCTTTATACTCTCTTACTTTATGTACCGTACACGTATCCTATTACTTCATTAGGATCAGAATTAGGTCACGTATAGTTGTTTGGAATCGTGAGTGGTAAAATTGAGTTGTTGCATCACTTTCCGGAACCCTGGGTACATGTATGTGATGGTACATGTGCAGTACTAAAAAAGTGGGTGGATCCAGTACCGCACCTAGCAAAATACTACAAAACTACGGTATTGCTACGGTATTGCTGCGGTATAATATTTAGAATTCCGATTTAATTCGGAAGTTTTAAACAATTCCGTATTGATACAGTACGTATTACATCCCCTTTTTTGGTACTGTAGGTACATACTTCATGTTGTATGCAGAAAGATTGAAAAAGTCAATCAAAAGAAAAAATCCGACAAGTCGGTGGGGGACCAATGACATTCTTAAATATTGGATTCTCGGTCATTTCGCAACTCGAATTCTGGGGAGAATACATGTATTCTCGCTGGAATGTGTTTTTATAGGCACATGTACTTCTTGTTGACGCCGTGCTGTATGACTGGGATGTCGCTGTTCATGCATGGTGAAGGGCCGTGCATATATGCATATCTTAGCACTGCGCTACTGCGTCGCTGGCGCGTTGGCATGCTGGCCCTCACCCAAAAGAACCTTCATAAACCAAAAATGACACCACTTTCCGATACAGCGACGTTCCGATAAGCATATTTAGATGAAATTCACCTCAGACATACTGTCCTTCTCGCCGTCGAGCACCTTCGGATCGATAAACATCAAAAGGAGATCATCAAAACCCATCATGTGACAACAGAGCCTTCAGCAATGAGGGATTTCAATTTCCTTCTCCTCAACCTTGAGGGAGAGACTTTTGAAGCCATTGAGCCCACTATATAGTATCTGGTGGTCCCTTGTTTCCAGTATCAAATTACTTTGTCGCGGAGGCGGTGAATAGGGGGAAGAAGGGCCATCTCTCCCGAATCGCTCAAAGATAAAGATGCAAGGTGTATCTGGGAGGCATGCGTAATTGGACTAAGATCTTAAACGCCCTGGACTCAATAAGTGTAACCTTTTCCCTCTCTGCGCCTTTACGGCTCGGTGGGTCGACTCGTGGATGATCTATATGGGCTCATACATTCGAGAACTATGATTGACCTTGAATAAAAGGATTTATATTGTGAATGAAAACGTTCTTTCCCAGATGGCTCTCAGCTGTACGTTAGAGAGAACCACTGACATGAATAGACAACAGGTATGATTTAGATATCGAAACCCTCGAGACCAGTGTGTATCTGTCTCATGACGCATCTTCATAGAGAGCAACGAAATGTGCGTCAGTGACAGTAGCTCCCCTCTATAACCTTTCTTTCAACTATGATTGGCCGTTCTAATTTATCTGAAGGCATTCATAAAGGATGTTTGGTAGCTATTCTCGATTGATAGACCGTTACATCGCCGGCGATTGACACAAAGTCTAAGTGGGCTTTACCACTGCCCGTTTCTATATCGCGATGATTGAATAGTTTAGAGTACGTTGCTCCTCGCCACTGAGGACTAAACTCAACTCAGCCTCATCGGTCGATGTTTAGTGGTAATGGTCTCTTATGAGGACCTTGAAATCCCAACCTCATTGCGCAGTACTGCCGCACTGGTTGGTTTCCATTCCGCATTCCTTGAGAAAAGAGGAATTCCAGATATGCAGAGAGCCGATCATAGGGACTTTCTGAGCCTCTAGCACAACTGCCTATCAACTCTTCGACATCGGGGGGTGTCTTAGTAGACCCGGTTCTTAAGGGTCATCCCAGAGCATTCATAGATCATTGACCACAATGCGTGTTACTACGGCACCATCCCCGAAAGATGGGAGTAAGGTTATTGATGGGAATGCGTGAGCTGAGCATAGTAGCTGGTATATCTGGTGAAAAGAGAAGCGTCACCTTTGTCGTGCTGAATCTACACTTGGTGTAAGATGATAATATATATGGAAAGTTTTCTTGCGGCCCAAGGTCCAGTACCAAGACAAAAGGAGTTTCAGATCGACTGAATTTATCTTGCGTCATTAAAGATATCAAGCCGTCATAATAAGTCAGATGCGGGCACTAAATAATCGTGCGGCACCTTATTCTGTCTTTTACACCGAGACGCGCGGAGGACTACTGCTGGTGCTTGATAGGGATGCTGCAGCTACTCTCAAGACTCTGAGGCTTGCCCTCTCGGTGTACATGTTTGGCCCTACTTAAGGATCGGTTAGATCTAGCAGCAGTGGTAAAGCTGTGGGTAGAAAGGCAGAGTTACAACTGAAGTAGACTTAACTTCCGGAGAGACCTTAAGGACAGTAACTGAACTTCCGGAGAGACCTTAGAGGCAGCAACCGTCGACATTGTGGGTGGGTACGAGGGGCTGGAGGATGATATAGGTACTTCTGCGAGTCATCTGCAGCTAGTACAAGATCGTTAGATGCCGTTGGAAAATCATCTAAAGTCTAGACTCATGAGGTGACCCTGCTCTCCTCGCTCTATGGGGCAGAGAAAGGGGAAGGGATGACGCTCAAGTGCTAGTCGATACCAGAAAAGAAACAGCCCGGAGAGATATAGATTATCTGCGGGAAAACTATAGAGAATAATGTTGGCGGAAGAGAGCGCTCGTAAGGGATATCCCTTCGGTAGGAAGGGAAGTCGGGTGCTAGGTGTAATAACAGACGACTATGAACTATGGGAAGAAGTAATTCTCCAATCTCGAGATTACACCCCTTGTCCGAGGACCTTGTCGTGGTGGGGCCATGCTTTATTGACCTGCTGCTTTGCTCTTGATCAAGTAATCGCCGAATGACCTGTGAAAACATGCAGGGCTGGGACAAGAGAACTGGGTGTTCACCTCCGTGTGGTATCTAAGAAGACTTACATTCGTGTAACCGCCTGAGTTGTATGTGGTTGGGGTAATTGTCAGGAGCCGAAGAGGAACTATGGTCGGCGAAGGTGTTGCACTTCATATCTAGATCACCACATTTTCCGGGATGAATTGGAGCATCCTACAATAGGAAAACAGAAAGAGGTTACATTAACATTCTCTGCATTACATGGATAAGAACTGCTTGATGATTCATACGACCAAATCACCTGATTTATTGTGTCGATGATCTTGATCAACATAGCAACATAGCAATAAGATTTGTCCATATAATAATAGTGTTTATTGGATACTAAGTTAGGGTATTGCATGCTATCCTAGGAGGGAGAGGTTATTCAAGGAAGATGTGCGGCTTGTCTATGAGTTCCAACTATTGAAGGAGGCATGGTGAACATTCCGCTATAGTTAACATGGTCGATAGGGTATATAAAAACGAGAATATCAAATGGACGGAGCAGGCTCTGGGTCTAGGACTGATCGATAGTTCAAGGCCATGAGGATCTGAGAAAAGAATTGGCAGCGTTGCCATATAATTCCTGATTGACCTGCGCCGATGTTAAGGTCTTGCGCCATGTATTCGTCGCAGGCGAAGAAAAAGAGGAGCAAGTGGGTGGAGCAAACATGTTGTTTGACACATGAGATCAAAACTTCTGGTGGTATTATCAGATGTGAAGGTCTTTACTGAATGATGGCATTCGTTAGAGCAGTCGCCTACGTTATGGCTGAAGATGCATGGAAATGCAGCTGATACCCATGTCCCCATGGCCCAGGATGTCATGTCACAGAATAACATGGACCGGGAATGAAGGGAGTACATGTAGCTTTCTAGGTGTTGTCTACGTGCATGTATATCTTTAACATATACATATATGTATGGAGACATGGCGTTGCAGTCCCTCCTACAGGGTGAGTGGGTACATCTTCGTTACGCGTCTGTGTCCCACCTACCCAGGCGAAAACTACATGTATATAAGTAGCATATCCCCACTCACCTCTCCCTCTCATCACCACCCAAACCACCTCCTTACTCACAATCCAAACCACCTCCTTACTCCAAGCATAATTCACAGCTGCGAGAACATCGTTTTAAATTTCTCATCCCCTTCTAAAATGGGCCACCCCAGGGCTAAAGAAAATGCCAATAGGGCTCGGGGAATGGCTGCACACGGACTCATCATGCCTTCTACAGCCTTGAAAAGAGATAGGGAACAAGATATCAGCGACTCCTTCGGTAAGATAAGACTAGCAGACGATTTAGAAACTCGACCTACAAAGCAGTCAAAGACTGTATGTTCGAAGCCCGAAAAGATAGAGGCTACAGACCCAGCGACACCAGAGGTAGAGGTCTCACATGGGTTGTTGCAAAGTCAAAAGTCAATAGATCCCGCAATTCCGAAAAAAATCGCCAACTGGCATCGCCTAAGGAAGGCGTATTGGACAGAGAAGGTTGAATACTCTGGTAGGTTATCCATATTACTCTTATTGTATATCCTCATTTCATCTTTTCCTACTTGCACTTCAACATCAAGTGTTATAAGATCATTCGAAATAGACTTCCCTATAATGTTTGTATGATTGGTTGGCGATCTGTCTGCTGCTTCCATTCATTACAACCTTTTATTCTCTTTCTTGTGTTCTCAATTATTTGTGAGGGCACTAGATTAGATTAGATTAAGTCTGGCAAGCACAATGCAACCAACCATACATGAAACTATGTATCTGCTCCAAAAAGCCCCATCCAACACCTTCTTCACCTTCAACCTTTTTCTAACAAACAAACTGCCTACGAAAACTCAACTAACGAAATGACTGTTCTATGGTATTTAGACCCATTCAAAACGCCGTACTACAACGATGAGATGACCGAAGATGAAATAAAGGAAGTCAAGAAACAAGCATGTAAGTATTTATTTGGGTTCTGTTCTATTCCTTTCCCATGTTGAAGTATTGTTAATATTCTTTCTAGTTATTGCAACAGTCGAGGATTTCTACAGATTGGCTTGGTACAACTATGCCAAGCACAATCACAACAACGAACCGATCGACCCGAAATTAGTAGTTTCCCGCGCTAGAGAACATTTGCGAATTGCGGACAAGTGCGAATGTGAGATTTTTAGTACGTATATCTTCTTTGGGATCGCCTTCTAAAGTGCTCAACTAACCTTGTGGTTATGGTGATAGCTCCCGTTGGTTTAACTGAGTATGAGATTAAGATTTGGAATAATGAGGTGTTGAATTGGGAATTCAATAAAGAGGAGGTAGAGGAGTCTTTGGTGGTGGATAAACCTATTCGGTACGAGCATCCTAAGGTGCCTACCTTGGACAGGGACAGCGATACGCAAATGGCAGAGTCCGTCCCTCGAATCAAGAGGGCTTACAAGAAAAAGGCCCCAGTGAAGGTTGAAGTGTCCGCATGGGATCGTGACACTGACAACTGCCACTGGGATGGGAAGTCTCCAAGAGATGGAAGCGCAACTGGAGCAATGTATTGGTGGGAGATCGATAATTCCAGATTTCCAGCCGTTCCTTCGCCAGCTGTAAAACCACACTTCGCAGAACTGGCGGCGGATGTCCTCAGAACTGTCTATAACGATGTCTTGAAGGATTCATTTGCGGCAAAGAGCTCTCCAAAAAACGGTGTTTTTATTCCAGGTGACGAAGAGAAGGAAATGAACATGCGACTCGGCTATTTCCCTCCACCCGACAGCTCTGCCTTTGATGGCCCGCCCCCTGATGTCGGCTGTATGCCAATACATGACCGTTACTCCTATTGGCTCGTTTGGCTTCAGGCCAACGGATACCTAGCAAAGCAGTTCGTATGGCTCTGTGGGAAGGATTGTGAATCCCTTCGTCTTGCCAGCAAATTGAAGAAACCAAAGCATAGACCTGAGGGTAGCGCCGCTCCAAAGAAGGAAGACAATTTCAATACTACCCTCTGGATGCGTGCCACACGTATGCGGGTCCGCTACATGAAAAGTGAGAATAAAGATGGAGTTAAAAAGCTTACTCGCGGCAAAGGCAAGAAGAGTAAGGGCAAGAAAGCCAAATCCAACGCCAATAAGAAGAAGGGAAAGAAGAAGGTTACTAAAAAGCATACTAACGAGGGGGGAGGGGAGGAGGAGAAGGAAGTGGAGCAAGAGGAGGAAGAGAATGAAGAAGAGGAGGAGGAGGAGGAAGAAGAAGAAGAGGGAGAAGAAGAAGAGGAGGAGGAGGAGGAGGAGGAGGAGGAAGAGGAGGAGCAGGAGGAGGAGGAGGAGGAGGAGGAGGAGGAGGAGGAGGAGGAGGAGGAGGAGGAGCAGGAGGAGGAAGAGGAGGAGGAGCAGGAGGAGGAAAACGAAGACGAGGAACTCGATGGGAACAACAAGGTCGACGAAGAACACGAAAAGACTGACTACGAAGGAGAAGGCTCTGCCTAGATTCTGCGATATCGAACAGGAAAGAAGAAATTTTGAGAGGCATATACTATCCAGTGGAGGTTGGGCTTTTAGGATCGGTACAGGATTGGAGTGTTTCTTTTGTTGTCATTCTTTGTTGGCTATTTCTTCTCTGTTGGGTTGGTTGTTCATTGTGCTACATGGTTCGGTTACTGGTTCGAATTTACTGGGCTGAAATTAAACTCAGATAAGGTGGATGAGAATTGTGGAGAAAGTATTTGTACTCATCAGTTTGATGGCAAATGACGAATAAGTGCGAATACCTTACTGGCGGGCTCTGTGACACGATCTGCGAATATGTCGTTCTTTCCTCTAACATAATTCTCGAAAAACAAACTATCATCATGGGAAACACGGATTCACTTGCTGCTCAAATTTTCGTTGGGTACAATTAACGAGTTACCCCATTTCTTCCCTAACCCAATAGGAAGGGTAATAGTTACATGTATCTGTTTCCTTGCCTCAAGTATTCATTGCCATAAAGCTAAAGCATCCCGTTCGGAGAGAAAAGTTTAAGATTCTCAATCTCAAATTGTCTTTCCCCGATTACAGAGTGTGCATCTCCATTCCCATGAGGCTGATTGTTAACAGTACCGGAATGGAACGTTATAATCCTCCTCATCCTTACAGCTTGAGGCGTATCACTCTATACAGAAATACGTCACCTGAAGAAATACGTCCTATTAGTACCAAACCCCGCAGAACTAGCCAGGTATGTCATTTTACTGTCCTTTCTTTTGGTGAGATTGTATTGTAACGCCATACAGCCAACCCTGCTGCCACCAACTGTAAAGACGAGGATGCTCCCTGTCCGCGAGAGCTTTGGTAGTGTAACTCAGAGGAGCTGCTACAGGATGGAGGTTTATGTGATCCCTGGGGCAATGACTGGATATTATTTGGTACTATGGTTTCTTGTTAAATCTCCTGCCAAGATAGGCTAATAGCTTGGGAAAAGTCCTCAGAGACTCGGAATATATTTCTTACTTTCAGTAAGCACTGCGGTATAAATGTTTGTTAAGTACTATCCTGCACCTCTCATGATTTTCAAGCGGATATTAATTGAGTGATCTATAGGGCTATAGTACAGAAGTAACTGTGTTACCGAGTGGAAATAGCATCTGTACTTTGGAAAAGATTGTAACTATATCAACGGCTAGCGAATTTAAGTTCTAAGCCACGCTAATCATGTAATTCATAAGTACAAACCACCAATGAATTTGATATATGATTTACACCTTGAACCAGACAGCTATCCAGTTCAGCTTTTATTGCGCAATACGTGTGCTGTTCCCTTGGATGTCGGGGAAGATATTAAGCCACGAGAAGTGGTGAATGTGGAGGTGAAATTGCACCCACCGAAAACTTCTGCTTATTCGTATGTTGATGAAGGCAGGATTTTGAGAAATGTAAGTCTGCGAAATACTATAGGTAAAAAATATCAAGCCCTCAATATTCTACGGAATGGCCTGCAGAGGATATAGCGGGAGAATCTTGATTCATGGATACCTAGTCAGATGAAAGCCACTGTTCATCTGACGAAGGAACTATAATTTGGGTGCCCGAGAAGGGCAACATATCTTTTAATGTCACACAACCTCTGGTAAGTGGGGCTTTAAATAGCTGCGACGGCAGGCAGACCCTCTCCTCCCACTCTTCACCTACATCGTCTAAGATTACTCTCAACATGTCGGAAGACACGAATAGCCTCACCAAGGTCGTAGGTCGGAATTCTTCTTCTGAATCCCTCTATACCCAAGATCCATCATCAACCTCTGGAGAGCACATCGTGTCGATAGATAGAAAGGGCTTAATTGTCACGGGCATTGATTCAGGTTCTTTCGAATATGCGTCGGTAGATGAGAATGTTAATCTTAATATTCCTGAAAACTCAAGAACTACAACTACCTCGGGCTCTGAGCCAGACAAAAAAGGTACCATGCATCTCTACAAGACTACAAGGCACATGTCGAAAGTTATACAACAAAAACCTCGTCCGCCCACCCCCGTGGAATTGGCTACGCTCGCATTAGAAGCAATGCTCATTGAAGACAACACCCATCCCAAGGCCCATAGTAGTCAGAGCTCAAATAATCTCGATATCTTCTGTGGAAGTGATTCTGGTAGCAATACCTCTATTCACACTGTTCCTTTATCCCCAATACACCCCTCAATCACCGAAAGAAAAAAAACTTCTGCAGGAGTTCTCAGTGTGGAAATGGACCTCAGACTAAGGCGTGCCCGTGCTGAGGTCAATAGCCTTAGAGAGCCCGAACAACTTCAAGCCTCTCGCGGCAAGACTCTCAGTCACTCATCACTTCGAGCAGAGAGAGCTGAAATCGCTCAAAGTCAGGTTTCAACTGGTTCTCTCAATCCCACGACACCTATAATTGATCACTTCCAGGAATACATGACGTACTTTGATCTTGACAATGCGACCAACCCTCCTGCAAAGGGATTCATGGAGTCTGACGACTCCTCCAGTGAAGAGGACAACTTATCAGTTAGAACAATCGTTCCCCCAAAGCCAATCAAGCCCCAGGGAGAAAGAATGGCGAGAAGATGCAGGCCGGTGAAGAAGTATATCTTCTGCGTTCCTGACAACTTTGAAGCGCTTTTGGCTCAAGCACCGACCACACCTCCGACAAGGTCTTTACCTCTCATTCCTACCAATGATCAGGCACCAGCTACATTGCCGAAGGGACCTATACCTCTCCTTCCAACGGTAGCTCTCACTCAACCTGCCGAGGCTCAGGAGTCAACTTCCAAGATTGAAGCGTTAGCAAAGGAGTATAGTGACTACCTAAGCAACACCAATCGGGATGAGTCGACCAGAGTCAAATGCAAGAACAAAACGGAGAGCAAGCCTGGGCTAGAGGCTGATCTTGAGGCATTTATGGAAAGCGAGTCTGTAGCGGCGGACTGGATGAGGAGGGAACGAAAGATTTAAGATTAGTGGCAAATTATATAAGTACGGTTGGGGTAGTCCATAAACTAAGAATGCCGATTAAGGGCAGGAAATGTCTCTTCAACTCATAGCCATTCTTCATCTTATATGCTGAATATAGGGGGATGATGTTACATAGCTCATCTTGAAGCCAGGTTAGATCCGTTCTTTTTTGCACTACTTGCTATTCAAAATGCAGGTTCTTACTTACGCCTTGGGGTCTTTACACCGTAGTTGATACCTTTTCTTTACTCTCAAAGAGGTAATCTACTTTCTGTTCGGCCAGTATCTTTTTTCCCTTCTCGTTTTGAAGTAGTTGAGGTATTCCCAACTCACCCAATAGGTCGATACTGTTATTCTCTAGTTGCAGTTCAAGTTCAGGTTTGGAACGGAAAGGGTCGCAAATAGACATATCTCATATCATACCCTTTAATAAAGTCTTACTCTCCTTGGCACTATAGAACATTTCCCTTTCTACTACACCTTCGATCCACCGCCTTCCATTAATAGAAAAACAAAGTAAATCAACTTCCAAAGAGAGCAGAAACTGAACAAAAAAAGATTATTCAAACTTGTTGTACCTAGTCAATGCTTGATCTTAAAATCTTATGAAACCTGATGATTAGATCTAACACATTATAGTTTGAACACTCGATATATTGCCCAAGGTTCCTTTTATCAAGCATTACGTAAAATCGTATCATTCCCGGTGTTTTTAAAGGAGTAATGCTGTAAAGTACGTACTAAATGGATCAATGAGGCAGGTCCGTGATGCACATCTGGCACGGTACCTTGATACCTGATCCAAGTGTGGCATCAGTCACGGCGCAAGAGACAGCTTCTATTCCATTCAAGCTCTCAGCGGTGGCACCCATATCGTTTGTAGCCCCGTCCAAGCGTGCATCCAGATCTTCCAATCTCTCAGCAGTGGTAACCGTTGGGACAACAGCGCCCTCTGCGTCATCCTTCCTTGGGCATGTCTCCCCATTCTGTTCAAAACAAATAGGCATGTAGGATGAGCGTGAAAGCGAAGAGCTGAAATATCCTCCGGAAGACCTGGTATTCTCACCACCTTCACAAGGCAAACGAGATCGGTTCGGAGCTCTCAGGGCTATTGCAAACGCAGCGTCAGAGAAGCTATGTTGAGGGGATTGACCAATGGAGGCAGGCGTCGTGGAAATCTGGTCGCCGAAATAAACGCGGGAATTACGGCGGCTATCTCCATATGAATTCGCATCGGGAACTGTAACCTCGCTGTCTCTTCTAACCTTGACGGTCAAGACCTCTTTCTTCATCCAGGCGAGTAGTTCTGGATCAACGTCCATAACCATTGATCGGTTGGATTTCGTAGATTTGTTTGAAGAGGAGCGAGAGCGAGAGCGATATTTTCGCCCAGTCATTTCGTACAGACTTGCAGCAAGGGTATATTCTTCTTCATTCCTGCTGTATATGGTTTCCTGAACCTGAGTATCGACCTCTGTCTTAGAGAGCTGGGTGTTTGTACTCTCTGTATAGAATGGAGCCTCCTCGAATGATTTACGTTTATTGAGTTGTCTTGAGGCGAATATTGATTGCATTCGCGAAAGCCTTTTTGGTCCGTCGCCCAAGATGTCCCTCCCATCAGACTCAGTGCTAGCAGTATCATCAGGGATCGCAAAGCCTCTTTGAACCTTGCTTCTTCGGTTTACAGTACCAAGATTCTCAAGCGAGATAGTTTTCAAATGCCCAAGGGGACTTGATGGAGTATCCAGAAGTAGGGGATCAGTGACTATCTGTAGATGAGGGCAGGTCAAGCGTCTAGTCTCACACTGCCTGTTTTTGATTCGCCGAATTGTATCAGAACAGACCAGCAAAGCTCCAGTCGGCGAGGCGCTTGTGCTACTCCATGTTCCCAAGCCCTCATCATTCGTCGAGATTGACTGATCGACAGTGCCAAATGACTGATCTGTGAAGTCCTTGCTACGGGGGTCTCCCAGAAAGTAGTCCACCGAATTTTGATCTTTCATAGTTTCTGTATCAGTTTCTGTTTCGGGATATTCGTCGCATTCATTGCACCCTGAACAGTCTTTTGTAAATTCCGAGCGTAAAGATAATCTCCCCACAATTTTAACTTTTCGTACAACACCATTGTCAGAGATGATGTCTCTACTTGTTGAACGGAGCCTAGGACGAGGCGGGCCCATGGGAAGATAATCTGATGAGGGTGCGTGTTGGGTGAGTTTCTCATATGTTTTTCTCCGTTCGAGAACTCTCCCACTTCTGCTATAGGCACGTTCTTGTGTTGATCTTGCGAGCGTAGCTGGGTTGGTTGTCGTGTATTCAACTCCTTCCTCCTCGAAATAATTCTCGGAAAAATGTTCTCCCTTCAAACCTTGCCTGGATCGCTTCTTATCATACTACATATTGTTAGAAATTGCATCGTCGAAACGAACATTAAGCTTACAAAGTGATCCACAACAAACTGCAGTCCCTCCTCCGAAACAGTCACGTCCTCGAGTTGGTAGTTCTGCAACCTTTACATTAGCTTGAAATAAAATCACTCCTAAGGTATTGTATCTTACAGCAAGATTAAACATTTCAAGTATTTCCTCATAGTAAATGCGTTCCTCGCGAGACTAGATATTAAAAATGTTAGTGGTAGTTCCCCGTGTTGCGGCGGAGTTTTATGTCACTTACGAGATTACTAGACGTCCGAGGCGAGCCAAATTGCAATTGGATATCTTCCCACGGTATATTCCCAAGCATGAGCAAGCATGACTTCTCCAGCTCTGCACACTCCTCTATCCCAGTATCTGCGTCAAGCTCGTACACCTTGATTGATTTTCCATCCACCCGTCCGCTAAGCGTGGGATCCGTGTCATTCCCTCTCTGGCACCCTCTCTCCTCTCTGCCCTCGAAGCGCTGGTTGGCGGCCAAATGGCGACCATGAATCGTTGGTCTAATTGCAAGATCTTCTTGCCAGTCTTGGTCGGATGTTAGATCTGAGTCACAGCCCGCTGAGGTTGAAGCGGGGTTCATTTTGTATAGGTGATACGAAATATCAAATCTCGAGTGGGAGCCTGTTCAGCGAAGAGCAAAGGCGCACTACGTCAGGTATAGTGTATAGATATGCGGGGCTTGTTATTTCGAGAGTGGCAAAAGTTGTGTTTGTGGTATCTGGGGGGTGGGGTAGGATGTTGGGAGGTAGTCGTAACACAGAACAATTGTAGTCAGAGACCGCGTCCAATATGAAGGGGAAGAAAACAACGCAGTGCTCCAAGGCGAATACTCCTTGGGCTAAAAATGTCGAAAAATGAATTAGCTTCATTTTATAATGAAAGAAATTTTAACCTAATCTTAGCACTTCAAGATAGAGATATGTTCTGACCCATCACATCATAAAATATCACTCGGCTCCGTGGTAATCCGAGCCGCAATGTTCTTCACCTTTTTTTTTTCTTTCGTTTAACACCTTGAAGCTACGACAATGCAACGTACTTCACCTTCACGACTAGCCTAGCCACAATTACGGGATGAAATAGCTATCTATGGATAATAAGATGGGGTCGAAGTGATTGGTAGGAACCACTTCCCAAAATGCTTTAACACTTAGTTAGCACGGCAGTTTATTTATCGATAAGTAATATTCTATTTTAAATTATTGATCTTATCATACACTACCTACCACTTGGAGTGTTTACCCCTTGGCTCATGGGGCCGGAAATACATTGGTGTTCCCAAAAGCGAAGTGAATATTACTGTTACTCGGGATTGATAGGACAAGAAGTCACTATGATTTTATCGAATTCTTGAATTAAAAACTACATGGAACGGACAGTGTAAATGAATACATAGTGGCGGTTTCCTCTTGGGAACAACCTTTGCGACATGATATAACGACGGGTGACAGTACCAGGGGCAATGGGGCATATGGGCTCGTACACTTATGACTAGGGAAATTCACATGTAAATATATAGGAAAGCAAGGTGTGGCTGGGGGAAGGATTATTATATGAGTTACGGTTTAAGAATGACTTGGCTTCTTTCGTTTACTTAACGTTGCCCCGGCCAGGGCCTCGTGGTCCTTGCCCTCTCCTCGTCTGCTCTTCTGGCTACCTCGAATTCATCAATTTGTGCGCTAGCCTCGTAGTCATCCTCTGCCTGGTTGATCCTGGCTTCATAGTTGCCCCTCACTGTTCCCTGCCAGCTACCAGCTGGGAAGACGCGCGGGGTAATAGCAGGAGTCTGAGCTGCGGTTGTGGCGACGTTGCTCTGTTCATTGGTGGCGACGAGAGAGCTGAAGGAGGTGGAACTGGTAGAGAATGCATCTCTGGTGACTGAGTTAACGGGAGCGGCATTACTAATTTGAGACTGACTGTTGACTGAATTGCCGCCGTTGATATATTCTTCTTGGTTGATTGTTTGCGTGCTATCCCGATTTCTACGTCTTTGGGGACGACCGGTCCTCAAGACAGCTGGGAGCGCAAGTACCGGTTTATTAGAGCTGCGATCGGTATCAGCATTGGCAATATTCCCGATAGCCCTTCCCGCTGATCCGCCGGGGGGGTGTTCGCTGTTGGCTAAGGGGCCGGTAGCGCGGCTAGAGGATCCCCCCTGTGCGGCCCCAGATTTGGTTCCAGGAGGAGCGGGCCTTGTTTTCACCAAACGTCGAGGTGAGTTTGCACCTCCCTCGCTGGATGAAGTTGAAATAGAGTTGGACTTTTCTTTGCTCTTGAACATCCCAGGCAGAAACCTTGACTTGGAACCTGATCCTTTTACACTCTCCTCGGATGATGAACTCTGCGATGGTGGATGTTGAGATTTCTTGAGTGGCTTTTGGAAAACACCCAGGTATTCTCCGAGGTCTTTCGCCTTGTGTCTTGGGGGTGAAGATCCATCTGAATCTATACCTGATGGAACGCCCTCTGTGACCTCAGGTTCGGCCAGTTCGGCTGGCAATTGTGGATCAATTCCATCTGTAGAATCTTGAAGGTTCTCACCCGAAGTATTGTTGCCGTTGGGGTTATCAGCGTAGCAGTTGGACGGATAGCTTCCTGCGGACCCATTTGACTCCGCCGCGTTTCTAAGATGCTCCTCATTGTTGGCCATACCGAATGTGCTTTGCCCATCCCGCCTGAGCAGATCACTCAAAGCCGCGCCTGAGGAGTAACCATCGGAGTCTTCCGAATGGTTGTCGATGCTTAAATTGTTTTCTCTGCTATGAAAGGTACTTCGATCGGAGTACGCAGTACCGCCCGTCAGACGATACTCCGCATCTAGTCTAGCAGCAAGTCTTTCTGCATCGTCGGTCATTGATTCTTGATAATCGTCAGGAAAAAGAAAGCTATCAGTGTAGTCGTCAATAGTCTGCGCGGGGTCGGATGCGACACTGGGAGGTGACGCTGAAGTGTCAGCTTCGTATTCGCCCGATGAATAGGTTAGTGTAATAGATCGATCTTCAAAGCTTTCGTTGGTGGGAGAATGAGATGTTTGTTCTTCGGGTGATCGAGATCTTGGGGCGGGGAGTTGTGTTTCGCTAGGCAGTAGCCTGTTTCTAGGCATTGATGGGATGCCACTTTGGAATGTCAAGACTAGCACGAACCGGTTGGGATTCTGGTGCAGTCCTCGAGACAGACTAGCGTCCCTCAACCATAAATATCTCGCCGGCTCGAGGTAATCTTCAACATCTCCATTCACAGAATCAATGGCATTGATCTGAACCGCGAGCAGTCAGTGGTCTCTTCTGTTCAAAGCGAGACCTTTACACTCACATCTAGTTCGATATCGAGATACAAATTTTCCTCTTGGATCCAGAGGTCAATAATCATCCATCCCTGATTTTCACTGTTAAAATGTTTCTCACAACAAAGGCAGCGGATCTTTAACACATACATGGCTAATAAATATCTCACTGATAAAACTTAAGTGGCTATCGAATTGTGCCAGCTTTCAACTTTTATTAGCATCACCTTACCCCACGCTTTCCGGGGAGCAAACTCTCACCTCGAGATCCAGCTTCTCTTTTATCACGATTCCAAGGACAAACCCAGGCGGCACACTATCACCCCTTATGTGAAAAGCACGGAATATGACACCGCCGTCCCTAAGCCATGTCGGCTGTTGGTTTTTCCACAAAATGTGGGCTGTATCAGGGTCGAATTGGGATAAGTCAAGAGGGCCTCCTACAGCAGATGTTCTCTTGTAGGTGTCGAGTATCCATCTTGCTCCACGATCACGCTTGTACTTCTCAAGGTCATAAAGGACAAACTTGGCTTCCGCCATGTTCATCATGTTCAATGAACAAACGACGATGATGCTGGTAGTGTTATCGCAGAGGAAGGGTGACAGGAGGCGAACAGTGATGAAAATAGGTCGACGGAAAGAATATTGGGTGGGAGGGGAAGAGGGGGGGGGGGGGGTGAGACAGGCCTGGAGTTTACAGAATGCTACTGCGCTCATTTGTTTATGTTGCATGGGGAAATCACTGATCCCCGCTCATCTTGCGAGGATTATGTTTAGTGGACGCCGAGCCTGTAACTGATATGTTTACTTGTGTTTTCTATACTAATACCCCATCCTTATTAAGACACTCATTCGGCAGATCTTGCCTAGTGTGAAGACCCGCATTTAGGAGACGCATCTGATTGGATAGTGTCTCTGTGTTTGATGTAGGGTGAACTTGGGAATGTGTGGACCGAGGTCTGATGATGCACGCAACTACTCTCTGAGTCACAATATTAAGGTTGTTTGCAAATACTATGTCACTGCGCTGGATTAATCAAGTACATGTATTTCATTACGGAGTCGTACGATGCTCAGCTTTTGTGCCTCGTTTTTGCGTAACAGAGTCCTAGAATCACGAATAGCTCTTATCAACCTTTAAACATACATTTTTCAGGCTGCAAATATTCATAATGATAAAAAGGGCTTACGTAGGATTCGATGATAACTAAAGTTAGTTGGAACTCCTGTGAGATGCAGTCTTAAAAATTATATTCTTATACCATTGCTTTGATCTTGCTATTACGATCGAGAATCGTGTCAACGTACACATTGTCTACAGCCACTCTGCAAAAGTGTTCGTGATTTGGTTTAATGTCAGTGCACAGTGTGGCGCACCCGTAATGTTAATGTTACCTTTAATGTTAAGATTCAAAATAACAAAAATATATTATATAGTTCGTAACTGTAGATAAAAGAAGGTAGGCCATTGATCACATTCCTCATTGATTCCGGGTACCATTGGTCATTTGAAAACTCCTGAGGGGTTTTTTTTGATGGTCCGCCACGATTACATAGTGAAATGTCTCACTCCGAAATCCCAATCACGAACACTTTTGCAGAGTGGCTGTATATCTGGTGATGTTGTCTTAGGTGAAGAGCGGATTCACAAGGTGTTACTCTTGAGTAAAGAAAGCCGGTACTATGAGGGGTCTGTGATAGATCTCTCGTTATATATACTTGGATACTTTATACAGTGGTGGGTAATAAGTCATCGGACGGAACGCCACCAAAATACGCAAAATTGGGCTAGGTCATCCGATGACTTATTACCCACCGCTGTACAGCGACCGGTAATAAGTAATGGAACGCCATGAGATACGGTTATACCTGAAACACTGTAGCTTGGTGGCGTTCTACTCAAAGCAGGTATCGCTCTGTCTCAGCCCGTTCCATCACTTATTACCTACCGCTGTACTTAAGCAATAATGAGATGTGTTTTTTTAAAGGTTTGTCTCGCTGAAGTTTGGGTGTTTTCTTTTTCTACAGTTATTGAAGAGGATGTCAGCAAGAGAGAAAAGTTGCGTTGGCTGGTGGCGATCTAGGTTTTCATTTGTTGTTATTCAGTTATTGTGATATCCCTTTTTGATGATTCTGATATGCTTGTAATAGGATGGTATTTAGGCGCTCAAGACGTAGGCAATGGCTAGTACTTCACTTATTTTTTGATTCTACGAATTATGATTTCAGATCGTTATATAGCACTGTCTTCTAGCTCAGTTCAATTAATCGAGACCCTTAGGCCCGATCATATTATTGGCCTGTTAGTTAGCCATCAAGTGCTCGAGATCGGTCATGACACTTTGAGACTCATGATCATGTATTTCGGCAAAGCCATGTTGCATTAAATCAGAGCTCATAATTAAATATTTTCATATTGAAAACACCGCTCAGTCTCCTCCCGGCTATAACCTCATAATAGTTCAAATCCGAAGCCCAATCTTCCCAATAATGAAGCACCAGAATCCATAAATCCCAGAAATAAGATAAAGTAAAGTAAGGTGAGGTGAGGTGAGGTGAGATGAAGAAGTCCGTTATCGTGCACGGACCACCATTCAGATCTTATCGGAGCCAAGCGTACCCGAGATCCAAATTTGGTGAGGCGTAGTATGCTGAAGAGGACACCTCATCCTAAACCTTTAGACAGATGTCATTTAAGACCCTTTATAGTCTTAAATTTCAAGCATCGTCAGTTCACCATCGCTTCCTGAAACCCCCCTGTTCCAACCTTGTGACAACAGAAGGAAAATCTGAAAAGGACATTTATCCGATGAAGAAAAAAACAAGATAAGCAAAAAAAATAAGCAAACTTATACAGAAGTTTAGGAATTCTCTCCGAAGAAACCCAAGGCCTTTATCACCCAGCAGAAGCCAGGAAATAAAATAAGACAACAGGAAGCAAACAAACTCGCACTAAACAGCAAGGCAATAATCTGAAAAAGACAGTTTATCTAATCTGTGGCAAGGATCAGTGCAAAAGACAAAGTATCAAACGCAAAAGACCAAAGAGCACGAAGAGCGTGAAGGTGAAGAGCGAAGGAAGTTTAAGAAAGACCCAAAATCCAAACGCCCGAAGCAAAATAAGAATACATCTGTGAGCCTCCAATACTATTTCATTTTCTCCGGAAGATGGCTAACAGTTCCACGAATAGGATTAGGGAGTTGCAGTAGCCTGAGAGACACATATGAAATGCTTCATGTGACTATTAGCACAGGACGACGAATTACTCGAAGAAGGAATCATACGAAGGGTTGAAGGGCTCCAGGTTTTGCCTCAATCGAGGCGAAGAACCTTCTTTAGGAAGGCGAGGATTTTATCACATACGCCCTCGAGACCTTTGCTTTTCGCAGCTACATGGACGTGATCCTGAACCTCAAATGCTTCTCCGAGGTTGGCATCGTCCAATACAGTTGATGCATTGATCGGACCATCCTCAGCATCAGTCATTTCAGTGGTGTGAACCACTATAGTGGGGATCACAGTGTTGTAAGGAACTGTGATCTCAGGTTGGTCGGCACTAGAAGAAGGCAGAGAATTGAAATGCGCCTCGAACTCCTTGTTGGACCTTACCGCAGACTGTCTGCGGTGGCCTCTAAGTTCTCGGCGCTTCTCCTGTGCTGCATCCCCAGCTTGAGAAATGCTCACGAGTACAACAGAGTCTGTGTTAAGCTCAAGCTCATGCTTAAAAGCCAGAAAGCCCTCCTCAGAGAACGCCGGGCAGTCCTCACTGCAAGACATGTCTATATATCTATTAGCGATTAGACTGATATTTAACAAAGGGAAGAAGCAGTGACTGACCCATCTTGGAGTACGAATGACGTAAGAAGTCTCTTTGAGAAATCCAGGGGTTGCCTAACAGCTAGTTGGATGTCTAAATAAGATGAGCCACGTCAGTATACATGAGATAATCTGATGTCCGAGCTTAGTGAGTGCTCACCAGGACTGGTAGTTGGCAAATAGGAAATGGCAGTAGTGAACTAGGAGGAGAAGATTTTGAGTCGAGCGTTATGATGGTGCTAAAAAGATTTGTTAATAGGTATTTGGTAATAAACATGGAAATAAAGTAGGCAAAAAACACCGTGAGCAGGATTGATCGAAAGAACGAATCTTGGAACAACTATCTATACCTTTGTGGCCGTGACTCGATCCTCTGAGATCCGGGAGGGATGCTCGTTTTGCGTGGCTTCGAAAGATGAAAGAATGTTGTGTTGAGAGAAGCATTAGAGCCGTGAGGGAACCACCTGCCCTCGGCTGGCTTGGCGTAACTCTCCAGGACATATGACCTCCAACTGCCAACTGGCCTAAACAACAAGAATATATTCTTTTAATACAAGATATACATCTCCTTTGGCAACATTCTGATCATTGACGAAAATGACAGGGATTCCTTATCTCATCTACAAGGATTAAGATGTAGAGCGGGTACTCGCAGTAGACCAAATATCTAATTAAGCTAAATGCTATCGAAGAACTTTTGCTCTGCTTCTTGGCCATCCACTTCCGATGAGCTGTACAGTCAGTACATTCTTCTTGGTGACTAGCCTAAAATTCTAGGAAGTAGAAATCTACCTTTTTTGGGGTCTGTGGATCGGTTGGAACCCTACACAGAACCGACTAGCTTTAAATCTGCTAGATCACAGAGAAAAGAATACAGGAAATAACTTGATACAGATTTACAGCTCCTTTGAATTTTGCCAGCCTTTACTACTACGAAGATAAAGGCTCTAGCCACCTAATGTCACTCCCTAATATGCTCCGACATCAATCCGAGTAAGTATATGTTCTGACCCATACATCTCCTCACGAAGGACAAACCATATATTCACGGAATCAGAGCACTAATAAAGGCCTCGAGAACGAGAGAGGAGACATTCAACCAGTTTTTGCCAAAAACACATACCCTGCCCACCCCAGTCCCAGTCTCCAAATAGAGACAGTTCAGTGTGTATTCAGTTATTAGAGATGAAAGATACTCACATTGTGTTCTCTATTTGTTTGTTGAGCATAATAACGGGCGACATGCAATCAGCAAGTATCTCTCTAAAAGGCTCAATAGCAGTGCAGTTCTTTTCCAAAACTACCTAGCAAAAGATTTACTACTTCGTACTATCTTCTTTGTAAATCGTGCCAAGAATGTTAATTTACTCATTGTATGCTTTCGGAAAATGAAAGAACGGGTACATAGTTTCATAGGCCATACACCAGTCTTCCCAGGCTCCCAGTTCTGGTAGAATCTTTCCCCTCACATGTGGTGGTCAATATACTTACAGACCATCCGACACTCACTCCAGCAGATATCCATACACTATTGAGGTCTTACTGCACTACTTTAGCTCTCAATGAAGAAAAGATAATAAGGCTCTCATTTTTCTACGTCAATAGAACTACAGTGTTGTAAACACTAGCGCGAAAGCTGGACCAAACCTTGTAACTCAAGCTTTAGGTATTTGTGTATTTAATCTAAGAAGACTGATATAAGGAATGCTCTTAAATCTAATAATTGAATGAGCTAAACCGCAAGTATGGGACGCGAAATAAACATCCCAAACGAACAAAACAAAGGATTCCCAACAGTCCACGGCGAATATTCGAGAAAATAATGAAGATGAGAAAATAAAACAGCCAGCGCAGATGAGGAAATCTATGTAATGGTTTAGCTTGCTTGTTAAAACATGTGCCTGCAACGATTCATCTAGCCTTAGCCTTAGAACCTGTAAGGAGGGGCTTATTTGAAGTCCATTGCAAGTGACAGGATTGATCTTTCTCACGTTTCCGATCGTTTCACTTCCGCGTCGATCGATGTCTTATCGCCTCCATCTTCGAGAACATTCTATTTGTTTGGTGTGCTAGGTGCTTTTCCTCCCAAACGCCCTTTTAAGGAATCCCCGAACACCCTTCTTCTCAGAGCTCTTCATACTCAAAGGCTTGACCGGCGGATCAAACTTCATGCGTCTAGTCCCATTACTACGCCAGGTCCCAAAGTCCCCTCCAAAGGCCATGTCCTCAAACCTAACGGGGTCATCGTTGAGCCTCGCAATCGTATCCGCACTAGCAGACTCGGGCTGCGCGACTGGTAGCCTCAAGACCCGGTTGGAGTCAGATCGTGTTGAGTCGATGTCGATCGGGTCTGCATCAAACAGACGGCTGCCCACAGTGTCTGTGCCATAGCCGCTTGCATAGGCGACGCCATTGTCGCTCCCAAGAGGGCTTATGTCCTCGTTCTCGACGAGTTTGATATTGCCGAAGCTGCGGTTCTGCATGAACTGGGTTACTGCTTTATTTGGTGTTAACGCTTGCCGTACCCAGGCAGGGCTGCCAACCAATTCAAGTGGGGAACTTGAAGGAATACCTGGAACTGTCTGGCTCCGCGGGAGATTAAGAGGGGCTTCTTCGAGTGGGACGTCATTCATGCGGCAGAAGCAGATCTCGCAGATCTCGCCGCTATAGCGCACGCCGTTGGGGCCACGGTGGTTGCAGGCTATGCTTTGTTGGAACTGGGATTGATTCTGTTGGAAGATTGTGCGGGAGTCGGGGCGGCGGGCGGGCACCGGCGGACTCGGCATGGAGTGGTGATGGCGGGAATACATGGTTTAATAGCTCTAAATGAGTGTAACCACGGTATATAGTCCTATCACGGCCATATTAGCATGTAGTGTTCCATAGGGGAGTTACTGAAAGCATGCTTCGATTGGGCCAACACTAGGGAGGCACCCCAAAATCGAAGTACTGCTTTTCTGATATGCGGAAGAGTCCCCAAATCAGAGAAATTTGAAATGGAAATCCTACTAGAGATCTACCTTTAAAGAAGTTTCCCTCCGCAGGCCGTAGCGATGGAGTCGAAGTTAGGTTTGGTGTAGTGAAAAAACGAAGATTATGAGAAGAGTGAAAAGACGCCGGGCCAGATTTCCAAGTAGGATGTCATGCAGCCCGTAGACGGTGCGTGAAGCGTAGTACAGTGATCTTTGGGACGTTCCAATGAGGGGTAGATGATGGGTGAGTGATGTTGATCACTGAGAAGATCCGCCCGTGTAGGAAAAAACGAACCGTTAGTGAGCTGGATAATTACCGTCCCAGCACCCCCGTGCTGCCTGGAGAGAGGCAACAAAAGACCCAAGAAAGCGTGTAGATCGACTCCGGGCAGTTGTGGCCCTCTGCCTACAACAAATAAATCATGGAATTCTATGGTGATGTATGTAGAGTCAAAGTGAGCCGATAATTGCTCGGACTTTATCCTACGTAATAGGCTACGAACATTCGACTTGATTCCTCTGCACTTTAAACTTGATATGCCATACCAGGTCCCCAAGAATAAGAAGTGGAATGTTTGTTCTTTTCGGAGATCAATTGGGCCTCTCGCCGTCTCTATCGAAGGAGGTTATAGGCTCTTGGGACCAGCAAAATACCTCAACTTCAAGGCTTATGATCCTCTTCTGAACTTCAAGGTACCGCTGGCCCCTCTTGCTTTGCTTTCCCTCAAATTCCTGCGTTTGGGTGCTGCTGTTGTTGCGAGCTGTTAATGTGGTGGGTCATGGAATCTCACTCGGGTCTAGACGCTTGGCATCTGATTGATATACTCGCATAACTAGAATGTATTGGCGCAACCGGCGAAACACACCAAACATCGATATTTTTAGTAGCTATAGAGACTCCGACCAGGTATAGTCTTATTCAAAGGTCTCTAATCAACCTAGTATTTTCATAGAATCTCAATAGTCGATTATTCCAAATAGGAAATATATCAAGTTTGCCATTTATAGCAGATTAATGCCAAGGGGCACAGAATCCTATGAGCCTTCTTAACTCCTCTGAGATTGTATATGGTATATCTAGACATAAGAAGGAATTTAAAGGCAAGCTATGGGTGTTGATCATAAGGAATGAACCCAAGGGTTTCTTTTCTTTTCTTTTTTTTTTGTTTAACTCATTAATTACTGAACCCAAGGGTAAAATGGTGTGTTTTTCTGGTTGCGCCAATATATACTGGATATGCGAGTAGGCATCGTTGCAGGGATTGCAGGATTTTAGCTACATGTACGCTGTTGCGAGGCTTAGGCCAGAGTTACTTTAATTGTTGATCTCTGAACTAGCGCGCAGAATTGCGGTCACTCAATTGCTCCTATCGCAGGAACCAAACACGCAGGTGTCATTCATTATGCGCTACTAAAGCTTTGATTTGTCTCTCGAGCCTCGTTGCATTACGTTGATCTCAATACATAAGCCTCCTCTGGTTATGCCCGTTCATACCACCACTTTCTTCACGAAATGGAACCTCAATTCTAAAAAGCAATATGGGCGCTGAAATTCCAAATATCTACATGAAGTTGTGTAGAACTATCTTTCAGGCCCTATCGACTCAGTGCGAAGCTCCTTCTGGCCTTTTCAATCCTCCTCTCTAGATAATTCAACTCACTCTCTTTTCGCGCGAAGGTAGCACCCCTCCACCCCCACCTTAAAAGAATAACAGATCTGCTGACTGGTCCGGTGCAGCGCAGATAACCGCCGGGAGAGAATTCGAAAGCTGGAACAGGATTTTCATAGCCGGTTGAGGGGGTTGAAGGAGCGTCGCTGAGTACTGTGTTGCCTTTGGCAAGAGGTAGCATGTCGGCGGTGGTAGTTGTATTTTCTGTAGGAACATTTACTTTCATAAATTATGGTGGGCTTTTGACAGAAATGCATCAAGTTTGAGGGGACTTACGTTCATCGTCAGATAAGATAATATCCTCCCAGATGTCATGTTCTTCCCTGCCTAAAATGGTGCCAACAGCGACGACATCCTTAGAACAACCAGCCTGGATGGGTTTTTCTGGCCTGCATGTGCTTCCTATGCGTACACTGATAGCTAGGCCTTCGAGACCTAGACCGTTCCCCTTGCCTGAGCATGGAAATATAGGTTCCCAACTTCCGCCTTCACCATCGCTTGTCTTGACCGATACGGGCATCGCGGCAGCTTCACAGGCGCGGCAATCAATAGGAGGATCTATTTCTAACACACTGTGGCAGGACTGTGGTTGATGTTTACCAAGGATGATAGGAAGTTTGGCATCATCGGCAGAGGTGATCATAGCCTCTCCGGAAATCAATTTATCTCTTTCGGTACTGCTGACGACACTGATATTATTCTCGGGACAGGCGTCTTGGAGTAGCTTCCTGGTGTTGCGCTCTGCCCATACACTGATACCCAGGCCCTCAAGAGCGAGATCAGTCCCCCCGTCTGTGCCCGCAAAAAGAGGTTCCCAGGCTCCTTCTTTGCGCTCGTCTGCCTGAACAGCCCCGCAAACTCGGTTATGGGAATCGTCACTCTCGCTTACTCCGGGGTACCCGGCGCCTGCGGAGCCGGTATGAGAAGCCTTAACAACCTTCTCGGTGCTTACGTCACTTTCTATGACGGGAGAAATAGAAGCGCTAGAACTACCAGGAGAGCGAGTTGCTCTCATTAAGATCAGTCTTTCTTTGTAAAGGCGGACTTTCTCAGCGGATTCCTGGACTTTTGGCGACACATCATATGCCTGATTGTCACTGTCATCGGAAACAAACAGCGCCGGAGAGAGTGCAACACTGTGTCGTCGAAAGGTGCGTCTATCAGGGGTTTGTGGTGGACTTTCATCGAAGATCTTCCTCGGGGACGGCTTCCCCATGTTGCGGAGAAGACGTCTCTGCTCGCGGGTGAGACTTTGAAAGACGATTTCGCCAGAGGGTGGAATAGGAATGTAAAAAACATTCTTCCTAGAGGGTGAGAACTCTAGGTCAGGAGACGACGACGTCGATTCGGTATAGCTGAGCCTATGCGACATGTTTCTATGGGAGGAGAGTGAATGGGGTGATTGCGTGTAGGTGAAGAGAGAAAGGTGTGTGAAGTAAAGAGTTAAGGGTGAAGGTGATTGAGGTTTGTATAAAGCACTCAGAGTTGAAAGTTGACTGATTTGCGGGTGTTGTTTCAAGAACTGGGTGGGGTAATGGATCCAGGCTTTCCTCTTAGCGACCGATGGGCACAAGAAGGCAAGGAGAAATCTGCAACCATTCACCTAGCAGTGCTTTTAAGGTATCCAACGTAGTACCGAGTATCTATGTACTGCTTGAACTTTTTTTAAGAAATTATAGAATCGTTTTGCCTTCAATTAACCACGCGCAGGCTGGTGTAACAGAATCATGAAATATCACTCGCTACTCATCCCTACTTCCGGGTGGGTGGCGCCCGCTATAGGGCGTCCCCTCATCTATATTTACGTTGGGGAGCTTGTGGCTTCAGGTTTCCATGACATTTGATGGATTTGGAGTTAAGGGGGTTAGACTACCCTGTTATTTCCTGAGGTAGCAGCGAATATCTCCTGGCCGAAGCCAGGAGCTGGCCTGACCTCTCCTGGGATGGGAAAGAAGGGACTTCATGGTTTACAATAGGATAGGAGGAAACATTGTGTTATGAGGGCTGGTTGCTAAGAACTTGTGGGGTTTCTTTCTCGCTCTCTTTGTTGAGCTCTTTGGAGGTTAGTGGGAGGGATCACTTCGCGAAGGGTGGGGGCATATAAAATGGGAAGATGAGAGATCGAGGGTATGTCATGCAGTAATCGGTTGTCTTGACTCACCGCAAGGCTGCAGGAATGATATGTCTAGGGAAGTGACATGTGTTTCGTGTAAGAAGGGTGGATATTATGACGGGGAAGCTTTGAAGTCCGATCCCAGTTAACGTTCGGCCTTTAGCTTTTCTTTTTGTAGAGAGTGATTAAAATACATGTAGTTTTCTGTCGGATAAGCGGGAGCTACGTTTATCCAAGTGGAGCGATTCGAGCATACATACAGTATCTGGTAAAATTATTGCGGAAGTGGGTTCTCCGTGACCGGATAGCCCTATTGACCCTTAAACGGGTTTGTACTGCGAGCACAGACCAACAGATCAACTCTTTTAGCTTTGACTTTTGCAATAATTCTACCGCATACTGTAAGGAATTTCATCTTGTGATCAGCAAGGAGGTCGCAACGTGATCTCGGCCAAGAACGAGTGATCTGCTATGAGTGCAAGGATGATGACACCGCGTACCCAAAGCCAAACTTCCCAACGCTCTACAGAAATATTGTTTATTGCATCTCGCAAACATGAATTCTTCAATGAAAGCCTGTTTATAGTCGGGCTGGGAGGCAAAAGCCGGCCTGAGGCAAACGCAGGGGGGAGCGGGGGAGCACTAGCTCGGCTAAGTAAAAAAAGAAAAACGCGCAAAACCCTAACCCTGCCCCTGTGTCATCACCACCGACTACCACAAAGAGAATATAACCATAGCACATGCTTAATCATTAATTAATACATGTCCTCCGACCACTTGTTGTTCGAACGGTCCCATCTGTATGACATGAGTAGGAAACCAAAAGGCTGGACCTGGGCCTGTCCTGACCCATTCCATTGACCTACAATGGCCCGAAAAGCAGGGTCGGCAACAGAATATATGTATTCGCGGAAATGGCAGACTGCTCTTTCCAAAAAAAAAACCAATCCAATCCATCATTCGCCTCTTTCTATACTAAACCACGCCATGTGAATGGATATTACTCATTCATGGGTGATATAATGAAGCGATTTGATTATCGTATACCACCGCGTTTACCATCAAGGGGGTGGTTACGTGTCGGTGACTACGTGGAAGAAATAAACAGCTTAAAGACAACACCGAATGCCAACTCCCGAGCTTCGCGCACTACTCCTTACAGTCTTGTTTAAATGACGATACACAGTATCCGCCTAGAATGGGCAATATGGTCCGGTGAACTTATGGAGAGACAAGGGATGGATCTCCTGGGCTCTGAATTGTGTTCATCTGGGGACCGTTTGTATTTCAGGTTGGGGAAAGGACCACACAAGAAAGGTGAGTAGTCTCGACAGAGCGGCAAGCAAAAAATAAAGATCACGATTCAATCAATTTCTGGATCAAACCACCAGCCACGAAGAAGGGTTTAAGGCTTCATGGTATTTAATGATAGTTCCGTACAAAAATATTATATAAAGGAAACTATTTTGAACATACTCGAGACACGTAGGAGGATACAGAAGCCCAGTCAACCTCTCAAAACACCCAAAAGTACAGACGCCCCCAAAATCGATACAAAAGATATTTCACGCATGTCGTTATTCCAACATAATGTCATCCTAAAAGATAATAAATACAAAGTGACGAATGGTAACAGTAAAATATAAGAATGAAATGACGACCACCGCAAAATTGATAACGTCAACCATCAAAATCCCCAGTACGAATGGCCGTCTTCCCTAGAGACATAAAATGTTCTATGCGCTTGCAGCATTCACATATCCGAAAATACGTCCAATCACCTTTCCAACCTTCTCAACACAATTCAAGACTTGATTGCAAGGTGGCATGTTAAGTATCCATGATTTGATGACATTAACGGGTCCTCGAGTGATTCCATTGTCCTTCGAAAACTGGGTAAGAAGCTTGATAGCACCGGTGGACTCTCCATTGACTGTGGCCATGGTCAGTCCCGTGATGACAGAGGGGCTGATAGATGATGTAGCATGTGATGCTACAAGAAAATCAGGAGGTGCTGCTATTTGGAGATATGTAACGGCTTTCTGTGGAGAAGTGTTGGCGTAGTTGTTGGACCTTGTGAGATCAATTAAGAGATCAAGAAAATATTGCTGAAGAGGGAGTTGAACAGTAGTATCGAGGGAGCCGGCAACGAAAACTCTGCAGAACACTTCAGTTGTTCTGGCGAGGGTTGGTGGTGAAAGTAACTTGATATGCGTAAGAATAGTAGGCTGAATCCTTGAGATGTACTTGGCTTGAGCATTTTTGGTCTTTGTCTTCAGAGCAATGAGGCGGGTTGACAATTTATTCTGGTCCTGGACTAGCTGGTTCTCCACAACCATTTTCGGTGTTGTGTCTGCTTCGAGATATTCCACCATTTCGGGAACTCCCTGTACCTGGGCAAATGCAGTTACCTGCTCATGGATCCCGTTGTGTTCGTAAAAGCGGTCATTCACCTCCAAGAGCTCCTTAACATCAGAGTTATTCCCACTCTCACTCTCAGATGTCTCCTCTCCCCCAATGTGGGCGTCACCTTGATAATCTCCAACTTCATGATGATAGAAATCTTCTTCTCTTTCATAAGCATCTTCAAACTCGCGCACATTCCCCTCGATCAAAAAGCCATCCTCGTCATACAACTCAATCATGCAGCCATCATGTTCTTCCCACTGGTCATCCTGTAACCCGTCCTCCTGTTCCCAAATAGTTTTTAACTCAGGGACTTTGGCAAGGTGGCAGTGCCAGCAGCTTTCTGGATCGTGCTTGAAGCTGGAGTTCCGATAGGACATAGTTCTGTGGTGGTTGTAAAGCGGACCCTCAGTGTTCGCGATGCACAAGTAGTCATGCTTAAAACCTCTGTGCTGTTCGAAAGGCACATGCTCATACTCGTGTTTAAAGTGATACTGCTTGAATCTAATCTTCCTCTCCCGTGCGAAATACGCTAGACAGCGCTGAATTGCTTGATGCCTTGCCCTATGCCAATCCATATTCACATTGTCAAGGGGGTATGTAAGGTACTGGCCCCAAGAGGAAGCACACCTATCTGGCGTTCCGCTTCTAGGATCGGGAACGTAGATACCGAGATGTTCGAAACCAGTGACAATCGGTGGATATTCCTGACGAGTACGGGTATCAATAACCTTATTTACCCACCCGAACCTGTTGCACTCCTGAGCCTTGCTGGTCTCAAGCTCGATCTGGACACGTCTCTTGGAGTCTCCGATGTTCTGCGCTATCTGTGTTTCGATGTTCTTGTTTTGAACTTGTTGAGCGTGTGAGAAGAGCACAGGAGACTCAGTGGGTTCAGAAAATGTGATCAATGTCGGTTCGGGAGACCTATCCAACTCGTTGCCATCGGAATACTCAGGAAGCGCTATAGCGACGGGTTCGGGAGATTTATCAGGCTCGTCGTCAGAATATTCAAGTTCGAAAACAACGGCCTTTTGACGTGGAACAGAAATGAGCATTGCACAACTGGAACGATTTCGAGTGAAGGTAGCGATCTTGGTAGTAGTTGATTGAATGGGACGAGGTAAACTCCTGGGAAGGTAATCCTCACTACGGATTTCTTCGTGAACCGCCTGGACTTGGATGACGAGTTGGCTCTCTGGTTGTTTTGCAAGAGATGCAACAGGTGACCAAGCGGCCAGCCTCATCTTCTTCGCACAATCCTGACGAAGAGCTTCCCTCTCGGCCACTCTCGCTGCCCTATCCTCCTCGTTCCTTTTGGCATCATTCACCGTCCTTAGCTTGATCAATTCGGCGTTGGTGGGCGGCGGAGCAGCAGGTGCTGCAGAGCGTGAGAGTACAGAAGCTGCAGCGGATCTTGCGGCCTCGTTCTTTATTTTCTCCTCCTGCGCGATACGATCTCTCTCTTCGTGCCTTTTCTTAATACGTGCGGCAGTCTCAATCTTTATTTGTGCCATCATCTCCTCTGCTGTGGGCAGGCCCATAGACATGTGCTCACGCTTGGCCGCACGAGCGGCTTCCCTTTCGGAGTTCTCTCTTGCAAAGTTCAGTTTGAGTTGCTCGCCTTTGGTGAGCGGCTTAGCCTCAGTTGCACGCTCTTGCTTGGCTGCTACTCGAGTGGACTCCTGTTCGCCATTTTGTTGGGCTAAGGCTAGTTTGAGTGGCTTGCCTTTGGTAATATGTTTTTGTTCGTCGGCTGTCGGAGTGGCAACGACTTTACTCTGAGGGCGTGTATGACGGACAGGGACTACACGCTTGGCGGGGGATAGAGGCTTGTGTGTTTGGGTGACCTTTCCTGGGGACACCTTCTTAGGGGAGAGAATTCTGCATTTGGGAAGTTTTGAAGAAAGAGTAAGAGGGACCTCTTGCAAAGCTGGTTGAAGATTCTTCAACTTTTTCTTGGCGGGAGTGGTGGGAGCGGAAGTTAGGGTTGGGATTTTGGAAGGGTTGAAGTCTTCAACGCTTGTGAAGGATGAAGAGCTGGAGGTAGATGAGTTACGAGAGCCGGTGGAAGTAGAGCTCTTTGACATCATTGGGGAGTTCAACTGGACCGAAATTCTCGCTGTAAAGGTGTTAGGCTGATCACACTCTTTCCTTCCTTTTGAGAGACTATCTCTTACCAATGGCGGGAGGCAGCTGCGCGTTGGCAGACATGTTGATCTTGCTAAAGTTCGGAATTGTTGACACTGCTTGTATGTTAGTGAGGGCTGGAGGGGGGGGGGGGGGCGGTCCTTTACATACCTTTAAAAAACCTGTCTGAGATGATACACGCTGAGAGCGGTGAAATACAGAGGACTCTTCGCAGAACCAGCAATAAAAATGGAGAAGAATCTGTGAAGGCAAACACCATAGACAATCTTCAACGACTATTATGTGAGGGATGAGGGATAGAGAGGCGGCAAATGAGGCAGAAGAGAAGATGGATGTTGATAGAGGGTGAACGTTGGAGAAGAGGCAATTGATGTTTAAAGGTCGCAATTATACTTAGAGATGAAGCAGAAGGTTTGATCTTAGCCACTGGTAATGGAAAAACCGGGGACAAGGTGAGTTGATTGGTTTGTTGTGGCAAGAGCAACGCTAAGCTCGAGAACACCTGGTTGCTAAGACGATACATCGGGAGGTAAACAATGCAAAGTTCTTCAATATGGCAGCAACCACCCGCATACCCACTAGCTAAAAAAAATGCAATTTCTGCGCTCCTGACATATACACCACATACGTGTAGTTTTGTGACCAGCGAATCAGATCAGGCCTTTCCCATTGTACAATATCTCACCATTCTATGTTCGCTTCTTCCAGTTGGTGCAACCGGATGTCAGGACCCACTCACAGACTCATACGTGAAGTGCATGGTGACGGCTGGCGGCTCCATTGTTCTCTCTTACTCACGGGGATAGACTCGACCGACAAGGTCAGTTACAGGTGTTCCATCAAGAGAAAAAACTGATGGTACTGATCTATTGAAACGTTTCTACTTATAAGGACCTTCCCTTCCAATTCATATCTCGCGGAATAACGAAAGGAATGGAATAAACGTTCGATCCGTTGTTCGTTTATTAGAACTCTTTGACCATGTCATCTATGAAATGATCGGGGGTCCTATAAGAGGTATAATCAATAGTTCCTTTTATTTGTCGTGCATTTTCCCAAGCTACCTGAAAGTACGCACATACCGCGAGCCACGTATACCGATATAAGATCATGAATTAGCCTTACCCAAAGAACAAAACCTACTCCACTTCACAGTGGAATGAGTGATACCCTGTGGTTCCACTTGTTTGCACCCAGATATCTTAATATTACTCTCAAGAGTGAGAGGGTCTTGACATATCTCGTATTACGTTTTAGATCAAATATGATATTTTAATGCAACCGAATGGACCCGAAAACGATTTTGAAATATATTTGACGTTTCAAAGCACTCACTCTCCCTCACTTCGACTGTGGCTGCGATTTATGATTATTGTTCATACGGATGTGTGTCTGCAATTCCCTACACAAGGTTGGGAGAATGTATGCCCATCATCACGGACTAGCACTCGGAGTCATAAAGTATCACTCGCTGAGTCATCGCTTGGCCGTTGTAAGTCACATCTCTACCTAGATATATTGTTCAATTTGATATTGCCTCCATGTATTTGATCTCGTGTATTGAATAAACATCGCAGAGCAAAGGGGACAAACTCCTTTGTCTGGAGTCACAATTAATGCAATCAGTCCTTGCCGGCAGTCAGTGATCCTCATGTCTCGCATGAGTGTGAGTTCGTGTTCCGGAGTAAGGATGTGGCTTTTCCGGGGTATGATTTTTATTCATTGATCGACAGACTGGGAAAGCGTAAGAAATCAAGTTTAAGAGTTGACCGGGTAAATAAGGCATGAAATTGGACTCGTAGCGAACCGCAGGAAAGCTGATATATCCGCACCATATCCACGTACTATATGGTGCTATGGGGGTTGAACAGAAAAGTGATCCAAAACACAGGTCAACATCCCTGCACAACGTATGCTCTCGCAAGCGAGAGTAGAGGCACACATCGGGTTTAGGTGCAGTAGGCTCAGCCTTCCTTGAGGGGGACGCTAGCTAACATGAACCTCACACTCGTAACGTCTATGATGCTCGCAAGAATGAGACTAGGGTGTCTAATAAACTAGTTGCAGGAGTAACAGTAAATGTGAAGATTCCTGAGCATATTAAAACATACAAGCTCCATAAGTGGAGAATATTCAAGCCCTATTCGCAAAAATAAGATATACTGTCTGCCTGAGGAGGGTGGACTAGCTAGGTCTATGGATGTTAACTGGAAAATAAGTGCTAAGATAAAGGTCGAATGATGAATAGCCCGAGCCGATGACAGAACTCTTGACTTGTAACTAACACAACTTGTATCGCGCTGTAAAATCAGTGAGCGCGGTGCCCGGGGGTCCGCCTGTTCTAAAGTTCGTCCACAGATGCCGGATATGAGATCGATGCATAGTTCTTGACACTGGCCATCGCAGAAACATTGAACCGCCCCCTGATGTCTTGCATGGAATCACCTCCAGACAAGCCTGTACCGAGACGTTACATGTTGTCGGAGGTGATTGTTCCTAAAACGATGTAAGTCTAGGCAGAATGGTTATAAAGAACGACTGCCAAATTGGTCGGCTCCACGCTATATATGCAACGAATCTAAGGGGGCGGAAAAGAGGGAATACGAAACGAATGTAAGGGGGTGGAAAAGAGGGAAACACTCTGAAATCCAATCGTATTTGTGAGTATGACATTCGAAAAGATTGAGGGAAGGTAAACAGATAAGCCATCAATACAAGATTTATTCGGCGTAAACATGGAATATAACTACTAAAGGCAACTAAAAATAGTGACGGAAGCTCGGTAGAAACAGGATAAAGTTGCGGGTGACGTTGGAGAATACTCCTAAGACCCTATATACCCTGTTTGAAATCCAATTAAAAGCAAATGAATGTGGTAAGACGGGAAGTGCCTGTGTGAATGCATTGCCAGATCGATACATTTACCCAACTATCTTAGCCTAGGCTGTTGGGCTGAACTCTAAGCAGGCGAAGATGAGCCACGGGGAATAGATCTCTGAGTAGGAATCTGCCAACGCTTGCCGGAAAGAGATACACCTTGACTAAGGTTCACGAACTTCTCATAGATCCAGTCGATCACTTTGCTAAAGGAATTTGACCGCTTCTTCTTTGGCATTGGAAGCAGGTCAGGAGGCCTTGATTCGATCGTGATCTTTCCAATTGGAGTCTCTGGAACTTTCAAAGATATCTTAGCCGTCGCAGGACCTGCGCTCCCTTCTTCCAGTAGTGATGCCCTGTTAATATTGAATGGAACGTATTCGAAGGTACCGTAGTTGATTTTATCAGGATCGCAGTAGATACGGAGCATATTTGGTGACCTCAGCTGAGGACTAGTGCATACACCGCGCACGCTCTGGTACATAGCTGCCTCTTTCCGAAGCTCCTCAAGTTCCGCATTTATGTGAGCTTGTCCATCCGGAGAAAAGATGAATTCTGGTGACTCATCGGGAATTTGCTTTCTTGATTCCATCTCGCCAGATGTATGGTCGCTTTGACCTGCTCCGGCATTGATATAATTTATATGTTGGTTTATTAAATCAAGTGGAGCCTTTTGAGGTCCTTCACCAGCCCCCGCAAGTTTGAGACGTGTCAATATTTGAGCAAGCGATTCCTCGGCCTCTGATACCGCTGTGAATGCACCTGTCAATGTGGATGCAAGGCTGCCTTGTGGTTGTAATCGGCTTCTGAACTCATTCAGTTCTACATTCCATTTAACCAAGTCGTCATTATAGGTATTTTCCACCCAACTATCATCCTCCGAATCTGCTTCAGAGGCATCCACGACTCCCTTTCCTTTTGGGGAGGTCCATCTCGGAAAGTCATCGCTTTCGGATGTATTGCTTACTGTTTCCTTAGATCGAGCTCTCCGCATCGCAACCCTGGGGGATTCCATCTTCGATTCGGGCTCATCTAACATCTTCGGAAGATATTGTGAGTTGAAAATATCTGAATCTTTGTCCATGTTGTTATACTGCCGGCATCGCGGAGGTGAGCCTACTCCAGAAACACAAGGGGGAGAATATAGTCTCCTCTTCATTGGACTTATTCGCTCCATTTCACTGAGTGAGCGTCTCTTAACAATAGCCTCTGCCCTCTCTCGTTCAACCCATTGCTCATAAGTCTCCGTATTTTGAAGATGGAGAGGAGCAATGGATGGTAAAGATGGAGGTGACGAGGGTGGATCGCCTCCTCGGTAAGGAATCGTTACACCAAGAATTGAATGGGTTCTATCCATTGACAGTCGTGAGTCAAGCGTCTTTGAGTCATCAAGGTTGGTAGGTGCAGAGGAGGATGTCTCTGGAAATGGGGAATTCATTGTATCCTCCACTCCGGAGGAACAAATTCCCGTAGTCTTTCCCATTCTCTCATCTTCGTGCTTGAAATTGGTATCCGTGCTGCGCATGAATGCATGGCGTACTGGCGTTTCATTCATCATTGCCTCTGCGAACCCTTCCAACACCCCAGAAACAACGGGCTACTTCCTCAATTAGCAGTTGAGGTTAAGTAAAAGGTACATAAGATAGACCTACAGTTCTTCCCCCTTTGCCCGAGCTACTTCCACACGTTCCAACCTTAGTCATCCAGTATGAATTACTCGATCTGTGAAACGTCTTTGTCCTTAAACGGGGTGTCTACTTCCTAGACAGTTAAAATTGAATTTGAATGGAATGAAAGTGAAGAACATACTATCTATTTAAGACAACTCAAGCTTTCTAAATGCTCTCCGCCAGACACAAGAATAGACTAAATTGCAGAAGCAATCGTACGTCTAACCCCCGCGTTATGGTGCCTGACCCCCAGTTATCTCTCACGTGCCGGGTTTGGTCGATCGCGCTGCAGCGGTATCAAGGATTCCTTTTCAGCTTGGGGGAGCTCGAAAGCGTGAGGAAATAAAAGAGGAGGAGATCTGGTGGTGACCGGACGAAACTTGAAGGGTGGGTGTGCGCTGATCCCAATGAGGTGCGTAGGTGAGATGTAGCTTTCCAAGGCAAAAATTTATCTGGTTGGTGTGCTGTGTGGGCAGCCCGGATTGGACAAAGGTGGCTCATAGCTGGCGATCTATCCTATATCGCCGAGATGAACCAGGTTTAAATGCCGGCAATCTAACTTGCCCAGAAGCCCCCACGATAGCTAACTTACCTCTCCTGTGTATGAGCCTCTGACGGAACCTTTTCCCATCATCTTCTTGTACACAGTGACATTTGGTGATATTTGGCAGATGTCTTATGGCTCCTTCGCCTATGTAGATAAAGAGAGGGTTGACTGGGACCAAATGTGCTTAACTCAATGTGCCTAGGTACACACATGTACATGTAACCACGGGACTATTTTCTGCTAGTATGGCCTGAGGAAGATGCATGTAGTACATGCACTACGCAACAAGCCGCTTGGTCTAGGTACATGTACATTCCCTGGGCATGCATGTATTATAGGAAGAATCAATCCAAGTTTAAAGAAGTTAAAAACACTTATCCTCGTATGAAGGCAGTTTATAATCACAAAAGCTTGGTTATCGGATGCATGTATAAACATACAAAATCACGGACGCTAACGAGGAGACGAAATAATGTATGTATACATGTATATGTAATCTCGCCTTTTGTGTGTACTATTCATCTATACCACACGAGTCGAAGATACATGTTATCTTCACCCTATGTATTCAGATATTTACGGCACCTCCATAACTAAAGAGATATGTACCTGTGGTCCCGAAATCACAATCGTTGCCCTCCTAGAAACAATAAAGTAATTCATCGTTAATCAAACCATTTCTTCTCTTCCCTCGGACAAGAAACGAGTCATACTAAGAGGAGATTGAAGCAAAACCAACCAGAAGTAACGATAGACCACCATATAGCTTCTCTAACTCCCCAATGATACCCTCTCTAAACAATTTCGATCCATGTATGAGCAGACGGGAAAGGAGTGGGAGGTAGTTCGTTACTGAGATCCTATGCTAGACCTCTAGGTTCGTTCTGTACTCGAAAGTCTTCCAGTATGAGTACATGTATCTCAGACTTGCTACTGTGCCTACAGGAAGAAGATGTATTGCTGCGCAGTGAGGTTTAATGGATTTGATATAGATCGAGTATGTTCTACCTATATATTGATATCAGAGGGAGGGGCGTGGCAGTTGTATGGGTCAGAACAAATATGAGCATTGAATACATTTTGATTTATATTTAGAGAGCTGTCCTCCAGCCAGGGATAGTTAACACCTGTTTTATTTCGTATGCCAAACTCAGGTAGCTATGGCACTATCTTGGTTTAACGGGAAAATATATATAAAAGAGATTTTGTCGCCAAAACACCTCACTTGAGAAACGGATTACATCTTGGAATACTTCCACAACTACTGTGCAGAAACCAGAAGATTAAAGACATTGGTTCATCTGAGCGGTTCTATCACCTACTCTTCAGTCAAGCGTCATTGGAAATATCATTAGATACCTGAGTAGATCATTTCAATTTCTTGTGACGGTAGGTGACTAAACTAAATCGTCTCCACCTCTTGTTTACCGGTTACACTAATACTCATCCTCTAAGATTTTCTTCAGGCCACCGAGACCGCCATACAAGACAAATGATACTCATGCTCTTTAACAAGGCTACCCTGTTTATTCCGTTTTTCCCCCACGCACAAAGAAACCCATTTTGTATTTTCCTCAAATTCTCCACAGTTATAGGCCACCCCGAGACACCACTCGGTTTATGGCATAAACCTTTCCCCGCACTTCACTTCTTACGGGTTGGAGTTCCAGGGAAGGAAGCATCTTCCGCATTTGACTTCAACAAATACGTGTCAGCCGCCACTCCAGTCGCCCTTTGCGCAGCCTTCAAGATGTGGTTGATTTCAGGGCTGGAAGGACCCAATTTCATGTCGGTAACTAGCTGCTGGAGCTTTGCGAGGCCTTTGCAGTACGAGTTGTACCTGCCAGTCATCCACTTCATGTAATCCTCCTCAGGGATACCCGACTCCTTGAATTCAACTTCCCAATTATCAATCTCCCTCTTGAGGTCGGCAGGGATAGGTGCAACAACTGTCTTGTACTTGTTGCGGCGGCGGCGGGGCTTGGGAGCGGGAGCGCCATCGGTCTTTTGACTCATGACATAGTCGTACAGTCCAGGCAGCAGGAAAGCTGGAAGATTGAGACCAGGTCCATCCTCTGAGTTTTTGGAGGGTACCTTGAACTGTTCAGCGACGACGGCGCGGAAGCCGGAATAAATCTCGCTATTTGTTGCGCCACAGGCACTGACCTTCTCGCGCTTGGGACGAGCCTTACGGGTGCATGCTGGTTTCGGCGGCAGTGCGTTCAGTTCATCCAGGGCGTGGAACAGGCGGTCGCGCTCTTTCAGGGATGACGAGATGGTGCTTTGACGATGGTGATGGCCTACCACAGTACCCACACTTTCGGGCTCCAATGTGCAGTCAAGATATTTCTTGACTAACATATCCAATTCCGCCTTCTTATCTTCGGTCAACATTTCATCCGGCTCGGTAATCTGGTTATCGAGAGGCGTTTCTGGCCTTTCCTGCTGATGGATATCGGAAGTCAACCCATATTTATCCGGTTTCTCAGCTTGCAGGAGGCACTGATCATGCTCCAACATTTGAGCTTTGGCCAGCAACTCGTCAACACCAGACATATGGGTTGCTTGGCGTTGGTTGCGTGGAGGAACTTTGACGCGCTCAGAAAAGGCAGAAGTAGCCAGAAGGGCTTCTTCGAATGTTTCCTTGAAGCATGCGGGGCTGGAAGCCCCACTTTCGCTGCCATAATCGGCACCATTGGATGAAGTAGGCTAAAATATTTAGTTGACAAAAAGGCAAGGGGAGTTAAAGAATGAAAGAACTCACTGGCTCATAGAGCTTTGACCCCGACGCACCTCCCACTTCACTAGCAGATTCCTCGAGGGGCAATGGTTGGTTACATTGACAATGGGGATTTGTGCAAACCGGCAGCTCATCAGGAATTGGCGTCTTTTTCTCATCCTGAATTTGGCCAGGCTTTCCCCTTTTGTTTCTGCGCTGGCCAGACGGGGTTTTCATAGACTTTGTTCTCTCCATGTAGGAAGCAAGAGTTTCGCGTTTGTCTTCAGTCATGGTGGAAGAGTCAGGGGTCACTTTCGATACAGCTGGGATGTAGTGGTCTGGGTTGTCTGCATGTTGAGCCCGGCCTTGGTGGAGTTCATTTCCTGTAACCCGGCCTCCCCCTCGCCCTCCTCTAGGACGGGTAACTGCTTTGCGAGTTGTAAGAGGCCCGGGAAAAGTGAGATTCGATTTGGCAGGGATTGAATTCTCATTTGTGAGAAGGCCTGGCTTCTGGGTGTCCACCTTACTATCCTCTAAAAAGTGTGTAACTTGTTCAAGCAACACTTGGTGCAAAGTTTCAGAAATCGAGCACTGATGCTGATCAATATCGGACTTAAGCTTATCATAACTGTCATCCCCCTGATTAATAGCATTCTGCGGTCCACCTGCTTCACGTACTCTTTTCATGGCAATATCGTAGGAAACCCTAGCCAGTCGACTCAAATCCTCTTCGGTATAGGCCTTTACCGGATATGGCAGATTATTAACGACGGAAATGGGGTTGGCCGAGTGAGACTTGATGTTTGACCTCTTCATATGCTCCCAAACGGCTTGTATTGTCTTATCCGTGGACTGCTGAGCGATTCCCTCGCCAAGCTTAACATCAGGTACGTTAACATCAAGGCTGCCCGTAACCATAGCTCGATCGAAAGCGAGCATGATCTCTACTCGTTCGTCTTCACTAATGGTTGCTGGGGTGTCAAGTGGCATGTAGCGTTTCATATAGGCAATCAGCCACTTATAGCGTTCTGTGGACATTCCCCACTCAACTGGTGGAAGTTCATCACTAAGAGTCACTCCCTGCCCGCCGCCACCAGGGCCACATGAAGAGCCAACAGATGTTGTGGGATAAGCACTAGGGCCAGTTGGCAATGCAGTACCTGAAATCATCATTTGCTCCATATCGTTTATAAGCCTCGTCATGTCAGCCGCAGACAAGGAGGAGGGCTCCACGCCAGGCATTACATTGTCCATGTACACTCCGAGACACCTGGCGAGTTCTTCACGACTTTTTTCGGGATCAAACGGCTCCATTTTCGGTCCTTGAACGGCCGAGGGACGAGAAGAATTAGCATACCTTCCCGCACGTGGCAAGGCTGCTCTACGTGCCCGTCCACGAACCGATGTCGAGCGAGTGGTACGAGGTGTGTCTGATTCCGCTGAAACCGTGGACCGTTCTAGGTGTTGGAGGAGCCCAGGCTCCGCAGAACCCATGCTGGTGGTTGCACTATGGTTACTACCGCTTTTCATATGAGCTCCCGAGGTCTTAGGACGGGAATTGTTATTCCCCGAGGTGCTAGGAAGCGTTGGTCCCGGGTCGACGAAGGAACCCCGGTTTAACACGTTTTGGATAGCCCTATTCCGAGCCAGCTCTCTCCATTCTGGGTCAATCTGTCCACGCTCAATCATCTCGTTGATTACACGTGCAGGAAAGCTTGCTTCGTATTCGGATATAGAAGCAAACTCAAAGGAGGTGTGGAGGTTTTCAGCTCCATTGGCTGCATTGATATTGGACGTAGGTTGGGTATGAAGGTTTCTCTGGGCGAGAAACGCAGCGGCCCTCTCAGCTGCTTGACGAACCTCCTGGGCTGTCTTCGTATCCGTCAAGGCATTAACCTCAGCCGGGGGGCGGGCGGGCTGGCGATCAGGAGGCATTTTGTCGAATTGAAAAGAAGGAACTATTCAATTGAGTTAGAATCTAAGGGGAAAAGAACATTCAAAGAAAGATCAGTGTTAATATTTACCGTTCTTTGACACTCTGGCCTTCTTTTATACCAATGAGGAAATCTGGTACTATTCTTCACGGTGCTACAAACACTAGTGATGAATAGTGGGGGTGGGGGCGGGGCGGGGGATGGGGTTCGAGAGAAGATTTGAGCCAATGAAGTTCCTCTTATTTTCTTGTGTAATAAAAGCCTTCACTGATGATTCGGCGGATTTGACGATTTAATTCAGGATGCTAGAAATCCTGTTATCCACGTTTTCTATCACTCGGTCGAGTGATATCTTCTGATTGTGTTTGTATCTTCAGAGGAGAGGAATGAAGGTTAGGGAGTACACAGTTTACTTTGATTGTGTTTGTGGGGTGTCCAGGGGTAAAGCAGTCGCGTCCAACCCTAATCAGTGTGGACAGGAGGCCGGGGTTTATGCCCTCGTAGGAACCTTTGTGGAACAAAAGGGTTTACTAGTACACTTGTGTACTATCATATCAGTGCTTCATCTCTCTGTGAGTGAATTAATTCTTCGTTTTTCTGGGATTTGATTATTTACACAAAGGATTGAGCGGATCAAGCAGGATCAGGAATTCTTCGTATATCGCTGTTCTTGGGTGATTTGAGCTGCTTGACACCGCGAATCACAAGTTATGCTTTTGGGGGTATATTTATTTTATAGCTTGGTAGAGCCTATTAGGCCTGCTACGGCTCATTTATGAAGCCAGTTGATTCGCGAAGTTCGGTGACTGAGCTGGTTCATCCAGGAAGTGACATATATCGGAACATCCCAGCTCAGTCAAGGATTATTCAGTCCGTTCGCGAAGTCAGCGGTAATGTGTAGCGAAAAGATTCCCCGAGTTTATTCCATCTGTGTCTCATGCCCACTGTCGCTTATCACCTCATATATGGTTCTGGGCGCTCATACACGGTAACGCAGTGCTCCCTCAGCCCCAAGGGGTTTCTTTACTATTTAGTTTGAGTAGTCGGAAAATAAATTTGCAACATGTGGAGGAGGGAGCTCAGCTAAAAGACCCTAATAATCTAATCCGTAATAATCAGTACCTTCTGACTGAGCTGGCTCACCCACTAAACTTCGCGAGTAAACTGGCTTCATGAATGAGACATAACAGACTTAGGTTTGAAAATGAAATACTATCTATCACTGAGTTTTTATAAATATATGAAATTACATATATATTACATTGGTTTGATGCAGGGTAGGCATTGGCTTGACCCATTCACGGATTCTACCCATTGACCGTACATCCGCTGAATAGGTATACCACCTAAAGGACACTTTTACTATTCAAGATATCTGCTTGATGGGCAACCCACCCATCGGAGGATAGTTGAACTGGTACACAACGATCGCAACCCTCAGTCCAGTTGCGATTTCGTGGTTTCCACCTTGCCTCCACCTTGCCCTCCAAATGCCGCGTGACAAGGAAATGATAAATAGAGGCTCTTATCTACAGAATGCTGGGCACCTTCCCCTCTCTCGGATTCACTGAATTCATGAAGCCACCTACTGAACATGGTTGCGGATATTAACAGTACTTCATCTCACAATATTCCAAAGTTTGAGCAGAAGGTTCAGGATTTCTCTTGAATTTCATTGCCCAGTTCAAAATAATTGAATTCAAATCCATCTCACCGTTCCATATTTCTTATATTAGTACGATATATCGAATTGTCCGGTGAATGGGTAGCATCTGCAAATGGGACAGAACACCAGCAAAAACCTAGCTTTAAACACCTCTTCAGTCTTCTGGTCATGGGTCAAGCGCAACATAGTGCTAATCCTGTGGGCACATCTTTGGTGAATCTGCTTCTTGGAACGCAAACCTCTTACTCCTGTCGCTGTGTTTCTCCACGTTAATTGACTCGACTCCACTCACGTCTACAGCGAGCCTCGCTTCCTTAAAAATATATGTCAGATCAAAATAAAGCTTTACAATCTTAGGATTTAAGACCATCAACGGAATCTGTGGTGACTTCCATGCATAACGGTTTACGCAAAATGTTTATTTGAAGCAGCCCTCCACGTTGCTTGCTAGTCTAGATGAAGTGGAGGTACATTTTTGATGAACTGGTAAAGGTCATATGCCCGCTGGTTCTGGAGTGAAATGGAAGGAGCATTATTTACAAGCAGTCTCTTGGGCCACTTGAGCGCGCCACTCAAGCGGAGGGAACTGGCCTAATGATCCTCGCACTGGGTGTTTACATATTAGTGAAATAATCTAGGGCATTGGGCAAATATTCTCAATCCGTCGCATATATTGACAAAACATGCTTGTTCCATGGTGGCGGTGCAAATTGAAGCCAGCTCAGTAAGGGGCGTCTTGGGTGACTCGTTATGACGAATGTGCTAATTACGAAAATCCATTTCCCTACGAGAAGAATCAAAGTACTTCCGATGGGGAGGAAGAAGCTGACCTTTACATAAATCCCTGTACGGCAATTCTTCCACTATGCCCTCGTACGAGCTGAGTTTAGCTCGTGTAGCTGTATTCGGTGCATTAGAATCCGGATAGACTCTATTTCAGTTCAAATAGGCAAGCCTTAATCGAAAGGTCGCGGTATTATGGGTCTGTGTGTTTAGGTCTGAGCGCGCACCTGTTCTTAGTCGCGACGTTCAGCTCATCAGGCCAAGGCGCTAAAGTGATCTACACCGCACCCGCAGAGCCGCATCTTGGTTCAACTTCGGAACCAACCGTCAGCCGTGCACAGATAATCGTGTCCCATTATCTCACATTTTATTATTCGCATTTTTTGAATTCAATCACACACTTCACTTACCAACGCAAGAAAAAAGAAAGAGCGCTACGGTTTGGTAATTTATCTTGCCTAAATAAAGACTTGCGCGAGACTCCAGATTTTCTAGAACCCAAACCTAGTGCAAATTAACTGTGACTTAGCCACGCGTACCCGAAACCATATTACGTCTGACCAGTATCACTTTCAAGATGCTCACCTGCATCAGATGCAACATATGGAATAATATGCCGACGTCACTCAAGCGGCATCATGTGGGGGTTCTACAAAGCCGAAGGTTGTAGGACTTCGGGACATAGGCAGTGACTAAAGTCAAATCTATCAATATACTCAGCTGAACTACCGATGTGCATTGAAATGTAGACAGACTATCCGCACTCGTACGACCCCCACTCTACCCTGAAGTTGATACAAATAGGATCTTCCAATCTTCTGGAGATTTGGCATTGTCCATCCAGCCACTAGTACACCACCGGGCTGTCGCCAACTTGATTACTCCTACTATTCTGTGTTAAGGTCGACTGTTCTACCAACAATCCAACGACCACATGGTAATTTCAAACATCAGTATTGAAGCCACACAGCTGGCAAAGCTGAACACGCAGTATTCTGTGATAAATGGCAGATTACAAGACGCTATCAAAATAATCAAAGATAACCCACGCCCCCCAGAGGAGTACGCTAATGACAAGGTCGGAAGGATTATCAGGGCCTTAACGGAAAGCAATATTTCATACACTTTAGATACATTGCTCCCCAAGCTTATCGAAAAGGTCGAACCTACGGGTGTTGATCCGGTCACCTGCAATCAAGTAGAGCCAACATACGACGACGGAGACGTTCTTGGTATCATGGAGCGAAATGCGCTCTTAATTTGCCAGTTACATACACAAATAAGGTCAGATATGGTCGCATCGAGGGCCGAACTGGTGTCATTAGCATACCAGAAGTTTCGCGTTCGGAATCCGGACTACGATGAGCGACAGCTTATAGAACCGGTGGCAGGAGTAACCAAAGCGATATACACCCCCGTGGAAGAAAATGTCCAACGCCGCAATTTTAATCTCCACCTCTCTGATATAGAGTTTAAAGTTAAGAGCTCTTTTAAAACCATTTATTATCCCGAGTTTGGCACGATCGAGTTCTTCATACCTAGTTTAACTGGCGAGCCGGAGGTTGTAAGGGGCTGGTAGTGATTGTAAGCAACATCTTTATGTCATACTCATTATTTCTTTAATGCAGTTTACTTACTCTCATACGTACTGTTTCTTGTTCAGGTTGTAAAACGTGCTTTACATTCTCTCTTGTTTCTTCGTGTGCAAAGTTGCGTTTCATTTTGGCCGTTAAGTTTTGAAATGCTTGTGTTATGTCATCTTCGATAGATCTAGTGTATATAAACGTTATACTAGGATCGAATTATTGATATAGGTCATAATCCATTTCCTGACATACAGACATAAGAACTGACAAAACTAGGTTTTTGTGATTTTTGACCATACGAGTAATATAATAGTTGATAATCAAATCAGTTTTCAGGTACATGTAAGTGTGACTTGAGTCGTTCGATATCCTACATGGACATCGATACCTGAGATTTGGTGAACATGTATGTAAAGTCAACATTTAAGCTCTCCTGAGATTAGGATTACTTCAATTTTTAAAGTTTTACATAGAATACAATGGTTATAACATTAATTAAGGGTGTAACTGCCGAACCAATCGATAAGTTACGTATTCGCCAAGGAAAACTGACATAGGTCTAGGTGCATTTCACTAGTGATACCCGAAACATATGCAAGTGATGGGTGTGACATAAATGAGTTCCTGATGCTGAAATCCAAGCTACATGTACAGCTCGATCCAGCCCAAAAGTCATCGTCCGATAACCAAGATTGGTCGAAACATGGCTTTGCCCACAACGCAAACACCAATAAACTCGTGATATCTCATAGACGAATAGACATACTTACGACCACCTTAATCTATAAACTTCGCGGCTGGGTGGTAGTTATAAAAGTGCATGTAGTTAGATTACTTTTTTTTTTGTTTAATTTATTAATTACATATGTTAGTGAGATTACTTGCCATAGGTGGGATTTTGGTCTTGCCAAGGATGTCATCAATACACTCCAGTACAGTTAATGCAAAGATTGATGATTTTGCCATTTTCATTTTTAGAATAGATACATGTATCTATATTCCCAGAATATATTATGCAAAGCCTCGTAGCGTCATTTACCTCTGGTATGGTGGGAGATAAAGTTAAAAAGGTCATTTTTGGGGGCGTGGTTTCTTCGTCGGACGAGGAAAATAGAACTATACATGCACCTACATGTATTCTATGTAGATGTGACCGGGGTTCGCTAATATAATAGCATTGCCCAAGTTTATACTTTGAGGGAGGCTCAAGAAAACATATTGAACGTTATTTTATCTTCAACCTTCAATGTCACATTTTAAGACATCCGAATCTCCCTATAAGAACCCCGAGATCACCAATTCTCTCTCTCAATCAGATTCGAGGTTTTCATGCACCATATAATCAGATCCTTTCTCTAGACCAATATTGAAACCCTATCACATAAACATCATATATCAATCATCGTCATGATTGGAAGCGTCACACTCGAAGCTGCTCAACTTGCTGATATCATCAACTGGATTAATGGCCTTATAATCTCAATCCGGGGAGCTCATGTCATACTGAAGCAAAACACCTCAACCCCGAAGTCCATCACTCAGACTCAATTCAACACAATCTCCCGAGCGATGTCCGACAGTAACATAGGCTGGACGCTTTCCGTGCCTGTCAGGAACCTCATTTGCAAGGTCCTTGATGGCATTGATATGTCTACTGTAGATTCAGAGACCCCACTGTCCAACAATGGTCAGCCGCTGGAGATGAGAGAGCTCAATTCCTTAACCATCTTTCGAGCCTATCGTGCTAGGGAGACTGCTATCATCGATTATAGACTCGCGGCACAAGCGACACTCGAGAAGATGTTTGGAGTTAAGGACCCGGCTAGGGGAGTGGAAGAGTCAGATGATCAAACAAAGATAATGCTTGCACGAGCAATCTGGCACACGATGTCAATGGAGGAGGAGAACTACCAGCTTCAAGCGCGGCTTTCTCATATTGAAAACAAATTCAAGTGCGCGATAAAGGTCCTTTACAATTCTGATACTGGAGCTGTTCACTTTTATAACAATAATCTTGTCCCCTTTTAGCGTATGAGATGTATGATCACTGTTCGATTTTTTCTGCAAGACTAATCTTATTGACTCAACGTTCATGTTAGCATCATATTTTGTCTCTGAGTCGTGTGGAAGAAATGTTTTTCCCTTCTTATCTATTGTTTAATTTATAAATTTACCTACTTCGCTTAGCATATATCAAAATATATATTCCCTCAAAATCTCCGAGTCACTAGTCCAAATCTTCATGCCTATTCTGATATGATGGGCATTGTCTAACAATTCTTGACGAACCCTGACGTGCTCCAACCTGACAACCGCTAAATATCCCCAACTCCCCTCTCCCTCTTGTGTGTCATACTTGCGCAACCTGCTCTGGAGCAACAAAATATTCCGAGCGGGTAGAGATCGAACCTTGCATCTTATAATAATTCCATCCCATGAATAAATCTTCAAACAATCAGCAATCCCATTGACCTGGTGAATAGTATAGTTTGCATACCATCGGTGGCTTGGGCTTTGCCCATAATTCTTCCGCACTGCTCTATGAGAGATAGGGGAATGAAGTCGTAAGATTAACCAGCGGATTTTGTTCAACATTATATAATTATAATAAACCCCCCACCTAAGCTCCTTTATTCTTGCTTTCGAATTAGAACATCCTCAGACGCTAGATATGTCTAAGGTCTAACTCTTATAGAAGTGGATAAATCCATGGGTGGTAGTTAAGATATTAATTACATGTAGTGAACATTATATTATGGTCGGCCTGAGTTGGTCACATCAAGAAAGACGCTATAGCGCTATTCCTGTTTAGCGTTTTCCATATATGTGTGGGAAAGGTATGTGGGGGTGATAAATCGCCTACCAGGCCATGAAGTGTAGGATACGGGTTTATAAGAATCTAGGGGGTGTTAGCTAAATTGTATTGTGGTCTTCTGGCTAATGAAATATCTTTAAAGCACGGGTGAAATTATCGTCGTGATATATCACTCGTATATGCGATGCTTGTTTTAATTCATTAATTTCATTGTATTTGCGGTTCCTGTGTTATCGGGGATTTGTTTGCCTTGGCTCATTAATTTGTTCCTTCATGCCTTTTCAGGCTTTTGCAAGAACAGAGAATGGCTATAGATGGGGGGCTGTGTTCTAGTCGACCTGGCGATTGGGGGAGGTAAGAGAGTTGACCGGTCAAGGTAGGAATATTCTCCGATAGGCTGGATTATCTCTAGGTTGACTGTCTTCCCGGGTTGACTTTCAAGTCAGGAATATCGACAGATGATCTCACTTACTCATGGACTTACTGACCTACTCTAGGGTCTTGGGTATTTGGGTTTTTGACTAGGGATATCAACCGGTCTCAGCTGAGCAGTTTGGACCTGGAGCGGCGGTTCCTCTGCTCAAGCTCCTATCCCATCAGATAACCGAAGGGCCTGAATTAACTACTCTATCCAATAAACACTGATTTCCCAATCCCGTTAGTCAGAAGTATGAACAGTTCTGTCAAGTCTCACCGAATCATTTACGCTTAGGAGGGCAAGCCCTACCCTGTGATTCCTTCACATAGGAAATTCAAAGATATCGATATATCTTTATCTCTCGTATAGAATGAGCCACCGCAGATATTGAACGCATGCACGTTCTGTATGATGTGGTGGTTCGGAACAACGGTCTCTCTGGATGTATACTCGATCGATTTCTTGCTACGCCTATGGAATATTCTATATAATCCTTTCCGTAAGCTGTGCCAGATCATCCAAATTATCATCAAAGAATATTGTTTGTATATTTCTCCCTCGGCTTATGCTCGTTTATCTAAATGTGATTGTTATATTTTCTAGAGAGCGATTTACCTGCATTACTCCATGCACCATTAATGTAAGAATACGAAATGTCTTGGGGTTTTGCGAGACACCCGAAGAAAACCACCGAAAAAAGGGTGCGTGGTGCACTATTATGGAAACGATAACATAAAGGCGCTAGGAAAATATGTGATAAGTGTTTCGATCTTGTAAGAAGCAAAACGGGTAAAGAAAGGAATTTAGCATTGTATTTCCTACGCAGATGTGCGTGAGCTATTCAAAACATGATGAAGCGAGTGACAACTTTTAGAAGAAGGGAAGGGTGTGCCTAAAGAATGGAAAAGGGGTTCGGATTCAAACAAGTGAGAAATTAAAGATTAGGGAGGGATGTGATGAGCGAGCGGGAGCAATATTTAGGAAAGCGGAATAGGTATCTATGTGGTGACGTTGTCAAAGCTAGCGCCTTCGACGGTCTGTGCCGTGGCCAGAATCTCGTTTCCGGAGATCATTCACGCTGGCCTTAACTCTTAGGGAGATTTGTTTAAGCCAGGACTGTTTCTTAGTCACATCCATATCCAGGGACTCTTGGACTGGGACTGCTTCCGCGTCTTTGGAAAGAACGGCCACCCCTGGCTGCTCGGGTTGAACAACTCTCTCCTCGGGGACATTGAAGCTTTGTGGATCAGCCACAACCTGAGTGATACCATTTGGGGCCGTAGAAAGCTGGGAGATATCCTTTACGAGTACGCGGTCTTGATCGTGGGCTTCATGGAAGGTCTTTAGCGCCGACGAAACCGCACTAGCTGAACCACACTCGCTATTATTTGCAGCTCTATCCATACTTGCCGCATCAGCAGAGAAGAGATTCTCGACTTGGGAAGCTGACGTAGACATCTGATCTGCCGCGTGGCCTGTCCACTGCCCACCGCCCTCCTCTAGAGTGACCGTTTTGATAACTGTTCCAGTACTTCCTACAGAGATCGAACGGGTAGGGATATACGATATGTCCTGGCGTTTCCCCTTCTTTTGATCGCTCACGTCGCCTTTGTTGCTGCCACTACTCAATTCTCTTTTCCAACCAGGTCTAAGAACGGCCCATGCCCTTGATACCGAAGTGTTTGGTCCCATTGTGGTATAGCATGTTGGTCGGACACATCGCCCGGAAGGAGGAGTTGGCAAATCGTTGTCAATATCAGACTGAGTGTGCTCTGGGCGGTAATAGGAAGTCGGATCGGAAGGATCTTCGTAATAGCCCGCAGTTGGTAGCCTCTCATATCCTTCGCTGCTAGTCTGGCATAGCCGCAGGTAGCGATCGCATCCGGAATTCTTGAGCTTTGGGCTCATGCCTGACATAGTGCTTTCGTGCGTGGTACTAATGCCGCGGGAGTACTGTTTACTAGGCGATAAACCGCCGTAGCCTTTACTCTCACCTGCCGGGCTCCCCTCGCGTGGCGAGGAACCACCAACTGTCGCGTCTTTTTCAACACTCCAAATCGATTCTGCATGACTGCTTGAGTTTAAGACGTAGTTTCGACCATCGGACCTCGCAGAGAAATCATTAATGCTTGTGCGCAGAGTCGATGCTTCGGAAGATGCTAATGACCCAGCTGACGTTTGTGGATATTTAGCACGACGAGCAAGAATATCAAATAGTCCGATCCGAAGAACCAATTTTTTACATGCCTTCGACCCAGAAATGAAGAGGCGGGCTGTCATTGTCTTTCCCATCGATGCGAAACCTCTCTTGGATGATGGCGCTAAGATTGCCATCATACTAACTGAACCGCTCCGACGAGACCTCGTCTCAGTGCGTGGTTTCTCGGTTGAATCGGAGGGAAGGTTTGGCACAGTACAATGCAGTTTCTCGAGAGACCGGGTACCAGCCTTCACGCACCGATGTAATGAAGAACTTCTTTTCCCAACTTCATTACTTGAATCATCGGAGGAAGCGTATATGAGCGAAAGTTCAGATGTGTTTTCCGCACAACCTTCAAGACTATTGGACCTGGGGCATAGAGAAACAGTTTGACGATGAGTGGTCTCATCTCTCTCAGATATGGTCGAGTCGAAGCTTAAAAGCCGTGAAATTTGATTTCGAATTTCATTCGAGTGCCTCTGATTCTCACGCCAAATACTGTCGGCGTCACTGGGTGTGAGTGGCGGGCTTGGAGGGCGCGGAAAGGGACTTCGAAACCCATCTGAGTCGGCACTCCCATGGCTGGTGGGTGAGTTCATCACAAAGGTAGTCACTTCTGTCCCGTCCTCCAAATAACTGACAATCTCTTGACCTGATGAGCGTTGACCAGGTGTGAATAGTGGCTCAAAGTCTGCGTGCGCTTGTCTTCCGGCTGCACCATCACCTGAAATAGCTAAGGCTTCACCCCCTGTCTGGGTCTTCATTGACCCTGGCCGCCCAAGAGTGGCTGGTGTCATGCCTTGGATTAGAACTGACTCAAATGATCCGGTGGTGGGTAGAGAGCGCCTGGACTTCAGTGATATGCGAAGACTCTGGGGGGAGTCTCGAGGTGTTCTGTTTGGCGGTAATACATGGCCTCTGACGTCGGAAGGGTTGGTATTATACTGGCGGCGGAATTCGGACGATCGCCTACCGCGCAAAACGGTCGCGATTTGGAGATGTTTAACGCGGCGAAGTGTTCGCCGTGGACTAGGTCTAGTAGCCAGCATTGGAAACTGCTTTTGCCTTGTCGGAACTCACAAGGAGTACTTTGATGTTTTACTAAGAGGATCCCTGAAATATGGTTATCATTAGGTAAGACTTGATGGGGAAACGACACGAAAGAAGGTGTAAAATACTGTGAATGAAAATTTTCTTGGCGGGAGCCTGAAGTACGATTATTTCAATTTCTTCAAGATGCGCCTGAACGAAAAAGGGCCAGCCTAATGATAGCTTGATGGCTATCGGAATTGGTTAGGCATTGGATGAAAATAAGGCAAGCACTGGCAGGAAGTGGGGGTAAATACACTTTCAAATTGTTCGATGCGTCCTTCACAACAGTAAACAGACAAAGCCGAAAAGAAACAAGGAGACCAGTCTCGATGATTTGACAATAGGGGTTGGAGATGGCAAAAGGGATGCACTTGGATGCAAGGGGCGAGAAACAGAACAGAAAGGAGATAACGCTGACGGATGTTTGATGAGTTGCTTTATGGTTGATCGTGGCTAGGTATGTGAAAGGTGGAGTGGAGTGGTTGGCAGTACGAGCAGATGTGCTTCACTGCAGGCCAAAATGCCAATCCACTTGGCTCCCGCATACAGAGACGACGAACCGCTATTATCCACTGTCTCTACTTCACCATGCAATCCCCTTCGTAAATGGACTCCACCTAACGCTTAACGGACATATTCCTTCACTGTGGTGATTGGGGTATCAACATCCGCTTGATACCGGACAACTCGTTCAAGTTTGCTCTCGCATAACTACAGCCCACGGATACAAAGTATCCCATGACCTTCAAAGATAGTAGTGTCTCCCATTGCACGCTCCTGGGATTTCTTATCTCTTTCCCCACATGATTGTTTTGATTCCCCTGGGGGGAGAGTGTAAATACGACCATGGCCCGCACGTTCCCCTTCATATACAAGAGAAGATAAATAGTTTTAGTTCTGTTCTTTTCAATTCCAACCTGCGTCAAGCCTCCAAGAGCGTTCGCAATCCGGGTGGTTCTACGTAACCATTGTCACAGTTACAACGTCTTGGATCATAGATTCTCGCTCGATCGAGTGATCGTTTATGAATCCCGTTGTCACACATAAGTAAGGACTGCCCTCATCGACCTCCACGAACGGTTCTTGATACATTTGGAAGGTTGTGGGATGTTTCATAGTGAGTTACCTCCTCTGTATTAAATTATCTTATTCTACATTGTAGGTGTAGGCCTTCCTCCCTTCTGCGGAGGTGGTCCGGATGAAGAACGTGAGAGAAATGGCATTTCGCTTGTTCAAAGGTGTAAAAGATCTTGCTCAAAAGAGTTCCATATATATATAGGCTGCTAAGTGGTTATCTGTTTATTTACAAATAGATACAAAGAATTTGCATAAAAGGGCTATGTGCTACGTAGCGTTGGATGGAATCCCATTCTGTTTAATCTTATGTCATTCATTGGAGCACCGCCTATAGTCAGTGAGGAGATTATTACTGTTCGTTGTGGCCAGAATCGCTAGAGTAACTAATTCCCTCCTCAGTGTATATCGATGGGGATGGCAATCACAAGGAAGGTGATTGCTTGAAGATAAATCATATTAGAGATTACTCGAAAAACGGTTTTTGTTTATTTTCAAGCACCCGAGTGAGCAGTTTGAATACCCCGTTTCTTCTTGGTTCGCATTTTTATTCCCAAGCAGTGCATTTCATTCCTCGAGCCAACCTGTTAGCAAGCGTTCTGTGCTATATGATCATCGTACCGCCCGCAGCTAAACATCCGTCTTCCCCCACAACCGTGAAACACAATCTATCAACAGCAAACAACAAACTTACTCTTCCTTCCCACAATCGCTTCTATTGTATTTACCACTCACCTTCTATTTTAAATTAAACATAAGGATGTGTATCAATATCCTCACCCATCACGGCTGTTTCCACCCAGTCTTCACATCCGAAAGGACCACCATGGACTGTTCCGACACTGTCCACCACGAGGTCATCCACGAATACAGCGAGTCCCCCTGTGCTGCCTGTTTGACATCTATCCCCGGCGATGACCGCAGGAAGCAAATCGACCTCGCTGAGCAGGCAGTCAAAAGCCTGTTTTACACCCGCTGCGTTGATCAATCGGATCGCAGACTTCTCGATTGGGTCCTTCGTTATTACAAGTTACACTCCTTTCCTGGTCACGAGTGCGAGGCGCCCTACCACTGCTATGGACAGTGCCCCAAGAGGTATTACACATACTCCAACCGCACTCAGCAAGACATTGCGGGCATGCCACCTTCCTTGAGGCTTCAGCTTTATGGCTCTGGGACCTATCTCGACCATGCTGCGAATACAATCCACATCCGCGAGGGCAAGTGTCCTGAGGGAATCTTCAATGCAGACTTGTATCCTTATGCCAACTTGCCATTGGTGTCAAGGGCACGTAATCGTCCCGAGTTCTACCAAAACTCTGGGGTGGTGGACGAAGAGGAGGGATCGCCGTATGGCATCTGGGACACGGCTTGTCGTGCTGGGTCGACTGTTCCTAGGGCCATTCAAAGTGAGTTTGCTGTGTTCGATATTGCTACGTGTGATATGTATGGACTGATGATGATTATGGTGAAGATGTGAAGGAGACTGTCAAAGACAATGAGATCGTCACCAGCTTCTTTAAGCGCTTATCGGGTTTTTTTAGAGTTTTTGATGAGAATGAGGAAGCTTGAGAGCTGCTGATGGAGGTCTGGAGCAAGCAGAAGTGGCCGGGCATGGGATCCTTATGTGATGTACCGAATATGTCCTGCCAGCGGAAGGGGCTTTCTTTGCCGGCTTCTATACGATCAATTGTTAGCAGTGCGCTTGCGAGCTACAGGTTAGGAGAAATATTTTGCACGGCGTGGAGAATAAAAAGGTGATATTTCCTTGAGGTTTATAGGTGCAGAACCCTTCCTTAATTCCATTGAAACAGCTTCTTTCTTGTTCTCAGCAATGGTCTTCTACAGGTATCTCGGCTACTGTTAGCCAGGCAAGCGATATCGGAAGTGTCTAGCCTCATTGCCAAGATATGTAGCGTTTCGGTTATCTATCTGTTCCAATCGGGTTCATTTGAAAGCCTTATATACGGGAGTATAGTAAAACAAAATTAAGGGTATTACTTCTGCAACTAACAATGTTGTGCTATACTAGCTAACCACCTCCACACCGGCCGGGCAAGGGGCTTTATCGTAAAAGGAACGAGAGGTGGTTATTCCCTTATAATTAGGCATCTCGGTGAGAAACCCAGATCTTTCAAAACATTGGAGGTACAAAAACCTGTCCCTCGCACGTTCCGGTGAGATAGCTGATATGTTTCACAGGTGTACATAGTTAAAACGGTAAGCCACAGTCTTTCCTCTATTTTGGACTTTAGTGTAGCTAGAACTATTTAAATAGCAATGTGGTTTCACCGTTTCTTATTGGATGTGGCAGGTATATTGTCGGAAGCCACTAGAACTACAGCCTATAACTAAAGTTCTAGCAGATTCCTCAATCTCTCGGAAGATAGCTCGCGAACTCTATGGAATATCATCTTTTGCTTCATCGGGGACTCAGTAACTAAATTAATTCTTTAAACCTCTGATAATCAATAAAGGAGTAACTCCTTGTGATTCGTTCTTAGTTTGACCTCCCTTCTCGCCCCCGTAAGCTCAATTAATGAACTAAGCAAAAGAAAAAAGCCTCCCGCACCCTATAACTCTAACTCCATGCACCTAATGTACTCAGGTATATCTGTCAGCAAGCTAGGATATATTATAGACTGGACAACCCCTTCCACTTTCCCATCATTTTAATATTACCTAAAATCCGATTTACATTATATACTAGAACTCCATCATCTTCTTTCGAAAACCCAACAATTACGCAGAGTTGCTCCTGAAAAGTGAGTGATAGTGGTGGAAATATGTTCTGGGCCCGAAGGTCAGCACAATAGTGTACGAGCCCTCCAAACACCCCCCTCCCAACCGCATCCTTCTCTATCTTACTCAAGAAGCAGCCTGAATTTCTCCTGCAAGGATCGAGTTTCTGATCGCCTGGTATCACCTTCTACCACCCCACCGCATATCTTTCTACCTATATGAAGAAAGGTTTGACTAGCATTTCTACTATTGTTTAAGAGAAAAAGCAAAACATGGCCTTGAAAATCGCCCCCCAACCCCCCCAAACATACATTAGTGAGCGTAGTAGGATGAACCGAGGGAATAGTGGCTGATAACTGCGGGTACTGTGTTGAGTCCAGTCGACTGATCCACTTGTGTAGCAGCTGCCAGCTGTGGGATCCTACACTCCCCCCATCGCTCAACCACAGTATCCCCCCTTCCCCACGTTTCTAATCCACCCTCCCTCCACTCTACTAGCACCCACTGTCCTTACTTTCTATCAACAACCACAGTCATTACTTCAACAAATGTCAGATTATGGGAAACTCTTCAATGCCAACCCGTACCCATATCCTCAGCCTCCAGTGGAGTCATCGTCCTACTACGGCTCAGCTCCCCCCAGTGTCCAGGGAAGCCTAGGAAGCAGAGGGTCTTTCTCCAACCTTGACAGTTTCCGCGCGAGTGTGGGAAGTCAGGCCTACGCATCCCGCTTTCAAGAACATATGAATATCAGTCAGCCCCGCTCCCTAGGGCCTCCATATCCTTCTCCCGACGAACATCAGACTGGAGCACTTACGGGGAGAATTACCTATCAGCAGACGACTGGTGACTCTGCCGATCCACAGGGAACGGTGGAAATGGGCAAAGCCATGGAAAAGGGCCCGGGAATAACCTTGGCGGACAACACCGGGACTACTAATATCGGCGGCTTTGAGCTCACACTGAGCGCAGACGCTGGCCCACCGCCCGACAACCCAATCAACACCTCGGTTCTCCGTGTCCAGAGGAGTGAAATCAATCTACGTCCTCCTAATCTGGCCGGGGATATTCGAAAGCAGATCAGCACTCCTACTTTCCGTGATTCGATCACCTCGCCTCCCTCCGAAAGCAGCCGCTCTAGCATTCTTGGTAGTCTCAGAAGGAGTAAAATTACTGTCCCTCCTGTGCCGGTTGATCTTCCCTACGTTATCCCGCCACTTACACACATCCAACCACCCGCGCCACTCCCTAAGCAACTTGCTCCGCCGGGTCCTGCAGACCTTCCATACGTTCTTCCCCCGCTCACCTATATCCAAGTCCCTGGCGAACCTCTCCCAAGTGCCATCAATCCTGCACTTCCAATAGTGACAGTCACCCAGTCGTCACCTCAAGCACGCACTGAGGCCAAGTTCCAACTCGAGCACACGGAAGACACCAAAGAAGACGCTCACATCCCTACCCCAGCCAGTCTCATCTCCCAGCTCCGGCCCGAGCGGTCCATCCACACCTCAACCAGCCGCGAGCGTGTATCAACAGACGTCCACCGCTCCACAGCCCTGCAAATGAAAATCGCCGAACAGCGCTTTGCCGCCCGCACCGCCATGACAGACAGAGAACGGCGTGAAGCAGAGAAAAGGTCACTCCGCGTCAAGGCTGAGCTCGACAAATTCAATAAAGGTGAAGAGAAGCAAGCTGCCATTCGTGCAAAGAGGCATGCGGCTGAGGAGCGTAAGAGACTCAAGGTCCAAGATATGGAGGCGGAGATGGCGATGAAAGCAAGGGATAAGGAGACCAGGAAGATTAGGAAAGAGTTGGAGAGACGTCATGGGAGTATGGAGAGGTTTGCGCAGAGCGAATTCCAGATGAGGATTGAGAGCTTTACTAGGAAGATGAAGAGCTGGTTTGGTTTGGGGCCAGATCCAGGATGGGAATAACGAGCGCATTTCTTCTGTTGGCATCGCCTTCCCTTTTAGGTTGTGCTTCCCCGGAAACGTTGCTCATAGTTTCTTTCCTGTCTTCGCACATCTCAAATCCTGTATGAATATGGCTTCATGTCGTGATGATACACGTTTGGATAATGATACGCACTATACCATTTCCTTAATTCTCTTCCTCATATTTCCCTGCTTCTTCGATTCGCCGTGCTCCTGGTTAACAATCTCGCCATTTGCCTTTTTGTTTGACTTCTATTTTATACGAGACTTATGTTTCTTTGCTCACTAGGACAGTGGACACTGATGTTATTGCCTGATCTTATACCATCGAATATAGAATATGGGATACGTTATAGTATTAGTCGAGCTATAGACACTTCGCTCCTAAAAAGAATAAAGATTGAACTAAATCTTCGAGATTCCAACAAGTTTAGAGGCCTCTATAGCTTCATAAATCTTCAGTTTATGAATATTGCTCCCCCCAAGTTTCCTACTGTAGATGCCCTCGACCGAGTAGTCTACTGCTCTCGTTATCTTCAGACCTAGGTATCTCTTTGCATTTTATGAGCTTCTATAGGGTCTGACCGCAAAAGCCACTCTCACTGCGCATTGCTGATCCGTCAATATCAGGTAGCGGTGAATAAATAGATGTCAGGTAGCGGGCTGGTGTATTTAGCGAGTGATAATCCATGATCAGTGGTCACGAGTGACACCCTATGACCCCATGACCCTACGATCCAACATAAACTCGCAAGCCTAATCTATTTCCATGGTACCTAGGGCATTTTGAATAAGACACCGATGAATCTTGTAATTGTACCCTCCTGTTACTCACCCACCTGATACAAGATCGCTGGGCATAGACCTTTGACACTGTTAGTCTCCACCGACATGAAATGCAACACGGGATGTGAATGATGGGTATTGGTAATGGTGAACGAAGAACAACGCCCTGGATAATAACGCTGTCCTTACCATGAGAAATCTCAGCGAACTTTATTCTGAGGCTCTTCGCCACTCAGGTGCTGTTCACAGCCGGATTGGAGGGAAACAAGACGTGGTAATACTGCTGGTAGTCTTCGAAATGTACTCCAGCGCACATTTATCTAATTTCTGTTAACATAGTGGCCAATGTACCTTAGGATATTAGTACCATGCGACAACCCGTCCACTCTAAGGGAAAGTAGGTTCCATTCCCGACCAGAGCGTTATTCATTCTCAATTTTTCTTCTCCCTTCTTCTTAAGACAATCTCGTTTTTTGAATCAATATATAAGCTAATTCACTTGCAGATTACAGTCCGGTGTTGAGCGCGTCCTCCAGGTAGGTCATTGATCACATTCTTATGATATTCATCGATCTTGGGTACTATTGTTCACTTGGATACTTGGGGGGGGGGGGGGGTTGATGGTCCGCTACGGTTACATAGTGAAATGTCTCATTCCGGAGTCTGAATCACGAATACTTTTGCAGGGTGGTTGTACTTCCAGAAGGCAAAATGATTCCGATTGCTAACAAACGGGAGAATCTCTAATATTATAACAATAATAAAACTGAGAATCTACACATCTACAGACATCCTCCCACAGAAAAGGAAAGAAGAAAGAAAAGGTACAACAGTACGCAGGGGAAGGCGAGGCCCATTCTCCTCGTCAACGGTCCCTACAGGTACTTGATAAGGCGCATTGTTGTGCCTATTCTACCAAGCCTGCTGCACATACAGTCGCTGCTTGAGCGGATTATAAAGAGCTATTGATTGATTGCAGACAGTCTGGTCCACAAGGGCGAGATACCTCGTGCCTCGCCTCTAAGTAAACGCCTCGAGGTATCACGAGGTATCCCTTCAATTAGGCCGATTTACATCGATACATGGTATATCCTCGGCTCGAGTCAACTCGAGTCAACGCAAGATATAGTCTTCAGGCTTCCAAAACGGAGATACTCATGTGATATAGATCCCCAGGAATCGAGCTAGAAAGGAACTATTAAGAACCCGCTGCTAATATCTGTCTCGAGCATCGAAACATCTCGAGGCATAGGTGATAACGCTCGAGGTAACCTAGGGCAAGTCTTCTTAGATGTAGAGGCCACTCGATACACCATGCCTTCCTCGCTTCGATGCGCCTCGTGTACCACACTGATTGCAGACGATATCTAGATAGATAAAGTGATCTACGAATGATATGAGCCAAGGCCACCCAGTGTCTTGTCTGCTTAGTGTGGGCATCTGTCCCGCTCACGTACTCACGCTGCCGGATAAAGCCGCTCAGGCAAAAAAGGTAGCTGATCTGGATACTAAAAAACGTGAAATCTTGTTTTACATAATATGAGAAGAGAATGCTTTTGATTATTTAGAGCGACCTACGTGTGGCCCATGGACCGACCAGCATCACTAGAAACTTTACCGAGCTCTACAGCAGTCACAGCTTTCCCAGCTCCCTATTTTCAAGATATTAAGTAGTAGAAAGCGTAATTTTAGTCTTGTAATCTCCCCGCGTGCGTAACCCTACAGAGTACGAGAAAACCAAGAGAACAACGGGGGTGAAATATGAGACTTGCCTTGTAGACATAGTTCACGGTCCATCGTACAGGAAGGCTGACACAATGAAAGACAGTACCATAAACGAACTGAACACGATAATATAAACAGAGATATAGTGAACCAGCTGCAGTACCAAGGCTTAAGTAAACAGGAATACAATGAGAATAAAACATGGAGACCTCGTAGCCCAATTCACAGTTTTAGAGTAAGGAAACTTTTATTCATCGCTTGGCATAGTACAAGTGATAGAAACTGACAATACTAACTCATCTTCTTGGATGTTACAGAACGGCCGAGAAAACCAAAGCAAATTAAGAAAAGAGTGTGGTAAATCTCATTTACTGAATCCGACTAAAAATCCCACCAATTGATCATCCTACAACGCCAAAATTGCAATCCCAAGAGCAAAGATAGCAGCAGCGAAGAGAAGAGGTTGGGCACCGGTAGCAGAATTGGCAAGGGCGGTAGGCATCGCCACGGTATGAGTAACGTTTCCGGTAGCGGTAGCATTAATAGATGTTGGAATAGTACTAGTGACCATGGTTCCCGGGTTAGCTAGATCAATGGGACCAACAATTGTACCGTTACTGTAGGCCTGACTGGTAGGAGCTGACATGATGGAAGAAGCAGTCTCGGTAGCAACATTCGAGGTGTAAGTGAAGACTACATTAACATGTTAGTTATCTTGCACAAATTCGATTGACAAGAGCGAGTAATACCTGGAAGGGAAACAGGTTCAGTTGGCAGCGCAATGTCTTCAGTATCTTCCATGTCCTCGATATTGTCAAGATCGTGGGTATGCTCTGGTACAAAATTTCCAGTGGCAGTTGGCAGCATCATAGCAGGAGGTTGAGTAGTAGTGGCACCGACGGCGGTGATCATCGTCATCAACACACTAGCAAGACCTTCAGTCATCTGTGGAAGAGTAGTGTCGGTGATGATCTTCAGGCCCTCAGGGGGGGTGAACATGTTGGCAACGTCAGAGGGAACATCAGGAAGCATGAATTCGGCATCGTCAAATTCGGCATCGTTAAATTCGGCACCACTATTTGAATACTGTATTAGAGTCTAGAGAAATATCAAGACAAACAACTGGATAGAGTGGAAAATAAAATACCTCTGGGGAGCGGAAATGGCGGGGACAGCAGCCATAAGCAGGGCAGCGAGGCCAACAGTGAGAGTGGAAAATTTCATTTTGATTAAGGAGTGAGGGTTTTAGTGATTTATTTCTGACGTAGATAGAGAAAAAGAGTGGATGTTGGTGAGGACGAAGAGATTTTTTGTTTGGCAGGAGTTTTTATGTGAGAGTGGAAGTGGAGAAGAAGGCTTAATGTGGGACGTTTTCTAGAGGACTGTTTTATGGGTGGGTGGGAAAGGGTTCTTTTTTAGCCAGCGTGTGATAGGGCAAGGACAGTGGGCGGTCAATCTGGCCAAAGCCCGATCGGCGCTCATTCCAAGACAACTACAATGACGGATGTTTTCTCTTTTATCCGTAATCTTCCGACCCATAGATCGCCCATAACTGTCTGCTCCTCACGAAATATCTGTTGGACATGGAAGATATTCGGTCTCTTCCTTGTGGGCTCTTTTCCTCGAGCTGCGACCTCTACTGGAAGATGTATTTATCTCCTACATTTCTGCGTTCATCTCGGTGACCCTATCTCAACCCATGAGTTCTCCTTAATTAACTGGCCTCTTTTATCATCTATGAACCTGACGAAAATGAATTTCCCGGCAGTCATTGGGTTTTGACCGGGGCATAATAAGCAGCTGCAGACTCCTAATGTCAATGAACCCGAATGAAAAAAACTTCATGCGGTAAATAAAGAAAACGGCGAAAAAACATCGAAAGGAAATCAGCATCAACTTGATATGGGGGGTGTGCTGCCTGTTGCACGCCCTGACGTTGGTTGTAGCTTGGCATCGATGATCATATCCTTATGGACTAGCGGTGATAGGGTTAGGTCTTCTATGATTACCGGAGACTTTTTAACTCAACCGGAGACATGGAGAATATGTACAGCGGCAGGTAATAAGTGATGGAACGCCCCCAGACAGAGCGATATGCACCCGGTACATACCCGCATCTCAGGGCGTTCCATCACTTATTGCCTGCGCTGTACCTACAATGTGTGTGTAACATGTTAAAAGTCGCGCCTTAGACCTAGCGCCATAACCACTCGGCCATCTTGGCATTCCTGTGCGACCGCCATGGAGAGCATCCGACTGGCTGTCTGTGCCCAGCCTTCTTCTGATTGGCCGATATAGAAGCCATATACAGCGGCGGGTGATAAGTGATGGAACGCCCCAAGACAGAGCGATATGCACCCGGTACATACCCGTATCTCAGGGCGTTCCATCACTTATCACCGATCGCTGTACATGTACCAACCAGTTTCCAATGACTCCCCCAGCCTCTTTATTTCTTTTGAGAAGCTTTATACTCTTTTTTTTCTTTTTACTTATAGCTTTCGTTATTTGGCTTGTGGAAAGAACAAAAATCTCCTCACTATGCTTCGCTATTGCTGAATATGTATCCTAGTGATCGAAAGCCCTAGACTGCGTGATCAAGTCGGTCTTAGGAACAGGAGGCCACATACAACAGGCAAACAGAACATAAATGTCCTATTTATAAGCCATGTGATATTAGAATATCTCACCCCTATTGGCACACGCTTGGTCTATGTTGGCGTTTTAGGCGGCGCATTGGTAAACGAAACATAGAAAGAATATTCGTAATCTTTACAAGAAGGTTTCTATTATATCTAGGAGAGCTTATTTGGATCTGTCATCATTCGATCCCTTTCAACATCTCACGTACTTTCTGCCGCCTCTCCTCTCCCATATCACCCGAGCTAAGTTTCTTCAAAACCTCCTTCGGTCCCCATGACATGTGCTCCTCCCAATCGCTAAGATATATCGGCTCCCATACAATGGGCTTTTCTATTGGCGGCGGCTTCGTTGGCACTATGTTTTTAAATCTGCCCCACGGATACTTCCTTATCTCTCTCTCCGACCGCGGCGGAGGTCTTAGATACTCCGGCTTCTTTTTGCTCAATAGAACAACCAGCTTATCATAAATCTTGTGCGTCGACCTTGGCAGCTCCCATCTGCCCTTTTCACCATGCATGCACTGCTCGTACTCACTTATTGCCGGAAACAACCCCATATTCATCTCCTTTGTGCGCTGGTTCTCCGGGGTCTGCATTGTCCTCAGAGCCGCTTTGAGTAGCTTTGTTGTGCGTGCGACGCTCCGTGTTTGCTTCATGTATTCATGGTGGGTGATATTCGGCCTTGAAGGAACTCGCACCCACCACAAGAGGGACGCGCGGTCAATATCGAGCTTCTCAGTCCAGGCAAAGTAGGGAGAGATCTCGTTACTCTGGAGGTAGCAGCTGTTTTCATCGAAACGGGGAGGAGGGTCAGCAAGGGTACGCCCTTTGCCTCTGTATTTCTGTACGTCTTGGCCTTCCTTTATGTCAGGGACGAATGTCTTCCCCGCTATAATGAGGGATCTCGCCTCTTTGACTCTGGTTTCCTGGAGGGCGGCCTCTTCCCTGAGCTTTCTTTTTGACGGTTTTCTGTATGGTGTTAGCGCCGACTTGTTTGGGGTTGCTACTGTTCTGGTCGTCATTTCGTGAAATTCTTGGGTTTCGATTTTGGTTCGGGGTTTGGGAGTGAAGAGGACCTGCGGGGAGAAGAGGTAAGTCTTTGCCTTATACTATTTATGCAATGATCAAATATCTAAGCATGTAATTTCGTGGCTAGTTTGGAACAAGGACGTATCTTCCCACATTGTCCCGCAACAAAGAACACCGCAGGGGACCCTTTGTTTGGGCTCCTCCAATCGCCGCAACCGGCGATATAAACCGTAACAGCTTCACATTTCACTTCCACTCCACCAACCACCATTATTTCGATACTGTACTTATCAGTAGACTCGTTATATTTTATATTTGCGGTCCCTGCCAAGGCACGTCGTCCGATCGTTGTCGCAGCTTGGTAGATGGGGAATAGGGCTCCTTCAAAATCAAAGACCTTCGTCGGTACAGAATGCTAGCGACTTGCACCGATGGTGGGATTTATATATCTTACCATGGCTACAGCCAAGAACTATCTTCTTGTGTCCTTCCGTCTTCTGGATTCTGGACGTCGCCGGTAATGAGAACAATTTCTATCATACAGAGGAAGTAGGCGGCTTACAACCAGATGGTAGATGGAGTATCTAGGAAGACTTTTTCTTACGCCGAATTGTCCCAGGTGTGGTGGAACCTGCTCCGGCGCTCGCTTTGTGCTTTTCTTTGTGGTGGTAAGGGGTTGTTGCCAAGGCTTGCGATATACGCTTCCATGGCTTGTAGTGTGTGGTCGGAAAATCACCTCGCAGAAGAACCGGGAAATACGAGGCCAGAAAAATCTGAAAGATGAGTTCGAAGGTACCAGAGCCACGCACGACCTCTGTCTGGCGCAAGGTAGTACCAGACAACTTTAAAAGATAGAGGAACCTCAAATCAATAAACATTCCGTTTCGCTAGTAGAATTGGTAGACGCGTTTGAAATTTCGTTTTCGGGCTCGATGTGCGATACTTGTTGTTATTGTGAAGGGGCTGGTCATGAAATATCACTCGTAATCCCGCAATCTCGCATATTTTCCAGTTGATATTGACAGAGCTAAACGGTACAAACGGCCATGCTGATTCGTCTAACTACATGGTCTTCAAGAACTATTTTTATTGATATCGTTTGCATGGCAGCTGTAATATACATGCATGTAGTATTCACTTAGATCAGTGCATTTCATCGGCTTTTTGTAAAATAGAAGGATCAATGCAGCCTATGCAGGTACATGTAGGGTTTCGTTCGTTTTTCCGGTCCCCGGTGCTGACTGTGCGACCTTCTACTGTTACAGTCTGTCTGATGGCGGTCAGGGATATTTGAAGCCAATAGCAGAGACGCCAAGTGTAGGTTGCTGCGGGCACAACCATCAGACAAGATCCGCCCTCACTAGGTTAGCGGCTGTATTTGTTACCGGCTAGCTCCGCAGAGCCTCAATACAACAAGAAGGAACACGCCTTGGCAAGGCACGGGCACGGCTGTAACAACTTGAACGTTGGGTTTCTTCCACAACAACCGAGAACTTATGCATACATGAAGATCATTAAGAAGTCGCATCGCATAGTAAGAATTGAACAAGGACATGATTAAAAACTCCCAGAAACTGCTTTCTGAGTTGTGAGGCCCTGGTACCTGTAGAGTTTTCCGTAGGTGTGCCAAGATTTAGTGTCATTCAATGAGCCCATAAATTTACCCGCATAGAACAATACGGGCCGAGTTGGAGTCAGGGAAACAAGACTTGGTATAAAGAGGCTGCATACACAGTATATAGCACTGCGTGACTCTATGTCTCTATTCCCGTATGCAGAGTGAGGTTTCTTTGCCGACAAGTTGTACTTGGTGTTGGGCGGGGACAATGGGCACTATAACATGAGGTGTGAGCTGTGTGCTCGTTGTGTATTTTAAGCAAAGTTTCAGAAGAGATCACCATGGAAGAGTTTGGAGTGAACCTCTTGGTTCGATTTGCCTAACATCAGCTAAACAACCGTAACATTCATCAGCATCGAGAGAGAATTCTGTGCTCTACGAAAAGAAAATCTAATTGATATACTTTATTTGATGTGAGCGAGGGCGAGGGAGGGGGGAGGGGGGGTCGGCGCAGAGAGTACAAATATTATCTAATGTCCTGGAAATATCTCGGGTGTGCGGTGTGCTTGCGATTCCTGATTTGTGGGGTGCGTAGATGTATTTCATATCGAGATTATTGAAGCCACAGTGATCTTCCAGGTTGGGGGGAGACCGTAGACTCTTATCCAAGTACACGACTTCAAACAGACAGGTGAAGATAACACAATGACTAAACCTGTCGATCCTACGCTGGGTACGGGGGCCCGAAACAAGAAAAAGCCACTAACCCAAAATCGGCGGGCCTGTCTTCATAGTATTTCGTTTAGTGGGATTCCCTGACGTACTCGGCAGCCTTCAAGGGGGCCCATTCTGGGTGCACACCTGTATAAATTACCAAACCAACATGAGCACATCTATCCCGCTTCACCGTCTAAATTGATCTCTCAATCTTACTCCGTTCCTCTCAAGGTTCTAATAATCACTTTTTGTTCGCCCATTCCAACTCAAGGGAGCTCCTAAGCCCAGGCAGTATCAAATTTATGTTTCACAGAAACCCCTCTCATGTTCCTTCAGAGGTCAGGAATGTAGACAGCAAAGATGCTGAAAGAATTACGATAGCTGCAAGGAGTTCTCTGCGAGAGACCAGTACAAATAACGTGCAAAGCCTACTGAAGCACAGAGAGTTGGGCAGGGGTGAGTAAAGTTGACTTTCTCGAAAACTTTGGATGCCTACTAAAGGAGTCACTCTAGATGAGAATCCCCATCGGTTCTCCAAACAGCAGCAGATGGGGCAGCCCAAGTTACCCAACTATCAAAGCCCAGAAATCCTCAGGCAACGGCACAAGAACCTTGCCAGTAAGCTCAGAGGGGTACAGAGCCCGATTGTCATTCCAAATGCCCATCGAATTTTGTCACTCCCAATTCAGCAGTCTCAGCTCCGTCAGAGTGTTACCTATGACGAGCCCACCACCCCTCCAAATAAAAGTCTCGGAGTGCATATTCCTGGTAGTGACAGTACCATTGAGCAAGAATCCCTGGATTCTGAAAGCCCTCCACCCCAAAACCCCGACCATTCTCTTGGACACGTTACTCGCGATGAGTGGGAGGCTGCGCTATCTCTCATTCTACTTCATCGTAAGTTCATGTACCACTTCAGGTCCTTAAGAAGTCTCTTTAAAACTAACAATACTCCTGTGTTTTAATACCGCTAGAGCATACTACCTACGCAGATGAAAATAATATTCCACGAGAGGTCCTTCGCACAACCTACGTCAGCAGGTTCGGAGATACTTGCTCAGAGGATGTGTTATCGGAAGCAGCAGCCAAAGCCATTGAAGCAACCCCTCAAGGTTTCAACAGCGACGATCTGCGCTGGCTTATCTGGGCGGTGAAGCAGATGGGAACCGTGGTAAATGCTGATCATTTCCGGTTGCTGGCACGTGATTTCAGTATTCGTTACCCAAACAAGCAGGTCACCGCAGAGCAACTGTACTACAAGTGGGCCACATGGCATGAGGAGATGAGTCGGGCCGACGGGCCTTTGATAAGGGAAGAGAAGGGTGTCGGGAAGACCAAAAGAGTTGAGATTGATTAATGAAGGAATGCGTGAGTGATATTCCATATCTGATGGTCAGGATTAGACTCCCCCCGGCCATATGGCTAGCGTTATCTTGGACTGTTACGTCATAAATGATTTCTCTTTCTTGTACACAAGCTTCTCTTACAACTTAGCCCACAGGATGTACAGACTATACCGTTTAAAAATAAAGAGGGAATCCTAAATTTCCTTTTAGCCTACATTTCTCGAGTTCTTATATTCTCATGACAAAGACTTATGGCGGAGAGCTTCTTTTTAGGGCTCCGGTTGGGGAGGGTGGCTGCGTCTCCGGGAGGACATCTTTGCGTTATTAGGTGCGATGGACATTATTTACCGAGCTCGCGGGGAAACATTTGTTCTAATTGTTAATAATCAGTGTGCAGGGGGTGCCTGCAGGATGTACGGACTAGCGTATATGTACATATCTTTAATCTTTAGATGATGGTTCAAGGAAAGGTTCCCTCGATCGCGAAAAAACAGCAATGGAATCTCAAGGTATTCCATCCTATGAGTGAGGAAATGTCACTGATCGATAAAATTATTTGTAGTAAGATTTAATCGTTGCCACCAATGACTTGTCTACAAATTTGGTCTACAGTTCGAAAAGAAAGTTTAGGGAAAAGGATTGTTTGGAAGATTTACTGGTTGCACGAGTTTGGATTAATGCTCAGCCAACCAATTTCGTCCAACGGTCAACACCTAAGCTGTACTTGCCCATTCTATCTCGCTCAGGTCTGTGGAAATTTCAACTGATTTAAATTACCCGGCGCTTACCACCGTCCATTCAAGACAGAAAACTTCACACCTAAGTATTCCCCCCGCAGTGACATTTTGTCTTCGTCAAGAAAGGCTTCATCAACGGACAACGATACAATTTTGGTATTGTGTTTTCGTGTCAAAGTGTGAGTGCAGACCCCAGCATGCTTCTTATCACTAGGAACAAACTAATGCAAACGTTCAATCTTTCAGATTGAGTGGGAAAACAGCTTTGTTCTCTTTCCGGCGTATTGCAGAAATAGCTTTAAGAAATACAATTTACGAATCGAAAGCAATCCTCTTCCTGCGGAGATTGGAACATACCTTACTGAGCTGCCTCTACACATTCCAAATGTTAGCCACTGTGAGCACGAAAGATGCTCCCACAAAGTTAACCACTTTGTGAACAGTTTACAACATCATGTCCTCGCTTTCCTCTGAGCACCGTCCGGCCGCTGTGCACCCGCCCGCGAAACCAAAGCAGCCCAAGTGGACCCTTGACGTTTCCGTTAAGATTGTCTGTCCCTACTGCCGCGAGGACCCCCCAAATCTCATCGAAGAGTACTCTTCCGGCGATACTATCTGCGGATCGTGTGGCCTTGTCATGGCTGATCACATGATCGATGAACGGGCAGAATGGCGCACTTTCAGCAGCGACGACCCCAATAAAGCAGATCCAAACAGAGCGGGCGCAGCCCAAGGTGTCTTTGAAAGTGGAACTGGATTCGATACTAGCATTGCCGATATCAAGGGTGATAGAAACGCTCAGCAGATGAAAAGGGTCCATAGGAAAATCAATAGTTCCACTGAGAGTAGGTTTCTTACTAGAGCCTACGCTGAAATTGAGATCTACTGTGAGAAGAATGGGATTCAGAACGATGTGAGAGATGTCGCTAAACATATCTATAAGACTGTTGATGAGGGGATGAAGTTGAACAACAGGTCCGCTATTCATGAGGCAGTGGTTGCGAGTTGTATTTTGATTGCTTGTCGTCAGTGCAAAGTTGACAGAACGTTCCGTGAGATATTCCTTTTAACCAATGTGCCCAAGAAGGACATTGGCCGTACCTTTAAACGCATCGAGCACTACCTCCTTAAGTCCAGTGTGGCCGCTCCGTCAGACGACGATAGCGCCGCAGTGCCGCGTGCTCTTATGAACCAGTACATCTCTACGTCCCACACTGAGGCTGGGAAAATCATGATACGCTTCTGCAACATATTAGGTTACGATATGAAGTTTACACTAGCGGCCCAGGAGCTGGTGAGGAAAATGGCTCAGGACAGCATTTTCTGCTCGAGAAGTCCGCTCAGCATTGCGGGGGGTGCGATTTACACAATTGCGAAGGTTTTGAATGTGAGGGCTGAACAAGCAACGATTGCCCGGTGTCTTGGTGTCTCTATGGCAAATATCAGCTCTATGTTTAGGCGTATCAATGCTCTTAAAAATGAATACTTTGGCCCGGAGTATCTAACGAAAATTGGAGGGAGCCTGGACTGTTTCCCTTGCCTGGAGGTGGAGGCGGTCCCGCCAGCCGAAGAGACAACCACAGTCCCGCCCACTCCAAGACATTATATCCCTGCATCCCATACTGAAACTAGCACGAAAATGATACGCTTCTGCAAGATGCTGGGTTATGATCTGAATTTCACAGTAGCGGCGGAGGAGTTGGTAAAGAAAATAATTGTGGACAGCCACTTCAGCGGGAGGAACCCACTCAGCATTGTGGGAGGTGTGATCTACACAGTTGCAAAGGTTATGGATATGAATGTGGAGCTAGGCATAATTGCGCCTTGTGTTGGGGTCTCTAGCTCAACTATCACTACCGTCTTCAAGGCTATCAATGTTCGTAAACACGAATACTTTGATCCAGCGTATCTGAAAAGAATTGGAGGAAGCTTGGACGGTTTCCCTTACCTCGAGAGGGAGGAGTATAGGTTCCCTGTGATCTGAGGGACCTGGAGTGAGAAGTGAGATACCGAATACAAGTAAGTGCTTCGCTTGTAAGTGTTCTCATCAAGGTGGCTATTTCGTCTGGTGGAAAGTGATGATTTTCAACTACTATGCAACTGCATCACTAACAAGTGCTTTCCTTACACGCATAGGAAAAGTACCATAAGGAAACCGTACGAAGCTGTCCAATACTATGGAAATAAAGCTTTGAATGGGTGGGCGTTGGAAGAAATTGGTCAAGGAAACGGAGGAGCGAAGGAGATAGTACTATCATTGTAAAAAGTAGTAAAAAAGAAAACACATCTCACGCATGCTGCTTTTGCTCAGGGCACTCGGAAAGCGGTGATTTATGAACTTCTCTATTTAATTAGACGGACTTCATGCTGGGATTTCTTCCGCACGCACGTCACGATTCGGATGGAATTTCATGTAAACAACAATATAAACAAAGGCGATCGATTTCCGTGTTCCAGTGAAGGAAAGTGAGAGGAAGAACAGGTAACTATCCGGGGACCATTCCACCTACGCCCGTGGGATTGAACGTCTTGATATCCTTCCCCTGCGGAGCTGATAGGCTGAGCATGCATTGCCTATTATTTACCCTCAACGGGGCAGACGCGAGGACATCCACCTTAAAATCATGCTCCCACTGTCCAGTTCAACCTCCTCTCCTTAGATATATATTGACCCTTGGTAAAGCTATGCCGTATTTGAATGCCAGCCTTTACATTTCCCTGTAAACACTGGTGGGTAAGGATCCCTCCCGACTCTAAAAGGTGAGAATATATAAGCGTCGAGCTCTTAATGTCAAGAACCGCGTTCACGATTTTGCTCCTAGTAGGGCCTACCATGGTGGGGTCGGTAGCAGAGATCAGTTTCCTAGGGAACGAGTAACGGTGCGTAAAATTCCAAGGTCACCACGGAAGGCTTCATTCGCAACATACGCCCTTCTGTCAACAGACCGCTGTTGAGGGCAGCACTCCTGGGTCCGGTGGACAGAAGTTCTTTATGAGGAACCATGTAAGGTGGGGAGTACCTCCGTCTACTCTTGTTGTCTAGCGCTACCTATAAATGCCGGCTCGTTATCGGAACACCGTCATGCACGATCACTCGCACCCCGCTCTCTGCAACTCAGCACCCAACCACCAAGCACAGAAGATAGCCAAATATTCACCTTGATGGACCAAACAGCACCCCACCGGCCCTCCCTACAAAATGTCAACTCCCCTCCTCCTGCAACAAAACCCCCCACCACTCTCAAGCATATATCCCCAACGCTCCTTTTTAGCACAACCCCACCCCCCACGCTCATTACCCCGCTGATTGCGGAAATGAAAAACCTTACTGCCGACTGCGCAAGAGTGATCCTCACCCAGATCACAAACACAAGCTTTGTCGAAGCGTGCGAGATTGCGCTCGACGTGCATGCCGCCACCCACTCGCACTCTGAGCTGGACATAAACGACGACCATGGGCACGGGCATGGGCATGGGCATGATATGATGGAGCATATGGAGCACTATACGCCCAGCGTGACGATGAACGTCATCCTGTTTGTGGTTGCGCTGGTGTCGTTCCTGGCGTCGTTGGTGATCGTTTTGAGTTGCAAGGTGGGTTGTTGCTGTTGTTGCCCCTCATGTGCGTGCGTTTTGTTGGCGGTGGGGGAGTGAGGCGCGCGCGCGGTTGCTAACGTGGTGGGACGACTTGCATGTGTGTAGTTCATGAGGTCGCTGAGGTACTATAGGCACAAGGTCCTACCAGGTATGTCTTTGTTTAGTTCTGGCAGAGGTTGTTTTGTTGACAAAAGCGCTGATGCACACTCTGAACTAGGCCTGGCTACTAGCGACATGCTCCTGAGTCTTAACTTTCTCTTCAGCACCGGGTTCCAGATGGGCGGTAGGGTCATTAATCAAGAGGATTACCCAAAGCTCTGCTCCACGAGCGGGTTCCTGACGCAGTTGTTTGTTGTCCAAAGTAATTGACCTCCTCACTTCTTTTTTCTCGGGGGGGGGAATAATGAGCTAATATCTGTACTATCGGTGAATTGCAGCGGACTACTGGGCAATTACCATTGCAATCAACACATGGGTCATGGTTGGGTGGGGCGGGAAACATGCCAAGTTCATCCACGACAGCGTGAGCGTGATATGGGCAATCCCCTGGCTGCTTTCTATTACTTGTGCCTCCGTCTCCCTGGCATTCGTGGGATATGGTGATGTTGGAGCTTGTACGTTTGCACCTCTCTGCCCAATGAACACAGTCTCACCACCTTTTCAGAAAATATATATACCAACATTTTTTACCTAGGGTGCTGGTTTCAAAATGACGGAATGTCCCTCTTTATCAATTACATCCCCCGCTGGTTCATCGTCTTTGTGATTATGACAATCTACATCTCGCTCTTTCGCTACATCACAAAGTCCTCCGACTTTGACACCGACGACATGGAGTTCCACCGCCGCATCAGGGCGCGGGACGACACCATGGTCCGCGGCGGGGGAGAGAGCTTTGCGGAGGCGCCGGTCAATTATCAAGCAACGGAGAAGGATCTACGCGCAGTGAGCCTTTTTCTATTTTTATTTTTTTATATCCCTTATTTTGTTTTTCGAGGCATATATATCACGGTGATTGGAAAGAGAACTGACGCGGGAGAGGGTAGGCTTCTTTTAGGATGATCAAGTATCCGCTGGCGTGGGCGGTGGTCTGGATTATTCCTACCTGCGTGCATGTCTATCACGCCTCGGGCGAGCAGTGGGGCACCCCACAGTGGTTGACTATTCTCGAGAAGGTAAATCCTACATTGTATACCGACCTTGATCAAAACCCAAGCCCTGTTTATTAATCACTCTGGTGTTTGTCGCCCCAGGCCTGTGTTGCATCCCAGGGACTCATCCACTGCATTGTCTTTAGTATGTGCACCCCCCCCCCCCCTCCAAATGTTTTAGTCCACCTTACTGACACCATAACAGGCATTACCGAAGACGTCTGGGAGCACGTGGGCGACAACTGGATCTCCATGGGCGGCGTGACCGAGATGTCCTGGAACCGCGAGGTGGACGAAGACGAAATGTACCGTCACCGGTCTCCAGATATTGTAGCGCTCCCTCCCATGGCGGGGGGACCCCTGTGAGGCGAAGCGAAGCGGCCGGAGGGGGGTTTGTACAGGTTTTTTTCTCTTTTCTGTTTACTATGCGTCATCTGGAAGTTTTTGATCTTGTACAGAGTCAGCTCTGAGGCCATATTTTGAGCGGTCATGTTCATAGTCGTAATCGAAAAAGGTCTTTGGTACATACATACATAATCTCGAAATGCTTTGAGCTGGGTCAGGCATTCTCTTCCCACCCCACTTTCCACTTTTCCGCCGAGAAGGGAGAAGGAGGAAAAAAGGGAATCAACACAAGGGGGGCAATCCTGCTAATATACTATCCACTACCGAGGCTGCTGCTGGTGTATCTGTGTGGGGTTAAGACATCCGACCTCAAGCCCACTCTTTGCAGCACCTGTCAAAGGCCGATGTTGTTTGGCGGTGCCAGTTCAGAAACGAAGTAAAGGGGGCCTGTGAAAGACGTATCTCCTCTCCTCCTCCCCACGAATAGCCCAGCCACGTAGAAATTGCCAAAAACCTCTGTGCATACAACCCGAGATCAGTAGAAGGCGAACACCGGGTGGTAGAGAAGCCCCTTCAGGACCGGTACACCGTTACTACTACCTATCCCTCCAGGCTCTGTCTGGTAGGACCGCTGCGAAAGTGGGTTCTCCGTGACCGTGAAAGGTGTGCGGGCACAGAGTTGAAGAGAGAAAAGAAGAAAGAAAAAAGACCAACAGATGCTCTGTCTGGCCCTTTGCAATGATTCCACCGCGTACTGTATAGCGAGGGTACCACTCGCTCACTCACTGCACGCAGGATAAGTATGTATCGCTATGACAGACGCCTCTCCTACCACCGTTGCAAAGCCCGGCTTCTCCTTAACCCGCCTCCCGCCTCCTGCCTACCAGACGCAGAGACCCACCTACACACGCCCCCCCTGCAAGAGACTGCCGACGCCTAGAGTAGCGTAGCGTAGAGCAATCCGATCCCAGCCTCAGCCAGCCAGCCAACCAACGCATCGGGCCCACTCACTGCGCACCCCGGTTGCCGCACTGCACTGCAGGTGTAGCGCGCGCTGTGGGGCCGTCGCAGCCCGTGCCCGTGATGGCCTGCACACCCACACCCACATCCACACCCACGCCACCCACCCACACACGCACCGTATAGATACTGCAGTGGGTCGACGTGCCTTGCGCCGTTGGGAAACCCGCGGCGGTGACATGATTGTTGTGTATGTGTGTATGTGTGTGTGTGTGCGCGCGTGGTGTAGCTGGGCTGTGATTGGGTGGATCTCGCCCCACGCACCGCGGATCCCTGCGCCGCTGGTTGGTGGCCCGGCCACTCGCGGATAAACAACCGTCGCGTGCGCCGTTCATGAGCCGGGGACGCCAACAGTGTATAAGTAGCGCGGGGTCGCTTCCTCGCCTGCGCTGTTGGCCTACACACACGACTACAACCACCACCACTACAATCACAGAACCACTACAATCACCCCCCACCACACACATACACACACACACACACACACACACGCACACGCACACGCTCCCAATGACACAGATCCCCCCCGTCGACCCGCCAGAGTGCTTCACCGACGACACCCTCCGCCTCTGGCGCCAGTACCCAGAGCTCAACGGCCGCTCGCGCCAGCGCCCCTCCCCCGACAAGCTCGTCTTCATCACCGAGGTCCTGCGCGGCGAGTACACGGGCGGCGCCAGCTCGTGCAGCAAGTCGCACGTGCGCTCGCGCTACCGCCTCGCCCCCTCCGACAACGAGACGCTGCAGTACCTTCCCGAGAACGGCCGGGCGCCGCGCACCGTCATCAGCGACGACGAGGCCTACGGGCTCATTGTCGAGGCGCACCTCAAGCACGGCCACGCGGGCCGCGAGAAGGTCTTCCACTACCTCAAGGACAAGTTCTACCACGTGACGCGCGAGGAGGTGGGCTGGGTGCTGCGCCAGTGCGCGCGCTGCAAGGCGCGCTGCAGCAAGGGCGCCGACGGCCAGGACGGGCAGTCGTCGGACGGCATGGGGGGCGTGGACGCGGACGAGGACCTGTTGATGGCTATGGATGGCGCGATGGCGGCGGAGGAGGAGGAGGGCCATCTGCCGGGCGCGTACACAAAGAAGTTTAATGCCCTGCGCGCGGAGAGTAAGCTCGACGAGTCCGAGTGGATGAACCTGTGCCTGTGCGTGGCGCGCGATGTCAGGGGCCCCACGGGCCTCGACGTGATGCTCGAGAACGAGGACAAGGGAAAGGCGTGGGACAAGCATTTCAGCCCGCTCTGCGACGTGTACGCGGAGCGCCACTGGGGCAAAAAGACAAAGGGCCGCTGGTGGGCCGGGGACCGCAAGGGCGATAGTATCTTGTACGAGCACTGCACCCCCCTCCCTGGTAGCTGACTGTGTACTGACACTCTGGGTCGCAGGATCAAGGACTTTCTGCGCCGCCTGTTTATGAACTTTTTCCAGAAGGAGCGCGTCCACCGCGCGAGGATTGCCCGCAAGGTATGAGGACCCCCCCCCCCGAATACTCACAGCGGTAATCACACCACGCACCCTCCATATCTAACCCGCGTCTCTGCCAACCCCGCACAGGCAGCAAAGGGCACCAAAAAGCCCGACCCGCCCCCCGCCGAGCCCGCACCCCACAGCGCCAGCAGCAGCAGCAGCAGCAGCAGCAGCAGCAGCGCCGGCACAACCTGGATGCGCTCCCACCCGCCCATCCGCATCCCACCGACCCAGCCCGACAGCAGCACCAGCACCAGCACCCCGTGCGCGCAGATGGGCAGCTCCTCCAGGAAGCGCCCGCGCGAGATGGACCCATCGTCGCTCCACTACACCCAGCCCGACGACGACGGCGGCGGCAGCAGCGGCAGCGGCGCGCGAAAGAACCCGCGCCTCCAGCGCGTCATGGACCTGCTCACAAACGCAGAGAAGGAGCACGAGCAGGCAAGCGGCAGCCCGCCAGAGCTAGGCCCATACACGCGCACACGCCGGCGCAACGCAACCGCGCACGCAACCACAACCACACCCACACCCACGTCCAGCACAGCCCAGCACCGCATCAGCAGCCCCCCCGCCCCCGCCCCCGCCCACGAGCCATCCCCGCACGCCATCTCCCGCCTCGACCCCGTCGCCGCCGCGTTTCCACCCACCACCACCACCACCACCACCACCACAACCCCGCCAACCATATCCGACGACCTCCTCTTCATGACGTACGTGCAGCGCGACCAGCGCCGTCACGAGATCCGCCTCATCCGCGGCGCAACCCTCGCCTGCCTGCCGTTCACGCAGGTGCTGGCCACGCTGCGGCGGAAGCACCGGCTGCGCGACGGGCAGGCCATCACGGCCGTGGTCATGGACTTTCGGGGCCGCAAGCTGTGTATCGAGCCCGAGGACGGCGAGGTGGAGTGTCAGTGTGATTGGGAGGCGTGGGTCAGGGTGGAGGGCCCGAGTGCGAAGCAGGTGGAGGTGGAGGTGAAGGTGGCGGAGGTGGTGGGCGGGGGAGGGGCGTGAGTGGGGGGGGGCGGGGTAAGGTTGTATTGTACGGTAACTAGGCTTCTGGGGTGTTACGCTGTTTGGTAGCTGCCGGGAGAGATGCTTGGTCCTTGTTTTTGTGGCTGCCGTCGGAGATGCTTGGTCCTCGTTTTTGTTTTGATATGGCATTATTTTTTTTTGAAAGCTTCGCGGTGGCGGGTTATGGTAGCCACTGAGGGTCTTGTAGGCAGAGGCAGAGGCAGTGACAAGGAAATACAATAATTCTATACAATAGTAGGGTGGGGGTGGGGGTGGCGCTGAGAGAGAAGATATGTCCTTACCAGTATTATACGATTACCCCGAGACATTCTACGGGGTAGAGTGAAATGTAGGACACCGATGGATCCGCGGCCTATTGTACATACCATTGTCACCGGTTTCACTGTGCTTACCCTTTTTCGCAGGGTGACTTTCATGTAGAGGTATCTGCTGTTTTCAGCTCTCGGTCTCACGGGTACTGCATGTGGTCGCCCTCAACGACGCTCCTTGATCAGGCGGGGCAACACAACAAAAACAGAGCTCTAGGACTATGGCTGAACTACATGCACGACCTGAGCGTTACGGCGCCCTACATTTGACGACGAGCCATCCATGCCAGCCAGGGGTCTTCAGCATGCCACGGAAAGGCGTGTGGGAATTACAGCGGTTCTACGGTAACACCTGTCGTTGCAATGATCCTGGCGGCAAGAAGCCGGACGGCGTCGATCACTGTTTAAAGTTAACCTGGAAGGTATACTACATCTACATATCCACACAATGTCATTCACTACAAGCACGTTTATCACTGACGATAGTCGCAGAATCATGAAACAACCGAAAGTGAGATCTTGGTTTTATAACTAAAATTACAGAAAAACGAAAAGGAAACACTCCACCAACTGCTCTGCCTGCAGGACAGACGCCAGTGTATCTCTGCCTCCATCGCAGGCGCAAGGTCGTCTGGCCGGCCGTCAGGAACCTCAGCGTCCCCGAGCAGGAGCGGGGACTAGGCCCAAGGTCGTCTGGCCGGCCGTCAGGAACCTGAGCGTCCCTGAGCAGGAGTGGGACCAGGCGCAAGGTCATCTGGCCGGCCATCAGGGACCCGAGCGTCCCCGAGCAGGAGCGGGGACACAGGATCCCTTTTCACACGTCAAAGGAACAAGTTCCACCTGTAGGAACGAATGCAAACAGAATCAGTATTGATGCTTCACGTTTCAAGGTTCTGGGAAGGGTCAGACTCACCAAATTCCCCCAACTCCTCACACCCAGGAGGAAGGCGCACCTGTCCTCGTTCTCTGTAGAGTCGAAACTACTACAGGCACGTGAATGTAACGTCTTCCTTTTCAGTCAGCTTGTGTTGGAGACACACATTGATAGGGAAATACCTGCTTACCTTGCCATTCCAGAACCCAGACCTGGAGATGCTGAGATGGCGGTGTGAAGGCCCAGCCAGAGCCCAGACCTGATGGCCCTCAGATGCACACAGGCCGCTGCACCCAAGGTCTGTTGTATAAGGGTCAGTCAAGGAGCAAATATGAAGAGCAGGTGAGAAAAACGAACGTCCTAGGTCCCGCACGAGCCTGAGCTGGCCAGATAGTGGACCCCCCCCACCCACCCCGGATGTCCTTGGGATCTATTGTTCCCACAACAGAGAGCGACAGGCAACAGACAACCTGTCTGAACAAGGCCCCAGGGATATATTCTGTGTAGCAGTCAATATGTGTCATGTTAAAAGCTGACGGGTAGATAGAAACAGGAAAATACCTTCCTCCACCTCTCTCAACACAATGAGGCCAAGAGAACCGGGGACCCTAATGGTGGTTGGCCTTACAGTAGGGCCAGGTGCATTGCATTCATAAAGAAGAGGCAATGCACCACACGAGGGGAGGGGAGGTAAAGGTTGAGGAGGAGAGAGAGGAGGACAGAGAGGAGAGGACAGAGGAAGGGAGAAGAGGGGAGAGAGGAGGAGAGGGCTGGACAGAGAGAATGACTCAGTAGGAGAAGGATGAGCCCTCGATGTTTTTCTGAGGTTCAAGGGGAAGGCGACTTTCCCATCTTCTCGGGCTCCCGTGATGGATCAAGGCCTCTAAAGAGGCGGAGGAACGAGAAGGAATTGGTACTCATAAATGAGTTGTCGATATCTCTGGGATAAGAATGAAGGTAAGAATGAATGATGGAGAAGATAAGAAGAAGTGGAGGGGAATAAAGAGTGGGCTTTTATACTCCCCACCCCCAAGCCTACCTTGGCAGCTTACTATAGGATTTTAGGACAGGTATAAGAGAATTTGGCCGCTCCCAAGAACTTGATTTGGCCGCTCCCAAGAACATGCTTTGGCCTCCCAAGAGCTGCACTTGGTCGCTCCCAAGAGCTGCACTTGGCCGCTTACGGGAGGGCGTAATCGGAAGGTAGAAAGGGAGAGGAAGGGGTGGCGGGTATGCAAGATACGCAGACTCCCCTCGCGTTGCGATGGCCCGCGTATTCCCGCCATCTGTGCTGACAATAGGTTCAGGAGCTAGCCACCTCTGGGTGTCTCTGCTCGAGGCACACGAGGGAGTAGACTCCCATCCGGTGCGTGCGGAGGAGCGCTGTGACTGCTCATTCTATAGCGGCCAGAATTCACGGGACTGAAGCTCGCGGGATTGCTCCTAGGGTTGTGATATTTACTTTTGACGCTTGGTCAAATGACTAACCTATGTATTTCCGCACTTATTTCATTTTCTATTGAGGATATTCCATACTTAAGTGAATGATCAGGCGCATATTCTCAATTAACTAATTAGTACAATCTCATATTTCGAACCATACTTAGTGAGAGAGAATGACTACGTAGTCATTGACATGCGGTGGTGTTGCGCAGATAGAGGGCACACGTTACACGTATGATTTGCGTATTATATTTAGAATTGGTTGAATCTTAATTCTTAGCAGCCGGAACTGAAAAGGATTCAAAATCTGAAAAGAAACGCATGAATCATGTTATATCACTCGGAGGTCAATGATGGATTTCCCTGTTTAGATTTCTTAGGAACCTGCGGGATATAGTGAGTCGAAGAAGAGAGAATATGTGTTTTGTTTCGTTACGCGAGTATAGTTCGGGACAGAAACTTTCTACGATATTCTGTCTTCAAAAGCCTGGCATGGAAACATCCACATTTCGGGAGTTTTATTTCTTGTCCAACATAGGAGGAGAGCTCATTCTATCACCTATAGGAATAGCCGATCCATCATAGAACTCGGGCTCAAGTGTCTATTCTTGGAAGCCATACTAGCAAAGTATCCAATACCGGAGCTGTACCTACACATTCCGTGTATTTTAGTGGGTCAGCTGCGATGTCCAATCGTCATTATCGCGCGGCAGTCGAGAGTATCTCGTCTATTTACTTTCTATTTGATGGTGGGCACGAGTCATTCACTAGTTCCAATTTTAGTTCGCAATACTCATGTAGTGATAAACTCATAAATATTATACCACTCCTGTATCCGTTTATTCACGGAATGCAGAATATTTTACGCTTAAGCGCAAAGATGAGGAGCAGTTTGAGGGTCGGTCACGGGCCAAGCTAAGGGTTTATCATTGACGGGTAAACACAATAGACTGAGAGGATGGTGGGATGCCTACCAGGGTCCTTACCAGCCGCTATACTTGGGTGATACACCTTCTTTACCATCAGCACACGCCCTAACAAACTCTCGGGATGATCGTAAACAGCTTCACAGAACACCAAGGAAAGGAAAATATTGGGTTTTTTAAGCACAAAATTAGGGTATTCATGTATGTACAAATATTAAGCGCGTTTGTCTTTTAAAAATACAATTCGAGTAGTCCAATAGCTCTATTAAGTCCATGTAGTTTCGCATTCCCGAATCACAGACAATCACTCGTTTATTGCAACACGCCCCGATATAGTAGTAGTCTACTTGGAGAAATATACCTGTACTAAAAAAAATACTTAATCCAAAAACACAAAGATGCAGAGTATAGGCTAGAAACAAGCAAAATGGACAGCATACCAGAACCAGAGCCACAACATCCGGCTTTGAGATAGTATATCAGTATATATTGGAAAATTCAAAGAAAGAACATCGTAAGAACACTATTCTATAGTGATATAGAAGGTGTGTTGCAGTTGTAGGTACTGGACCTGACTGATTTATAGGGCGCCGTACTATACCTATACGAGAGGGGGTGAGTAGCGAGCGAGGCTGCCGTAGGGCAATAGGTTCTGCTTAGTGTTCCATAGACAAAGTGCGATAACTGGCTTACAATGTACTACTCAAGAGCGTAGTTGGTTGCATATAATCTTGTTGCGAATGTGGGGTTGAAATTATGTCTGGCGTTCCGAGTGATATCTGGTGATTGACCGGTGCCTGAGGACAGTACGGCGTGGTGAAGGTGGGGCGACTACATGTACGTTGACTAAATGAGACGGTTTCTTCCCCATCATCGATGGCAGTGGACACGGAGTTCTCCGGTGGGGGAATGGCAGCTGGAAGAGGGGGGGTACGAGGTATTGCTACTAGAGTGTTGCAAGTAGTCGGCGATTAATGTTCTCAAATGACAGTTGCAAAGTAGCACAACTCGAGCTACTGGTAGCTCCCACCACTGGCACCAAGCTCGGAAAAGCACACTTCCCACCTTCAATCTCATACATCCACAAACACCTCCACAAACAAACCTCTCATCTCATCGACCAGGAAACAAGATCTCACTCATCCAAGCTACGTTAACTTCCATCAATCAATCGACAAGGATTTCTTCATCGACGTCCATCAGTCGTTTACACTCAATCATCCAATATCTCCAACTGGATCACTTCTAAGTACCTAGGTAAGCCTAACCACCCTCAATATCCCAATAATGCTACCTTGCCACACCCCCTTGTACCTGCCTCTTTCGACTAGCCGTTGAATACTAGATCGCAACACTTGCTGGAATCTATCTAACACCCACCAAATTTTAGAATCATTTCTAAAATGGCCTCCATGTCATCTAAGCGTATTTCCAACGGTGCTGTCATTGATTGCAGCCATCCGAGCAAGCGCTCAGCTTGTCAAAACATCCATCGAGAGACCGATGCCGCTAATGGTATTGCGTTGCCATTCATCATCTTTCGCGAGCTCCATGCCAAGCGAGCTGAGGCCGTCGTCGAGTTTGTTCTTCTTAAACCTTGCATGTTCCATCAGAGGCTAACCGATTTAATTCAGCCCTGCATCCATCGTCGCTTCCGCATCTTCTTCCCCGCCCTCCGAGCCGGCTAAGGTCGTTCCAAGTCCTGAGGCTCTGGAGTTTCTCTCTGCTTTGTTCTTTAGGTCCTACGTTGCACCACGATTCAAGGTTCCATTTGGTGTCTACCACCCGGTTGATGCGCCCTGTTCTACCTATATTGGGCCTGAGGAACAACTATCCCTCCTCGCACACAAGCTTCAAGGCTTTGACATTACCGCAGTTCAGATTAATTGGACTGCTATTCAAGCCGAGTCCCCAACCCCTGGCGTTACGTCATCAAAGAAGAAGCCGGATAGTCTTGATAAACTCTCGGCTCAGCTGACAAAGAATAGTTTAGAGACTCTCAGAAAAGAACTGGCAAAACCCAACGAAGCACTTACAACTCGTGTGACCAAAAGGGTGTTTTCTAAACGCTCTCGCCCTCTGGTTCATTCTTCACCGCTTAGTATTTCTCCTCTGACGCCTATTAATGATAGTACGACATCATCTCACGGGTCAGACGCATCTACTGTTTTTAGTGATTCTGACAATGAAGACTCTCGCTCTGGAACTTACTGCTCTTCCGAGAAACAATTAGACCAAAACGTAAGTTCACCCAAGTGGTTCAAGATGTGATGATTGGGATGTTTGCTGACATTGGTTTTTGATCCTTTAAGTCGTCCATCATAGATGAGTCGGTTGGTGTATCTTCTACCACGTGCAAATCTGTTGGTGATGCTAGATGCGGGAATGATGTTGTAGAAACTCAAGTAGGCTCCTTATCTTCTCACCCGTATAATGAATGAACTGACAGGTGTCTCCTTCAACGATGAAAAGGTGCCTCTCATAGAAAGTCAGTGTGGTAATCTCGCATGTGGTGATACCTCTACTTGGGGGCCCTCCATCAGTGGAGCCCAGCCAGGTCAGGATATTGTACGTCGATAAGCTGATTACTCCTTGAGTTTCCCCCTTACTGACTGAGTACTATCGAAGCTCAATATGAATGATACACCAGCAAGGAATAATAATAGTATCTCTTCAAACCTTGGACTCAACGAGGTTGTCCAATGTAACCCAATCGACCGCGACATGAGAGAAGTATGACCACCATTTAATCTTTTCTTTTCCGCTGCAATATTAAAACTAATACGATTATTTTCAAGGAGCAGATGATCTCACCAGACCTACGCAATAACGACATGAATGAAACTATGAAGAATACTTTGTTACAGCAGGGAGACCTACCTGATACTGAGGTCCCACAGAGCGTGATTTTATTAGAGGCTGAATCACCTATGTTGGCAAATGTTTCACAGGTACCGATTTGAAGCATGTATCATCTCAGAATTTCTTATCACTAACATCAGCTTCCTTACCAGGTTGACACCATTCTTGATGAACAGCATTTGATTCTCTCGCTGCCTGACACAGCACTCGACTCCGTAAGAGCTCTAGCTCTCTCCCAAGCCACTTGAAGACGTTGTGCACTAATGTTCTTGTTCAGGTCCCAGAATCTCGCGTCGCAGGTTTTAGCCCCCCGCAGGCATGCGACGCCCCTCACAATGAATTTTATTCGGCTGGGCCAATCCTGACACCAACAAACTACAATTCCTGTACCGAGATTGCCTTTGCCCAAAGTACACCTATTTTTGATAGCGGCGAGCCGTCTACCCCTATCTGTAAACTGTTTCCTGACTCTATTCCTGCGAGATGCGAGGTTGGTTTTTCCCCATTCATTGCACCATATTAAACGGATAACCGTCTAATGTTGACCTTTTTGATATATTTAGCTTCCTCTTCTGGAAACTGACGCTGTATCGGAGTATGAGGGCTCTGATGAATGTTTCTGTGAAAAGGCCAGGGACAGAAACGATCATCCTTCGTTGTGTTCTCCTGTTATAATGGACAGGCAAGAGCCTGTTGCTGTAGCTGTAAAGGTGATTGCGAATTCACTTGACGGGAATATTATCAAACACACATCACTTAATACTGTATGCCAACCCTTTCAATTAGGAGAGTAATACTGATTCCTTTACTATGTGTAGACCTCGCCTGTAGGAGATATTGACGCGGAATTTGAGGCACGGGGGTGGGCACTTGGTGGTAGCTGGCAAGACGATGATGACCTTGAGGACCCTGTGCCGTCTAGGCTACAGATAGTCAAACAAGTGGTACATCCAGCTTATGAGGAATCTCGGTTTGAGAATATCTGCAAGAATCTGAATATGACCTGTGTCAGTGATGGGTTCTATCGTTGGAATCCTGGTAACTAGGATGGGGGGATAACAAGGATGCGAAGACACTCTCTTCAGAATATTTTTAAGTTATTGATCGGAGCTCTTGTATCAAATATCGCCCTAGGAGCTTTTTATATAAATATAAAACGGTGTTCATTTCCCAGGGTGCTTTCAACCTATTATTTATTGATATCACCGGTCTTATTATAGAGATTATCATAGCAGCAAACACAATTCTTTATACCTCCCTCTCTCTACATCCAACTTTCTGTATTGATTATTTCCTTAATCATGGTGGCCCAATTTAACCTTAAGGGTTTGGTTCATTCCATGAGCTGCCCTGGAACGGCGCTCTAGAAAGATGATTTATTGCTTCTCCACGGACAAAGCAGATCCCGCTTGAGTTCAATCTAAAGGTTCTGGGTCTGAGTTCTGAGACATAGGGATTGATGAGCTGTGGAGATTCTGGTATAGCAAAAGATTTCTTTACTTCAGTTGGCGTATTTTTTGCACTTCCAGGCGTCATATGAGCGCGTGGTCCCTCCGAGTCGTCCATATCTTCGTCGCTAGTATAGGAATAATCGTCAGGCATTTCAAATTCTGCCGGTTCCTCCCGGGTACTTCTGCTCGTTTCAACATCTGTACTAGCCGAGTCTACGTCCTCTTTCTCATTCGTGTCTTGCTCATCATCATCCTCCATATCATCGTCCGCCGATTCATGGTCCGAATAGCCAAGCCCCATCCCTTCGTCTTCTGATGCCTCCTTGTCGTATTCCGTTGAACTATCAAATTCCATCCCTGAATCATGGTCGGGCGAGTTGATAGGACTGGCCTCTGAACCAGGCGCTGGTGATGGCACAAATATCTCTATTTGAGAACTACCTGTCGGGGATGCTCCCTCAGGGCGGACTTGATAGTTACCAAACAGAGAGCTAAATGATGGCGTCCGACTCATTGGGTATGCTTCCCAGATAGAATCCTGCTGTGAGAATACAAAAAGCCCGTCTGCAGTAGAACTACTAGGCTCACAAAAGGAAGACAACGGTACATGTTCGAAATCATCGTCCTTTATCTCATTCAGTTCTTCCATAAGGGCAGCACCCAAATCGTATGGACGGTGTTCGATATCCTCACTGTTGGAAGCGCCTAGTGCGTCCTCAAATAGTTGAGCGAGTTCGTCGTTGCTGTGCCACTCATACTCCGGGGCGATATTTAGTTCATCCCCTACTATTGATGAAGGTTCTTCAACGTTCCCTGCCTTATGTGATTCGGTCGCCTCTGTGTCAACAATGCTAGGCGGATTAACTGCCGAGATAACGGAGTGGGCATATTCATGATCAGCCTCCACAAGGGCCATAGAGAATAGCATTGGATTAAAATCGGGTTCTAAAATCATGCCCTCTGCTGGCTTAGTCAACCCCAGTGTCTCACGCTTTTTCCCTCTTTCTCGCGAAAAACACCCACTAATTGACTCCGGGGAGGCACTATTGGTTTCAAGGGGGATTGTTTGTGCAGGGTTCCCTCTTTCGGTTGTGTCTGCTATTGCTGGTGATTGGCGAGAGAGAAATCCCGGTGAAGGTGGGGTGCCTAAGCTGGTGCTTCCTTCGGCGATGATAGCGTCCCATTCCTCCGCACTTAAAAATAATTCTTCAGGGTCAGATGGTGCGTTATTCATCTCTGTGGGAATGGCTAACTAGATGGTGTACTGTCAGCAAAATAGAGTATATGAGAATTGGTTGACTTACCATAGTTTCTCCACCGCCCAATACGACTTCCATCGTTCCGCAATCTACCCCGTCTCCTCTAGTGAGTGGTACAACCTATATAATATCCTGTAAGTTAAAGTAGTTACTTTGGTTAGGCGTAAATTTACTTACAGTGAGACCCCCTTGCATGTTCTTCGGGATCTTAATTTTTAAGGTTAAAGATACGTTATAGTTAGATTCAACCATAATTATGGCGGTTGTGTTCGGTATTTGATGGGATTAAGAGGACGTACTCAGTTGCTTTGGATATGTCTGTGCAAAGGAAAGGATGCTTCGGCACTGAAACCTTTAGTTATTGGAGCCTTAGTATAGTATATCTTTGTGAGTCTTATGTAGTAAAAAGGGGATGGGGGTGATGCTACTGATATACCACTCGGTGAAGCCGATTACCTCTTTGAATGGTGACTAGATACCAGGTAAGTGAGAATAGCTTAAATGATAACTACAGGAAACTTTAATAAATGGATACGAGTGAACATTCTATTGATTCATGGCTCTACTTTGTGAAGTGGCTGGTGATAGGAGGCTGCAGTTGGCATCGAGAATGAAACCACGGCAGATATCTTGTGGGGAACTAGGCCCTTGAATGCACCCTGTTCTTCCATCTAAAGGAATCGTGAGCCATGCTTCTGAATTTATTCATAGAGTGTGTGTCCTAACTATACACTAGCGGTTACTTTACTTGATACCAAGGTTAAACGAAAACCTATAGGGCGCAGTGAGGCTGCCAGCTCTGTATTCAAGCTCTGCTAAAGCGCATGTCAAGCCTATCTCATTGTGATGAAAACACTTCATACCATGGTGGTAACAACTATAGAGGTATTTTGGGACCCAGCCAACACCTCTTCAGCGGAACAGAGTTTACCAAGGTTACAGTTGCATCCGAGGGGAGCGAATAGAAATTGTAAATATAGAAATCTGCGAGAACCTCGCCTTGCCCCTATACACTGTTCATTCTCTATGATAGTCGTGATAGTAATTTCAATGCGCCCTGGCGCTGGCTGTGGTATCCGCTGGATATTCAAGGATAGCAGAAAGTAGCGGTGGTTTGGCTTAGTGATAGATAATAGCTGATTCTATTTAAAGATTTTAGTGCGCAGGTTATGGTAAATGCATACTTATAGATTTAATTGTGGCTAGACGGAAATTCCATATGGAATTGACCTGAGGTACCTGTATGCACCCGGAGACACTAGATTGGCACGAGTAATATCCCATGACTGCGTAGCGCGAGGCGAGTGATATTCGATGACGGGTATCACCAATAAAGCCGTGCTAAGGACTGCTAATGGTGGTGATAGTGCCACCTCTCTTCTCTACCGCAGACATTTTCTCCGAGAAAATGTGGTGAAGCTTTCGTGTAATGCGCGTTTCAAGTTCGAATCCTCCTCTTACTCAATGAAACTGCGTCGCACTTCCTACCCGTAAGCCACGCACCACCGCCGTGTGCGTACCACAACCAGTATTGCAGAGCATGGTAGATCACAGGTTCAATTCTCATATTTGTTTTGCGATTTTCTTATCCACATTATAACACACCGCTCTCAATGAGAATCTTCCTTGCGTTGAACAGCAGGCGCCCCCCAAACCCTAGATCACGACACAATATATACAGTCACTCCGCAAAAGTGTTCTTGATTCAGATTTCGGAGTGAGACATTTCACTATGTAATCGTGGCGAACTATCAAAAAACCCCTCAGCGGTTTCAAAGTGGCCAATGGTACCGGGAATCAATGAAGAATGTGATCAATGGCCTACCTTCTTTATCTATACATGTAGTCATGAACTATATTCTATATTTTCGTTGTTTTGGGTTTTAACATTAAAGGTAACATCAACATTACTGGTGCGCCACACTGCGCACTGACATTAAAACCAAATCACGAACACTTTTGCAGAGTAGCTATACATTTGAATATTCTTTCTTCTACCACAGTAATAGAGCCCAGGCCTGATGAGTAAAGTCTCCCTTCGAGATGGAACTTATATCAGTTATACGCTTTCCGAACTAAGAACTGTGGTGACTTTGAATTTGAGATTATTCCTGCGATCTTAATATGTTGTCAGGGGTAAGCCTTTTTCTAATGTATCCTATTGATATAAGCATTTAGTTATCTAGCGCCAGCATATGGCCAATGTGCCTTGAGGTGTCATAGAATATCATCTAACGCAGGGGATATATGTGGAGATACCTCTCATAATTGTACTCTAGCCACTTGTCCAGACCTCTCCTGAATGTTGATTTAAGAGAATAGTCCTTAATCTAGGACAACATAGTGGCAGTAGTTGCTGGGGTCACCGCAAAGAGTATGCGTAGTGTTTTAAAAGTGTCGCCGTTATTGTACTCGATGACATGACCTGAATTCGACCTTCTTATAAGCGATCCGCTATTCAAAAGGTTAACATGAGAATGCAGAACCCACAACTATATCTAACTTGACTTGCGCTCCAGGATAGCTAGTGCTCTTACGGAATGAATGCTCGTCTTAGATCTGTTTCCGACTTACGACGTGTCTGCCGACATTCTGAACGACACTCTCTCCCTAAACGACATAATTTTCTCTCTCAATGCAGCATAGATGATGAGGGACTCTCCGAACTCTGAATCATTGGTAGCATATTATAGACTCCGTGGAGTGTACACTGGAACTCTGCTGCCCTTGCTCTGTACAAGAGGGTTTGTCGAGGGTGTACGAGTCATGTCATTTATGCTCTCGGGTACTTGCAGTGACGATGTGAAATCAAAGAGGGTTCTGTTTTGGCCATCATTGAAGAGTATATAACTAGGAATTTATTATGAGTTGTGTGAGTATCCACACCTAACAGTCTCTAGTAGGGATTCCACGGATCGCTATCCCGGAATGAATAGAGTGCACTGGGTCAGGTGAGTGACTACCATTCCAGGAATCATTATCTAACGACACTATATTGTAGCGCCTCACGGCGTAGTGTGTCTAGGGAGACTGGGTCTCAGCATGTTATTGAACGCCCTGGTACCCCACGTGATCGTCCCCTAAACGCATCCAAATCGGAAATAAAATCGTGTTTGCACGTCACTACCATAGCTAATGTAATAAATATATTTCGTACTATAGGTTGTGGTTCTTTTCACATAAATGCACCATGTCTCACTTAAGTAGAGATAAGTTGCAGGAGCCTTTTTGCCTGTGAATGTCTCAGTAGGTACCTGTCGACAGAAGGGATGATGTCTTATCTTACAAGACATAATCCAAGAAGAATTGAAAAGTTCAAGGCATACTTTGAAGTCGAATTGTGTATTTTGGGGTTCGTGTATACATACGGTGGCCTGGCGGTGGGTACAGAGCTGTATATACAGTAGCCTTTGGGGATCTATAACTTCCGTCAACTCACCGCTCTCGAACTATCTCTTAGCTATACGAAATGGTTGTTTCAAGTATCATCCGAGGAGTAAGGGTGACATAGGAAACGAGAACTTGTCAAGGTCTCCTCTTTTGACTACAGTCATGATGCATGATTTGACCTATGATGTAACTTCAAGCACGACACGAGAGAACTTGATGTTTTGTGAGTATTCTTACCGGATAGTAGAAACCTCTCGACCAAGTACAACAGAATGTTTGCGCTTTCTTTAACACTTACGGGTCGTCCTTACTCACACTCGTCGCCTACGCCGTGTTTTGTATATGTTGAACGCTTATGCGCAGAGGGTAAGTTTGTATATGTTGAAAATTTATGCGCAGAGGGTAAGCTGGGTGATACTATTTCGGGGTGCTTCTGCATGCGCAGTCGAACATTTCCGGATGTAGCTACCGCATGTATAAGTCAGTGAACATTCGAGAGGGTAACGACCGCTTATGACCGGTGTTTCAGGATAACAGACATCGTCTCTTCCCGTCTAATTCCTTCTAATGAAGCAGTTATGTCAAAAATCTCCATTTGTTTCAACTACTTCAGTTCAGTCAAAATCTACGACTTCGTCCGAAACAGTAACGATGTCCACGTTACAGCAAGCGCCATCGAAAATACCGAAGCAAGCATCAAACCAAGCCACATGCTCAAAGCTTGCATTGACAATGAGGGTACGACGGATATATAAACCACGAAAAAATGGCTGCAAAATAATCTTTGGAAAACTCCAAACTCCAGGAAGACCGCACCCACCTGTGAAACACCTCTAACCGTGAGCTGTCCAGCCAGGTAGAGATACCTACCTCGTTCTGTATGCGCATGCTAAAACTACAGGGCCGAATTAGTTTTGGGTTACCAAAATAATTAGATTACAATAACTGGATGGAGGGGTTCATAGGTGCGAAACCGGACATTACAGAGCATCGTCGCAGAAGACATATATATCCGTATAGGCTGACACCAACTTCTGAAGGGTAGCTCGGATCTCAGGACCCGCCGTGTATGGTTAACAGATATATACGTATGTCGCTGTTAGATTTATGACTGGCCAAATACATCCCGATGCATATCTGACAATCTCTAAAGAATAGAATACGACAACAGAACAACGGAATCTATCACATTACACAAAACATATATGTGCTGGCTGAAGAACGGTCCACACAGTTTCTTCAAATTTCTTAAAAGAACATTTTCTTTGGTAATCAGACCAAAAGAATCACTCCAGACCGCTGTCTACATGTAGTTTTACTTTGCGGAACAAAAGAATCTTTGTAAGACGTCGCCGCGGATCTCTACATATACTCCCGCCAGAACATCTCATAGGCCTCTAACGCTTCTTCATCAGTTACCTGTGCCAACCAGTCTAAGACCTCATCATGCGCCTTCTCATCTCCCCCAGTTTCAACAGTGTCAACGCCCTGCGGGTGAACAGCGAAATTGGCCTGCGGGTGAGCAGCGACATCGCCCTGTGGGTGAACAGCGAAACCACCATGCGTGTGAACCGCGAAACCGCCCTGCGGGTGAGCAGCGAAACCGGCGTGCGGGTGAACAGTAAACCCGCCCTGCAGGTGAGTAGCGACATCGCCCTGTGGGCTAGGAGCGAAACCGGCCACCGGGTGAACTGCTAAACGGGCCTGCGGGCGAGCAGCGAAACCGGTGTAACGGTGAACAGCGACATCGCCCTGTGGGTGAGCAGCGACATCACCCTGTGGGCGAAGAGCGAAACTGGCCCTCGGGTGAACTGCCAAACTGCCCTGGGAGTGAATAGCGGAGCCGGCCCCCGGGTCAACTGCGAAACCGCCCTGGGGGTGAACAGCGAAATCGTCCTGCGGGCGAATAACGAAACCGCCTTGTGGGTGAACAGAGACATTGCCCTGAGGGTGAACAGTGAAATCGCCCTGCGGGCGAACAGCGAAGCCGCGCTGTGGGTGAACAGAGACATCATCCTGAGGGTGAACAGCGAAACCGCCCTGCGGGCAAACAGTGACACCACCCTCCGGATGAACAAGGTCACCGTCACCCGGGTGAACATCGAAATCGTCCTGCAGGTGAAAAGTGTCACCATCACCCGGGTGGGCTGCATCACCACCCTCGGACGTAACTTCAATATCCCCATCGGTATACAACGCTTCCAGGCCGAAATCACTCTTGTCATCATTCTCGTCGTATCTGGATTTCTGCGTCTATCATTAGATTGAAACGATAATCTCCTGGTGTTCATACCTCAAGTTCTTGGTCTCGTGCGGTAAGTTCCTGTAGCACGAGTCGTTCCTTGAGCGAACGTACGGCCTCCCGGAAGTCGCTACGATGAAGTGTACGCTTTCCGATGCTTGGGGCAAGCGTGAGTGTTTTCAAATGATGACGCCTCTCGTGTAGGTTGTCACGTAGGTGATGGAAGCGTACGTGGTTGAATAAACTCGTAGACTTCTTAAAGGTCAATCCACAATCATCGCCAGCAAAATTAAGGACCATTCGACACTTCTTCTCTATTGGGAAAATGACGAAGGTACCGTCGGTAGGCCATGGCGGACAATCCGGCCTCACGCAAAGTTCATCAATGAGACGCCTGGCCTCCACGTATTTCTCTCTTAGCTGCACTGCATTACAGCTATCCATGGATAGCACCAACTCCTTGAGGCGATCCAGCTCGCTCTCGAAGCTAGACACGGTTTGAGACATAACAAAAACTGACCATTTTGCACCACCATTAGACTATCATTTCAAAAGCGAAGGTCATAATAAGATCACTCACTGCTGCAATTCAGAAACCTGCCTATGTCTATGGGGATGGTAATTGGATGATAGTCCTGCTTTGAGACTATTCGATGGAGAGGAGAAATATACTCTCCCAAGAAGACTTTTGTGGAGGGTGGATTTTGTCGGTAGTGGACTTTCGGTTCGGAATCACGCGTCTGGACTGATCCAGTTTGATTTCTCACGCTAGCTTGGCTTCATATTAGATACATGTACCAAAACAACGCGTTCATATACACTACAGGTTAAAGGGGGTCTCTAGTCCGGATTCAGTGTTCCAACAACTTTTAGATGTGGGGGCTTCTACCAATGCCCTTAGCACGTATAGAAGCTTAGAACCACACCCACTCTATCCTCAAATAGAGAACCGATCCGTCCTACTTATTCAAGATCCAAAGGAATGGGTATTATTTTTTAAACTTCAGGCTTCAGTATAGTTCTTCTCTTGGGGCCAGTTTATAGGCTTCAGTGTGATGGTGTATAGATAATTCTTTGAAGGTCGAAAGAACTTGGGTTTAACCTACTACTTTCTATAGAGACAAGGCAAGATCAGCATAGCAAATCACATCGTTCTATAGCCTATGACTATGCCAAATTGATCGTTGACATGACTACTGAGCCCACATAGTCAATTCGTACGGAACCTATCTGCACTGGTAGCTTGATCCCGGCGAGATGCGAATTTATGCGCAAGACATCCCAGGGGGCTCTACCAGGCACCTTTTGCACGGCCTCCCGTCTAGGCGGAGCAGTGCAAACCAATGGTTGAAGGCTCCAGGGACAAATGCTACTTCAACTATACGGTTCCCTCTATAAATATATTTAGATGGGAGATTTTGATAAGTTTTATACACAGCCATCAAAGATCTGCTAGCAGATTCTACTTTCCGAGTTTTGAAGGGGTAGGCTACTCTCGCGGTGATCCAACATCTGACGCAGCTGAATCTGTTCTGTATATTGAACTTTACATCAAGATTTCTTCTCTCCCGCCATATATGTACTCTAATGTTAAGGAAAATAAAGATAGTGAAACTGTATAGTTTATTCCAGCTGTGGACGATAGAATTCAAAATTCTTCTCTAGTATATATGTGATCTGCTTTAACGGTGAGTTGAAGTGCAGTCGTATTCGCCAAGCGATTACTTAAGTAATACATGCAATCTCACTCGATGCCGATCTTCATCTTATCATATGCATGACTTGTAATGTTGGCTTGGCAACGGCAAACACCGTGAACATTCTTCCAGCAATAGTGATTTCTAAGATAAATGGCTTGCATGTGCAGGAATTGTATAATCAGTAATTTCTCCAGAGAACAGTGCAACTATTTCTAGAAAGTGTAAAAGAGAAAGCGAAGGCAGGGAGATATCTCGTTAGGTACATGTATCTTTTCGGGAGTTACAAGGCGGCTTACTCGCACATCAATTATGTATTTGCGCAGCCATCAAAAATACACGCAGAATCCTGAGAGCTTTCCCATCTCCCTTGGAAATCATGCATCTTTTATCTAGGCACCTGTAAGACTCCACAGGTCGCTTTTAAGCTATATCTACAAAGAACAAATCTTGAACGTGAAATGTGTCTAAAAAGGTCTTTTTACTGCACCTTTACAAATGTCTCAATTAGGCTAAGAATTTGGATATTTTGGTATAATGGTGGGACATTTTATCAATTGTTGAAAACCTCGATTTTTGGTGTGTTTTGCTGGTCGGGCAAATACCTACTTGACAAGCGAGTACCCGTGTGACGATAAACATACACTCCACGAACCGCATCGATAAACCCGCCACCACTACGCTTCACCACTCGGGCATTCTGGCTGCGGTAACAAATGAAGGACAAGCTCCCCGTCAACCAACATCCCTGGAGGGATATAGAAACCAAGGTACTGCTCGACTCAATGCTCCGCGAAGTCGGCGGGGGTCGACGTGGGAAGCACCTGGAACCCTCTGCTTTTATCATAGTTCGAGGCGACCTCATGACTGCGTGCAGTTCATCCATTCCGTTCCATGAAATAACAGAGAAGTATATGAGCGTAGGTTTAACATTTCCCCACGGTTCCCCCGCGCTTAATTTACTAACCATAGTTGTCGTATAGATGGGGACAGAGTACTTCGACTATTTGCAGAATGAAAAAATAAGGAACATCAACTGCGAATTCAGCACCAGGGACGACGTACACCATCGAACCTTCTCATCTTATCCTCAGGAGGTACTTTCTCGAGGTATTATTAAGCATTTCGCACGTACTAATAGCTAGTGGTAGGGATCCATGGAGGTCGACTTCTCATCCCGACCACTACTTCCTTTCTTCAAAGAGCTCAACCTACTTTTTGGAAAACCTAGCGACTGGGATATAATAAACAACACCACCGAGATTGTGGACACCCCATCAGAGCCAGCTCACGAACGACCACAGGAGAAGAAGACATTCAAATCGGAGAGTAATCCGAACCCGTGGAGTACTCTCCCCTGTGCCGAGGAAAAGCAAAAGGGTGGGTGGCAAAATGCCAAAAGGGCTGCCCAGGCTGAGGACTTGCATAAACGTAATCCCCAAGAGACCACCAAAATCGAGCGCGTTGTTGCAATCCTCATGGAAGAATATTCCGATGTCCTCGATATGGAAGAAATGAACGACTGCCTCATCATTCTCGAGGACGAAAAGAAGGCGGATATTTTTCTCAGCATTACGAAGCGGGAGCTCCGCAACTTTTGGCTTCATAAGCAGGTTTTGATGGCTCGGAAATCTTAATGGAGGCAGCCAACCAGTCATTCCCCGGCTCGCAGGATGCCGACGACCCCGAGTATCAGTATAGGTCATCAGAAACGTATAGAGTAGAATCAGGGTATTTTTCATAATTATAGCGAGGATTGTTCTGTAATATTCTGCTTATTGTTGATATAATACAGCCCGTTCCTTCTCCCTAACAGAAAACCCGATTACAGTAGTCTCTAACCCAGATTAAGAGTTATCATATCTACGAGTACCGGCTTTACTATCGAGTTATTTCGCGGAACCCCTATTCGGTTCGCGGAAGTGTACTGGTATTAAGTACAGATGCTCGGTTGGTTGATGCTTAAACTGTAAATAATGGAGCAGTGCTGTAAACTATCACAATAAAAAGGGACTATCCATTAAGCTGTCAGGGCAGATCCCAATTGTGTTACTGAGAGCCGATACAAAAGCCGTGGGGTGAAGGCTTTGGTTTACACTACCAGAATTAATACCTGCGGGATTATACTGAGTAACAATGAAAGACAAGGGCACGTTGGGAGCATTGTTCGATTTTACGGTTTATCATCCAAACTATAAACAAACTTACTCAAGGGAAAATGTCTGAAGTGGCACGTTCCTGGTAGTAGTGCTCTATGGCACTTACAATCACACATTATGCAAGACGCCACAGTTCGCTATAATGCATTGATGGGTTAGGGTTCCGATTCAACTTGGTAGTGTGCTAAGCCTAGGGTCCTCGTAATGAACCGCTAAATCAATCAAGAACCCTATCTTGATTTTTATTGTCAGTGGTGGGACTGGGAATGGACCACTCCTACATATAGGCTTTGTTCGATTGTCTTCTTGCTCTATGCGAGAGCTCGAGTAGATACATGTAGTAAGCCGTGACATCCAGCAGCATGTGTTACATGGCACGTATACTAACTAAGTACTGTGCATGTGCCATTTTTAGACCTTTTCCATTTATTCAATCATCATACCAAGGAAAAAAGTACTGCGTTAAATATGTGTACCGCAGGTGGTTTGTAGTATCCTCACGCATGAAGTGGGAATACTTACGTATCTACACTGGAATAATATTATTCTTCACCTATAGCTAGTCCGCCAAGATATCTTCGGCCATGCTCAGTGTTTCAAAAATGCTTCTACCAACACGAGCAGGATTCCGCAAATTACAGTAAGGAATCGCAGCGCGCAAGCACGAGAAGAAGATTATACCTTCAACTCAATTTCTTCTTTCAAAAGGATACAAAGAAGTTTAGGATATAGGAATAAGCTCCTCGAGCCTTCTTCCATCCTAAAAAGTCTTACGATTTACTAGTGCCCAGATTACTCGTTTCTCCGTCATAACCTCTCCATATAGTAGTGAAAGACAACTCCAAGTTTCTCTTACAGGGCAGAAGTAAAGCCGGCATTGAGCAACAAATGCTAAATGTGCCTTCTTTCTGTTCTTTTATCAAACAACTGCGGTGATTAGCTCTCTTTTCTGTCCTAGGAGACGTGAACTCGCGCGTTTATTAAATTGTCGGATTTCGTTGCAACCAAATCCCCACACAAAATTCCGACCTTTTAATGAACGCGTGAGTATTGGGTTGGAACTAACTGAACAATGAACGCCGCTATGGATGATATAGGGTCAACCAGCCGGGGAATGAAGTTGTTGAGACAAGAGGGCGGATAAACCCCGTGAGGCTACCAACACATCAATATAAAATCCAAAATAAGGTAGAAATCCAGCGTACTCTCGGGGTCAGTCCAACCGCCAGCAACTCCGACTGATACTTAGTATAGGTCGCCTCTCGATATAAGGATACTATCGGGACCAAAATCCGCATTGAATATACTTTTATAAGGCAAAAATGTCTTTCGGAACCGCCGATTGCTATCCTTGTCTGGACGAGAGTATTGCTATATTTAGTGCCACTATAACGAGAGTCGACTATACACCGTTAACATAGAAGGTCCCGTGTAAAAACATACTATTCACCAATTTCAATTTATAGTTAATGGAAGGTATGGAAAGGTGTGTGACCTACATATGCCTCCTAGTATCAAGCAAACATAGCAAAGTAAAGTGAGAATCGAATTGTTCAAATGAAGCTGAAAGCGCCAAAGACACAGGCATGTCCTTTGAGAAGCTTCTTCAGACATCTCTGACTGGATATGGTCCGTCCACACCCAGGGCAGAGATCCTTTGAGAAGCTTCTTCAGATATATCTGACTGGATATGGCCCGTCCACACCCAGGACAGAGATCTTTTGAGAAGCTTCTTCAGATATCTCTGACTGGATATGGCCCGTCCACACCCAGGGCAGAGATCCTTTAAGAAGCTTCTTCAGACATCTCTGACTGGATATGGTCCGTCCACACCCAGGGCAGAGATCCTTTGAGAAGCTTCTTTGGAAACCTCTGGCCTCACCATACACTCTTTCTATTAGGGTGGAGTGAATTCCCTTGCAGGTATCATGATCAGTGCCGATGGTCCACTGAACATCGACCTCAGTCTAATTCACAATCGTTATTACATATTAGTATTATATATATAGCTCTTATGCGTGGGAACTTAACTACCAATACACTAAATACCCACTGGTTATGCTTTCCCTACTGGTACTAAGCATCTTTGCCTAAGAGGAGGACTCCCTCCCAAACGCCCAGACCGAATGCACGGAACCTTGAGCCGTTAGCGCCTCCGAATTGTACACTGATGTCGTTCCTGGGTTTGCCATCCCGCTGGGTGTTCTAGTACTGTCTAGCCAGACACCGAGTGAGTGTGGCCATGGTCAGTAAGTAATTTATTGGCCATATAAGGAACCAATTATCATCTATGCACCCGGACTGCCAAGGCAGTAGTGCACCACACCTTTCAGTTCCTATCCAATCCGGATGAATACTATCTGCAAGTCAGGCAAAGATGGCCTGCTGAAAAAGTACATTGCCGAAGGCCAGGATCTAGGGCTTCGAGGCCTATGAAGGAACCGGAGGTAGTCAGCTGCAGTACAACTAAAATTTCTCAACTCGTGGAAATGTTGGGATGCGAGAAATGATTATGGGAGCATAACCGTACCGTGGTTGAAGTAACTATGTGCAGTTCCTCTAATCATCACTCCCACAAACCGACTCCGTCCTTCTCCTGTAGATCATTGACCATTGCCACTGTCTTGAAGACCAGCGATATACCTTTGCGAAGGAGCCCCAAGAGGAATAGTCCTATTCTCAGGTTTTGAGAGACTTGGTAAATATATATCTAACTGGGTTAGAAGTCAAGATTAATATTAGAATAAGCCTAGCTGGACTAAGTAATATCAGACAGAGGTAAGGCTAGACAAACCGTATCTTTAATTGAGCTCTTCTGGCGATCAACCATTCCCTTATAGACCAGGGATACCGCCCCAGTATATATACCCTAACCGAATCATGACGTAGGTGTCTCTGTAAATTCTCATCCTCCCAGACTAACTGTCGAAATTTGGATGAAAGGGGGGGGCTGGAATGACTTTTCCTTCCTCAAACAGGAGTCCCTCGTTAGTTTTATTCAATCAAAGAATGACAGAAGACATACATAGGGTATAGTGGCTTTCTGGTCAGGTCTTAAAACTCAGCCCAGCAGCAGTAAATATGGAACTATTTCCCCACTCGTCTCTCATCCCGAGAGGGAGTAAGGAGAATAAGAAGGAAGCAGCCTCTTAGCTATAATGGTTCAGGGGATTCTCCGCCTTGTTAGAATTGCATTACCCCTGGAGGGGAGAGAGCGGGGGGTGGTTGTCATGTTATCCAAAAGCTTGTAAAATACAGAATATACCATATTTTGTTGAGTTTGAAGCCAGCCAAGAGAAATGGCTATTTGTCAAAACACAGATATTCCGTTTCAGGAAAATACGGAGAATGAAACGTGTTGATGATCTTTTCGTCAATATAACTACTACCAACAAAAGATAGATGAGAGGTATGTATCGAAGATGATGACAAGGAGAAAAAGAATGACAAAGAGAAATGAGATTTATATACTATTCATACGCGACTAGGCTTTCCATCTGTTCACACGGTATGAAAGAGAATTGTGTCCTTACTGCTTGCTATGTACAAACTGAGTACCGAAAGGTGTGGGTAAGTGCATATATATTAAGGTTTACAGCTTACGGATATAGGGGACATGTATGCATGAGGTTCCAAGGTAGCTAACATGGCCTATACGAGTGCTGACAGGAATATCTATTTTAGCAGGGGGTACAATCATGATAAGCATATGATGAAATGGATGACTCGGTTTGTATGGCATTTTCAGGGCGAGCTGAGAGTTCCAACAGCCGTCAATCTCTCTATACAAAACCCTTCACATTCCATTCATCCCAGGATCAAGGAACTACTCCCTCCATAGGTCTTTCGTGTGACGACATGCTAGCTTCGTTATTCGGAGGCTTGTGAGGAAAGAGACGCGCTACGAGGGTCTATGAACCCAAAGGTGATACGATTCCCATCTTGCCCCCCGTCCTAGACACTTCCGGTGCACATCCTCCAGCTATACATGTATCTATGGTTTCTCCTGATATAGCGCTAGATTTATAGTAATAAAGTTTACTGTTAAGTGGATGACAAGTTCTGATAGATACATCATACCCTACTTTATGCTTATATCCTCTACTTTAGATATCCGATGCAATAGACGTATATAAGTACATACATGTATACGTGTATTTACCAAACTCGAATCCTGCTCATGCTGCAAGGAAGCCTTGAACGTATGTGCAGTACCATTTAATTTACTGTGCCCAAGACACGGAGTGTTTTCTAATCATTATCAAAAATGAAAACGACAGCTTTCATATCCCGGAATGACTGGGTGGTGGATGGTCACTTAATGAATTAAACAATAGAAAAAAGGGTGGTGGAGGTTCATCTACTATCACTCGGTCAGAACTGGTCCCAGAACTTACATGAAGATTGAGTAGGCGCGGTAAACGAAGGCCGATACCGGCACAAATGACAAACAATAACACGAGCAAAGATGATAGAACATACAAAATCCGGTTTACTCAGGGTGCTTTCGACCAGGGTCTCTTGTTTTACTCGCTGCGTCCAGGCCGATAAAAGGCACACTGATCGGCATCCTTGGTAGGCTTAATGGAAAAGCTATTTACGATGTACTACGAGTAAGCTTAGGGGGACACAATAGTGTCCACTACTGTTCGACCACCAAGGCTACTTTCCATGGGGGAAAACTATTTTTGGAAGGGCAAAAGGATTTAGTGTGTAAATTATCATGTCATCGTCGCATACTCGGGGGTCTTCGACGATCACCCCGGTCATTCTTTTGCTAGATTTGCCAATCACCTATGGACCATTAGGTTTGTACTTCAGGCTGCCTCGTGCGGTCTTGCCACGTGCGGTTAGCGACGCACAAAGCAACGGTTTACAATTCAATTAAAGGAATACTATGGACAGACATATATCTTCGTCGCTGGATGACAATTCAAAACAGATGATCTTAGCCATCATTATTACTTAATCAAGACGCTTCGAGAGGGTGTGAATGTTCATACTATCCTCAGCTGTTCTAACTATTCATTTGCACAGGTCATGTGTATAACTAGATATGCCTCTCCTATAGGCTCACCCGGCGGTATCGGACATGCTCCGAGGGGCTTCACCATTGTTAGTCATATTTTAAGACTAATATTTAAACAATGTATGTCATTATTCTATGGGCTTGTTATTGTTTTGTAGGGCCTCGAACCCCTCTATCGGAGTTGGCGCAAGGTATACAGTTACGAATCGCCTCACACGCTTCATATGTTTTCATGATAATCATGAAACACCCCCTGCAATTAAAATCTCCATCCTCCAAAGGTTCATAGACCAAGGTCAAATGCAAGTAATTTCTATGTGTGTGTAAAGAGTTAAGTAGATCTAGATTGCTTTACGAATTGCCTCTACACCGACCCTACGAACAAAACATCAACATCGATCGCGACACTTGCTACGTAGCTCTCAGAAATCTCAGGACTTAATCAAGATATTAATTATAGGCGGTTTCTCAATCTATTGATTTCATTGCGCATTTACAACCAACATCATTTCTTCCGCCATATAGTACAGCAGCGTTATACTGGACCCCTTCACATTTCTCCACTGCACTCATTGGAGTTTGATATATCGGGGTTCCTGACATCTACTTTTTTTGTATCTTATACTTCAATGTTCTCAGATATCAATATGAGTTCAACCACCGCTAAAGACCCTGGTCAACCCTTAAGTAAGCGCACCAAAGCTCGTCGCGCTCGAGCAGCTCAGAATAGATACGACAAGCCAATCCGTCCCTTGCGCGAGATCGCCCCAAAGTCGTCTACACTCGTAGACGGTAAAGACCCAAGGGAAGGTGCGCTAGCCGAGGAGATTCGCATGGTACAGGCCGCTGAACTGGCAGAGGAGGTGCTCAAATTGAGTTCAGTGACTGGATCTAAAGTAGAGCTTAATGGTAGAGTCACTGATCCTGACCTCGATGGAGAGTATTCGACCGACGAAGAATGTATCCTCCAGATTGAAGCTGGGCATAATCTCTCATCCACTCAAGCAGTTGATGAACTCTTCTCAGAGGACCTAAAGACTGGGACCTATATGTATCAAAACAACGTCATGCGTCCAAAAGCTCCATTCTTTCCGGATGTCATGCTTACCAGCCCTGCCGAACACTTGCAAACTCTGGAACCTTCACCTATACATAATGGCGGTGAAACGGCAGAAACCAGTTCAAGGCCGACTCTACGCGTCCCGGGACCCTCTTCCCGCCCCTTCCAAGCAGTGGGTGAATTACGGAGATCACCTCGCCGCCACATGCGGCGTGGAACTACAGGGATATTGAAGCGCCGCACTTCGGCCTTGCAAGTTACTCTATCACCTTCAATAGCCAGATCCGGCAGCCCTGGGGAGGAGAGTGTACCGGAAGCGGGCTACAATGCTGACGAGAAAAAGGCTTTAGCGGTGCTTCCCGGAGTTGGCAGCGGAAGAGCGTCAGAGGTACCTCTCAGAATCGGCGAAGGAAAGGCTCCAGGGATCATTCACATAGTTGGCAAGGGGAATGGTATAAAGGTAAACTCAATAATTGACAAGGGGAGGGCACCAGAAGTAGTTGACAGGATTGAGAAACGTAAGACTCCGAATGTGATTCTTAGGGCTACAAGGAGAAAGACCAGCGGGACAGTGCGAAAACTCGGCAGTGAAAGAACCCCCGGAGCTATTACGGAATTTCATGAGGGAACTGGTACTCAACCGTTTCGCACGCTTAACAAAGGAAAGGCTCCGGAGGTACTTATGCATTATGAAGATGGAACTATTGATCCCGTTCTTCTCTCCAAGAATCCCAATGTTGATCTTTGGCTTTCTGAACGAGTAGGTAGCATGAAGACCGACGGAATGAGATTACACAGTAATTTCAAACTACCACCAGGAATCAATTCGGAAACACCCACCATTGGCAGTGAGCAGCCGTTACCGCAAAGTGAAAATGATATAATCGAAGCCCAGATGCGTGCAAACGAAGGGGTTGAGTGGGCTTATGATCCACAGGCATATAGCTACTTTGACCTTGCTTTCTTTCCGGAACACTCTTCAGACCAGGTCCAAGGAGACTTAGAAATGTTGCAATTTTTCAAAAGCTCAATGAACGTTGGCGAGCCTGTTGCTGTTACTTCTCATCAAAATGCGGCCAACCTGTTCCCTTATGCTCTTCCACTCGAGGGATTAACCATAAGTACTGTAACAGGCCTCCCTGTCTATGATTGGGGTTTTCAGGAGCATAATTCGGAGGAGACCAAACTCCCGGATGCCAATGATTTCGGATATTTCCTCGAAAAAACAAACGCTGAAGGGGTGACCGTTCGCACTTTCTATCCATATACAGAAGATGATGATGGCCCGCTCAATTAGCTTCACTCATATCAATAATCTGTTCTGCCTAATCCACTTTTAGCTATATAGTTGGCCTATTTATCCATCATTTGTTCATTTATCCGAAACTATTTTTATCAATTTCTTTCTAATGCCATCTTCTTTCCATTCCTATTACTGCTTCTGTCTTCTTTTTACGATTTCCTTCATCATTCTATTACTAAAGGTAGTGCCGACATGCATACGGCGTTCACGAACGAAAGGTGGAGTAGTTTTCGGGCTCAGTACATGTATCTTTTCCAACGACTTTCTGTTCTATTCCCTACAATCTTCGATAGTTTTTTAATGGCGCAGTGCCTATTCTGCCTTTTGAGGTGCCAATTGTTTGCTGCCTTGTGCTCCATAACCTTTTGTCTTAATAAATCCTTCAACCGCATATGTCGCGCCAGAATCGCGTCCCAAAATCTTCATACGTCCGGTTTATCCTAACACTAAAGTTTCTTAGACACAGTTAATCACTTCTTCGCAGCTGCCAACCCGTATTAGGTTACCGCCGAGTGTCGTCGCCCTACTATAATAATTACTTCACATGTATGCAGAGACTCAATCTTCATTCAAAGCTATGTGCTCTTATAGAATTTGCTACTAACAATGCCTCAGCGCTGTAATACACAATGAAGGTCAGTCGGGGCTCACCGCTCATGCGCCTTTTCATCAATGGCAACCCTCTCCGGAACTTGTTACAGAAATTAGATAACCTGCCCCTGCTCCAAATAATGATACTTCCATAACCAAATCTATAGCATCAAGCTATCCCCGAAGATTTCGTTATCTTCGTTCCGAGGTCCCACCCTTAATTATTCGGATTGAGTACGGGTTTCGATATCCTGGATATGATGTGTTAGTGCGCAGAACACAGATATTGTTAAGGGATTTAAGGAAAACCTCGCTTTCTACTGGAGGGCCTCTAGCAGCAACTGCTGGGCATGAAATAAAGTTACTCAGGACAAAGCTGGGTATGTACAGACGGTTGAACTCGGAATTAATAGAACCCATTATCTCTTGCTACCGATTCTGTCCGTGATGGGTATCAACATTACATGTTCAAGACGTCATAACTGGCGAAGGAGGATGTTATGAGATAATACCTAGTAATTCCTTTGTGAATTTATGGCTTTCATCCCCGAAATAGAAAGATATTGAAAGTGGTAATGTTAGTAATCGTGGTTTCTTCCATCCCATTTCCATTGGCAGTACTTGCCCGTGCACATTTAACCTTTGCCGCTTGGACCACCAGCTTGTGAAGCTTATGAAGCTTATAAAGCCATTCAGTCATGGTTAAAGCCCTATCCCTTAATAAGCGTGACTTCCATTCAAACCTAAGTGAGTACCACACTCCCACAATTTAAATATTGTCAAAGATACGCCTTCCTACTCCTCCATCTCCACTTCTCTGTGCAATCATCAACCATCTCTCACTGATCCATAATCTATAACGATGACTTCAAATGTATGTTATATCTCCATCTCTGAAGCCCTATCTAATAACGATCCTTTATCAGAGGAGTATGAACATTGCGGTGGACCGTAATCTGGTGTTCACCCCTTGGTTGCTGCGGATCGTCATCATCTGGGCATTCAAGAGCAGTATCCTCGCAATCGTAAAAGAGAAGTTTGCCCAGGGACTTTTCACAAAAAGATCCGGGAGGCGTGTTCAACGCTATATGTGAGCTCTAACTCCTACCTCCGTTATAAAGAATATCAATGCTAATTCAATGACCGTTAAAGTGAGTACAGAATCAGGATCAGTGTCAAAGCAAGCCGTGACATCATCACTGAGCCAGTGCTCAAGGGAAGATATTTGAGGATCAAGTTCTCAATGTATACTGACCCGGATGGGACAATGTGTTCCAAGAAGGATCTTCCAAAGAAAGGGAGGATTGCAACCAAGATACGCCTGGAAATGAACATTCGCGCTGAAGACTCAAACGTTTCTGGAGCTCCATCCAAATCAATGCGTACTCCGTGGAATGTTAGCTTTTTTAAACGAAATTACACTTTCCCTCACACTCAGCATCCTCTTCGCTCCGACTGGCCGCCCCATTGTCCATCCGACAGCAAGAGGACCACCGGCGGCCAAAGAGATACCAACACCACCGTCATCGACGGCCGAGGGGCCAAAACTTCCCCCGTCAATCAGTTAAATACTGAGTCTACCACCGATGGGCAACTAACGCTCTGGAAAGGTGTTCATTCAGGAGGAAGGAAGGTAGTGGAGGTCATAGTTCCTTAGGATGGTGGCGATCATTTCTTCATCTAACGCCAATCTGGTTCTCAGTGGACTTTTCTCACATTGTTTTAGCGTAATAATGCTGTTGCTCTTGGTTTGACTATAAGCTTGCTGTTCTTGTTTCGCACATCGGGGAAGGTCTTACTTCTTTTTCTTTTTCTTTCAAACTTTTCTTGTCTACTCAATTTCTTTCTGTTTTTCTCACTACATAAATCGGCGCTGATTTATGGCGGAGGGACGTACGGAGCTGGTAGTCGTCAGGACTACATATATGGGACAACATGTAGGGACTAGGTTAGTTACGTAATACACTTGCAAATCACCACTGTACCTAAGCGGCTCTTATTGTTCTCCGAGCCATCTGGCAGAAATTAGTGAACTTCATACCTTGAGGTATCGCGTTGGTGGTATTCATTTCTCTCGTCGTTTCCATGGGTGGGAGTGTTTTTTTTCTTCGGAAAACAATACTTGACATGGCAACGGTCCACTGGTTCATTCATATTCCGATTGAACCTTTGATATAAAATTATAGAACTTGCAACAAGAAAGCTCGTTTTCTTCGGCCTAGATACGACTAGAGACTGACGCTATCACTCTGGCGAACGAATGCTGCAACCCGATGCAGAATAACCATCACACAAACCCAACAACAGGGACCTCTTGTGGCCCCCGACTGTCTCTCATTCTGTTCCTTCCTCACCTGTACCGCCCCTGCGAGCAGAACAGTATTCCACCCTAAATCGCCTTACGAGGCTCAAATTTACGAATACCCTAGACATATCATAAGGAGCAGCGCGACTCCAGAGAGACAAGACCTACGCGGTAATTGAATATATGCTCTCGATGGTCTCCGTCATAATGTCACACACGGGTTTCGTCCTTTGTACAGCAGCCGGAACTATTTTATGTCCGTCTGCAGTTAGCGTTTTGGGGGTGACCGCACGCACAACTTGCGGTCGGAAAAAAGAGTTAAAACTAGAATTTGTTGGAGAGACAAAGAAGAGCGCGTAACCGGGGAGGGGAGGAAAGGAAATGTCGGAGCAGCGAGAGCCGGAAAAGCACGCTCTAAACCGTGTCAGAAATGACAAGTTTCTTCTAAACGTAGGCGAGGCTACACTTCATATTGATGTACCGTTGAAGCAATGTCAAAGGTACGCAAGGCTCTACTACATCATGACATAAATATGTGCTCCATGGGATGACGTCCTGCCCCAGGACCAACAACACAACTCGGATATTTGACTAACATGAAGAACAGCCAACCTAATAGACTTGAATTACTTTTACGTTGGTTCTTTGGCGAAGCCGACAATTCTCCCAATGGATCACTGAGTATCACTCGGGAGGCTGACTAACGATACAAGTTGACAATGAGCTCTAACGTAATTGTTGAGTATCGATCTTTTCAGAAGTTTCTTCTTAAATGCGGTGTAACCCCTGTAGATGAAATACTGGGGCGTCAAAGAAGCACCTCACTGCTCTTTGCATTTCATTTACGCGTTGCCACAACCCCCTCCGCGTCACCTGTCGACCCCTAGCACAAGCCTATCACAGCCCAAACATGGTGGACCTTACACCGAAGCGCTCACAAATAGAAGTAAGGGCATCGATAGCAATCCTTAGAATTCACTGAACGTATGGTGCTCCCACCCTAAAAAGCGACCAAACGCGATCAAAGGTCAATCGCTTATAACTACACTAAAGAAATTAAAGAACTGGGAAGATAAAAGTGTAGTAAGAGTGTCGAAACCTAGTGTGTTTTATAATTCTCGATCTCTATCATGCTCATAAAGCTATAGCGGATTGGAGGTGACTGCTTTTGCACGTAAGAAGCGAGAAGACTGGAGGATGTGGAGCAGTGTTATAAGCCAATTTGTACCCCTAGAAAGCAAACAGTATCGAGTTGTGGCAACGATACAGTAGAATGCCTAGATATGCGTATTATAATAGGATCTTAAGGCTACATTGTACCCATAATTGGTCTGCCTCTATCTGCCGCCTTGTTATCTTTAAGAGTGCCTGGACCTTTATAATGTAGATCGACCCAGAGCCCAAATTATCTTTATTGATATGGTTAAGAAGATTGATAGACTTGTTTGAAATTCATCTTACCTCATCGGAAAAGACCCTATGTGATAGAAATCCTTACTATATCGCCTTTTCATTTTTCTGACCTCACACTATCGAGTGATATTCCATGAAGGAATGTATTTTGTAGCTCAACCGCATTTATAGAACCTCACCCCAGAAAAGGGCAGTGTTTATGGTAAAAGGAATAATAGTAGATGTAGCTCAGGCTCCAGTGTCTCCGCCAGCTGCATGTAGGCAGACGGTACCTGCGCTCTTTGTATCGGCACTTTACGCGTTACCCAGATCACTCGTATAGGTATCGTGTGAACAATGCTTGGACCCGTCCGGGAGAAACACTTCCCACCACAGCTGTTTCCTTTGAAACTGGAAATTCAGGTACGAAGTGAGTGCATACGGAGGTCTGGGTCGTATGCTGTACCGTACAAGCAACTTAAATGCATATTTCTATCAGCGTATAATTGGTGGTGACAGAGTCAGCGGATTAACAGTTAGAGCCCTAGAGTGGCCAATCCCAGTGAAGACTATCCTTCGCAAATAGAAGCCAGGCTTCCTTTTGGAGTTACTTTACCCCAGAATGGCTTGTCTCTGTAGTGTCTATGGGAAGTGGTGGAGATAGCAAATGTTCGGCCGGCCTCAGTCTTCTTCAATGTATTTCGATAGTATCGTGTTTTGTAGCTCACCTTTGTTAATTATAGACAAAACTATCTTTTTGCGGACGTAATCGGGGCGTGCTGCCACTTTAGTTCAGCTGATTCCCAAGAATAGGTGTTCCTTCGTTTGAAGTCACGTCATCGTTGGTAGTCAGCAGTCCTAAACCTACGCGCTGCAATCTGATACCTTAAACACGCCCACACACACCCCACCTTATATAACGCCCAAAGGCACGTACAGGACTACTATCTGTCTGAATAAATCTGCTCCTGAACATCTCAACATAAACTCGTATACGCTCTCGATCTGAAACTTCCACAACTGTACGCCCCTACCTAACCCTCTCTCTTGTTCCCTCTACACACCTCCCTTGAACACTCGCGCCCTCAGATGTACTGATAAGCCCCACATTGTGTGGTGGCCTGTTTGAACTCGGCCAAGGGAAAGGCTGCATTGCTCAACGTACTAACATCTCTTCATAACAGTTTACGAAAGTCATAGCTGTGCTTACGGGTAACCAACACTCTTGCAATGGCAGTGACCGAAGGGACCTTGCGAGGCGGCGCAGAACTCGCGAAAACACCCGGAGAGAGAAAGGCCCTATACACATGCACTTGTAAGATACTTGCCAGTAATTTCCAAGAAAGTGAGGATTATCTCTAATCGTACGTAGTGCCCCCAATTGGAGAAATGTCGGAGGATACTCCTTTCTTTGACCTCGAAGATAATGAGAAGGTCGCAGCCTGGGTACCATTCGCTGCGAATGAGCTACTCGGCAAATCCTCTCTTTCTCCGATGTCGTTTGCCATTCTCACGCACTACGTGACTGTCCTTATATCGCGGTTCCGTGGGATCTTACAGGATCCTTCTAAGCAAGATGCCTGTAGACCTATAGTTTATAGGTTCGCGAGACAGATCATACCGGTGGTATGGGGGAGATACATGCAGGATGAGGATTTCAACCCAGTCGAAAGATTCGCTCAGTAAGTTGCATCTGTTCCAATTATTCTGAGGCGATCCCACTAAGATGTATTTTTACCAGTGTCTATCAGATTATCGGCGATCTAGTAGATATCTGTCTTAAAATTGATGTGGACTATATTCCGACCGAGACCAGACGTGTCTCCTACACATATGAGTGGACGGAGACAAAGAGCAGTGACAAGCTCCAGACCTCTCTCGGTGACTCCCCAGAAAACCTCAAGATGCTTAAATACCACTGTCACAATCCTCGTGCGTTAGGACCTAAAATCTTGGTTTATCGCTCGGGTTCTACCATAGCGGCACCAAGGTTTACTAAGGGTGTTATGGGGAATGACTTAAAGAGCGCTTTGCTGAGCACTCTTACCGATCTTGAAAGTCTTCATGCAACAATGTTAGAGAATATGGACGGCAATAGGAGATTGGAGTCAAAGGAGACCTTTGAGCCGGATGAGTTGATCTGGTCCACACCACTTTTGGGACTGAACATCGGCGGCGTCAGATGCCCTGTTTACGTGGTATGATCCCTGTATCCTGATCTCTTGAATCTAGTGCACCTCTCCTTCAAAGTGGATGAAACTAATTATGGTTGGTAATGTTGAATAGAACCCCAAGAAGGTCATGTTGACTGAATGCATGATGCCAGTTATGCTACAAAGGAGCCAGGAGAAAGACTTCCAAGACTTTTGCTCCTCGGGCATACAGTCCTCATCTCGAGATGCCCTAGTAACCGCGATGAAAAGGTTTAAACTCAATGCCAATACTGCTGGTATCCAGAAAAGGCGCCATGTTCCGAAAACCAGATCTCCCCTTCGAAAGATGCAACTTGCGTGCGAGAATGCATGCCAGTATGACTCTGACTTCGACAGGTTCGTCAACCACGAGAGCCCGCCGATCAATAATTCCCCAGGGTGTATATGGTTCTTTGAATAGTGGGATTGGTTAGTGGGCAGGACAGCGAAGTCAAGTGTATGACTACGCGGTTCTAGGAGTTATCAGAAATGTGAAAGAAGAAAAGCAGGGGAGAACGATATTTTGGAGTGGAGTGTTCTCTAAGTCTCCTGTAGTGGATTTTTCCTTGTTTAATTCATAATTCTCTTGTAGTGGAGAGAGGATTGGTTATTTCAGCAATAGCTCCCACAGTGTAAATCTTTTTCAATAAATAGTGCAGGTCAGGTTTTGGACTGAGACCCTGGCTCTAGTTACCATCTCTTCAAAGTGCTTGCATATGGATGAGTGATTGTGAATGATTCATGAAGTGTGTGAGGCCTTGAGGAACGAGAGACTTGATGATTTGGAGACCCCACCGGGGCACAGGTTAAATGGTGATCCGCTGTTTTGTCCGTGGATACTCCCTCTGTTATAGAATAGAGCAATTTGCGCATCATTCAAAAAACGCTTCACATCGATAGCATCCATGAGTGTCATAAAAGAGCCTCCTTGATGTGGATACTACATGAAACCTCCTTCATATAACTTCGGATATATAGTAAGATATCTTTTTTTGTATTTATATCAGTGCCTGGTGGCTTAAAAGGCACGGTATATCAAATACTACATGTACATGTAGTTATATCAAGTCAAACGACATATGTAAGAGCAAGGGGTAGAGAGAGTAGAGGGCCAAGGGGGAGGATCATTTCCCGTCCTGAGTAAACTAGCTGGGTACAGATAGTAGGGTTGGATGTTTGATAGTTTGATACCTTCACGATGCCCTTTTCTTTTTTCCTTTTTCTTGTTTTGATCGTATTTTGTTTCCTCGGAGGCTAGGGAACCTGACGGTGGGGATACCTATCTATTGTATATGAAAGTGTGACCAATCCGGGGGGCTAAAACGTCTATTACATGTGGTATATCCCACCCGACCCGCAATATAGGTAGATCCATAGAAAAGAAACCTGAAATCTACATGTATGATAGGGCGCTCCTCTCTTTCAGTATGAACTTACATTCCAGAACTCTCTTTAGCGTGTAAATGGGATTCGGCCAAATGCTTTCACAGGGCATGACCACTAGTACACACTTATAACAAATAGAGGCTGTAGCAGGAATGTTCAGTGCTGCTTTGACAGTTCTCTATGAAAGGACCTGACCCCCCGCCCCCTGATAGGATACACATGTACATCCTATAGTAGTAATGTATCCTTAGTTATTGTTCATCCTCAGCATAATTACAATGACTCATCTGGTACGTGTCGAAATTGTTCCATCCGTCCTATAGCGAAGGTGAAAAACATCCATCGGGGTCTTGGAACATGCAACTGGTCCACAGCAGCAAGTTCAAACATTGGCAAAACGTGGGCTTGCCAGCCTTTCAATTATACCACGGGGTCAATACTGTATCCAATCAGAGTTGACTCATACTGTGAGCGCTCTTCCTGATTGGTCTCTATCAAACCGTTCTAGAAGCAATCTCATCATGACTTCCTACTGCGTAGTGGCCACCTAGATCTACCAACGGCGCATTATGTCATCGTAGAATGCACATCTAAGCAAAGAATCCCCGATCTGCTCTTACATCACTGACCCCGATCTTGAACAATACTTACACTACCCGCACCCCCCCAGCAAATGCAGGGCAACCTGATACACCTACAAAAGTCCCGATTACCCACCTTTCGCACGCCCACTTGAACAAAAACCTCGCCTCCAGGCTCTCTAAGCCAAAACGCGACTTTAATCGTCTCTGAATCTATCCGGATTTTCAACACCTAAGGATAAAAAGGTCACGCAATGGAGAACCAAAACAATGACAAAAAGGGCAAAATGCCAGAGTACTCGATTCCCCAGCAGGACGAAGAGCAGAGGCCCACTGCGCCATGTAAAATCCCAATACATACCTTTTGTGTAGAAACACTAACATTTTTCGCGGTAGACCTCAAGACCTATCATTCCGAATCCTCCCGTGACGCTGCTGCTGTCTCAGGTCTCGGTATGTGCATCCCTCATCCCTCCCTTCCTCTCTCTATTTTCTGATACCTCAACACAAATTCTTAAGAAAGTTACTGACGGGCCTAGATGACGAAGACAACAGTCTTATCACATATATGACCCTGGCCGTTATGCGTGACCCCGATCTCGATGGTCTCCTCAAGCGCTCGGAGACCGACCCCAGCTGTGGCGAAGAGATAATATCACGCATGATCTCGCTCTATCCAGGCGCAGAGGGAATTAATGACCTTTTGAAAAGGCTATACCGGTCCCGCATCAAGGAGGGGAGGAAAAGGCCATGGGCAGCTTCGCCCCATATATTCATTAGACCCGCCGGAATAAGGACACACCGGACAGTTGGTAGTTTGAGACTACCTAGGGCAGTCATAGAAACACCAGCGCATAGAAGCGACAGAAAGGTGACAAGACCGTGGAGGGATTGGAGAAAGACGAAGAGGGGATCGCTGAGGCCTGAGGAAACGACTATGCTGGTTGACCGGTTTGAGTCACTGTTTCCTTTTCAAGGAGATTCAGAGAATACGATCGAGGAGAAGGCGATGGAGGATGAAATGAGTCTTGACTGACTGGAGATGAGTTTTTGGAATAAACATCATCTACTTGTGATTTTATTTCGTGTGTTTTTATTTCCCAGCTTTAGGAGTACTTGGAATGGTTTAGGATAATCTACAGCCTCCTACCTTTATCCTTTTTGTAACGTAGCATCTGTCATAGTATAATTTTAGGTAAGATCTCGAAATTCTCCGAACAATGCGAGATACATTATTATTAGAAATACTTGATTTAATCGTAGTTGCGCATCTAGCCTGTCGTGTTATTTTCCAGCAAAAAAAGGAAAGAGTTATCAAACATCTGCGCATGAGCCTACTTTAATCGCTATTTAGCCTGACCATGACTGTAACGAAAGTGATCTCAGTGAGAATGAGACACTTTGGAAGGCTATGGATTCGGGCCGTGATGCGCAACGATCCTTCCTCCCACATTTTCATTTCCACCCTTTTTATCCTCACATATTCTATCTAAGTTTAGGATTATCAATAGAAAAGAGCCAGTCATAGTAGATCAACGAACCCATACCAGCTCATACGATTTGAACAGATATCAGCCAACTAGTACAGAGTCTACGAAAACTAAACTTCAACAGGCATGGTGCAACGGACGGGGATTCGACCGCTGATTATCGATCTCACTTATTCGTCCAGCTTTCACACCTCACAGATATAGATACCAATGTTTCAAAACAAAACAAAACAAACGCTACTGTATTTACGATCAGGCCCATCTCTACTATTCTCACTGGGCTAAATCATGGATCGTGTGCGAGGAGGCCAGGTATAATCTCTCAATGTCAGCCGGCAAGGATGGCAGAGAACGGCTGTATTATTCACACCTGATTAAGTTTCGCTGAAAACGATACATGTATTTAGTATCCAGGAAGCCAACCAAGGATGGTGAGGAGCACGTTGCCCGTCCTGGCGTGGAAATGATTTGTAAGATCTAGTTCGAAGTCTCGTGTAGCTCACCCAACGTGCCATGTCCGATGGCATAGTCCACTACACCTCGAAAGGTTGTGGTCATAGACATGTAGTCGCTACATGTAGTTCATGCATCCCTGATATGCCCCAAGCACCCTCTTCAATGAGAGCCTTGTATCTGGAGTAACTTAAGAAGGTATGGGGAACGACGCTGCCAGCCCGCTGGCATCGTCTAGACGGGGTACCCTTGGTCTTCAACGATAACTTCCAGTGGGCGATGACGCAGTTGAGTATCTTTTCCCGCGTAAACGATCGAGTAACCATGAGTCGTATAGTGCTTTCAAGGTCTTCAATACTTTCTCGAATAGATACATGTAGCTATCAAAGACTGAGAGGCACGTCGTGGCACTTCAATGTACAGCAATGGGCAATAAGTCATTGGATGACCAAGCCACAATATTGCCTGCAAAGGCGGATTTTGGTGGCGTTGCGTCTGGCGACTTACTATCCACCGCTGTACTTATCTATGGAAGACTTGACACTGTTCTGCTGGTTGAGCTCTATGCGTACGGTCCGCTGATCTCAGGGGGGGGACAAAAGGGGTATATAGATACATTGATTAAGCCACCTGAGCCATGAATAACCTCAACCAACAAGCTTTGTCGCTCCTTCTTTCTCCAAGCGCGTCTAGTCTTCTATCTTCTCAAATCCTCCACCTTACACGATCACCCTCATGAAGAAGCGTACAAAGACAATTCCAATAAAACACTCAACTCTTACATCACCCACCCTTTTCCAAGCATCGTGTCCTCATCTTAACTTTGCATCTTATTGTTGTCGGATTTTGCAGTACGTCAGTCTCTCACAATCCAACCCTACGCCCCCCACTCGCGTCCTGGCTAGTTATAATCTTGTTATGATCCTGATAGTCGAACACCCACACGTACACGTCGTCACACGTTAGGATTCCTATTGATTATCCACTCATATCGGAGATTTCTAGATGAGTGCGACCAAATCTAAGAGTAGGGGTTCAATTGCGCCAGTCAGCTAGAATGATATGTATCGCGTGACATGTACTGTAGGGGTCCCCAACGATATTGGAAGCTGATGGTTAATTGACCCCCATGCCTCTCTCCACTACAAATTTACTCAGTTCAAGCAGGGTCCCTTGTGTACCGGATTGAGGCACACAGCAGCAAGATAGGGTGGGTGGAAGTGAGAAAATCGAGTACTGGTATCATTTGTCCTTGGAAGAGGTCAGAGGAGTGAGCTATAATTGACAGGATGTATCAGATATATCAGCACTGCCCTACCATCTACGGTCGATCAAAATCTTCTTAACTCTATTCCACAGCGTGTACCTCGCTCATCATACTGTCTTCAAATGCCCCGAAAGCTACTCCCAAGCTCCGAAAGGCTAAAGTACCCTCTTCCTCCCCGACCCTATGACAGCTGGTCTTGTCTCTGCTCCGGGACCTTGCGCTACGGCCATTTGATCCGTTGCGCCCGCACTCGCTAGGTATTCCTGACGATACTTGAGTGCGGCCTTGACCTTCTTGAAGAAATGGTGATTTTTGGTGATCTCGCCCTTTCTCCTCCGCTGCTGCGAAAGGATGCGGATGCTCTGCTCCAAGATATTCCCAATCTGAGAAACAGCCGGGATATGGCTACGAAGCGAACCCTCGATCTCTTTCTTCAAAGCCGCATCCCTCCCTTCGTCTCGATAGTGTCTCAGAAGGCCTAGCAGGTGCTCACTACTACCTAAAGTCTTTGCGATGTCTGTCCAGATTGTGGAGAGGCGATAATCTAGAAACAAATGCCATTTTAGTCTCCTGGCATATGCCTAAGGAAGTAGGGAAGAAAGATATACTGGGCCTGATTCTGCGTTCTCCGCCCTTCTTTCCTGGCCCAGAACCTAGGGGCTTGTCCTCTGACAAGATTGGGGGGATCACGGGAGCGGGCGTGGGTGTGACGTCTAGGCACCACCTGGGATACTCTGAAGACTTCAACCCTACCTGGGGCAAACCCTTGAACGCGGTTACTCGCTGCGGCGTGACAGGACAATACTTCACTGGTCTTGTGCTGATAAGTGGTGCAGATGATGCAGCAGGAGATGGTGCTTTAAGCCATGCGAACATTGTCACATCGATGGGTGAGATATTTGCGGCGGCGACCGCAAGCGGCGGTGGAGATCTTTGGTTAGGTGGCCCCCGCTCGAAAGAAAATTGGCGATCAGTGGATTCCATGAGGATTTTGGACTTTATACTGGGTGTACAGACAGCGGGAGTATTGTGGTTGAGAAATGTCTCACACAGTCCATGAAGTGTGCCGTGTGGAGCGTCGACCCATACCACGTGACTTCGGCGACCCAGGTTCCAGTTCATACAGGCTTGCTGGGTGTGCAGTAACAAGGTTAGGCCTTTTCCCCTTCAACCCCACCCCTACTTCCTACAACGATTAATTTGTCGGTGCAGTGGCAGCACAACCTACAACGGGTTCCAATTTCTTTACCACCTCCCACCAGCAGGTGTAAGCTGTTCTTCTTACTGTGAAATAGAGTCACATCTATCCTCACGGTTATTCTGTGCTACAGTACCACCAGTCCGCATAACCAGAGTAGCCTCTCATATGGTATCACTCGCAGTATGTTCCCGCGGCAAGACTCCAGCCACATCAGTCATCTTGTGGCTGATCCTTTCTTAACTCAACACTCGCGCTATCCCGGAACACCGCCAAATTCTGGTGGAAGACGCTGGACTTTTCTGGTGGTTGCAGAACCGGTTCACAGCGTAAGCCACACTTACGAGGCCAAACAAGTGTGGCTTCCGCCGTAAAACTCGTCAGAAGAGACCGACCAGTGGTATCTCAAGACCGGCAATCTTGACCGTTAACGAACCCCTACCCATGCATTTTCTACTGATAATAATTGATACTTCTACAATTTCTACTAATCGGACGAGGACTAGTGCCGTTTCAACAACCACTATTAGCGATCGATCATATTTATCTATAAGCGGAGACCTGTGGGAGCTCAAGGCGTCAGACCTAGAGCACGACCTGTGGCTCGGCGCTTGCTCCGATGTGCCCGATAGATATCTCGGGGAAGGCTCAAGCATCCTAGGTGCTTCACCGAAGGAATAGGATGACGACCTGTGCCCGAATCGGTCGGTGGAAGAATCCAAGCGTTTCCAAATTCCATTACACTATGATGACCATGATATCTCTATATATATCTGGCCTCACCTCATGATATCGAGGTAGGTATTCCGCGTATAAGTCGGATTTTTGTCAGTAAAAAGAGACCGGGGTAAATGTCCTTCGCAGATATGGCCCAGAATATAGGTATTCCTTAAGCGGTTCAGAAGCCTTCTCAGGCCATTGAACGGATTACGATGAACCCTTCCATCACGGAGCTCATGGATGTTCCCATTCAAAGTTGCCCACCACACCCTAACATATTTAGGTTCTTCCTACGCCAGGTAGCATTACTTGACATTCCACTGTGCACAATTGGTGAGAAGGTATGTTCATGTTGACCAGTACTACAGGGGGGAAAGGATTGAACTTAGCCACTGATTTTGATACAGATTGTGGGATGGAAGTCGAGGTATTTATACAAAACTTTGATATAGCAAAACTAGGTTCCAGATTTTGCTGCTGAAATATCGAGAATAGTATCAATTGTTGTTCACGATATGATCCCTTCTTTACACAATAGCAGCAGTAGTAGTACACTCGGAGACTCGGCATTTGACGCAACCCGGGGCGGTAACGCTGGTTGGCAACGTTTACACGGATTTATTAACGCGCATGAGAGAGGTTTTCTTAATGGCTTTGGAAAACGAAGGTAACACGTTGGCAGCGGTCAGAGGATGAAGGGCTGGACCAGTGCCGGAACTGTCGAGACAATTCTCATAGGTCCTACCTTTTTTTTTAAATTTTCTTGGAGTTAAGAGTGCTATTCCGGGTTTCCTTGGAATATTTTGGAAGTCTTTTTCGATGATCTCCGGGCCCCCCTTATCGCGAACCTATGCACAAGTATATCTCGAGACCCTGACCCTGACAGAAAAAGTCGGTTTTCTTCGGGTTTGAAATAAATTATGAGGGAAACAAGGTTGGTCTAGACTTTTCCCAATTTAATCTCTTTTCTATCATGTTCATCGTTCCAAGATAAATCCAAGCTTATTCATGTATTCATTGATATTTTCAGAGGTATAAGCGGTGAGAAAGTAATGAATGTGTTCATATGTGCGCAGTTCTGGATATCCGCCCTATAAGCCGCGGTGCCACTCTAATTACACTAAGTAAAGACTAGATAGATTGGAGTGTGTAGCACAGGTTTGGCATTCGCAGTGTTGTTTATGATAGCAAAGTGACAAGCGCGATGATAGATCAAATTATACATAAACGTTCTACACAGATGCATATACGCTCAGTAAGGAGGCTTGAACACGTTGGTCATCGAGTTCTCCGCTGTACAATGACATTTACGAGGGAACTACATATAGGAACGGTTCTTTCTTATGGACTGGGCCGCGGGATATTGCGATGATATCTATTATCATACATTGGTCATCCTTTATATCCATTCACTCGACATCTCGCCCTGGTGATCGTGACCTATATCGGGAGTGTATCGATATGTCCGAGTGCATTCAATTCCGGAAATCATTCCCCGGGGGTGTAGCTTATCTAATCGCCCTAAACGAGTTAACTAACAGCAAATGGACATCTCCCCTCCTGCTCAACATTCACTACTATACCATCACTGAACAAACAAAATTACGACATCACCAATAATGGAGGGGTTCAAGAGGTTCTATGAAGACACTGGGCTGTTCCGTGATATAGACATGAACAAAACAATCGAAAGAAAGCACAACAGACATATTACCGGTGTCCAGGAGACCGGAAAGGAAATAGTGAGCGGCAGCAAATCACCAACAGGTATCTATCTCAAGTCTCCAAGTACGAAAACTTGTTTTAATTGATTCCAGTCGAGCAGCTCTTGAAAGCCTGGGAATACGGATTTACACAAGAATGCCTCGATGAGCAGATGACTCCCGCCGCCCCTCCTTCCTCCCCAACCGACAGCGAGATGGGGTGCACAAGTGGTGAGAGACTTACGCATTATGTGAAAACAATTTCCTTGGATGAAAGGGTTTACTAATTCTCACAGCGGGTGAAACTACCCACGAACGAATGGCACAGTGGCCCGAGCAAGTGGAGAAATGCAATCTTGCAGCGGGGATACCGCCTCTTCTTCACTGCCCCACTGAGATGTGTGTTGAGTCAATGCAGACAACAAATGTCACAGAGGGGGCATCTCCTGTTGCTCGCTCTCTCACTGATGTACCTGCTACGGGATTACTAGGTTCCATTGATGCCCACTCAGGTATAAATCACGTCGCTAGATAATGGGTTATAATGCTAATAGTGGGAAGATCCCGTGGTCATCGTAGAGGCAGGGTTAGGGGTGGGAAGCACCTGGCCACCGGTCGTGAAAGGTACTCAATGATCTTTCTTGAAATCAGCGAACGTGACTAACAGCCATCATCTAGCTAGTCGTGCGGCTTTCCACTTGCGCATAGCGAATAAAATAGTACAACACCCTCTCTTGATCCAGAAGCTCGGGGTATACAGACGGACCTACAAGACCTCTCACCACTATGAGTTTCTGGCCGCTCTCGTTAAGGTTCACCCTGAAGCAAAGAGGCTGGCTGCCACGGGTGATGTGCTAGCGAATCTCTTTTACGACACCTGTCACGGAAAAAAGTACCTCCAGCCGCTTCTGGATGCACTCGCTTGGGGAAGGTGTTTCGACAGGTTGAAGAGGTGTAATCAAACAATCTTCGACGGGTTTCATAGGCACGAGGACTTCCTGAGACGGCATGGGTTCGGCGCGCCGCTGTTAGTCGGAACGAATCAGCATCGTAACCACAGAGAGAGGCTAAAAAATATTAGGCGTCAGGACGACCAGGCAAGGAGGGATGAGCTGTCTTTGATGAGCAACCTTGCTCAAATGAATCTAAGCTCAGGACAATCCTCGAATTCACGTGAAATATCCGATTCTGGTAGCAATTCGAAGTGCGATGAGATGCAATGAGTCCAAGCTCTGGTCAGATTCGAGATTTTGATCAGGTTGACTCCGAAGCTCACTTGGAGCAGTGGTATCAACAGCACGAAAACAACCTCGTAAATCACGGAACCGTTTAGAATGTCAATTGAAGAAGGTACATGAATAGAATTTGCGGTTGAATGGCGTTCTTCTATTAACTTAGCCAATACCTTTTGTGTACCTGCTCTACCTACTTTTAAAATTGTTTTACTATCATCTCTGCCTCGCGATATTATTAAGTTAGTGTCGGTATAACACTAATGGCGGTTGTATTCAATGTAGTATCGGATTTTGGTTTAGAGAATATGGTTTAATTTATGTATATGTTTTATATGTGGTGTGTTCGACACTACATGTAGCTTTTGACTATTTGGAATTATGGTTTTGTGAGGAGAAACGAGTATTGCCCTGCACATGCAATGTTTGCCCCCGGTCCCCCCGCCTGCGAAAAATGAAAAATCTATCTCCATGTAGTTCTAGTTACTGGGCATAGGAAATTATAGTTTCTCTTTCTAGTATCATGTATCTTAGAAATCTATTCACCCGCTATGAGGACTTTAATTCAACATGGTGCCCTTCAAGTCTTCATAAAACGAAATTGGAACTGTCCTACAAGCCACTCAGACTGAAGAATCGAAGGACTGATATCTTTTGATGCATGTACTATTTTCGCAACCACTTCCGGAACTAGTTCACATGTACAATAGCCTCAATATCACAATCTGTAAAATTGGGTCAGGCCAAACCTTTAAACAGTGATATATCCGTTGAAATAAACCTTTGTGTATACAGCCACTCTGCAACAGTGTTCGTAATTGGTTTGATGTCAGTGCGCAGTGTGGCGCACCCGTAATGTTGATGTTACCTCTAATGTTAAGATTGAAAATAACAAAAACATATAATATAGTTCGTGACTATAGGTGAAAGAAGGTAGGCCATTGATCACATTCTTCATTGATTCCGGGCACCATTGATCATTTGGAAACTCCTGAGGGGTTTTTTTTTTTGATTGTCCGCCACGATTACATAGTGAAATGTCTCACCTCAAAATTCGAATCACGAACACTTTTGCAGAGTGGCTGTATGTAACTGAACCAGAGCTTTTGCCAAGAAGCACAATGAGTGATCTTTTGTGAATTGGCTGACTAATATCGCGACATGGCCCACGGTTCTCAAGTGCAACACAGGTACAGGTTCCGTTTGATTAGAGCCTCCTAAGCACTTCGATATTCTAGCATTATATGAAGTGGGAGCAAATGCGGCACAGCGTTTGCTTATATTGATCCCCCGTGTGAACAGGGAACAGTTTACGTAGAGTTCGTAAATACATTATCCTCGCTAATGCCTCAGCACGCTCACCCAGTCTGTGCCACTTATTATTTGGTTATTTTGTCTTAGTTTAGCGAGGAAAACCCGGTCAAAATTATTGAAAACACTAAAACCTTGTGGTCTATTCGCTCGAGATCAGACTGAATATATGGGTATACCCAGCATCTGGCCTGGTGAGATACCTAGAACAGTGAGGTAAGATAGTACCACGTTGCGACCTAGTGGTATCGTTATCATCACAGCCACTATAGCGCGTTACTTTTCAATTTATGATTCGACATCTCAGTGCCTAGAGACATGAAAGAAATGTTCACCATATATCAACCCAGCCATTTGAAACCGTCCATCGTGGCCCTACAAAAACAGATTCCACCCCTTTATTAACTCATACCTCGTTGTACTCAGAACCCACACACACCGACACACATATATACACACAGACATACACAAACATACATACAATGTCCTCCATCGCCGAACAACGCCTTGAAGACCTGCGTGAGAACGTGAACGACCTCCTTAGCTATGAGATTATCAGCGACGCAGTGCTGAAGAAAATCCTTGACCGCGAGGATGCTTTCGAAGCGATTACGGCCAATATAGTAGCACATATACCAGAATCATTGAAGAACGATCTCCTGGATGGGTTGATTGCCCAGAAGCGGCGGCGATTCGATAAAGAGGTATTAGAAGCATGTAGGTATTTTGCTGGGTGCTGGGGGTTGATGGAACAGGTTTTATCCGCCACTAGAAGGTGGGTGACGGTAGAGAGAGGGCCACCCAGGGATCGTGATAATACCGCTCCTGAGTAGGGCGAGTTGGCGACGGTTTGAGGTAGTAGTCATTGGTGATTGGTGAAAAGCAGTGTGCGCGGTAGAACTTGTGTTATGTGATCATTGACAGATTAGGTAGAACTACGTTTAGAAAATATGAAAACGAGTGAAATATTTTGATGATTATTCCATAGAACATAGCTATTTATCTATAGAAAGGAAAGTGAAAGGAAAATCAAACAAAAGGAAACCTTGCTTCCTTATATATATGGTGCGCACACCGATAAATGTAGACAAAAATTGGTGCAATTTCAAATTTGAATAACTTTTCAACCACGATAGATATCAAAAATCCGGTAAATGAATTTCAAGAACTAGTAATGAAGAATAGATTCATCTACTGGATTTTTGATATCTGTCCTGGTTAAAAAGTTATTCAAATTTGAAATTGGGTATTTTAGTATGTAAAATACGCCAAGCATTCACAAAGTGGAACAGTATTATACCCATTTATACCCTTACAGAAGCATTTATACCCTTAAAGAAGCAAACCCGATTAGGCCATGGTAGTGATGCAGCAGAAGGCCCTCCTATTATTGGCCCATGAGGCGATATTGCAGCCACAATTGTTCCACTTCTGTATCTTCTGTACGCCACCCTATCACTTTTATGCGTGTGCGCACCATAGCAGCCCACGGCTATCTGCGCATGCTCTAGTGAATCTATAATTAATACGAGATCTTAGTACATGTATATATGCGATGACAAAGGGGAAAAGTGAAAACAAAGAAAATATAAAGAAAATATAAAATCTTCTAAAAGGATTTCTTTTCATTCACAGAAAACCTCTGCATGTAATTAATGAGTTAAACAAGAAGGTTCACGGAAAATCCCGATGATGAGCCTGTTTTTGTCCTTTCGGAATCGTGTTCTAGCAAACATGAGGTATCAGCCGTGCTTGGAACAGAGAGAGGGTGACGGAAAGAATAAAATGTGCACCAGATGAAAGTTTGAAGTATAAGGCTGTAGTCTCGTGCGCAGCCTGTATTTACTTCAATTCACGGGGTACATAAACACAGGGCACAAGACTAATAAGGTGCACAGAAATGTTAAAGAGTTATTTTTAAGACTGTGATAACTCATGGTTGGTGGGAGGAGACTTTTAATTAGTGGACTGCAATGCATCAAGTACATGTATGTTGCCTTGATGTGCATATACTGCACGCACCCAGGAGTGGTTGCTGGTTTGGAGACACGACACACCAAAAGATGGATTCGCTACGCTATTCCCGTAGTAATGCAGCAAGAACACTGCAATACGCTAGGCAATTCCTTATACTCACTCACTCCCGTCCATGTACTGATTTCACCCTGTGGCGGAACAAAAGCCCCCATGACCAGAGCAAAAGAATAAATGTAAAGGTACTAAAAAGATGGAGGAAGCAGAGCACTAAGGCGAAATTAGTCTTGTGCCCAGACTGTGTCGATATGTTCAGTCACATTCGCAAAGTCTGTCTATTGGGCCGTTGCCGGTCGTTGGGACGTGACCCGCCCCGGATCTCCCGCTCATGTCATAACCATTGGACAGTTAAAATGCGCAACGCCTTTGGACATGATTTAATCAGTGATTAAGCATGTGTTCACAAATTGCTTGTGTCCTAGTGGTGTAATAGCGCACACTGCTCTGCCCGATACACCGGACATACCTATACACGGAACATCCTAATTACTGGATGTGGTTTTATAAATTACGTGGTGGCACCCTGCGGGTACCCTATATATTTATGAACTACCTGGATGGGCTGAGAAAAGCCATTTTAGTATTGACCAATGAACAGTCTTATATCCTCGGCAATGGTTTTTTGAGAACGTGAGAGTCCCTGAAGTTTGGGAGCAGTAATCAGATAAAGTACATGACTCTGTGCTCTATCCTCTAGCTCGCCGAAATTATTTGATAAACCTGAGGCCATGGTTTTGGCAGCGTATTCAGTAACATTCGCCGTCTAGGCTCCCCATTTAAAAGATGCCGGAATACCATTCTTTCCCTATCCTATATAAGAACGTTCCTCCTAAAGGTGGTCCTATCCACCGAACGTTCGACAAATGGGTAGTTTCCTACGTATGGGCCTAAATAGGCCTAATCACCATAGGATAAAACTCAGCAGGTGGGGGAACGGTAAACGTAGAATATGGAGTAGTATTTTAGAAGACGCGAATTGAAAAAAGAGACTAAAATTCGTGACATTGAAATTTCTTGACGTAATGCGCTACTCAACCTCAACAGACCCAGATCGGAAACCAAAAGTTACCTCAACCAATGTTACAATAACTCTGAGATATCCTATCTAGGCGTCAGGAAGTGACATTGTATCAACAGGCACAACCTCCGAGGCGGCGGCAGTCCCTGAAACGGTGTCCTTGTCAACTCCATCAGCGTCAAACCTCAAGCCTCCAATGATATCATAAATCTCATTCATGTAACCAGCGCTGTTTTCCTCTGCCAATTCCTGTTTTTTCATCTTTGCCATAAGTCGACTATTTAACCGTATCCTCTCACGCCTGGTCCTATTATCAATCCCAGGGTCTCGCACCACCCTGCCTGCAGCTGCTTCGTTCTGAACGAACTTACGCTCTCCCCCCCGGCGCTGTTCCTCAAGCTCAAACTTCCTGTTTTCATATTCCTGAACCGTTAGGCTCTCCTCATAACGTGCCAGAACCTCCGCATTTTCTCTCTTAGCAATTGAATCTCGGAGGACCTTCACTTCGTGACGATAATTCAGTGCTGCCCGGAGAGGTTCGAGGTTGTATGTATCAGAAATGGTCGTGAGTTCATTGATGAGATTCGAATCTTTGTTAACGCCGGCGTCAATTGCAATGACGAGATTTAATAATTTCTCGCGACCCTCACTGTTGTAGGAGTTCTTGACGAGCTCCAGGAGGGTATCGTCACCGGAAATCTTTAGGGCGACGCGGAGCAAAAGTGCACGCCATACCTCTACGAGCAGTCAGAACGGGCCCACTCGTACGGCGGGAAGCATTTCTAACCTCTTTTCTGCTTTCTCGCTCTCTTCTGTTGTTTCTTGGACGGTTCCGCTTTCTTGCCCGCCTGGTCCCCACCGTTTGTAGCGGAGAGGGAGCAGTCAATCGCGTTATCTGCTGCCGTTCTCTTCCCGTCCTTCCTAGCCTGTCCTGTCATTTCCGTAGGAGATGAGACAGTGGTGTCAACGGGGCGTTTGTCTCTACGCATTTCGATCTCTTTATCTACCACAGGATTATGAGATAAGTAAGATTATTACGAGTGGGATGGGTTGTCCAGACATACCTTCGATTGCAGTTTCCTCCGCAGCCTTTTTCTTGCGCTCCCTCTTTTCTTTGCGAAGTGTGCTGCGAATCTCTCTAGCACTTGATGGCATGGTTCTTGTGGTTGTGTCTTTGGCGTTGCGTATGGAACACTTTGATGCAATGAGTTGACGGAGAGGAAGGGATGTGTGTTGGTTACCTAGAGAATTATTCAGTGCGATAGCACTAAGGGTTGGGGCCTGGACTTTCACACCACTTGTGGTACTCACAAAGATGCCAACCGCTAGACCCGATGACCTTAGGTATTGACAATAATCATATCCACCCATACTTTTCCAGCAACCGGAGACTTGGATTGTGTTATAGGTCAAAGGAACTCTAAACATGTATCAACTCACTGGGTCACCTCATCTTGGTAATGAGGGTGGTATCATACATGTATTGTTCCGGAGTTCTATATGACACGGCTACCGGTATCTTAGTTTAATTTGGTACCCATTATGCGAAATAAATTTCTTATTAGTGATTGATAAAGGGTGAAGCACAATAAAGATACTAGAGGAAACACGTACGCCGATTCAGAAAAGGCTTTACAGAGAGCGACCGATTCAGAGAAAAATTGACCTCGATTTTCCATCATCCTGTGGTAGTTACTTAGGTATGTTAAAGCTCAAGGCACTTACCCTATCAATATATCCTCCAGTTGAACTAACAAATATTTGTCTACCCGTCCATTCACTATTAAAGATATTTTTATTGAGATACAAAGTACACATCATTACTCGTTCTCGTATTGAATAAGACAAAGCGGCAGTATAACATATGCATATTGATTACGAATGGAATCCGCAGTTCTAGCTTTTGTGCGAACCGTATTTTATTGAAACGACTAGTGAATTATCAGGACAAATATATATACCCGTTTTCTATACCCTCAGGTACCGTCCAAGGCTAACGAATAACATCCCCCACACCGCTGAAATGAAATTTCGCGGATCATTCAGCCCATCTACAGTCGTTCTATCTTCACATATAAAGCTTAGAGCAGTATGAACACTTGGCGCATTGTCAGGTGGAACTAGTGATCGGAGAAGAATAAGAGGTTCTGCCTGCATCCGTCAAAGAAAAGCCTAGCGATGTCTTGCTTATTTTTCCGCAGCTGTCATCACAGAAGAACGTTCCAACTTAGCACAGGCTATACATCGCAAACTCCACATATTTTCCCATTAAACAGGTTATTCTTTCTTTTATTTGATTTCGCCAATCTTAGTGATAACTTTAGTCTGGTCCACGAGGCAGCGCAGATGCATGTTCCCAGAGGTACTTCTACCTCATATGGTATATATATACTTACACGTCCGTGCGAGAATGTGACCCCCCATCATGTACCTGGCAGCTTAACATAGCCGGTAAGTCCGATGTTTATACCTGTGCAAACACCGTGCTTCCAAATAGTTAGATTAGTTTCCGAGGAACGTTTGAGTATTTGCCTCGAGAATGCTTGTCTCATCGACCCCATATTCCCAGCTCTCTTGAGACACAGGCGGGCCTCAATATGGCCCCGGTATAAAGTCAACGGCGATTTTTATTTCATCAGCGTCGAGTCTGTATATCTCAAGATCTTGACATCCGATTCCGTTTCCGATTCAATCGTTTGTCAACAGCTACAGTAATAACAGGAAGTCCCAACCATTTAATGCTAGACAAATCATGTAGCAAGAAGTGTTCGCTCACACAGAGATAATCCGTACACTCCATCCCGTCCCAGATAGGCCCTTGTAGACGGAAAATCACAGCTCTATTTCTGCAGCGTAGCGTTCCTGCACCCCCACTATACTGTTATCTGTCACCTCAACACAACATGTATCGAAAGGAACTCCAGCTCTGAAGCAGTGGTTACCGCATATAGCTCTGATTCAATTTACGTACCTAGAGAGCAAAGATCGAGAGAAATCTAAGTAGAATAGAGGTCAAAATGTGCATCTGTTATAAGAAAGCAACGCCTACTATATCAGGATTAATTGCCGATTCATGCTGTATTTTCATGTGCAATGAGCTTTAAGTATAATTCTATCATTTCTATGTACATAGGTACAAATTGTTTAAATTAAAATGATATAGAGGTTATGCGATATCTTCTTTTTATTGCCGGGTAAGATGATAACTGCAGATTCATGCGGTATTTACCGAAAGCCTAATTACTTCCCTTACCAAGGACCACTAGAAATCTCTCTTCCCTATACTTTTGAACCACAATCTTCTCTATATTTACCGAAGGCCCTCAACCACAGCGCTGCTGAAAGTTGAGCCTTGAGAGATCATATATGTCGATATATATATACCAAAAGAGAAACAATCTTGCAGAAGGACACAAGGTCATGATCAACAGCGATTGGTAAGTAAAAGAAGGCAAGGATCATATTTGGCTGGGCTAATAACATCTATTATCTACTGCGTGATAGAACCGGTGCTATATATACGCCCAATAGCAAAGGAAATCCCCCTGAGACGAGATGCATGGTTTCACATGAAAAGAAAAGAAAAAGATGAATATGGAACTGTTCGTCGACTTAAAGCCTGCAACCTTAAACCCTTCTCCTTCAATGCCTTTGGAAGCCATCGTACAATACCACCAAACTCCTTAACGATACTCAATCCGAGTAGCCTGGACTTCAAAAAAGTTTTGCCACTCCATGGGAGGATCAGTCACCTTTGGCGAGTCAGCATGTCATTGTTGGACAAAAGGTACTGCAAGAGTTACATACAACATCCTGAAGTAACCAAAGATAGTGGCGCCCAGTACGAATGTAGCCCTCTACGGTAAGCTCGAAGCAAATGATTGCTTGCCCCAAAAGACTGTGGACCTTCTTCTCGATCCTGTCAAGTCTCAGTAAGCAACTAGAAAATCCAAGAAAAATAAGTCATATTACTTACGCAAAGACTTTAGCAGGGTCCTCCGCACGCAAGTCATCGCTCCAACGGCAAGTAGTGCTAGCCCAGGTCCTGATCTTTACCAAGATCTCATTAAGGATCTTAATCCTACAGACTGCACGATCCTCGGGGGTTGCAGTTTGAGAAAAGTATAGGATGTGCCTCTCGGCAACGATGAGGTCATTCATCGAATTCCAAATGGTCTTACATTGATCTCTAGGAAGTCCGGTCTCGATGAACAACTTGTGTAATGCCTCAGAAGCCGCAACATATTTATTTTTCAACTGGGTTGGTGGGGCAGGTTGAGCAGCCGGGGCGCCACCATCGCCAGAGGTTGATTGTTCCGCTTGATTGGATGTAGACATGACTACTGTTGTTTGAAGAAAAAAGGGATATATTTATTGGGCTTGTGTTTGGAGAGTAAAGTCGCCTGAAGTTGGTTGGTGGTTCGGTAGAGGCTGAAAGGAGTGCGAGTGGGGGGTGAAGGCAATGAGTCATTAAAGTAGGTGGGACGCTGCGTGATTGGTTTTCTTAGCCTGCCTACGCACTGCTCAAAACCGGCTGATAGGAGATGCTGCCCATAATGTGTATGTATTCAGGACACCTTGGTCCTATTTATACACGGTAACAAGCGGTTTACTAGCGAAGGACCGGAAATTCGACAGGCTCCCTCCAGGATCGAGCGCTGCCGGTTGCAATAGCAAGACCATATAGCCGCAGGAAATCTTCAATGGCTACGATATGACTACGGGAAATGCCCGCCACCGACTCGCACGGGGAACAATGATAACCTTATTTTTCACCCAGAAGGATCGGACAGGATAAGGCCCCCTTTCTATAACATGTTAAACACTGGAAACAGTGGACTGATGGCTCATCATGGGATTGATAGTTTTATATTCGTGTGTGCCTAGCACCTGGTACCTCTAGCTACGTACATCTAGATATCCTCGCCTCAGCGATAGCTGAAGCCTGTGTTTCTATCACAAGATTCCAACCCATCAGTTAGTTATTCAATATCAGGAAGCAGTACCAACTAACCAAATATCTGATCATCTTCGCTCGGAAACCTCAGATCTGCGGTGGAGCGGTGGGTAATAAGTTATCAGACAGAACGCCACTAAAATACGCGTTTGCAGGCAAGATTGTGGCTACGTCGTCCGACGACTTATTAATTACCCACCGCTGTAGGTACACAATTCTCCCCAATGAAAGATTCTTATATTTACCCTCGTAGCTTTATCACAATAAACAACTTCAACTCACACAACAGAACATTATTATTCGCCTTTCAGTTAGTCATATCCAATTCTTGTTTCTCAACTCACAGGGACTACATAGTAGTTTCCCGGTCCTACTGTAAGACACGCTCACGGGAAGCGCACGCAAGGTTGCACGACAACGGTAGTAAGGACAAAAATAAAATAATCTTTGGTGGCGTGGTACACCTAGAGGAAGGCTCTCTCCCGTCTGTAACCACCTTGAAGCCCCGAATACCTTTCTAGATATATGCTGCCCACTCCTGTTCGTTTTGCTTTTTGTTTACTTTTCATTTTTTGCTATTTGTGCCGAACAGCTTTCTCGGAGGTATGCTAGAAGCATGTACAGGTCAGCAAAAATTACCCTGTCACGGCCTCAAAAGTACTTCCTTATCCTCAATTAGTTTCCCGTTCCCATCATTTATTAACCCTCTTCCCCTTCCTGCACTAATCATTACGATACCTTGTCCCTTTCTCTCTTTTGAAATCTTCGTCAACCAGGCGGCACAGCGAGTATATCCTAATATGTTGCCCTGGTATTAAGGTTTTAGGCATAATCTTTACTGCTCCCAGTTATTTTTAATTTTGGGAACAGGATTTAAGAGTTTCGCTTGTACTGACAACGTTCGAATCCTACAGGAAATACATTTCTAAACCCCATCCACCTCCGATAATAGCAGATATATAGGTGTTTACAGAGATCCTTGGTCAGTCAAACTCCCTACTGAGCCCCCGTCACTTCCTTCATCTCCTTCGCAATGTCTTTTCTGGTAAAGGAAAATAGTCCCTTTCCTGGTCTTCACGCCGGCGCAGCTTGGATTTCTTATACCCGCTTGGCTGCCGGTATTTTTGATCTTTATAGGAATTTGGCAGATGGACTCCGCTCACAATATTACCTTCCTACTGAGGGAACTCGGGTTGATATTTCTAAACAGATACTGGTAGACGTATAAAGGCCCTAGGGGAAACTTGATCCATCCCTAGGTTCATAATTACGAGGTGGTCAGTTTTTATAACGAGGAATCAGGTTGGAGCAAGTTGAATCATAGGTAGATATGGGGAGTTGAGTGTGGGCAAGGAAAAAGAGCCAGAGGAATTATGAACACAGCTCTCGCACATCTACATACCTGATTAGTCGGAAAGGATCTATTCCAGCACTAACCGACATCCCCTATCTCAATGCACAGTTACCGCTACCATTACCGTAGCTCAGTATTGTTGTCGAGACTTGATTGCTGGTGAGCTGAGGGCACGGGAGGTTTAGGAAAAGCAAATCTTTCAAATCGGCGGAGCCGTAGCGCAATTTGACTTGACAGCAAAGTCATAAGAACCCGGGCCTCCATGAGCCTCACTGTTTACCTCACTCTAGTGGTAGAATTATGTGGTGGAGGTATTGACACGCGTAGCTCAGAGAGGTGCAGCATCGATATTGCGTTGTAAGGTGTAGCGAGAAGACGTGTATAAGTGGGTGAACAACAAAAGTAAAATGCTCCAGCGCCTACCAACTAGATCTATATGTAGGTACTTGATCATAATTCCATCCAATTTGATGCATGCTGATAGAAAATTGCACATATAAAAACAAAAGGTAACCGGCAGAGCGGTCTGGTGGCTTACATGCGGGGATCACAAAAGACGTTATGCAAGCATGCAACAGGGTCACAGCCACCGAGTGAGATCTGGTGACCGGTTGTCACCCGCCCCACCACCCCGCTCTTTTCACATCCGCCACCTCAACCACACATCCCCTACAGCCACACGCCCCACTGTGCGTGTCTCGATCAACCCCACCATCACAGATTCTAGAAACTCTATTATTCAACCGGCTGTTTTCAATTTCGGTCAAAGATGGGAACTACATCGCCGCCCTCCACTTGGGATCACCTTACCTACCCGATCCCAGGGAACATAGCCGCCGAGTTACACCCCTTCCAAGCCTACATTCTTAAGATGGCGGCCTTGGACTACGTTCACCGCCCTCCTCCACTCACTGAATCTGGCGAGGAGATGAATTTCTATCAAGGTTTTGAGGATCAGCATGATCTGCTTCTCTCATGGGTTCTGGAAAGCGGATTTTCCGAGCCTATTCCTCGACTAGGTAAGGTGGATGGTGCCGATCTGATTTTGTAAGCTCTGCTCTTGTTTGTCGGGGGGATGAATAGTACGGAAATTGATATAAATCAATAGATTCGAAAGACATCCTCTCGCCGTCGGCTTCCTTGACACAGCCCTAGAGATTAGCGTGACCCAGGCCACTATCCAACGCTTCTCAGAGAATCCCCTCCCTGTTTCTCTGGCGCGATATGCCGAGAGAAGCAGCGCCGGCCTTTCGGGGTTTAGGATGAACGTGCTGTGGACCGCGGCGCAGAGATATGCTGAGATGATGGTGGAGGATGCAGCGCGGGGCGGCGATGAACGGTATGTGACCGGCGGAGAAACCCTCCTTGACCTCGTTACACAGGAGAGAAGTCCCAAAAATGCAGTCTATATACAGGATGTGAATCTAGCCACCTTTTGTGCATTCAACGCTGAGTTTGAGAAGTATGTCTTCAATAACGAGAGTAGTTGCAATTGGTGGTGGAATGAGGAGTCTCACGCAGATAAGTGTGTTTTCAATCATTTTTTATGTACTCATAGGGCGCATAGCTAATAGTTTGAACAGAATTCGAGAGCTTCTGAAGCATACAGTCAGGCTGGCGTTGGACATGGCATGTAGGACCAAGGGCGTGGAGCTCGTGATATACCCTTTCACGGTGGCGTCATCCGACAGCGACAGCTGCGAGCTCGAAGACTCATTTCCCGAGGGGGACGACCTATATCTCGAAGGCGAACAGCCTCCGGAGGACACAAAATTTACCGAAGAACACACAGACGCAGACAACCATGAGATGCACGATGCCGCTGTAGGTGCCGGCAAGGGGGACAGAACCCAATATACAGACACAGACTCGGATGCCGAATCTATCTATGGTTGCTGTCCCAGAGCTAGATCCCGTTCACCTACCTACTCTCCGCGTGACGGCTCCCCACTTGAGGAGTCAGAAAACGAGTTTGGTCAAGAAAAGCCTGACGATCCGTATTTTGAAGACTTCACCGGAGCCAGCTTTACTACCACCAATACTATCCAACCCAGCGATCTCAGTCGTGGTTGGGAGCCCTATCAGCCCACAGTCCCTACTCGGAACATCATGATCGATGGAAAGTGGCTGTGCGTTGAGGTCCCAGAGCGCAAGCTGTCCCCAACCATCACAGAAGATATGCTCCAAGACTATCCCAAGCGCGCAAAGCTGGCTCATTTAGTCGAGAAGAAGGGTGGATCCTTCGGCCGACCGGAAAAACGCAGGGCGAATATGACGGAAAGCGACACCGACAAGGGCGTTGAAGAGGCTATGGAGGAGAAGCCAAGATTGAAGAAGAGGGCCAGAATGGAACATTGGAAGGCCTTCAAACGGCATCGGAAGGCCTCATATGATAAAGCAAAGAAGTTGGCAGGGGTGGATGAATCGTGCGATTACAGTGGCGGGGAGGTGCCGGGGAATCTGGCGGAGTACTTGAGGGACGCAGAGAACGGCGATATCGAGAGCGCTGCGACCACCAGCGTTGAAGAATGTGGTGGCGCGGAGAACGAAAATGGGCGGAAAAGAAGAATCTGGTTGAGGGGGAGGGAGCCAGGGGAGGGGGACGGCCGTGAAATCCCGGAGATGTCCTAAAGCACGGGAGCACCGATTGTCACGAACAATGGTCTATAAAGCTTTTGTGTGTTGAAAACGCGTATTAAATTACTCTTTTTTCGCGGAATAGGCGGCTATCAAATCACATTTTAACATTTCTTTTCTTTTCTATATCTTCATGGTAGATGATATCTTATTCTTTCCTTCATCATTCCTAGTTTGCGATACAATTCGTGTCTATACCCTTACCCCCACTCTTGTCAAATTGCTGTTCTGCTATACCACTTTGCGAACTGCATGTAGTCTTAGCTTACCATATACACCGATACCCCCCCGCCAATCCATCAACTATGCACCCTCTGAATTGAATACAATGCCACGCCTGTCTGATGTTTGACACCAATATAAATCAACTCGATAATATATCCTCCGAGCCCCCTCCCTCTCGTTACGGTTGAATCAACAGAATCTCAATATATTGATTGTCCACACCAAGACCAATATCCAACCCCAGAAAATAGTGTGATATTTCCACAGACAGAAGCCGGCATGCCATTAATCAATTAAAAGAAAAAAGAAGAAACGACCGCGGCAAATAGTGGGGTCACCATCGATCACTCGCAGCCGTTGACAGCGAGTGATCATGTGTGATTTGTCAGACGTCAGGACAACGGTGTGTGAGATATGGGCTGCAGAAGCCAATCCGCCATTAAAGGTAGCTAGTGGCATGATGCCTCTGTTGAGAGGAGATTTTTGATGGAGTCGATTGAATAGATGCTCGCCGAACCACGCTTCATGTAGCTGGTGTTGTTGGGATTTCAACTTTGGCGCTGCTTGAAATTATTGTACTCTGCTGTTTTCTTATTTCCCCATGAGAAGTACTGGTAGCTGTATTCAAGTATCTCCATTCTGGTTTGATTTGCATTTTTCCCACCTCTATATATATACTAGTCTACCCCGTCCACATCCCTATTAAAAACACCAACAAATCATATCGAACGATCAGCTATATCTGAATCCCGAATACAAAAAAGTAACAGCAATAACAGATACCGAAACAACAGCAATAACAAATACCAAAACAACAAAACAAAGCAATAAACTACCCAAAACCACCCAATCCACAACATAAATAAGTTAAACATGTCAACACAACCCTTCACAATCACCACTTCCGACATCTTCACCCTCCTCGGCGACCTCACCACCACCATCACCACCACCACCACCACCCCCACCACTGCCGCCGCCGCCGCACCTCCCCCTCAAGGCACCGCCCCGTTCCGCCCACCCCCGGGACACATCTACCCGCCGCCCGCGCCCGCGCCCGCGGGACCCGAAACGCCAAGCATGCTCATCCGCCGCCTAGCGCCGCCGCGCACAGTCTACTGCCCGCCGGCCGAGCGCACGGACGAGCGCTTCCGCCGTGTGGTGGCGCGGGTGTGGCGCATCATCATTGTCCTGCGGCGCGCGAAGGGGAACCTGACGTTTTTTGAGGTGAGGCAGCTGCTGCGGTGGGCGGAGACGTGGATGAGGCTTCTGGAGGGTGAGGCGGGCGAGGGGGAGGAAGAAGGGCTGGTGGGGGAGCTGGCGGACGGGTTGTGGGGGGTTGTGGAGGTGTGGGGTGGGTGGCGTTGGCGCCGAGGGCGGGGGCGGGGACGATGGGCGGGGTGGTTTTGGTTTAAAGGGATATGTGTCGTGCTGTAGGAGGCGGTAGAGGTCGAGGCGGGAGTTTGATGGTGTTGCATGAAGAGGTGGTTGGTTATTCAGGTAGCGTAGGAGCGAAGGAATAAAGGCGTTTTGCCAACAGCCTAAGCCGTAAACTTGTTTCAATGCTGGCACAGGCCCACGTACAAAAATGTGATAGAAACTCGCACAAACAGACTGCTTGAGATTGATAGTTATTCTTGATTTCCCTCCGCCCTCCTGACTAGTTATATACTGATCTCTCAGCCAGATACTACAATACAGGATCTCAATTTCGCCGGGCCCAAATATCATTATGCATCACCATCCCCAAAAGCACCTCCCCCGGCGGTCATCCATTTCGAAGCCCAACGAGCCCTGTTAGTGGTAATAGCTTGGTTTTTGACAGGAAATAATATTTTCTCCACCTCTAACAAGTAGCATCAACAACCCCCCTTGTCGACGCCTGACTCCCACAAATAGAATCTGCATCTTCCTCCTCCTCCTCCTCCTCCTCCTCCTCCTCCTCCTCCTGATCATCATCATCAAATGCACCATCCTCGTCATCGCCCTCGCCCCCGTCCTCCCCGTCTTCAGACCAGCCACCACACACCTCGGAATACACATCGCTATCAAGTTCATAATAGCTCATCCCCTCCGAAACCGCGAACTGCCGTTCGGCTTCGGTGGCTGCCCCCCAGTGGACCGACTTAACGCGCTTGCTGCCTCTCCTCCTCTCGGCTGCGGCGTCTTCGTGGTGATGGTGGTGGTCGCGCAAGCTGTCCGGATTACTTTCCTCATACTCGCTGGGTGGTGGTGATGGTGCGTCATGGCCATCATCATCATCGCTATGTATAGTAGACGCCTCCGAGACGCTGCGGGATATGGTGATGGTGAGTTCGTGGCCCGTGGTGCTCGGCGGGAGCTTGAACACCCGCACGTTCTCAGAAGATGGCGGCGGCGGCGAGTACGGTTTTGTGGGTGTGATGGGAGGAGAGTGGAATTGCTGCAGGTATGGGTTTGCGGAAAAGACGATAGGCTCGTCGAGGATGTGGGAACGCTCGGCGGCGGACTTCGTTGTTGGCGGGCGGCGGTGGGGGTGGGGGTTGGCGCTGGGCTTGTTGGAAAGAAGCAGGTCTCCTTCGGCTTCTGCGACGGTGTTCTGGTTATGGCGGGTTTCGGGTTTGGCCTCCTCGTCTGAAGCTGATGTGGTGCTTAGAGTGTAGACTGTTGGAGAGGGTGGCCATTTGAGCTCTCCGGTCATCCTTATATACGGCTTAGTTAGCCTTGCCCCTTTCATCACGTATTTCGTGGCATTGAACAAATTGGAACTCAGATCCGAATTCTCTTCAAAATTGATTGGACATGGTTCGCTGCGCAGCGGAGGGGCAGCCTGTAAGCGCCCATCGCAGAACTCTGTCTCCGTTGGCATTGTGAATGGATTCTGGCGGAGCCTGCTATCATGAATGGACCAGTCGTAAAAAGGTTCGCAGAAAGAGAAATCTCTGTCTTCCAAGTTGGCTATCTCCGACATATCGCTCACACTTCTTGACTCCTTCTTAACAAAAGGTGTCGTCTGAGGGGCATCATACACCGGCTGTTTTGCTTTAGCCACTAGTCTGTTGGGCGAATATTCGCCCTTCATCTTGAGCGGAAATGCATTCGCTTGCTTATCCGGTGTGAAATGGTTGTGCAGCACTGGTATCCTTTTATCCTCCAACGGCGATGCCTGTGGCGTCTTTATGACCGTTCTCTGTGAAGAGTTCGTGCGCCTTGACAAGGCTAGCGATTCCTTTGAGCCCTGTGTTCCAAACGCGGGCCCTGGCTTCCTAGGCGGCGGCACGCTGACGTCTAGTGCGAGATCCCGGAGGGCACTGACATACGACGACGAACAGGATGATGAGGAGGGGAGATTTTGCTGAGGGTCGGTGGTGTCGGGGTTTGCTCTCCCGCCCACACCGGCGTTGGGAGATGTGTTTTCTGGGCTTTGTTCGTAGGAGCGCTTGAGGCTGATTCCGTCCGGGTTGGAGATTAACGATGAGATGTTGTAGGTGGGACCCATTACTGTGGCGGTTTTTGATACGTGCTCGTTCCTCCCGGTCTCGAACCACTTCCAGGGCTGGCTCGTGGGCCCCGCGTCAAAGAACTCAAAGTTGTAGCACATACTCCCGGCATTGGGCGCGTCTCGAAACGTATTGACTTCTCCTTCTTCTTCCGTCCTGCTCGACGGCCTGCTGCTGAATGGGCGGGAGACTCCGCCGAAAAGCACTTCCGGCTGTGTTGCGCCGGTAAGACGGGCGATGTTTGCTTTGACGCTTTCGGAGGTGCCCTCTAGAAGTACAGTAGAGCTTTGTGCGGAGGCGAAGGTTTCGGCACGGCTGCTGCTGGGGCTGTCTCCTGCGGTGGATGAATGGCCCTCGCCGCTGCTGGATGGGGGGGACTCGTAGTAGGACTTGAGCTCGTGATCGCGGAATAGCCACCGCATTGGTCGGGGGGTCTGTTGTGGCTCGGCTTCGCTGAGTGTAGCTGGAGGATCGTCTTCTTCGTCATTGGCGCTGGAGTCGTCGAGGTCTGATACAATGTTTTGCTCCTCGGCCTCTGGTGGGGGTTGTCGGCGGACGGATGCTGAATGGTACTTGTCAGTTAGGATATGTATCTATGGTAATATATTTTGCTACATATTATAATCGAGTAGGATATAGAGAGACAGCTGGAAGACAAGTGATGTCGCGGTGCTCCTCCCCTTTATCATAGCTATGTATGATCAAGAGTTGTGGTGTAATTATTTTTTATTTGAAAGTAGTTCGAATGCCAGAGTAATCCGTCCACTCTCCATCGTAACACAAGACATGACATTGACATTCTGGAATGGAGTTGGATCTTTTCTTACATACCAGCAGGTTCGCCTTTGATGATACCTTCCCCGTAACTTTCGATCCACTGAGCTTCCCTCTTCCTAATTGCATCCATCCTCCTTTTGATATCCAGTTCACGAGCCTCAAGAGACTTCATCTTTTCCTCGTATGTGGCGGCCATTTCCTTTCGTACCTCATCTCTGATCTTCTCTATTCTTTCCTTTTCAGAATTCTCTTTCGACTGATCAGAGTCCTTCTTCATGTGATCGTGCTGTCCGGCAATCTCGGGCTGAGCTGGCGGTGCCTGTGTCTGGGCTTGTACGCTCTTCCCATGAATTCTCTCAAGATCCTTCCTGATCTCCGTCCGGATTCGCGCGACTGTTTCCTCGTCCAACGAGACAACCTTCGACACCCTCTCGGCAGCCGTGGTGGTGTTGGTTGGCGGAGGAGCGTAGTGCGCGCGAAGGTGGCCGCCGGACAGACGAATATTGAGTCTTCGACCATCCTGCGTGTTGTTCCTCTCAACAGCGATACCCACCGCGGCGGGACCGGTGGAACGCTTGACCTCGTACTCCCACTCAGTCTCAGTCTCAGTCCTTGACGGGCCAGCCCAGCTGAAATGTTTCTTGATTGTGCGGGGCTTCTCTGGTAGAGGGGTTATTGCCGGTGGAGCAGCGGCGCTGGACGACCATTGGGGGGGAGGCACGGCGGGGCCGATGGAGAACTGACAGGCGCAGTAGAGGGTGTCACAGGGGTACTGCGGGCGAGGGTCTACTAAGACAGGAGCTGGATGGTACATTAAGGGCCCAGGACTGAAGGAGTGGCCGTTAGTAAAAGATGGGCTTTTTGTTTTGTGAGTGTGTAAAGTGAGATCGACTTACTAAACTGGGGCTCCGAGGTTGACCGGGACCGCCGGCGGGTGGTACCACAGCGGCATAGCTCAGTGGTTTCTGAATCTTACACGCCAGGTCGGTCCTGGAGAGGTTTGGAGGATGGGATGGGTGTTGTGGTGGAGATGACAAGAAGCTTTGGTGGTGGTGTTTTCTGAGAGTAGTGGTGGTGGGAAAGACTAGCGCGGATGTTCACCTCACCACACCACACCTCATGCGACAGCCAACATCAACGAACGCCAATTAACCAACGCCGTCATTGACAGTGAAAGCGACAAGCAATCTGACGATGTCTCACTAGGATTCGATAATTTTCTATCACGATCCGTACGTATGATATGTTGGAAAGGATAACATAGAGAAAGGAAGAGAGGCCACATTGACATCCTCCGAAACTAGGTCCTGCTGCAATATCAATCTCCAAAATACTTTTCCTCCTGCAGATACAAAAAAAACTCGTCCGATTAGCCTGCATGCATGTAAGCTCCTAAGTATCAATTTTGAGACGACTGCCCAATTGGTCATAGGCAGTAGTAGGGCGCTCCTCCCCATTGAGGTTATCCTGCAGAACGTCTTACTATGTTCAATATGAGAAGCAATATCCGGCTCTCTGCTAGCGTTTCTGTTCAAATCCATTTCTTTGTTCCGCTATGTCTTTATGAGGACGCATGTCGTTATCCTGTCTGAATGAACGCTCACCCCAGGAGATTGGATGTACTGCCACGTCTCCTGTATTTATACTCGCAAGTCTGGAGACTTTCCTACCCTAAACATCTTTATAACGCGGGTTCGTCTCACCAATGGACTATCATGCGTCTTCTCAGAGGTACGTCATAGATTATCACTCGGTCATTCATGCAAACCTCTATTTTTATTTCCTATATATATGGCAACGCCTTTACAGCCATTTGAGGTCTTCCCCACCTGCCGTCTATAGCTAAGGGAGATTCAGTACCGTAAAGCCCCAGCTGCTCGTTGAATTTCTTTTATATAACTTCTACGTCCCATAGACCGGTATCGTACGAAATTCCCCCCCAGACCTCTAGGACTAGTTGCGTCGACAGGCAAACCGAGAGAAGTCATAACACTGATTTGAAACTGGTACCATCTAAAGCAGCCCAAAATTCCCCTTGATTACATATCCTTCTCGAACTACCATCTTGCGTGCCACACCGCATGAAACGGCAAACATTGATATTCAAGTTGAAACCGGAACCTACACTTGGAATATTCTTTCACCCATATATAAGATATTCCTACTCAGTATATTATGGGCATGAAATTGCAATCATCATCTTCCGTAATAATATACACAACCACGAGTCACATTTCTACATCTACATCATTTACAACCACCAATCATCCTCGATCTCAAGAAATAACAACACAAAATGCCTACCATAAATAATAGCATTCGCAACGCTATTCTATCATCCTCAACATCTAATCCTCGTAGTGACACACTCCCGATTCAAAATGATTTTAGAATCTATCAACAACGAGAACGCGGCTCAATTGGCTTCGACACTTTTAACTCTGAATCCCTCCTAGAGTCCGAGGCCAAAATGCGCAGGTGGCAGGTCAGGCGGAAAACTCTTATCTGGAAGGTCTTGCGGGCACTGCGGCGGGCTGTGTCGCTCAGCAGGATGGCGGACCGGGTTTTGGGCGATGTGAAGGTTGGGGATACATGGGGGTGTGAGGGTAGGAATGGGGGTAACTAGAAGCTTGGCCAAGAGGATAGAGAACTGGGTAGTCAATAGATGAGACGGTGAGAAATAAAAAGTAGAAAAATACTAGATGAGAAGATCGCAATGAATTAGAAGCGAGTTATCCACCTATGTTTCATGTGTTCCCGAAGAATGGCCAGATTGCTGAGGCACCGGAGAATATTTCAAGTATAAAAGTGTTTCAAGAGTTCTTGGGTCCTCCCCACATAAAGCATATCGTGATACTAGAATATCTATCTCATACGATCGGTAACTCGGAAGATAGCACATGTCTTCTTACGGAAAACCTATACCCCCGAGCTCAAGGCTCCATAGATTCCGCATGCTGGGGTAATGATTAAACACTATTTATGGGATCGAGAGGTGATCCCTTTCGATTCTGGCCAGGCTGTCCCGGCGTCTCTTCCAGAGTTCCGAGTAGCTGAGAAATAAAAAGGAGGGATGATGCGTCGGGTTGTGGTTGTTGATCGAAGGCGATAAAGTGTTTCACAACGGGAGTATATGGACTAGGGAAACGTTTCTTATACTCTCCACAACACATTTTCTCGCAGCCCAGCCTGTATATATGCACTCCTCACGTGAACTATCTACCAACAACAGGAGAGAAGAGAGTCCTGTAGGACGTAAACCTCTGCGAGGCACAGATAGGTAATTCGAGAAACACTTGAATACAGGTACATATGCGAGTGACATCCCGTGTCGCACAAAGCACGTGACATCGGGGTTAGGTTATGATGACCCAAGGTAAACTCATCCGGACAGATAACTCATCAAATTGGTAAAAAACAGGCCTGATATATATCTTGCCGAGACAAACTGCGACTGGACCATTCCAGCGAGTGGACCATTATTCGCGGTACTTTAACTCAGACGTTTTTCATTCGCATTTCCAAATGGCCCAGTTCCGTTTGCCGCTAGCCTTGTAGGGACTATTGCTACAGCCCAAGAAGCTTTCAGGATGTGACAGCATACATGTAGCCCAAAGTTTAACATGAGAAGTTAATCCTAGAGTATTATGTTTGTAAACGAGACTTGCATATATATCCCTTAATCCAACTCGGCCTGAGATGGGTATTGACATTATCACAACAACGCTCATGCACTGAAGCTTCAAAGGCCCATCGCATTCATCCTACCCCAAATAGGAAAATTAAATACAACCGCCTCGTCTCAGGAGGCGAAAAGCTCGGTTGCACAGCATGATTTCGGTAACTCAATTCCCGTTATGAAGATCTTGTTTTTTCCTGGTCCTGAAGGAGCGGCTGACACAGCATATTGGGTTTGACGTTTGACGTAAGACAGTGTAATAACCTTAATTCAACACCACCACCGTATTCAATATCCGCGCCATATGATACGGTGTGAACGGATTAGTCTGATATCCATAAGCCAAATTTCTCCCGAGAGTCAGTGTTTAAGACCTCCGGGATTACCGAGCTTCATGCCTTTTATTCCCGGGAGAGAGTTATCTTCAAAGGTGGTGTGGGCACTGTTGACATGGGACTGGCGGGATCGGATGTTGGTAGCTCATGAGCGCTTTTCCGACCCGGATAGCGGTTTCAAACGTGGGTTTTGAGCAGAGCTCAACCTCCTCTTGTTAATCCATGAGTAAAAGGTCTTCCCGTCGTTTCTCTTGCATGCTATCGGGACTCTGATGATAGACAAAGTTCTCGTATATATAGGCATGACTGCAAAGATCCTGATACAGATATCTCCACTAAATTACTTTCGAGATGCAAGTCAGAATTGCGGGAACTAAGTCAGCATGTCTAAGAGCGCAACTCCCAGGACTACATTGATGCCCGATACGTAAATTAAATGATAGCTGTAGCTGAGGTTTATATCGCTGTTGATTTTGAATTGCAAGTATCAGCCTCCTAGTTGATTCTATAGTGGGGGCCCTCACCTGCTTTCGGATGACAATTATCTTGAATATATTCCAATATCAGAGTTTTGTTAAATACATAACTCCCAGAGGCTTCTTGCAGATGGAATACACGATTTCTACTGGGTATCTGAGTGCATGTGTGTGTGTGCCTTCACCTCCAGTCCTTGAGTTCTTTCGAACACAGCCACTAATTTGTGAGTGCTACTACAAGGATGTTCACCAATGCAGGCCAGTCACATAATAATCTCTGTGAATCTCGAACAGCGTGGTGACATAATGGATCTGCCCCGATTTCAACCCATACAGTCTCATTCGTACTAGTTGACGGGTTCCCAGGACGCAAACACCGGCGACAGCCTAGCCCACTATAGAGTATGCCCTCGAGCGTTTAGCCCAGGTTAGAGGGGATACATGCAACATTTATGTGATTCTCGGGAAAATCGTGCATGCGAAGCATGCAAATTGTCTAACTTATATGCATGCAAACACGCGTGCCAAGACACCTTATCCATTAATTGCATGAGCATGATTTAGCGTTCGATACATGGATTATGGCTCGACATCGAAGTGTAATGAATGCTTTCGTGGAATCTTTTGAGAGATACAGCTACAAGTACCCCTCTCCCCTATAAGATTTGCAATGCATTTTTAACCCAGGAAATAATTCTCACAGGGACCTTATGAGGCAAGGATTATCCAACCTCACGCTTCTCCGCTTCTCTGCTTCTACGCAGATACATGTATTAGAGCAGGATATGCCATGAGGAGATGCATAACTCATCTCGGGAACTCTAACCAAGAACATTCGGGAGAGTGCATAAATTCCGTGATGCCAGATGCGTGGGTGTCTGTACAATACACACATGTCTATACGTACGTATATGTTGGACTTACGTACGTATACTTAACGGAATTTCCTCTTTGGGGGCGGGGAAAAATGGCACGGTCCTCTTAGACCTGGCATCCTTGGTATATCTTAGACCTGACAACCTTGGTATATTATCGGCCAATTTTAAGATACTTACTTGGCATTTTAAGCTCCTACTAGTACAGTACGAATCCCGATATATTCTCTGTATTGTAGAATATCTGAGGCTTTTCTGTGCTATAAAAGAGCCTGAACCCTCCCCTTCATCTCTTCCCTTCTCCTTCATCTAATCATCTCAGCATTCCGAAGTTTCCGTCGTCTCAAGTCTTTAACCTAAGCTTCAAAACGATCTCCAATCATCTATCGGTCTAAATCTACACACGCTCTTTCACTTTCTGATAAGTCATCTATCACAGCAACACCATGTTGTTCTCTCTCATTCTCTTCGGATTTGCTGGTCTTATCAACGCTGTTGCTCAAAATGTAAGAAATCGACTTCTTCTTTGATAGAACTCTTCTAATATTACAATTACTATATAGGCAGTTTGCCTCCCTACCGGCGGCATTCGCAATACCTTTACCCTCAACTTCGACGATCTTAACGGCACTACTGTCCTTCACCCCGCACCCACAATCTACGAGGGCTTGAAGTTCGATCCTTCCTGGTATATTGTTCAGGCTGGTCCGAGCATTCCCTTCATCCCACACTCTCCTTCAAATGTTCTTGTTACCGGCCCCAACTACAATATCACCAACGCTGAGTTCTCTGTTGCCGATAATGGTACCACCTTCGATGTTGTCTCTCTGTGGATGATTGGTTGTTTCGTCAATCCCCGCTATTTCGCCAGTGATATTGCATGCCTCACCACCTTTACCGGTACCAAATCCGATGGTTCAGTTGTTTCCTTCGAGAGACCTGTCAGAAAGACCACTATGGAGATTATCCAAGACTTTCCTGCGAAAAGGTTCACCGATTTGGTAGCTTTCCGTATGGAGAATAGGTTTGAGTTCACTAGCAACAAAACACATCCCGCAGGAAGGTTCGGAATCGATAACATCGTTATCAACAAGGTTGATCATACCGCCTCTTGTGCTGCCAAAAGGTACGCTAGATATGTTAAGTACTGATTGGAGGATTTAACTTTCTTTTCAAGTTTCTCTTGATCCCTAAAAACATGCATTTTCTGTAATTTCATTTTTCGCTGTTGTTGAAAATCTTATCATTTTAGATTGCTGGATTGTTAAGTTTGCGTTGGAAAATTAAAAATATTCTTGCTAGTTACTTTATCCTAGCTCTCTCCAGTGTATTATGTGATATACAATTCGTGACTCTGATTGTAAAGCGTCCAAGTTTATCACCTCCCGATCTCCCCCAACGTCCCTTTCCTCGTTACACCGCCCAACTGAGAATCAAAATCATGATATATCACTCGGTGTCTATGAACCATAATTTTGTCATGCATAGCATAAATACCTGCGATAACAAGTAAGACACTCAAACACATACGCCCGTTAGACAGGTTACCACACGGGAACTATAATCTCGCCATCCTAACGATCATGTATTACACGTATTAACACAACACACTCTCGGCTCTCACCGAATTTGTATTCGCGCTTTTCCCTCCAGCCCACTCGTATAGCACTCTTCTATCAGCTCCCAAGCCTTTGTGCTCTGAATTATTAAAAAATAGCATACATATATGCATGCCTATACCTAGACACATATAGTAACCTGCACTCCCGCGCGCCGTGATATATTGTTACCTTAACGGGTACCCACATATATACCCTGTGTATCAGTTCGCGAGGTATGACGGTCATCAGAAAGGGAAAGAAATGCATCCTTCATCTGGTCGCACAGATATAAAATAGGCGGTATTGGGGCATTTCCTTAGCCCTCAATGTGATCGGCGTCACCAAGCATTTATCAATCAGCCACACAACGATGCTACAAGATCGATTGGGACTATTTGAAGGACTATATAAGTTTTGTGTGTGTTTTTGGACTAGCTATGAGTACTGGAAAGTACTCTCTTTAGATTATTCAAGTACCTGACGCAGGGGTGTGACAAGGATATGGAATCGAAAGCGGTGGGGGTCTACCTCCATCCATGTACTTTAAATATATGTCGTGACCAGTCTTCACAGAACTTAATCTAGTGAGCTGATTTTCTGCCAACTCGAATGTAAGGAGCCGATAACCACTGAGCCCAAGTTTATGTGAGGAAAGGGAAAGGGATCAGGGTGTAAGCAGCAAGATACGTGCTGGCCTACAATCTACATTCGAGCCAGCGAATCTTTTCGCTATGTATATGTATTTAATGCACGGAGATATGTGAAAAAACAAGGATGCTATGAGTCCATTTTATTCTTGGTTTTTATCTTGGCAACGGGAGCATGCATGTCAGCCGTCCCACCCAGTAAAATCTTAAAACGCCTATGGCTCGAGAAGCTATGGTGGGCAGGTGTGTAAACTTCGGCGTTTGCAGCTAATCAATCAATAGAAATTTGGAGATCTACCCCCATAATGGTACATACTAGCGCCTAGCCTAACGGTGGAGCTTTCTCCAATTCCCATACAAGAAAGGTTCCTCTGAGGTTGACATACCCACCCCTGTGCCTTCTCGCGCCATACGTCCAAGATATACTCTGTTAAAGAAGGACATTTCAAACCTGCACCTCAATATCTCCTTGCTACGCCACGTCTAGGAGGGGGGGTGGGGTACTTGGTAGGCGTCATCACCCGTACGCGTTTTCCTAGAGATCTTCGATTGATGAAATTACACCGTTCTAGATTTGCGCTTTATGCGGCAGCTATGGACATCCCCGGGTATCCAAGTCTTTGTGAATGGTGGTCCCAGATCCATTTCAGCGAAGATCTACGTCCTACCGGTCATTCGTGTACCGTGTACTCTCCTCTTAGTTAATGGAAGATTATGCAAGGAGGTTTGAACTCAAAACTTAAGGCCCTGAATATTCAAAAGCCATTTCGATTGGACAGACTGAAGGCCCCATTTCCGGCAAAGAGAAAATATCTTTTAATGATTCAGACCTATCCCAAGAGATAAGGGTAAGGCTCTGTTTGGCATACAGTATGCTTTACCGGTGACATTCTAGCCCGAAGATTCAGCTAACAGAAGCGGTTGGGAAGCATTGATTTCCGCCTCGAGGTCCTACCCTCTCGAAATGTGGGGGTCACGGCCGGGGGAGCCGTTTTACTTATTTTTGAAGCCATGAAGAGGCAAATGAAGGCTATGTTCGGCGACGATGTAGAGAGAACGGGGGGAAGACACTGGAAAGTCCCTAAGTTGTTACACACTAACCATATGCACCTGACTTCCCACAGCACTTCAGTTCTGCTTGAGTCTTGGCTTTTACCTTCCTCGTCGACCAGCTACATCTCCCTCATACTATTCACAGTATTCGTCTCGTATTACTATCTATAAGTTGGCCGTTCAAACTGGAGGTTTGGCCATAAGCCACTCAGACCCTCAGACACCAGCTAATTATGACAGTACTTCCGTCGCGGCAACCCCCTTCCGCTCTCCTCAATGTTATAAGCCTATTTGTAACGTGTTTAGTCTTTACCATCTCATGTTTCTCGAACCCACCCTTTCAGCCCCACCAGCAAGCTCAACCTGAGCAAGCACGAACGCGTGGAAATACGTGTAGTTGAACCTCATAAGAACGGCCTTGACAGTAATGTATAGGTTGGGCTTGTCGGTACCAGACTCTATGTCTTCTGAAAAGAAGCGCCCAATATTCGTAATCTACCTATTAGTATTTCAGTAACCATAGCAAGAACACGAGTGTTAGCTAACTGGCAGCTGAGTATGCACTACTAGTTTTTATCTTAGGGCCGCACGAGGTATTCCAATCCCTCCCAGGGAAAGCGAAAGTACTAAGCATTCAAGGAAGATGCAGCCCACAAACCGTCGGTCGGAAGGGGGTAGGAGTATTGCGGTTATTGCGCTAAAATTATTGTTTTCTCACAAGGATATAGGAAAATTCAGAGTATAGTTCCTGTGCAGGGCAGACTACTTCAGGGCTCGAGCAAGATATGCCGGTGCATGCGGTAATGGCCAAATCTTGCTCATCGGCAAATCAACTCCTTGGTGTACATCTAGTAAACGCTTTCATACCAGTCATTAGGCTTTAAAGATCGACGAAGGTTACATGAACCCAATACAGGAGGTTATCTGCACACAATTATCCATATTTCCAAATCAAAAATGGATTGCAGTTGCAGTTCTATCTTGTCCTGGCTCAGTACCCGCAATTAGTAAGTTAACAGCTTACGCTTCATTCACTTTCAAACTCTACTTCTTTTATGCGAGTGAGGGGTCTACACCACCGAAGCACGGCTCATCACTTCCGCAGGTTTATTCTGGTGAAGACATCCAGTAAAAAAGGTATCTCTACGATCTCCCAGTGACTAGAACAGTGGCTTAATGGACTATGAGCTCAAACATAAACTTAGCACTACAGCGATCGAGGCATTGGGTTCTATTCCCGGATAGAGCATCACTTATTTATTTCATTTATTAAAGCCCCCAATCAAAGAGCGAACGTATCCTTAGCAATTTTCAATTCTTTTGAGTACGATTAGGTGGGGTAAAGAGCCCAAACACGTATCGGCCCTTCTTCCTGTCACAATTGATACCGTGTCCGTCATTAGAAACACTAAAATACAAGGTCCTTTCCATTTCATCTAACCATTTCATCAGCAGTATACCCCCCCCCCCCTCATCTATCAGTCCTTATAATACTCACCTTCATTCTCTACTAAGTTCTAGCCACAATTTCTGCAGAAATAAAGTTCTATATCCTTCCTTCGTCTCGATTTCCCCTTGATTCTTTTGTTTTGATTTCTTTCAAGTGAATGCCAATACCGAGTGACATAGTATGACTCCCGCCATCTAGTTTAATGGCGGTAGGTTATTACAGCAGGGCTGATATATGTATCTTGAGCTACAGTTCATTTCTACTCACATAATTTTTCTCCTGGGTAGTGGCGGTTTCTTCTACTTTAGCTCGCCGATCTCCGCTGGAAGCAGGACCCATCACGGCCACATCCTGTGCACGGTATATATAAGTCGAACCTGCCATATAATTGTGATAGGCATCAACAACCCTCAAATTTTAATATGTACTAATCAGCTTTGTTTGATCCATCGCCTCCACCAAGCACAATTTCCCCTACTCCCCCGCAGGTTTATGAAAAGAAGATTTTCAATATCTTGATTGTTCTAAGACATGTCTCATAAAGTGCCCCTCACATGAAACTCACGTTACCTCTAGATTCCGGATCTAGATGAACATTGAGCCCTATACTCCGCCATGCGATAAACAAAACACGAAAATCACGGAGTAAATACAAAAATTAATGAACATATCAACCATAACAAGTCCTGCAAGGCCCCGCCCAATCTCTAATTGAGCGGTGTCTGTCCATTCATCGTCTTGAGCCACTTGTCAATCCTTTGAACCTCATCCACAGAGTCCCATCTGTACTCGCTCGGCCTTGTGTAGACCACCTGGTCGTCCCCACAACCTCCTTTCCACCAACAACCAATACCGTCGGTGAGATATTGTTTGGTGAGATACATCTTAGGATGCCACTTCTCTTTATCCGCAATTTGCTCGGGTGTCTTAAGCGGATGTTCAATGTCCCACTCCTTGCATGAGTCTGGCCATCCCTCGCCTGGCGGGAATGGCGGGAATGGCAGGGATCTGGCTTCACCACCGTGAACAGGGGTACCGGTAAGCTCATAATCGTAGGTGCGAGATGAATCTGGATCAATAGCAGCAGAGAGGGCTTTCTCTTCCTCAGGGGAAGAGAATATCGTTTTTTCCAAAAAGGAGAGCCCAGTACCACCGCATGCTTCATCAAGTGCCAGAAGAGCAAAGTGACCACCGGCGACTGGCCGAGCCATGAAATAGATTCCCGGGAAGTCACTGGTTTCGGTGTCGTACAGGTCTGTGAATGGACGATTTGTTTTTGTCTCATTAAGCCAGAGCCCCATCAATTCCAAGATCTGCGTACGAGTGTGCTTGCTAGAGATCGCAGCAGCCCAGATCTCCCAATCAGATTTGGTGTAGAGGTGACGGGTATCCAATGGAAGACCGTACTTTTGATGAACGGCAGAGTACCAGCGTGACTGCTTGCGGTAGATATCGTGGGGGATATAACCGCTATCGCCCTTTTGGGCAAAACAAAGAAGGGAGTCCGGGTATAGGTTGTATAGCGTGCCCCAAGAACCGTAAAGATGGTATGCAAGTTTTGTATGAGATCCATCTCGTGACATGGAAAAATCAACCCAGGCTGGGACATAAGCGTCGCCGACCATAGTGTAATAATCAGCATCCTTAGTATTGCCCATTACTGATGACAACTCTGCCATGGCCTTGATGCCGACAATCGCTTTCATTGCAAGATTGGTCTGATTCTCTAGTCGGCCGGCAAAATCATCGGTAGACACTACTCCACATTAGCAACGTCTTTAGGGCGAAGAGCTACCGCTATTTACAACGGAATCAGACGGAAGTAAAAGTGGCTCACGTACGCTGATAAGCGGGGATCAACCCGAATTCCGTCAAATACCCAGTCCACTGCTTCCAGAGAGCATATCTTCCATCCTTATCTATCCATTTCTGTGCTGCCCTCTTCCCTGCCTTTGATCCATCATTCAACGTCTGTACATAGGCCAAAGCCATTGCCAACATGTTTCCACACTCTTCCACAGGCATTGGCTCGTCATTTCCATCAGGGTGCCCTGTAGCGTTCGGAAAATGAGCACCAAGATCATGGATCGAGTACCTGTATTAAATACCTGTTAGCACTTTCATCAATTACGACTGGAGTTGGTCTCTCTAATCTGCCAAAGGGGAAGCCTCACTTGTTTGGGTACAACCCGGCCATCTGATGCTCCAACAGTGGCTCAAGCAGATAAGCCAGCCATTTCGGATTCGCATACAAAAAGAATGTGAATCCTGGGAAAATAACATCCACCGTCTGAAAGTTCCCATTGCTACTAATCTCCTTCAAAAACAAAATCGGATCCTCGGGAGTGCCCGCGAAAATGGTTGCACCCATTACCTGCCTCGCTGAGATTGATACAATATCCGCGTATGTATCACCCTCCACAGCCCTAGCATGAGTAATTACCTTGTCCGCAAATGCCTTGCCTTGGGCGTAAGCATTGGGATAGTCGAAGTAATGGTAGGAGATCATATCAGTATCTGTCGCGTGTTGGAACCTCCAAAATGGTCTCATCTGAGTAAGGCCACGAGCAGCTGCAAACTGCGTAACAGGATCTTGGATAAGAGCTACAGTGAACAGCACCGAATCTGTCTTGGTATTATTCTGCTTGTTACTCAGCGCAAAGTGCTTGGAGAATGAGAAAACAGGCTCCTCATTCATGACCTCACGGAAGCCGGTATCGTAAGTATTTGCGAGTGTTGAATTTCGTGAGAACCGGCGTCGTAGGGGTCCAGAGACGCCAGCCTCGTATGTGACAGTGGGGTCCTATGCATGTCAGTAAAACGATTAGGTGCGGGTTTTGTTTATAGAATTACCTGAGGACCTGTGAAATGAAGCACGCCCCATTCAGCCCGATCACTAATTTCGGCAAAGGTCCATTGATCTTGCTTGTGAATCGACCATGTTGTGAGGTTTTCACCCTTGGTGAGACCCCATTGAATGATCGCTTTACGTTCATGTGTGACCCAAACTATAAGAAGTAAAGTTCAGCTGTTGTTCTTCAAACGAGACGCGACGAAGTAAAAGGATCAGACTTGGCAGAGTACTTACGTCCGTTCACATCAACATAAATATCAACATCCACTTGACCCTCCACAATAACCTCCACGTAGCTTGCTGGGAGCGCCTGTCTCTCAGTACTCTCGGGGGTAATCGGGCTACTAAACATCAACGTCACAAGGACATCTCCGTACAATGGGTTTGGAAGCGAGTAAGTCAAGTTCGTAGTTGAAGAGTCGTACTGAAAGCCCGTGTAAGTTGGAAACTTAACCGTGTACCCATCCTTCGGGTGCGCTGGGAGTAGGGCGTCTTGCGGACGTCCAACGAGAGGGTAAACAGTGTTCGTTGCGGGTATTCGGGCCATCACGCCGAAACCAATCTACCGGACATTTATGTCAGTTCATTCTACAGTAGACCATCGACTCGGGAAAGCAAACCTCCTGCCCATGCCAGAACATCGGCCAGCTATCCCATGGATCGTGTCGGGCCTTAAGCCATAAGCTAAGGTATGGATTCCGGACGAAGAGAGGCAGCACCGGAGGCTTGGTGTATGAAGCTGCCGATAGGGAGCTTAGAACTGCTACTGAGAGCAGCAAGAGAAGTGACTTCATCGTTTGGGTCGTATTCAATTTTCTTTGAAGAGTTGAGCAATCCACCGAGGAGAGCAAGATGCGGGGAAGCTGAGAGGTGAGTTTTAAAGTACTTTTGGAGCTAACCGAATCCTGGGAGGGAAGCTTACACGAAACTGCGGACGGGATCAAAGCTGATCAGGAGCCAATTTCCCAATCCTCACCTCAGAGCAGTTGGATTTGCTGTGAAAGACGAACAAGAGTCAGCTCCGCAGTTTCTCCTTGCTCGCGATATCACGAAGGAGGTCTGAAGCAATACTGCGATGGCATATAATGTGGGGAGGAGCACATGGTGTTTGTTTGTGTTGTGAAGATCGCTACTGCTTTAGCCTACGCCGAACCCTTACCCTGACACGCCCCGCAAAAAAATGTGGACCCTGTTCATCTGCGGCTGCACCATTCTAATGCAGCATGCACCCGATCACACGAGCAAGGGCTCGTAGATCAGGCGCTGCTTTGAGTCCCTGTTTACCCGAGCTCGTGATCGGTTAGCTTCGGAGACTTCCAGTTTGCGGGGAAGGACCCGTCTTGTCAGCGTCCGAGATCTCACTATCCCGACAGTTTTTAGAGGCATGTTTCATTACCACGATCCCAAAACGTTTAAAAGTCATCTGCTCTTAGCTCATGATCGTAACACTTTCAACTCTTGTACAACATGATGTCTTGGGTAGAAAAATGTTAAGGAAGGGGTCCAAATTTGAAAAATCACAGACCGTACATACATACTAGCAACGGCCCGCCCCGATATTTGTAGACCCCCCTGCGGAGTGCCTACAAACTACATCTGAACGCCTACAAACACTTGAAAATATCCACGGGATGTCTTCCATTTACCACACCCACCTCACCACCTACTCAGTCGATATCCGTTCTCAGCCTCGCCGGAAGTTTCATCTTTGTTTCTTTTCTCCATTCGAGTCCGGAGTAAATACTTAAATACTGTGGTAGCTCTAGTCATGAGTTGAATCCTCCCCCTCAATTCTTGACCATGACATCGAGTGACAATAGATGACTGGCCGTATCCTGGGTCAAGGGCGAACCCGACTCGATGACGAATGGTGAATTTTAGAGGTAATAGTAAGTCAAGCTAAAGAGGTCAGCGCACTTTTGTTGGCTTTTGTTAGCCCTGATTCGCGCATTCACCGCCGAGCTGGTCTTGTTGTTAACCTAGAAACGACTGTACTGCGTTGGGAGTGAAATGGTTGCGGGGGTATTAAAAGGTCCGAAATATATTCCTCTTCCTGACAGGTGGTCGATGATATTCCACCCAGGTGCGGAGGAAGAACGGCATTCTTCTTGGAACTATCATTCAAAGAATTAGCTATAGCAGACAAGACTACATAATATATTAAGCCAGGTGTTGGCTTGATAGTGTGGGCATGATAACTGGTAATACTCAACGTACCAATCAAAGTGACTCGAGTGTTGACACCCGAAAAGGAGAATCAAAATAGGACTAACTTATCGACCACCAGTTAGATTTTCCTTAGGAAACCCTGATAGAGTGAGACGATTTTGTGAATGCGTTGTGCGGTGAGCTAGAATCGCTAGTCATCAGTCACTCAGATCGTTTTTATGACAAGCTACCGGTAATATCCCTCCACCGCTTTGCTCGCAACAAGATCGGGTGAGTAAGAGCTCTGGCCAAAAGTCGTACTGATATTTAGAGTGATTTAATTCTCTTTCATCCTCAGTTAGAAATTCCGAATCAGACATGAAGGGGAAGCTTGTTTATCCCTAGCATCGTAAGATAAAGAGAGCGTAGAAAACTTCACTTGAAATAGCACTAAATACGCTATTGTCTGTGGGAGAGTAGTATTGAGACCAGTATATAACAAAACATATACCTTGCAACTTTAAAAGAAGACGGGTATATATCCACGTAATACCATACCAAGCCAAGCTACGGCAGCAGCCGAGCTGTCAAATTAATATGACGTTATCCTCCCAGCAAACAAATTTTCTATAGATCCCGAAAAGGATATCATAAGCCGTATCACATGAGACAGCACATTCAAGCATGAACCTTTCCTTTCCCTTCGACACTACAACCTCTAGACAACCTCACTACATTCGATAAACTCCGTTAGTAATCGAATCAAGAAAGCATCCAACTGAGCAATAGTAAAATACCTTCATCGATAGATCCGACAACCGGTATTTGGAAACAATTATCAGCGAATTCCACAATCAGGCTTCCGAGAATAACCACTAGGATGTGAAAGAAAATCACCACTAGGTTTGACAACCAGTATTTGGAAAATAATTATCAGTGCTACTCCTCGTTGCGAGACACCCCGGCTTGTTCTTGAACACCAGCCGATGGCTTCTGAATACTATATAATAGCCATCATTGAACAACAAAAACGCCTGAGGTTGAAATATAACAGAAATGAGATGATCGACTTGATGAAGTATCCTGGGTTTCTAAAAAGATCACCAATTAGCATCATCTCAGGTGTTAACTTTCACCGAAGGAATATTTATCAGGAAAGTATCAGTAATACCAGCTTCACCATATCGACATTTCTTTTTGTAGATTTATAATTTTATCTAGTTTTGGTCAGCCACAGCATAATTCAGAATGCTACGGGAAGGATAAGAGAATAGACCTGGCAATAAACAGCTCCAGCACAACGAACGACTTAAACCAGGCCTTTCCCTTTCCACAACGAAAGCAATAAAAGTCAGAAGGAATGGAATAAGGGTGCATTTTTGACGGTCAACGATAAGTGAGTTTGAACCTTCGTGCATGTATTCGAAAAATAAAAACGTTGACATATACGCTTAATATAGAAACGGCAATCCTTATGGAGCTCAATGATTCAAATTTTGAACCATAAGATTGAACTTGAAAAAAGATCATGGTCTGGGATTTGTTCCACCACGTTGGGAAGGTCTCATTAATCCCATCTGGATGGCCGTCCACCATTTCCACTTGTTGAACAACAACGTCGACCCTAAAAGGGCCGGATGGGCCCCGGACGTTTCTCTCCTTGGAGGTGATCCAACGATCACCTCCTCGTCCTTAGGGACGACTCTCGGCGCTGGGGGCCTCACTATATTAATCGGCGCGGAGGGAGTATCTGAGATCGGTCCCGACGGGGGGCGAATCGGTCGAATATGCCAATAAACGCTGTTAGGATTCCAAACACATAGGTTGGTTTTATCGATGTCAGGAGGATCACTGCCAGCCATGTTGTTCAAGGGGGTCGGCGGTAGTTCGATGAGGTTTAAGAGCTAGTTGAAATTTCGTTAGAGTCTAATAAACACCGAAAAAATGAGCATTATCTTCAAACGGTTCAAAGGAGGAGAAGCTATGTGGTGATGGTGAGGCCAGGAAAGATCCGAGATTTAAAGGAGCAGGCGAGGAAGTTTACCTACCCACAAAAGTTTTGGCGTTGATATATCTGATTCTATGTGAGATGTTTTGGATCTTGTCAGAGTCATAGGCGATGTGGAAGTTGCTGGCTGGGTGGCTTGGAGAGGTGACGTCCCAGGAGTGAAAGAAAAATCAGGTGATTTTTTGTGTCAGTATATGCTAGGATGGGGTAGCATACATAGGGCGATGAGGCGAGGGAGGGAGTGGAGTGAAGGGAGGGAGGGTGTGCCGAAAGGAATACCATTTCAGAATAAGGTTTCAGAAAAAGCAGAGATGGACCTATAAGGTCAATGAATAGGCAGAGGTGCCTGGTTGGTATATATGGAATGCTTTTTTCAATTTCAAACTCCTTAAGATACATGTAATGGCTGAACTAATCAATCCACTGCTTAACGTTGCTGATTCGTATTACTCGAGTGATAGCTCGTGATCAGTCGCTAAATAGTTTCCAAAGACCCTACTCGTTGATGAATCTATATAATTTGCATCAACTCCTCTCGATTCCTTCGACTCATGGCAAAAGCATCAACCCCGGGTGGGTCGGCTGGTTGGTTGGACATGAGAAAAGGAAAGGAAAAATAGAACACCGGACCCCCAGGGTGCGCTTCACGCTGGAAATGATTCTTTCATGCTTAGTGCCACTCTTGGGCTATACGTTTCAAATTGTTGCTCACAAGCAATTCCACGTAATGAGAGAAAGCTTGACTTACGTATCCAGTAGTAAACGTATCTTACTAGAGTGACATATGATTTTGCAACGTGGCTTGCATAATTGCTATGCGAGACTGGGCCTTCAGAAATATGGCTCTGGCTCTTCATATCAAAAGAGAACTGTTGGAACTAGGAGATTGTATGTTTTTACGGGCGCCAAAATTCCTAGCTAGGTGCTAAATATGGGCAAACATATTGTAGAGGAGTAGCATAGTTGACTTTGGTCGCATTCGCATGATCATGCGTTTTCCATAGCCGTATAGTACCTAGGCTCAAGCTGCGTACATACATGTACAAAGGGTCTCTGTGGTAGAGCTGGTGCCTCTGGTGAGCTTGTTGAAAACATGCCAAGTTTCGCTTCGCTTTAATTTAACAAGTTGTTTGGCTTTTCACGAGTGATAGTTCATGATCAGGACGAATAGTGATCCCGCGGCCTAGAGAGCTGATCTGGATACACCTTCCCGCGCCCGGTTGAACCCTGACCCTGACCATTACTCTGGCCTTGACCTCTCCCTGGCACCAGCGCGCCACACCAAAATCAATGATATTACTGAGCAACGGAAGGGGGTTGGAGGGCGGTGGAGGAGGGGGGGGGAGGTGGAGGGGGGTAGAGGGCAGCGGGTGGAAGGGGGAGTGGGAGGGGGGGTGAACAGGGCTGAAGGGGCAGTGGGCGGTGGAAGGGGTGGTGTATGATGGGTGGAGGGGGAGAGGAGCGGTGCAGGGGGGGGGGGGGGTAGAGGCCAGTGGATGGAAGTAGCATGATGGCAATATTGGAGGTGGCATTAATTGGAGTTGGCATTAATTAGAGATGTCATTAAAATTCGCCATATAAACAACTTAGAATTAGAGCTAGCATTAGAACCGACAAATTAGAGCTAGTGTAAGTCGGAAGAGATGGACATTTACGAGAGCTGGTGATGAGAGCTGGCCATCCCCATGCAGCCCTGCCAAGCTAGCGTAAAGTGAGAGCCGACTGGCACACACACGCGCACTCAGTAACACCAAAGGAATTATAGTGAGCAAGGGGTTGGATGGCCTAGCGGTATAGTGTGTGATATTGAGTTCGCACTCTACACTATAGCTAACGAGCGTTCAACCCTGACGTAGATAGAGAAGTAACAGTCGAGACGGCTGCGAACTCTTTTGCTGGCGGGGGCAAAATGTTTTTTTCTTCTACCGTCCCTTCCTTTCTTCCTTCTGTACTCACTCCTTCCTCTTCCTGCCTAATAATAACACATTTACTATCATCCTAGTCTACATATACTTACGGGCAGAGCAGGTTTTGGTATATGCCTGAAGAGAAAGGGAAAAAAACCTCCATATTTTCTGCCCACTACATATATACTATCCCATGGATCCCACCCCCGTCCCTGATGCATTATACAGAAACATAAATAAAGTCTCTCACATGCACTCCGTTAACAGCGCAATCTTCTCGGTAGCTATTCCTGTCCCCGATATAGCAATGCTACGGCGCCCCCCAAGTGTAGGAGACTGATAATATTATTGGCGATATTAAGAGCTCTCGCAACTCTGTTGCTGTAGAGACACGTTCTGGCCCTGCCCCCCCGGGTAGTCTCAACTCTAGCGATCTAGAGTGTTAATTCCTATGCTCTCTTCAGACCAATCAAGGGCCGTACACTATCTGTACCTGTCAACGAGAAGTCCCTATTCATGCACAGATGTGGTAAACCCCAAGGAAAAGAAAACACTAACGGCTGAGAGGAAGAGTGAGGAAGCAATTAAAGATTTCCTCGGCAGGTCTTGGCGGCTGCATGGTGGCTTTGCGGATAATTTTCGTATAGCCCTCTGTCTTTTCCCGGTGATCTTCGGACCCTTTAACCTCTCTGCCCTTAGTTCTTCTGAGGTTTTCCTTTTGACCACGTACCCCGCTGAACCCTCCCTATCATAGTTGAATAGCTTTCTCATTAACGTATTTGTGATAATACTAGGAACACTCAAACAGTTCTTCGATACTGAATGAAGCAACTTTGGGTGAACCCTTCGCCGCCGAAGAGCTCTCCCATGGAACCTCAGGCTTTCGGGGGGAATGTACGGACGTCTTCTCGGTTATGTGCGGGTATATTGACACGGGCTTGAAGCCAGGTGGACTTGTGGGTGGGTGAGTAGCCTGGACGATCCCATCATTGGCCGGACCAAGAGGCGGCCTCTCCGACACTGAATGCTTGTGGGATACGGAAGTATCCATATCTCAACTTGGTCCTCGGCGAGGATCTTGTACTGGTTCGGGATCATGTTTAAATATAGAAAGGAAAGGGCACTAGTCCTTGGAATATTTGTTGGGCGCGGGTTAACGTTCTAGGACATTTTCTACGGGAAGCAATAAGTGGGGATGTCCTTTATATACACGTGAGCTTGCAAATAGACGTAGGTATATGGTCGATGCACTGAGAATGGTAGATCTTGTACTAATACCATTGCGTTCCTAGACACTGATGCAAAAATGCAGTTTCTTCAACTCTCGACTAACATCTAAGTGATGGAAAAGCACCTATGGATTTGAAAACCTTGGCGCTTCTGCAGGAAGCAACTGCAACCGGATTTTCAGCCAGGATTCCTAATCTGGTGTCAACTAATGTTTCCGATTGGCTGTCTACCGCGGAGTGATTTTCAGATCTACTTAAGCAAAATAATGGTACTACGAGTCGAAATGCTTGGGAATCGAAAATCTGAGAATGGCCTTGAATAGACTACTAACCTCATACATCTCTGGCTGAACTAATATATTGGCGAACAGCCTAGAAAATAGTTCATCGTCAACAACTATTATAACGATTTTGGTCAACCTCGAAAAACTTGTCTCTTGCCCATCGCCGGGACCCTGCGACCTCAAGCGGGGCCCAAAAACATCCACCAGGGCTCAAACCATTGGCAGATGGGGGTTGAAGCCGCATCCTACCAGCCCATTCGTCAATGAACCAGTACGGTAGAATTAATGCGAAAGCGAGTTTTCCGTGAGCCGATAGTCCTACTGGCCCTTGAAGGGGTTTTTGCAGTGGGAACGGGCCAAGAAATCTAGATTCTAGTCTTCTAGTTCTCATTAGTTCTACCAGAAGTCCATTCACGGAAAGAATGTATGGCCCCGAGATTAACTCATTGGAACCCTGTTTGGACACAATTGGATTTGGGCATTTTAGGTAAACACAATCGAAAATTTTACAGTCTTTAAACTTGGTTTTGGATGACCCCGAGGTAGCGGGGGAGTTTCTTCGGTACATTTTGCGAGTCTTTTCGTGTGTGCTAGGAGCCGTGACCCAACACTCACCTGGGAGGAGGTTTGATTCGAGATCTGTCAAATTTCACTGTTATATATCTCTTCTCTAGCTACCTTATATAAGAAACGCTCCAATAAATTGGTCTTGGGGCAAAAAACACACCGCTAACGATAAATGCCTGTATTTTGCTATAAGAATATATATGCGATTCTTATAATTTTGAGTGTATTATTGTTATAGAGAAATTGACTTTGGATCTCGAGTGGAAGCGTCCTGTGCCCCAAAGATCGAAACCACGGGAGCGAAAGGGCTGTTATATGTAGTCTTTCAACCCAGGAATTAGGACCGCCTGTCCGACTCGGGCCAATCTGACACGCTGAGCCACTCTGCCATAATGTAGAACTAGACCACGGTGTTGCACTAGAACTAGGACTATTTAATTACACGCACAGGACCAGACCACGCAGTCTTCTAACAAATCACCCTCGCTTTTGTTCAGGGACCGAGGGGTGGATGCAACAACGCAAGACGACGTGAGAAGAATCACTTTGAGCGGAATTCGACTTGAACCCTAACCCCAACAATCTGGTGACTCCTCTATACCGGAACGACATCGTGGGATTTCCATACCCTTCGAGAGAGTGGACTGTGCACATTCCGACCGATACGCTGTTCTGATCCTGTTCTGATAGTCATTGACCCTTCATATCAACTACATGTAAGAAGGAATTGCTGATGCGTCAAGATTGTATCATTAACCTTTGTGATAGTCTAACAGATTATCTCCACATAACACTGTAATGGCATCGGAAAGTGGGCAAATGAATGGGGCGGGCTTAGACGTCACAACATGGTCGTTGAAGTTGAGGTATGTTAGCTCTCTCGTCCATCGTGAGCGTCATGAATACGCAACGCAATCGAGTGGTATAAAATTACAAAAGAAAAACAAAACCCCCCCACGCTCTTTCTGCATCCCCAATTCAACTTTGAACTTACAGTACTTTCTTTCTGCACGTCAAGCGCTTTTACTGATATCTTGACATTAACCGCACTTTAAAGGCAATACCCTTCTTCACATCGTCAAACCTTGACCATTAATATTCTTCCGCACACCACTCAACCTTCTGCAACAATGTCTCTCCCCCCCTCCCCCGCCCCCTCCTGGTCATCCCCCAGTCCCTCTCTCTCCATCCGCACCACAAAGGTCACTACCCCCGCCTGGCTGCTCACCCTCCTTTCTCTCCCCGCCGACTCCCGAGTCCTCCACGTCAACATGGCCCTCACCACGCTCTTCGCACCGCCGACCTCAGTTATAACTATAACCTCCCCCATTCCTCTACCTGCCAGTATCTACGGCCCTGGTTCAAAGCTCGACCGCATCACATGCCGCCTCATCAACCTCAACACCGGCACTATCCGCAACTCCACTGTCATCCCCGGCCATATCACGCTCGTCCTCGACGACACCACAAAAGTCGCCCTCCTGGCCGCATACGACTTCTTTCTGGGCTCGTACCCGATGATCCATGTCAAGCCGCCCATGAAGGAGCTTCTCCGCGCTACTTTCAAGTCTGCTGCTGACATGCTAGGCTGGAAGGTCGGCATTGAAGCGCTCAAAGCATGCGACTCCGCGGGCTGTGTGAACTTGAAGAGGCTCTACAAGCGCTTTATTGTGGAGACTGGTTATGTCTCGGAGAATAACTCGCCGCCCAGATCGCGCGGAAGGCCGAGGAAGTATGCGGAGATGTCGAGGGTGTTTGGGGAGGACTATCCTAAAGGGTTGCGGGAGCTGGTGACGGGTGCAGTCGAGGAGGTCAAGGCGCTTTTCTCGCCATCGCTGGTGGGCGGCGGAGGAACGAGTGTCAAGGTTAACATCTGGTGCGTCAAGTGGAGGGTGCCGGCGGGGAAGACGAGAGGAGGGGAGGGGGTGCCGGGGAAGGCGAAGACGGAGGAGGAGGGCTTAGGCGATTATGCCGCGGGGTACTTTATTGGCGCGGCGAGAGGTGGGTGGATTCTACAGTTTCCTGTCATTGTGAGGTGTGAATACTAACGTATATATAGATTCCACGACCAGCACTAGCTACGAAGACTCTAAGACAGCCAATGTTGTGGGCGAGGGGCCCAAAATCATCGACACGCTGGAGAAATACTTCATCATCGATGATGCTTTCGCAGATCACAATTCGAATGCAGTCGCTGTTACCAATTAAGGAAACCCTGGATGATGAGGACCAATTCTCAATTGCACAAAAGCTCTATTTTTTCATATCTCTATATTTGTGAGATATAAAGACATCAAACGTACTAGCTGGGCCAAAAGGGGCCACTTTTAACCCAAGAACAAGAAGTGAAAAGTAATACAAAAGATATATTTAATCCTTGCTATAGGTGCCACTCACACCCCCCCCCCCCCTTCCTGTTAACTATCAGCAAATGCTAACAGCGCCGGGCTTTAGGGGTTTAGGGATTGGGAGCTTTACAGAGATAAAGGGTGTTGGAGTCAATAACACTAAGTTTGTACTCCTTGATACACCAGAGTGAAGAATCATCGGTTGGGAAAAGAAAAATACATGCTACACCTCTAATTGTAATAAGAGTGTGAGAGGACGTGGTGGTTTGAGAGTACTGTGCAAGGTAAATACATAGGTTCTCCAGTCATTAAACCCTAGAAACAATTCACCAGTCTTCTATAATTGTGCTTTATGGACCTCTGCGCAGCTCGATAGGCTATGCGTGATGATTAGTTTTTGAATCGCCAATATACGTGTGCTCGTGACAGGGCCGGAGGGTTCTAAGTGCACTTTGGTGCCTGTAGGGGATATAGGAGCACAAAACGTTATGCCATAAGATGTCGTCTTTTGTCTTGGTAATAAATAAATAACATTTAGTGAATCGTTCCGTTGCCAAACCGAATCGGTGTCAACAGAGGTAAGGGAGTAACTATGATGGAGTGTTCTTAAATCCAAGTTGAGGAAAAAGATGGCACAAGAGGTAGAGGAGGCCCTCATAGTGTAATAGAGTAATGGGAGAGCTGCCTGCCGTTGTTGGGGAGCGGGGATAATATAATATCCCCCCAAGAAACCCTTTGATGTGTCTAGCTTGGGTTCATAGTAGGTATGTATGCCAAGGTAAACCAGAGTTAATGAGAAAAATTGGGGGGGCCACACAAAATATTAGTTTTTTTTATATACATATTTCACATCTCTAACATCTAATTATTTCATAATTCCAACTCCATGTCTATCCAATCGGTGGCTACTGAGATCTTCGGTTGATCGGGGCCGGGGTCTTGTTGCCATGGAGTGGGTGAGATCCGGGAATCTTCTAGACACGGGTGTATGTAGTATGGCCAAGACCATCCGGAACCCTAACCCTATCAATAATCGCGGATAGCTACCAGATAAACGGCAGGACCACCGACGACGACGACGTTACAGGGAACTGACATAGTCTTGAAATATCCCCTGCCGCACTCCCCCAGTCAGACTTCCGAGAAAATGTGAACCTTTCTGAAAATGTACAAGTTCCCAATTACACGAAATGAGCCTTTTTTTTTTTGTTTGTTTGCGCTATATATAAATATCGTCATGGTTGCTGGTTGTTGTTGTAGCTTGGAGATCGGTCTGAGACAAATGTCCCCCAGCTCAGCTAGTAACAAGGTTAGTTGGCTTTGCCGCCGCATGGCCGAAAAAGGTCTCGAGACCTTTGAGGTTTTGCAAGACCCGGTCTTCCGCCGGACGGTACTGCTGTAGTACAGGGCGGGCCGGGCCGGGCCGGGCCTTTCCCAATCTCCGTCTCGTCTCGTCTCATATATACGGGAAACTGTGTATACGAACGAGATGGATGGGTGGGGATCTGACGTGGGTAATATAAAGCGGCTTCTGTTTGTATACACATTACATTACATACGTAATGTTACCAGAGGTGCCTTTTTTGATCTCTCCCATAGATGGCACTCTTGCCTCTTCCCTTCTTCTCTCTCTCTTCGGTCGTCTGGGGTAAAAAAATAAAAAATGTAGATTGCTGGTACATAAGGTTAACATCGCATGGTCTGTGCTCTGTGCTATATATTATATGTCAGGTATGCACAGGAATGCTGAATACTGTGCCGCCGAGACTCTGCGTAGAATTGTAGGCCTACCATAATAATCCCCCTGAACTAATATAGGGAACTTAATCTAAAAAGGCGACTGTGTATATATATCAACTAAATATGTATATACAATGCACGCACCGAACCAGAACAGGGCGAAACAGAGGCCAAGAGGTGCAATTCAATTCAGCTAACCGCCGGGTTGGCCGTTATTCACTACCCACCTGATATAATGCTTTACAGATAGTAAGTGCCTGTCTGTGGCTCTTGCAGTTCTGGGGTTGTGGGTTGGGGGGTTGGAGGCCGCCGGTGTTGGAAGGTAAGGTAAATGACCGGAATAGCAACTATTAGATTAGATGTCCGACTCGGAGGTCTGTTGAGGAACGCTTCACTATCGTCGGCGTAGCAAGGGGGCCATCGTGGTATGGAGCTAATATAGTGCTATAGGTACAATCGGTGGTTAGTGGTATGTACGTCTATGATAATCGCTTTCTGGCTTTGAACCAACCAGTTGGGGGGATATATGTGGAGGGATCTGGATTTTAGTTCTATTACACTCCTTACGGTACGGAGGAGCTTATCCATGTGTATAGGATCTTGTAGGCTGGTGTATGCTGATAATTCTGTAATATTTAGGTCGTTATTATATGCTATATGGGATGGAGCGCGTGGAGATACATATAAGACGTCTGCAGGATCTGTCTCTGTCCAAGATGCGCGATCTTGTACGACCCCACAATCACCACCACAATCAGCACCTCACCACCACCAACACCACCACCACCCATCTCCACCCCACAACCCGCCCACAACCCCACCCACAACCACAATGGCGCCCCTCCCCGCTCAATGGCACCCGCTGCTCCACCTTCCCTCCATCGCCCGCTCCTCCCACACCCTCTCAGTCCTGCACTCGACCCTGCACCACTTCTCCGGCGAACCGCACGACAACCGGCCCCCCTCGGGGGCCGAGCTGCACCTGCTCCCACTCGACCCCAGCGTGCCCCTGGCCATCACGATCCTCGCCAGCGCCGAGGGCCCCCCCCCACGCGTCGATGCGGCCGCTGCAACGCTCGGCGACACGCTGTATGTGTTTGGCGGACGCGGCGGCGCAGACATGAGCCCGCTCGAGGAAGGCGGGCGGCTTTGGACGTTCTCGGCGGGCGCGCAGCGCTGGGAGGCTGTGGACCCTGTGGACGGTGAGTTTCCGAGCGCGAGAGGGGGGCATGCGCTCGTGGCGACGGATGGCAGGCTGTATGTGCATGCTGGGGTGGCAGAGAGCGGGATGCTGGGCGATCTGTGGGCGTTTGTAGTGGAGGAGCGGCGGTGGGTGAAGCTGAGTAATGCGCCGGGGGGGAGTAGGAGCGCGGTGGGGATGGCAGTGACGGGGGGCGGGAGGGAGATTTGGAGATTTGCGGGGTGGGATGGGGAGAGTGCGGTGGGGGGGGAGCTGGGGGTGTGAGTTCTTCTTTCCTTCAGTTGTTTTGGTGGCTGCGGGGGTGGGGCTGACGGGTTGGTACGTACTTAGATATGATATACAGCACAACGCATGGCGCACGATCGAGTACCCGCCCGAGGCCGGCCCCGCGCCGCGCTACTCGTCGTGCCTCGCCCCGCTGGTGCACCCGGGCACAGGGAAGGAGTACCTCCTCACGGCCTTTGGCGAGTCCGGCGAGAGCGGCGACGAGGTCGTCAAGTACCTGCAGGACATCTGGGCATACGACATCGCCGCGGCGGAGTGGTGCGAGGTCATCACGACTGGCGAGAAGCCGTTGGCAAGGGGTCGGTTCGCCGCGGCGGGCAAGGGCGGGCGTTGGCTAGCCATTCAAGGGGGGCTGGATGAGGAGGGCGAGCGCTTGGGCGATTGGTGGGTTTTGATGCTAGAGTGATGATGTAGTATAACTCTGGTAGAATGAATCTTGCTTTGAGGTCCTTGAATAGGGCGTGAGACCTCCGAGTGATGCGCAATGACTGGCACCACCTATGTATGTAGAACTGCCGGCGAAGCAGCGTTAAGAACGACGCAGAGGAAAGACCTTGAGGTATATAGGAACAGGAGGAGTAGGCGTCTCCGCTTCCATGTCTTGTCGTAGATTACACATTGTCCTCGGGGCGCAGCTGTCAGTAAAGACCTTCCCACATCCTCACAGCACAACCTTCTTGGATAGATAGAGACGATGTTGCAGGCTGCTTTCTGCTGTTCAGCAGAGTCTCGTCCAAATTAATCACGAATCTGAAGCGACGATAAACCAGAGACGAAACCCATAGTATTCTGTGAGGGGTGATGGTATTGGTGATGGTGATGATGTAGTCCAAGTGGCCATGATGGACTACGTTTTCTTCGCCCTCTAGCTTAAGTATGTACGTTTCTATTTATCCCTACATGTATATTATGTGGCTTAAATAGCTGTCGACGCTATGCGCCACAATCTCGGGTTATCTAAATAGTTGTTAAGAAATCTCGAGGTGGAGAAATACAGACAGGAGAAGCAGGCTTGTTGGAAACCTCTTTTGACGTCCGGCTGCGTCCTATACGGCCAACACCCCAAGTATCAATATGCTCGAAATTGATCTACCAGAAGAGGTTGTATATATAACTATCCTCATCAGCACAGCTCAGAAAGTGACAGTGTTCCGACATAATCCGGCCAGCCCCCCCCCCCCCTTCAGCCCTCTCAAGCCTGTCACCAGTCCCAGTAGCATAATGTGATGGCCACTCTAAGTACATGTAGTAGTGAACTTGCGGAGCTTCTACCACTGCTAGTCCTAGTGCCCTGCACTAGCTTCCACACCTGTCGCCCCCCCCCCACAAGTATAAGTTCCCGCGATTGCAAAGCATCGGCGAGTGGTCTAGTGGGTAATACACTGAGACTGCTCGCCAGGCTAGACACCGAGTATTTGATCCCTAGGACCTGGGTTCAAATCGGGGGTGGGAGTAGTGCAGTACGGGGCACAGTACTTTTTGTTGAATACACATGTATGTAACCAGAAGCAGAGCAGCTTGTTGATCTCTTTTGGTCGCAACTCCTGCGGTTTTAGATGACGCTCCTTCTGGGAAACGGAGCAGAGGAAGGTGCGTACATGTCGATGGTTCTTATTGTAGGTAATCCAATGGTCTTGGTAAGGATATATTTGATAATTGAATCATAAGCCTTGTATGTATCTTTACCCGTATCGGTAGTAATGGAATCTGTATGATTTCGGGGCATTCGGTCTCTGTTGCGTGTCTTCAGCCTGGTCGCGCAGGGCTACAATTAATGGTGTTCTCACAAGCGCATAGTAAGAGCTATTCTCAAGTTGGCAATGCATATATCGATTATCGATCGCCTCATATCTTGTACTCGAGCGACTGAGTACATGTATGTACTAAGTACAGCGCCCCTAGTAGGAAGTAGTACATGTAGTTTGCGTTGTGGGGCGCGCTTTACAGCTCCAGGAACATGTGTATATATACAGGGTTCTACCAGTTCCCAGAAAAACCTATCAGCTCTATGATTAATTACCCCCAGAAGGCTCGTCGCGTGATTGTGGTGGTGGGCAACTTTGCCGAGTGATAGACTATGATTGAGTATATAAACCTGCGGGATTTTTTTTTTTTTGTTTAGCTCATTATAAACCTGCGGGAGGGGGGGGGGGGGTGCTCGACCACAGAAAGAGAGTTCTCCAAACGTCCGGGAGACGTGTGCTTGCCGTGAGAACCAGGAGGTGTGAAGGAAGCATTGAAGATTGGTCAACCAAGGACTCTAATTGAATATTTCCGTTCAGGTAAGATCAAGGCGTGGATACCTTTCCCTCTCGGGGAAGTCCTTCGACAAGCTGGCAATGAACCCGACAAGAACGATAAGTCTCACATAAAAGAGGAGACCTTACTGTGATATACGAGGAGTGCGGGCCGTGTGGGCTCACATAAACATTTCTTCGGAACCACGCCTCAATCTAGATTGTGATCCCCACTCCCACAGTTAGACAGCAGCACCTTCTCAGCATAGTGGGTAAGGGTAATAGTGGGCGGGAGAGAGAAGGGTGGGGGCTCGACCGTTACAAAGAAATTCCTTGGGCTAAACCTTGGCCTTTTACGGTAGGGAGCCCAATCTAGAGGTTTGTTTGGTCAGTGCTGAGACGAGCGATCTCCTCTACTCTAGCCCAAACTTCAGTGATATTAATACCTACGTACAAATTCTTCTTAACTATTCTCGACAGTTCATGTAAAGTCATACGTCTTGCCAGGTGTCGACTCCGGATAGTGTGCAATGATGTCTGGACGCCAGCCGGTATATATCAAGAGATATACATACAGGAGGGAGTTGGAGATTTCTGTGACCAACGCCATAGTTGCGGCACCAGTGTTGTTTCCTTTGAAATTTTCTTATGAGAAACACCAATCCGTCCTGTGAGGTCCTGGCCGAGACTTAACCCTCTGCATGTCCGAGCACGAAACTCAAACATTCCAGGCCTAGCCACTAGTACGTACGCTGAGGAGAGCGTTTCTGTTCTACTTTGCCATGGAAGAGTAAAGTACATGACCATCCGGAAAGAGGGGGGGGTGAATAGTGGTTCGTGAAAGACCTGTAGCTAGTTGTAATCGTAGGTTATGGGTGAGTGTGGGAATCTTAAGATGAGGAGAACATGGAATACCGACATGCCTGTGCTTCGAGGAGACCTGCCACCAACCGCCCAAACACCCCACTGCTCCTTTGGTCCTGGAGACTTTGGCCATGGACTTAACTGAAGAATCGCTGAAATGTCTACCTACGACCCATGTGAGAAATGATACCTCAGACAGAGGTTCAAGTACGTACCTCTATCCATATATGCTAGGTCGTAACTCTCATGAGTTGAAGGAATACATGACCACAACTAATAGTACTCCGGTGTCCGAAGATCTTTCGATGAAGGGTTGTAGTGGCTTGGGGTTCGTTGCCTTCTTAGAGTGGCACATTCTGGAAGTAACACACAGAATACCTCGCCACATGTACTGTGGCGGCTGCATAGGGATTTATACGTGACATGCAATTAATGAATTAAACAACAAAAAGAAAATTCATACCCGCCGCCAAGACACGATATACATGTAACCCTAACCCTTTCGCTCTCAATGTTCAACAACCCTTGAATTATGAGAATGCATAACCCTCGACCGGTCAACATACAGAACCCCAGAGACACCAAGAAACTCTCTCTCTACATATATATGTAGCCCTACCAGCAGTATTCAGCACAAAACCTATATTACCGCAAACCAACAAAATCAGTAAAGGGTTACGGATTGCCATCCCCCCCAAAAAAAAATTGAACCAGTCACACCCAAGAACCACCATGACCAATCCAATTGATTTAGCTCCACAATTGTTGAGAAAGGGTGGATAGAGGGCTCATAACTTCGAATCGCCAGATCATACATTCGCATGTAGTATTTTCTCTTCGCTACAACACCAACCCAACTAATCTTGATTTTACAGCAATTGCGCAATGAGAGACCTTTAGCACGATATACCAAAGAAGAGAGAATGATAATTATACGTAGTGAGTGGATATATTATTGCTAATATAACCCTAACCCTGGTCTTGGTGCTTTGAGCGAGACTAGAATAATACCTACTTAAAAAGACAGAAACCCCAGCGAGCCCTGGAAGGGAGGAAGGTAAAGCAAGGAGGGAAGTGGGTATTTTCTATCTACTAGTAGGGCGGGAGGATGTCAAGGATATATTTTCGTAGGTTGGTGGGAGTTGAAAGCTCTGCGAAGGCAAGATCGATCGGTCTGGCCAGCTGGACCTTGATGTATAGCTGGTATAATAGTTTGGGAGAATTTCTTGGTAACGTTTATTGAGAAAGTAGTACTGATAAGAATATCGCAAGATAGGTTTATAAGCTGGGCATTATAACTTGGACACATATCTGTTTAGTGTAAGATTTCCACAGAAAGAGGTCCCCTTCTTCCACAATAACAGACACGTCGTCTCCAATAGACCAGGCTTAACTGGAGTTATGTGAACCTAGCTGGGCTACTTCCAGTATGATTTCGATATATATGCTGTCCATTCTTTGCGACCCTCGGAGTTTTTGCGTGGCGCCAGGTAGCATTTTGGACAGCTAAGCGGGATCATGAAGTTCCATGATAAAGCGCCCTCCATGAGCTTTCCAAGAAGCTAGAAGCGGGATTACAAGTTTTGTACCCACTTTTTACAAGGAGCAAGGGGAACAGCTACTCTCCACTAACATGGACACTCTAAATTACCCTGTAAGCACAAACTATTGTGAAGCGCCATAGCTATCCTTACTTCTCTAGGCAGCAGTATCACTAATTATCACCCCAGGATCGCTGGCCACATCAAGAATCATCGTCCGGCTTCTGGCCTTGTCAATATCGTATGGCGCTAAGCAAGGATCATGTCTATATCTACTGAAAGAGGCCAATTTACAAGGTTTGGAGAGCTTCCTGTTAGAGATATCGTGAGACGGTAGGATCCTAGGGGGCCAGGCCTGGCTTCACCGTGTATTACCCCCTAGGTGTCCAATATAGTTTCCTATTGCTGTTTGGGATAGAGCTACTCTGACCATGCTCTTAGATTGAAAATGTGAAGTATATTACACAGCACATTATAGCAGGAGAAAAAGTCAAATGAGAAGCTGAAGTGATATAGAATGGTATATAACAGGCTATGTTGAGATGTTTCACGGGTAGCGTTGTAACCCTTGAATCAACAAAAAATGACGCGCTTGACAGAAGGGACGAATAAATTCAAAACTCCGCCGTGAAAAAACTTTAAAATACTTCGACAGGTAATCCCAAAATTAACACTCTTGACAGCCGTACCATCACAATTTTCCTTCCTCTTTCTCTTTAGAAACGCGCTTGAACTTCGCCAGGTACTTCAACACAGTTAGTAACTATACCCCAGGCTTAAATACAGATAGGAAACTTACATCATTGGTGACCATGTTCCACAGCCCTTCGTGTTGAGAGTAACGTCTTGTATCTACCAGGCCCATTCCAGGTTCAAGAGGGGTGGCGCGAAGCGGTGTAATAATACGAGGCCCTGAAAAACGGCTTGGCCCAGCATCCAAATCCCTCCAGCGAGACCTGTCGATAATAGGCAGAGCGGGGGCCCCAGGCTGTTGCTTTCTCCATGGCCTTTGTTCTGTGTTGTCGCTATCCATAGACCCATCTGAAGACCCTAAACTTTCACCACTAGGTGTTCTATCCCACGGAGTGAGGCCCGGCCTCAGCGCAACTCCATTCGGATGGTTTGGTGCCATTGGAAGCTCATATCGCGGAAACGCGAGATCAGGAAGGTAAATATTTGCGTCGGGGTCCAATGATTTGTTCGGGCTTTGTTGAATATCCTTGTTTGGTTGGACGTTGAGGGTGGCTTGGGCTGATTCTTCCCTCGTGAGCTCCACCAAGTCCTTTTGTGCCATATCCTTCAAAACATTCTTCTGACACGAGCCTGCTTTGTCCAATGGCGAATCATTCGTGTTACCAAAATGAGGAACATGCTTGACATCACCATCAATAATACCATTTGGAGTAGTGATCGATTGAAGACCCGGTCCCTGAGAAGAGAAACCATTGAGGTTACTAGTAACGCATTGCTCTTCTTCCTGATTCTCGATGGCTTGCTCGCTCAAGCCAGTAACTACAGGAACATTCTCTGAATCATTACCCTCAGCAGAGAATATGCCGTCCATCGCATCATCAATCATCAATACAGGTTCGTTTGTGCTTAGCGGTTTACAGCCATACGGTGCATTTTCGACAGCTCGTGTCGTCTCTGACTGGTGCGGTTCAATCTCTACAGGCAAGTTTACCTTTTCCTCAAGATTTTTACCGTTTGATAAAGTGCCCGCTTCTTTCGGGTGAGATTCATGCAACTTGCCTCCCACTGCCTGGAGCATTCCAGAATCCGCTCTTCCAAATTCCATAGATTTCTCTGGATCTTCCCCCAGAGCCTGGACGGGTAGTGGATAATGGTTTTCAACCTCTACGGGATTGCCAACTTCTGGCTTCGCTAGACTATCCAATATTGAGGCAGGGGCAGGTGGGCTCATTAATGATAACGCTCCCATGTCCCCTTTTATCCCAAGGTCCTGTTTAGAGTCTTCGCTAATCGAATGAAACGGGTTACCATCATCAATCACCACAATTGATGTTGTCGCCCTTGAAGGCTCGGCTTTTGAAGTACTGACATCCAAACTGGCTTTGGAGGGCATCGAGTGCTCTTCCTTCTCTGATTCGCCAGTTGACGCGCTTTGTACAGAGCTATTAGACGAGTCCTCTTGGTCACAGGTGTTGGCGAATAACGATTTGGGGAGCTTTCGATAGTACTTGAGACCGGGTCTCTTGGAGCCCATGGGGTTCCGGAAATCAGGTATGGTTTTTAGTTTCTCGGTGATCCACGCCGGGACCGACACCTTGATTTCAGCTTCAAATGTGTCTGTTGGGCTACCATCCAACTTCTGCTTCTTTGTGAGCTTTGCCGGTGGAGACTCCCTAAAGAGCGGTCTTTTGCGTGGTATAACCACCGGCTTTGTGTTGCAGGTTTCTAGCAAGTCCGGAGTGTTGTCTCTAGCCCCAAGGCTATTGCTGCTGATTGTCGCCAACGCATCAAGACCCTCCTGGCCCTCAAAAACCGGGATATTACCAAGATTAACCGTTGACGGATCCCCCATAGCCTGACGCGTCTTCCTAGGCGTCAAAGTTGCTTTGGGGCTCACAGCCGGCGCGGGACTAGGGATCTGTTGTATATTATGAATGCACCTTATCTTTTTCGATATAGTTTCTCGGGTCAGGAGAAGCGCGCGGAATCGCAGTGGATAGGTTCACATACTTTTTTGGCCCTACAGGGCTGACACGGATCTTTATTTCTGAACACCATTTCTCCTTTATTCCCAACTATAGTGATCCTTCCGTTCTTTGTTGATCAGGTGACGTCACGTTGGGTCGAGAGGGCACTTTGGCGGTACTTCCGTTGGTGTTGATAATCCTTCGTGCGACAAGAATTCTCGCTACGGAAGGGAAAGGACTGAAGAGATTGTGATGGGAGAGCGTCGTGGTGGATATCAAACGGGATGCGACTAGGGTGGGTGTTGCTTGGAAAAATCACGAAGGATGATCTTCGTTGCAGCTCGTGTCGCCGCGACGTTAACCGGGGCTTAGGGTTATCAATTTTTTGTGCGCCACAGTCTCTATATAAATAGCCGGTTCTCGATAGAAACTAGTCCCTACGTGGTAATAAACACTTTTAGGGCTCGAAATCCACTTCACACCAACTCCTATGTCAGGTTTGCCCCACCTTTCCTTTAACTCCAATGACCGCCAAGTTCAAGTAATGGGTACAATGTACGCCACTTGTAACTGGCTGTCTCCTCGCTCCGAATGTATGGACTCGCTGCCAATCTGGAGATCTGATGGAGGAAGATGTTTTGCTGACTGGCCTGTTTATGCAGGGGGCATATGTGCCACATTCTCCCTGTGGTTAGGGCTTAGGGTTTCAACGATCCCTTGATAGATACCCTTCTGTCCACCGCTGGAAATCACGATTTGAACTTCCACCTCAAATTAGTACCCCGACCTGTCAGAGGCGCTCTCCTAGGCTTCAGAAGTAATCCGGGTGCTCCGTAGCTTGAACCGACCAACAATCGCATGTACCGGAGGAATTAAGGGCATCGGCCGAGGAGCAGACACTCCCAGCCTCTCAAATTCGCTCGAAGGTGTCTCGTTTAGCCTCTAAACTACTATTTTCATTGCTTGGTAAGCACCGGTAAACTTATGATTCTATAAGCGCCCCATCCTTTGAATGCTGTCCCCACGGGAATTCTACCATACCCTCTTGTCCCACTTTCAAACCTTATAGACTTGCGTGTTATGAGAATCAAGGACCTTTATCAGCAATCTAAACCAATAGTACCTTTAGCGAGCATCCGACGCTAATTTAGACGGTCCAAACAGGTTCTTTTCACCTCTTTAAAGAACTTTCATCCACTGGGCGCCCGAGGCATGTATTTTTACATTTTAGTCAGATACGGCTCATTCCAAACAAACCGTCGATACAAGGACCTGTTCGTCACACCGGCCACACTTGTGTCACGACTCGAGTTGACCCAGCGGATGACATTTCATACCCAACGGCTGGGGGAAGAACCGCTTAACACCTATCAAGCTCCTATACATTTAGTAAAATGTATGACTAGGAATCAGGCTACCGAGATAGACTTTTATACTCTCTTGAATAACTATTCCTCAGTAGACCCTGATCGACCATATACCTAGTGGGCTGGAGTGAGTTCCTGACTGTAGACCCGAGTTCATACTACTATGAACAGTCCGAAAATATATTCTCTCTTCGTTCCCTCAACCCTCTCAACCCCAACCCAGAGAACCTCGACCACAGCCTCAATATCTATCATTTCTAAGGTGTCGAACTGACGAGCCCTGTCAATCAATCAACGTACAGTGAACCAACAAAAATACCCTACAGGTTAGAAAGCTTGCGATGGGGATGCTAGTGAGAGGATTCCCGTTCAGAGATTTCTAACTGTTGATAGCACGGCCCTTCTAGCCAATATTTGAGCCGACCGAGTAAAGTCTTTGAAGGAAGCTAAGCCAGCCATAGCTCTACTCCGAGACATTCAGGTTCTAATCAATAGAATAAATATTGTGAGCGCACTTCCTGCACAGATGTACCCGAAGCCAGGGGTTTAAGGAATCCGTAAACTCTAGACTAGAACGAATAATTGATTGAGGGTCTGAGGTGATCATAACAACTACCTATCAGGCTGTTAACTGCTTGTTCTAACCTGCGGTCTTTGTTCCTCATGACGGAAAGGAGCACACGCGACAGAGGATAGAATTCGTTGTATGCAGTATCTCTTCACAAGATAAGTGTCGTCTTCACCTCTGACCAGCTACCATAAAGGCTGTTAAAACAACAATATGGGCAGCCTTCCATACATTTAAGAGCCTAAAATGACACTCATCTCGGCTGTCTATATGTAGTGAATGGATACTGAGCTCCCGCTTGATTCCGGGGATTCTGATTCCGCACCACTCGGTTGATTGTCGTCTGCTGAATCAATAGTGTTTGGGTGTTCACTCAAGAGCAAAAGCCTTCCTTAGTGTCTATCAGCAAGGAAAACCTGCTGCTGCGAGTGTAGTACCTGAATGAGTTTGAAGGAGCTTTATGCACGCCGTGAGGGCGCTGCTTACAGATACATATATATATTCCTAGATTCCTTTAGGAACCAGAATCAAAAGGACCGCCCTCGGTCATATTAGCTGATTACCAGAGTACCTCGAGGCGTAAACACACTTAGACCCTCATTTTTCCCGAGCCCTGAATATATCCGAGCTGTGATCGCGTCCTGAGCGTTGTCTAGATAACTGGCGGGTGGCAGAAGGCTGTCAGTGTAATCTACCTATATTTTCCATCCTAGTATTTATTGGGTAGCTAAACACCAGATATCTTTGGTCTTAATTCCGGCTTAAAATATGATATACCAAGGCTTCCGTTAGGTGTTTGTGACAAAATGGATAGTACGCCCGATTTTTCCCGCATAGAACCGAAACTTCGATATTAATCGTTTCGCCACGCTGCATTTTGGCAGCACTGCCCTCCCTCCCGCACCACTTCTTTCGGGTCCCAACTCATCCTGGAAACGAAAAGGGAAAATAGGCACCTTGGCTACTTTGATTAACGCTGAATTGAACAAAAAAAAACCACCTGATTAACGAGCAATTGACACAAGGAACGTAATGTCACTACATACTACACCACCACCACCAAGGCTGCTAGTGTCTGGGACGGCCGGGAAGGCCTACTTGAACTTGCAGCGGGTTTGGGGCACAGCTTTAAGGGAGGTGATAAAACCTAGCCTCATTTCGATTAAGTGACAACACTTGAACAAAAGGACCAATGAAGGTGGGATTCTTGAGCGCCTTTGGGGGTGCATATTGGTTCACAAGGTGTCACTCGCTGGTCTTAGCCGGGCGAAATAAAAGCCGATTGACTTATTGGTTGGTGTCGGAAGGCGAGAAGGTACTGGACCATAGCCTCCTCGTCTTGGGCGATGTCGTGGGGGAGAGACCGGGTCTGTGCTTACGTATTTGTGGGGAAAGATTACATGTAGTTTTTCGGTCTGGTCGTGTCTAGATGGAATGGAGTGAGGATTACTATCAGCCAGTATGCCGGCTAGCGGCTGCCTGTGGTGACTTTACAAGTGAAGAGTCTCTCGCAGAATGTGTGGACAGAGATGTGCTGTGGTATCCACAGTGGAATTTTCTTAGACTGGCGGTAAATGACGTATCTGTCCGAGCAACCACAATGGCGGGAAGGCTCCGCTAACGGTTCCCACCAGTACGCCCCCGCCCCCCCTTTCATTGCCCGCCCGGTGGTCCTTTGTTTCGGCCACGGCTATATTGGTTTATGAATGAATGGATGTCTCATTTAGGTACATGTAGGTATATGTATCTAGGGAGAGATGGAAATGATAAGACGTGAGTAGGGTACTTCTATCATAGTTGTAGCTTCAGCGGATTGGAAGGGAGGCTATACTACATGTACATGTACATGTATGTGTTATCCTTCCTCGCGGTCCTATGTCTTTCCTTAGATTGCATGTAGCTGTGGCTTCTCTTGTTCCTTTCTTATACTTACAATACACAAAACCGCACCCTACTTCACCACGAGAAGACAATAACGCTTAGGAAAGAACAATCATTCTATAAAACACCGTACGTAGCAGACAGCGAAATTGAAATCTAACTATGTCGACACTCGGCACTCATCAAGCCACGCAGCATGCAAAACGAGTCGTTACCCCCCCCTTCCCCTTCTACTCTCCTCAAACCCGAAAGTTAATCTTCACCGGCTCCATCACGCCATTCAACTCCTCCGTAAACTCCTCAATCTTCCTATCTAGCTCATTCCCCATCCACACGAATCCCACACCCCGCATTTCCACCCTCGCCGCCAGCCTATCCCTTGCGCTGATCGCCTTCCCCACATCATCAAACTCGAGCGCAAAGTCTTTATCCGCCGGGCCCTCCCTGATGCGGATGACATGGCAGAAGCGTGGATGCCCCGTCTCGGCGATCCGCCACGCCCACCCATACCCAACATTAATCGGCACCCTATTCAGCCTGAGGATGCGCGTGGCGCAATTGACGACCACGGCCTCGGCAATCTCGGTACGCATGGGCCGCACAGCGTTGTTCATGAGCGTTTCCTTGACCTCCCAGTTGTACGGGTGGGTCGGGTGGTAGCGCATGTACCCACGGTACGCGTTGGCCATGTCCGAGTCGAGAAAGTTGATAAACGCATACTTGCCCAGCTCGTTCCAGTAGACGGACTCGACCCTGGCGGGGGTGACGCTGCTCATAAACTCGTCGATGTTTGCGAGGTCGCGCTTGAGGCGGAGGAAGACGGTGCGCGGGCCGGCTGACGACGTGACGACGAGGTGGTGGACGGCGGCGGTTTGGATGTGGTGGCTGCCGGTGGGGAGGACGGCGCCGGATGTGGGGGGCGGGGGCGTGCGCGGGCGGTAGGCAAGCTCTTCGAGTTGGGCGATGCTGCTCTTGGTGACGAGTTCGAGGTCGTGGATGGTGTTGTCGAGGAGGAAGGGTTCCCAGATTATCATGTCGCGGAGCTTGTTCATGAATTTGCTCATCTGTGTGGGACGTTAGTGGGGTACGAAGGAGCTCGAGGGTGTCAGGCTTATGTACAGTCTCTTCTTGACGCATGCTTTCTGCCTGTTCAGCTCGGAGAAGAGCATCATGGTCAATAGCGGACTCGAGGTTGCCGCCGGTATTACGTTCATAGGGGACACCAGAGGCGCCGTCATCCTCGTACATATAGTCGTCCATGTCTGTGTTGTGTGGTATTACAACGAAGAACGATGGTTGTGGAGTTGCTAGTAGAAAGATGTGGGGTTGGTGTTAGAGAAGCAGGTGCTAAACAGTGGGCTTCTAGAATCATGGAGTGTCACTCGGAAATCCTAGGTGTTCGAAGTTGGGTAGAGTTTTTTGTTTGTTTGTATGTTTCTTTGATTCCTAGGTTTGATAGAGGGTGAAGGAAAGCCTTGTGGTGACTTGAGTCTTGATGGGGCATATTACAGAGGCAATCTCTTCTCCCCTTCTTCCCTACTAATACCCAGGGTAACAGGACATCTATTGTGAGGATGATGTTCTCCCATGGGCCTGGAGGACAGGGCTCAATATATCGTCTATTCCCACCACAACCACACACGAGGCCCAAAGCCAATACCGCCAAGAGACCGGTGAGAATAAAACTATTTAGACGAGGACTCTATCAATATTGTTAATGAATTATTTGATTCCTTTTCTCGAGACGTCAATCAAACAAAACAAAATTCTCGATTCCTTCACTATACGCCCCATTGGATTCGTTTCCTTTCTCAAGTTGAACTCTTGATCCATATCAGCTACATGCCCAATTAGGGTACAACATACAATCCTGACAGCAATGTCCCCCCTTCGTAGTCTGGCGATTAACGCGCTGATATCCGTTCTCCAATTTTACCCATTCCTTTTCCAAGTAAATACCTGTATATCCCCCGGTAAGTATGTACATAGTTATGTAAATTCCCCTACACATCATACCATTTCTTGTCCTCCTTAACTGCGGTGCGAAAATGATACACGTTATCTGATACTTTGATCAGCACAGCAAGCTATCCACTATATACATGTCCCGCTGTTATCCGCCATGTGCACTATAGTATATAAGGAACACATTATATGTTCCTTGAACATATCCATTTTTTATTATTACCACCCCATTCTCCCGTGCTGTAAGTACATGTATTTAGGACTGTAACTAGTACCCTAATACATGATGTGACGGCATATCTCTCTATTCTAGGTCAACATGTAGGACTTGAGAAGCAAATAAGAACCGGAAGGCCGTACCCTTATAGAGTAATATTCTGATCTCATCGTGATGTTCGGCCCCAGCACTAACCAGGCGTCGCAAACCAATGAATACACCTATCACTCCGGGTTTGCAGCAACAGCGTACTGCCGGGACCCAGAACCTCGCGAAGCTCTTCCGGAGGGTATACACGAATTCAACGTACCCGGGACTAAGAGAACTGGAAGCGTTGCGACGCGCCTACCATGGTGACGTCTCTCCAGGCTTTGAATCTTGTTACGTTACTGGTATAGGATGACCATTGCGCTGCCCGGATGAGAGATTCACCCGAACGGGTCGTACTATCCATGGGATGTACCCTGAGCGGCCACAGGCCAGAGAAGCTGATACTGATGGGCGCTAGGATTGAGGGTGGGCTCTGTTGTCATTCCTGGCCGCCCCCCTTCTCGCCATAGCTGGGTTGTTTGGCTTTTGATTCAGTTCCCGAGACAAGGCTGGGTACGTATACGTGAAGTGTGAAATTAGTTGTGCGGAGTGAAAAATAGTTCTCTGGCGATGGATAGCGTCAAATTGTCTGCATATTGGGAGAGGTGAGCTGTGGCTGAGTAAAATAAAAGCGAGGCTGCGGGTGAAGGGGATTATTTACCTTGTCAACCGCCTGTCATGTACCTACATGTAACTACCACATAATCGAGCTAACACACTCCACCCCCCAACCGGACGGTTTAATGTCAACAGCCGTTTTGTAGGCACTCGATTGCTCCAGAACGTCCAAGGATAGATATCCCACTACATAGCTAGGCAGTGCTCCCCTAACATTAGCCCGAGTATACGTAGTAACCAAATTGACTCTGGTGGGCCTCAACTTGTCATCTTTCTAAGCCTAGAGGTGAGGCTACATTTTTCAAGAACTACCAGAAGTGCCAATAAGTGGTCTATTAACACATACCCGTCTCTTTACGAGAAATGACGGAAGGTATCCTATCATTCGGACGAGCGATGAGAACTCTCAGGGCCCACATATATAGACGAATTCTATTATCGGTGGGTAGTCATTGTGTATGACTGGCCGGCATAAGCATGGGTTGGGCCGGTGATAACCCTCTCTAGGATGGAGAGCCCAGCCTAGCGATTATCGCGGTCCTAGATTATAAGTGATGATTTTATTTCTCAATAGACTGAATATGAAAAATCATGGGTATAAACTGTGAAGTGGAACGGCATCTGAATAAATCTTATGGTGAGCAAGGAGTTGGGCCTTTGTGCAACGGTGGCATCGGCAGCCTACTCTCGACCACGTCGTTTGTTAGATACTGATCCAGTCCCTAGATGCCGTGAGCGGTTGCTGCTGTGCTTTCCAAGTACAAGTGATTCGAAACGATGGATGAGCTGAAGGGTTATGGATTGAGGAGTGTAGAGAAGCACATACATAAATATAAATATATCCAAGCAAGCTATATGCCTAGCTGAGGCAAGGCTCTGATTTCGAGTCGGCACTCACTAGATGTTATTAAGCTAGCTCACTGTAGCACTGATCTTATGGGGCTTACAACTATGTACATAGTTACAACCCTCGAAGTTTCGGCCAATGTCTCTTTAAACACATACATACCTCCCACTATCCTTGGATGTCAATTTGGAAATAAGGTCATGCTGTCAAAAGGTAGCATGAATAGATGAACTTTCATTGTTCTTTCATTGTTCCTGGTATACGTTTACACGTAAATTCACTTATCCGGTTGTGTTGTTCTATCTTAAGAATCATAGAATATCACTCTCCTCATCCCTCCTCCCTTTTTCTTTATTATGCGAGATACAAAGTAGCTTTCCGTATCTAATTCTAGTTCATTCAACATATGCTACTAAGAGACAAGGACTTGATTGTTGCACGTAACTAATGAATTAAAAAAAGGGGGGGGGGGGACTTGATTGTTCAGTTAACAGAACACGCCCGCAGCATAAGCCCCCCCCCCCCCTCTCCCCAAACGCCCGCCATTCTGTGTTTGGGATTTCCACCACCTATACCATTTAGATGCTACATTCATAGCCTTAAGTCTCAATCGCACTAATATTAAATGACCACAACCCCCCTTCCCCAGTCTTCCAACACTACGTTTCATCATTCAGCACCATTATTGTATACCGTATACCATCGAATCATTGCCATTTATCAACGATGAAAGGGAGCGAGATAACTAGCTTGAGAGAGGCTTTAGCAGAGTCGCATAGCAATCTACTCTTCATCGAGACGGTAAGCACGCCTGCAGCTATATACATTCGAACAATTAGAACTGACCACCACTCCTATAGCCAGAGAACTCACCTGATAAGAAACCATCAGCAGAGACTGGCACCACCGATAGTAAACCACCGGGGTCCAAATTAACAGCACCTCTCAGAGCTACATCATATGGCTACTCTAGACTTGACTCATCTGAATCAGACACTAGCAGCCCATATGAAGTACCTCCTACCGATGGCCATACTTCCCCCGCGGAAAACCCCCATGAGATTGTCACCCCACCCAGGCGACACAACCTCACAATTGGCGTTGAGCTGGAAGCCATCATCGATAATCTGACACTCGAAGATGGTTTAGAGGTTTATAGGATTGTTGCAGACGCCTTACATCCGCTGGCCTGTGAATTAGGAACAGGTGTAGTATATCAGTGTGGTATAGAACCTCCGGACGCTCCATTTATCAACACGCTCTTTCAGGTTATTGATGACCTGAGCATCGAGACAAGCTTAAAACAAAATTCTGATACTGAAACATCCATCCCTCTTTGGGAGGCATCAAACTCTGCAGGGATCGAAGTCATCACTCCGATAATGAGAAATGACGAGTGGACCTTTATCGTCCCGGAAATGATGGGAGTTCTTAGAAGGTCTTTCGACATATCTTTTAATCGTACTACAGCTCTTCATGTTCACGTTGGCATCGGACGGCCTTACACTTTGAGAGATCTGAAACGCGTCGCAAAGGCTGTTATACTTTTCGAGGATGCGATAAATACATTGCATCCACTATACAGAAACTCGCGTTACACGCTAATCGGCTCTCATATTCTTCCCTGCCGCAAAGGTGAGCATCTGAAGGGACTTAGTGATTATGATATGATGATGGCACTTGAAAAGACGTCATCGATCGCTGAGCTTATCTATACGATCAATCCGATTCCACCTTTCATGCACAATGCCACCCAAACACCTTTTCCACATTGGAAGGGTTATCGTTACAGCTTTACGAGTATTCCTACCTTGGGCACAATTGAGTTTCGGCAGGCAGCGGGAACTCTCAACGGGGAGATGGCGGTTATCTGGATCAAGAGAATTGCAAAGTTTATAATCAGTGCTGTATCAACATCGGATGATATGCTGGAAAGTTGGGCCAAGGCAGGCATTGGTAGGACTACCGACGCTTTTATTCTTGAGGCATTCGGGGCGCCTGTACCAGTGGATATGTTTTCGGCAGAGCTGGAGGAGGCGGAGAAGTCGGTGACAGACCTCCTCATCTAGATTTTTGTATGAGATAGCTTCAACTTGGCACTTTGTCGGAGTTTTTCTTTCTTGTTATGGTTGAGCTACACGTATGTTGTTTGCACAGGTCATTCGGCGCACCATTTAAAGTACATGTATCACCTGCAGTCATCACTCTTCAAACTGGGAGTCATACATGTATTCAATTCCGCTTCATTTATCAGAGCGAGGAGTCCTCCAGCGTGCAGCCCCGCCTGTAGATGTACGGCTAGGGATATAAAAGGTGTGGCAAACAATCATCTTGTCCTTCAAGGGTTTAGAGAATAGCAAAACAACCAATTTATAACTAGAAGATGTCGGTCGTAGATCTCAATTGTTTGAAGAACACATCTCCCAGCTTTATAGTGCCTGACTGGCGCTCAACCTCAACAAGCAGATATGGAACGGGAAAATGGGGTGAGAGTACGTCAACGTATCCAAATCACAAAACCAAAACAGTAAGTACGGTCGGTATACGCATCCACGCAGGCAACCCGACCTTTTAGATGATTGCATCTTTCCAAACCAGCGACTAATTAAAGGCCATACATACATATATATGTGTACAGTACTTTTCGCTCCCCACGGAAAAACCGTACTCCCAGCTTTTTTAGTTGCGGAACACTGACGCCCCCACGAATACTCTTTCAAGCAGCCCGCGCCACTTCCACACACGGCCGGCCCCAAGCCCAAAGCTGCAACCGGGGATTGTTCAAAGCGGTTGTCGACTCTTGATTCCCGGCTATATATATATATGGTAGCTTGCCTGGCTTCTAGATCTGGGGGGTACTGACTGAGTGTATGTACTGCTGCCGGTGATTGCGGGATTTGGCGTGTCTGTTGTGCGCGGTGTTTCCCCTTGTCGGTTTGATTCTAGGGCCGTGACTGTGCGGATGGGCAGGAAGACTATTTTATTGTTTGTCTGAGTGCCTTGGTGGTGTTAAGGGTAGAGTCGTGTCCAAAGTTGCGGTGGAATCTTGGTGTGGGTTACTGTTGACGCTAACCCGCTTTTGCGGGTGCATATCATAGGATGTCACTCGATTTAAACACTGTCGAGATTGTTGCACCTACGTATGTATTTGCAAGAATGATAGGGTTATAAACTTGGAAGATGAAAACAGGCCAGATCAGGATACTCCGAAACAACCTACAGCGCGGAGAATTATGGGTAGGCACGCAATGTCTTACAACGTGGCGATAATGTTTTCAACTCATAATCTCTACAGTTTCTGCATCAGGCGAATTTATGACTTGAAAATGACTTGTATTGTATATTGACAAGACAGAAGAACGGAACCTCGTTAAAAACCCAGTGGGAAAAGAGTGAACCGACTTCTAACTAAGTAGATACAAGGCCACAGAAAGTACATTTCAGAAACCCCATCTATCATAGATGGGCGATCCATAAGACGTGATAATGGTATGAGGGGGGAAATATAAATATAGAAAAAATATATAAAAGGAACCCCATCTATCATAGATAGGTGATCCACAAAGACGTGATAATGGTATGAGGAGGGAAATAGAAATATAGAAAGAATATATAAAAGGAACCCCATCTATCATAGATGGGTGATCCACAAAGACGTGATAATGGTATGAGGGGGGAAATAGAAATATAGAAAAAATATATAAAAGAAACCCCATCTATCATAGATGGGTGATCCACAAAGACGTGATAATGGTATGAGGGGGGAAATAGAAATATAGTAGAGATGTTGAGTAAGGAAAAATACATGTAAGAAACAAAGGAAATAGGAAAATGTAAAGAAAAGTGAGAAGACATGAAACAAGAGGAACCTCGTTAAAAAAAACCCAGTGGGAGAAAAAAGAGTGTTCCTTACAGATAAAAAGAAAAATGATTGAGATAAAAAAGGAAATAAGAAAAAAGATAGCTCAAAGAAAATCCTTCAGTACATGTGGGGGTCGGCTTCACCACCGCCGCCCCCAAGGAAAGAAGAGAAGAAAACAAGAAGGGAGAGCGTGGAAACTGTTTTAAGCATTTCAGAGGGAGAGGAGGGTAACGTTATGACACGCTGCCGAACTCGAACTCTGTCGAAAGGCCACATTGTTTGACTGATGTACGTGTTCAAACACCTATTTTTGGATTTCTTGAGGACACACTTCATACAGATACGAGCTCGACTTAAGCTTTGTATGTTGCAGCGTAATAATGGAATAGCCCAAAGATGAGCCTAGTAATATAAATGGAGACATAAGAGGGGCGAGAAAAACGAGGATAAATACGAAGAAGAAAGGAAGATCACATATCTTGCTGATGGACGTTAGTCAGTCAGTTCTTATCGGGTTGTTTAGTTTGTTAGTACTGGTACTAGTGTGAGTTACTGGTGGAGGAAGACGGGCAGTACAGGGGTAGTGCGATATTACCATAGACTACGGTCTGCATGTAATTAATGAGTTAAACAAAAAACAAAAGAGCCTAGCAGTATAGTGCATGTATATAATCAATTCTTTTCTTCATTACTGCGTTTATAAATGTGTACGTACTCTACTTATCAAATAATATAATGAGCCAGAAGCTAAAATAGTTCCGGGCAGAGAGAGCACCAATCAATATCTCATATATATACCCCACTATTGAAGGCCCTCAGGCCCCTCGAAAAAGAGAGAGCAAAACATAAAAGGTGATACCTATCGTGAACTACACACCTCACTGGCTATGGGGCCTAATTGCCGGAAGGTCGAACATCAACCCTCCGTATATATATCAGACTCCACTCCCCGTTACATGCAGCTGTACACCCCACAGTATCACTCCCGCCCACGGAGTTGGACCCTTCACAGGGCGGCAGTGCATCCATCCCAAAGAACCGGCTTTGCTGTAATACAAAAACCGGATACAATATTCATTACAGTTACTTATAAGCCAGTGAAGATGGATCAACACAACGCAATAGCCAGCTACGGGTGCGCACACATCCGCTTTTGCATCATGCCTCATCACTCGGACGCCCACCCCCTCAACCTACGCTACCGCACCCCTTCTTCTCGCGCGATTCCCACCCCCCAAGCAAGGGCCTCAGCCAAGAAACCATACTGGATCGGATGCCAATCATATGTACACACATATACGCAACAACCAGCAGATTTCGGCAAGACGGTGAAGCTAGCTAGCTAGCTAGATGTTGACAATACCCGAAACCACGTCGAAAACCAAGCACATGTACCTACAATACATACAAGCACGCCGCATACACCAAACAAGCATTCCCCGCGCGGATTAAGCCAGAACACCGCCACCCCCCCAGCTGACGTTTTTAAACCGGGCCATTATTGCATACACCCAAAATCATGAACTTGGCGTATTTTTTGTATGGCATGCAATATCAGTCGCGTCCACAAACGTTAGCTCCCTACGAGTATGTATATATCGCCCCAACCACCCTGTACATGTCGGGGCGTCTCGGAAAGAGCAGAATAATCGAGCTTATATAAGCGTTCGAACAGGGGGGGTTCAGAAGAAAGAGAAAAAGAATCGCTTAGATCATACACTATTTTTTAGTGTCACTTGAGGGCTATGTTGTTACTACAGCGGTTTTTTCATACATGTACTGATACAAGAAGAAGCGACTGGTGTAGTATTTATCAACTGCCACCCGATACCAAGAAGTGGATGTATACATGTATTTATTCAAGCGCCCGTCCGATCTTGATACCACCGTGGCTGTTGGCCTATATAACCCCCCACCCACCTACAATTACCCATACACACCTCTCAACCACACACACATATATACACACACATACATACATACACAACCACACATACACACGTACACATACACACACACACACACACACAAACACAACCAAAACTATGCCTAAAGCAACCTACAAATCCCCGCTCCCCCCCACCCCATCCCCCCCCCCCCCACGATCAAAACGTACCCGCCGGCTCTACCGCCACCCGCCACCCCCCACCACCAACTGGGCCGCCACACGCGCGCTCGCATACGCCTTCGTCCGGCAGACGCTGATAGGGCTGGCGCTCGGGTACGTGCTGTTCCTGCTGGTGTGCGCGTGTGAGAGTGAGCCGGACTGGAGGGGGCTGGTGAGGCGGGAGTCGGTGGGGAAGAGGTGGGAAGGGCAGGAGAAGGTGGAGTGGGGGGAGAAGGTGAAGTGGGGGGATAGTGAGGAGGGTGTTGTGTGGTGATGTGGAGAGCTAGCTAGAGGTAGAGCGGTTAATTTGAATCGGAATGAGCTGGAGAACGGAGAATGGAGGTAGATGTCAACATGTCCTGAATAAAAATGGTTTAAATTGCTGCATACATGACACGCGCCAGACAGCCAATGTGAGAAAAAAAGAGAGAGAAATTTCATATGAAAGGGGTGGAGGGGCCTTCAGATAAAAATTATAGCTCTCAATTTTTTTTGATCATCGGTCATCCACAGGGCCCAATACACAAACAGCCTCCTCCCCCCCCGAAGGAGGGGGAAAACCGATCCGCACAAGAGGGCAACCCAGGTTAACGGTCAGATTTGGCTTTTGATTTTTTGTCATCATTAGGCAGGAACTGTGCGTCGCGCCGCAACCCACGCCGTTTTTCCATCTCCGGGAAACCCAAATACCCGGCGTGTATCGCCTAGAGTACTCGGAGCACGGCAGGACGTGGCAGAGAAAGAGAGAGAGAGAAGAGTGTGAGAGAGAGTGAGATGGAGTGAGAGAGAGAGAGAGAGATAGAGAGAGATAGAGAGAGAGGGGCTCTGTGTACCCAATGTTAAGTCAGCGGCGGAGCTAGCCAAGGAAAAGATTACATAACATAGAGGACAATGGGGGGGGGCATACCGGCATCAGATTGAAAACTACAATACCCCATCAGCAACCGGCACCCCCGGCCACACCAGCATAAGCCCGTCCCTGCTGCCAGGCTTCGGCCTGGATCTGCTCTTTCGGGCTAACCCCAGGCCTCGGCCCGGATCTGCTCTTTCGGGCTAACCCGGCCTTGGCCTGGATCTGCTCTTTCGGGCTGACCCCAGGCCTCTACCTAGCTGGCAGAGCAGACCGCTGCCTACAGCAACTCGGGGGTGTCGGTCTCCGCAGGCCTATGTGCTATCATCATATGCCCTCGGGCCCTCTCTGCTTCTCCTTCTCCATATCCTTCTCCTTCATATTCCTCCTCTTCATATTCCTCCTCTTCTTCATAGCCTCCTTCTGCCGCCGCCGTCTCTTGCGTCCGAGGAGATGGAGCGGCGGGGGCCACGGGCTAGGCGAGGAGGACATCGCGACGTTGGGGGGAGTCTCTCCGATTTCTGTTCGGGTCATCCATGTGCGTCGGCTCCGCGAGGGAGCGACGGCAGTAGTGTGCTCTCTTTGTGTCGTCACTGAGATCCCCGCGCCTGGAGATGCTGTTAGATACATGGCATGTATGGGGGTGGGAGGGTGGAAGGGGGAAGGGGGGGGTAGGACGTACCGTGATGCCTGACCTGGAGGAGGGGAGGAGAGGGAGGCAGAGGGAGACGCGTTGATGTTATATGGCTGCCAAGACAGCAACAGCTCGGCAACCCGCGGTTACCCGCCCAGCCCAGCCCCCGGGCCCGATCGGAGGATTGGTGCATGGTGTGTAACAACAAGCCAAACCTCCAGACATGGACTCAGCCTGCACGGTTCCCAACTACATGTATGGTCCCATAGATTTATCCATCAAACCGCGGGTACTGCACGGCTACAGGACATCTCTGTATGTACTCAATTCTGGCTGCCGGACCACAAACTCAACATCGCGGCATGAAGCGGATGCAGGAGTTACATGAGCTCAACAAAGGGCGGGTCCGGTGAGAGGCCCAGACCGGGCTTATGGGATTCATTATTTGAGATTTATGCAAACCACATGTACAGGAGCAGTAGAGTACTGGTGTCGAGATATGCACGTCTTGCGATATGGGCCGAGACGCAAACATTGGCGTAACTCCTCTAGGGAAGTGACAGCCTCCACCCGGGTCAATTAGACAAACTTGGGTAATATTAGAGATGGAGGGTTTGCGATTGGCTGACAGCGCTCCCGTGCCGTGGAGATATATGTCCAGAGCAAGTCGGGCAGTGCCTTTGAATCCACCCATGCTTCCCAGACGAACCAACGATATCTGCGCATTTCACAACATGGACACCTCTATTTTCTTCGTCTATACAACATTGGTACCGATATCTCCATTTTAAGCCCAGGTATATATATTCTATTCTAAGCTAAACATTAAACGACCACCAGGGCCTAAATATTTCCACTGCCGTCCATCACATCCTACCTAGCTACATTTACCTACGCAACCCACCTCTTCCCCGCCGCGCCAACCGTCAGCTTCTGCGCGCCCTCTGGGAACGTGCTCTTGTACATCGGTCGCTTCCCGCCGCCCTCGTACCCGCTCACGCCAAAGTAATTGGGCTGCTTCCCGCCGGTAATCTTGCCCTTCGTTGTGCCGCCCACCGCGCAGTTGAACGTGTTCATGTACTATATCACCACCAGTATCAGCAGCCATTCACCCCCTCACAAGACATAGAAAGAAAGAAAAACCTACCGACTCATCCGCGGCAAAGCCCGGGTCCGGGACCCAGTGCCACGCGCACACGCAGTTCTCGCACGCCGGAAGGTTCGCCGGCACGGCAAAGTTGTGGTTGAACTTGTCGAACGTTGGGCAGTCGTGCGTGACCGAGAAGATCACAAAGTCCTCCGGCTTGGGCGTCCCGCCAGAGTTATACGCAATCGACAATGCACAGCCGCCGCCACCATGGAAATCTAGAACACACACACATCCAAAAATCAGCAAACCCTTCCTCCTTTCAAATCCAACTATGCATGTAGCTAGATGCGGGGAGGGGGGGGGGGTGATACATACCGGCCTTAGTTTTACACGCCCCCGAGGCTTTGTCGGGCGACCCTGCGACTTCACCACACGTGATGGGGAACGACGGGTTGCTGCCTGGCGTGAGGGTGATGACTTCCTCGGTGTCCTTTTTTGCGCCGTGGTGCGGCCAGTTGGAGCCGAAGGCTGCGTTGAGCGGCTTCTCGAGGTCGCCACCCTGCGTGGTGAGGCCCCAGGTCGACGGCGTGTTGAAGATCATGTGGGCGCGGGCGGGCGCGAGGAGCGACAGCAGGAGGGCTGCTGCTGCTGCTGGGAGGATGGGTGAATGCATGGTTGTAATGTGTGGCTGGTGTTTATTGGACCCGGGTGGAAATGATTGGAAAGACGGAAAAGTGGGTGGTTGGGATGGGTGTAGAGAAAGCAGCAATCAATGAGTGTATGGGTATCCTATCAAAGGAACCTCGAATAGAAAGAAAGTGAAAGCGAGAAAGAAAAGAGAAAGAAAAAAAAGTAGAGAATGAAGAAGCTAGACACACACACAAAAAACTACTGATAGCACCCAGAATGAGATGGGGGAGCACTGTACTGGAGTGGCCTGATAGCCTGGTACTTATACAGCACCAGCACCGACACCCGAGCTGCAGGTGTGTGAGTAGGTACAATTAACCTTCAATATTGCTGATCCACCCCCCTACTCACTCTGGCCGGTAGGAAATCGATGGGGTGCCGCCGCTTCTGCGGTACCGGCCGGCTGGCTACCGAGGGTGATATGATGCACCCTACATACATACGCTCCTCTACTCTCGAGTATGAATCCACCCATTGACCTCCACCCCCACCATCATCTCCTCCCCTCATGCTCCTCAAATCATTTACCGCCCCTCAAATCATTTACCGCCCCTCATCCTACCAATGATTACTCCCCCACCCACCCGCCCAGCCATACCATGCCAGGTACCGCACCGCTCTGTCCCCTCCATCCGCCCAAAGCCCTATCTAGTCTACTCTACTCTACCCTACCCTACTCTACTTCACATGTATGTATGTACATATCACATACTCTACCTATGCTACATACCTAACCTAGCTACATACATATACGTACATAAAGCACCGGTCTTTCCTTTTTTCCCCACAGCAGAACCAGAACCGTGTATGTAAGTAGCGCTCAAAAAAAACAAGTGTTTCTTGCTTGCTTAGCCGCCTTAGGTCGTACATACATGTATGTACCTACTTCCACTGACTGCTGGCTGCTGCTGCTGCTTCTGTCTCACCGTGATGGTAACACGAGGACTGCGGATTGCCATTGGTGGGGCTGTTTGGCTTGGCTTGGCTTGGCGGGCGGGCGGCAGCGGGTTCTATTCTTGTTCTTACATGTAGGTACTGGAGTGGCGATTAGAGTAGATGTATGTATGTAGATGTATGTAGGTAGATGGGTTTACTCAACAGTACGATCTACATACTGATCCACTCCCACGGACCCGCCCTCTCTCTGTAGGGGGCGATAGATATGCATATGTACATCAGCCTACATATTTTTTTTGTTTCTAGAAACGAGAAAGAGGGCAAGTTTTAGCGCCAGGGGTGGGTTTCGAACTGTCTGGTTTTAAATAGTGAGCCCGAGCGGAGCGGAGCGGAGCGGGTTTCTCGACCTCGGAGGTTGTTTCCTTTTTGTTCAGCTGAGGTGAGGTGAGGTGGTGGTGAAGTGAAAAGTGAAGTGAGGTAGCAAACCTACCCTACCCTAGCCCTCGCAGGTTGTAGAACAGTAGTGGAACAGTAGTGGAACAGCAGAAGAAAGTACATACTTTGGTTATCACTCGGTGGCGGGTGGTATATATCGATATCGATATCCCTGACCTGCCAGTGTTGTGTGACACGGCATGGTTGTTAAATATATCAGCCGTTTCTCGGAGGCTCTGGGCTGTAGGTTATCGCATGTGGTGATGTCAGTGGGTGAGCGCGCGAGCGGGAAGTCAATAGCTATCCCATCCGCGAAAGAAAGAGATGATCATGATCCCAGAGTTAGTCAACTGCGACTCCGAACCCACCCACCCACCCACCCCCAGCCACATCCTGGCATAAAGGAAAAAAATCGACCCTCACCTCTCATATCAACCTGCATACTAGAGGTAAATATCATCGACCAGGGCCTAGGGCCTATAGCTAGGGCCCAGGTCAGCGTGTAGGCTGCGGGAGTTGGATCAGCTGGTTCTTTGATCTTCTTAGATAGTGGCTGGCGAGCAGCGACGAATAATGACAAGTGGCTATCAATATCGAGATACCTATAGAGGTATTTCTTAGGAGAGGTGCTAATCATCTGCAGAGAATCCGAAGGGAGGAATCTTCTTTATAAAGGAAAACTATGTTATCTGCACTATAAGTAGAGAGAGATTAAGGGAGCGTATTTACGTTGAGAATCAAGCGTCGGCTGTCCGTGCGTAGCGGATTCGAAGGGATTTCTATGACATCACGTTTTATAGACTCCACATGCATGGGGCACTCCGGAAACTACATGTACATGTAGGCGTTGTCTTTCTCGATGACCCATCGCATCATAGATCATCACTCGCGTTGGACCTATGAAGTACGTATGCCGCTTTCCGCAGCGGCGCCAATGGTAAGTATTGTTTGCCATATATATATTATAATATTAAGAACATGATAGCAACGGTAGGCCTAGCTAGCTGACTCGACTATGCAATGGTGTGAAAAGGAAGGTCGATTTGAAAACCCAGCTTCTGACGGGCTTGATCGTTTCCTAGAACTACTTATGTAGGGTTTAGCCAAGATGGGGATTTGGCCAACTCCCTTAATGCCCATTTCGGGCCTCTTTAAAATGGAGCCGTAAAAACGATTCGAAAAACTAAAGATAGTGCTACAAGTTAATAATAGTATTTATCTGCTATTATTATTAATCTTGCTTTCATTTTTGACTTGCACTGAGCCAAGCAGTAATATTACCCCTACAAACACTCCGCCTTGCAATATTTCCATCATGGAACAACCTTCGAACCACCACCACAAAACCAACCCAGTACAAAAAAGCCAGCTCATAGGATCATGGATCATTGGAAAAAGCAAAGTCCTAAGAGGATCTATCATTGATGAATCAGCCGGGAATCGAACCCGGGTCGGGCGCATATCATCGCATGGATGGCAAGCGCCCGTGATACCACTACACCACTGAATCGTGAAGTCTGGGCGCTGCTAAACTTTCAAGAGGGAGAGGTGTGCCAAGACGGGGGATGTTGCAACGGCATCCTCGAGAGGTGCCAGGATTAGCACACAATGCAAGAAACAACGTCGGGTTGTGGCAACTAACTGCGTGTCGAGGTATGATGGAGTGTGGGCTGTTGAAAGCAATGTCGGAGGATGAGGTTTGGTATATATTTCTATCGCCTTTGACCATGATCCCAACTAGTAACTAACCACTCGCCAGATTCAAGTGTTCGGATTCAATCGCGATCGTACAAGCAGCGACGCCCAAATGACCGCTGCTTCCAGATATTACTAGTAGCGAAGCAAGCTTTCCGCTTACAATATCATCGGTGTGCATCTCAAGAGACGACCAGTTAAGTGGTCCGCCGAGGATATTACTCCCAGCAAATATGGCCAAGCTAGAGTGGAGTGTCATCGGAAACGGAGAGCCAAAGGTACACCAAACCACTAGAGACCTCATCAGGAATCAAAAGGTAGTATGTACATGTCATACGTGTAGCCAAACTGGTGCATTATGGTGATTCATCTCGGTTTTCAAGACGACAGTCTTTTCCGCATGTCCACATTCAGCAGCACCTTGAATACGACCTTCTTTCAGAGCCATCAAGACTCCATCTTGATAATTAACACCCTATAACTATAACTAGGGCCCACCTGTTCCTGTCTAGGAGCACTTCTCCATTTCTATAACAACTGCAGCAATAGCTTAACAACCTTAGCACAACTACAACCTTACCCGCACATGCACATGCACACAACAATGCCAGAAACCTCATCAACACAACCAATCCCTATCCCTACCCCCATCATCACCACCCCCATAACCTATAAACTAACTCTCCAGTTCTCCCCCTGGTCTTTGTCCTTCCCGCGCCTCTTCCTCTCCGCGCTCGCGTCACCACCCATCACTCGCGAGCCGTACCTCGTTTCTCCGGGAAGCTCGGAAAGTGACGACACCATCAGACCCTCAAAACATATTCCCGAAACCCTCAAAGATTTCGGCACTGTCAGAGCCTCACAGAGAGACGACTACGATCCATTCTTAGACAGGACTGATACCTACTCGGATAGCGGGAGCAGCGGATATGCAGAGTCTTGTTATAGCTACGCGAGCTACGCGGATAAAAGCGATGAGATGCCGTCTCTCCTCTATGCGCGCAACAGGTACGACGTTACTCCACCCTCGCCGTGTGGGGAGTATGATAATTTATTGGATTTCGAGACACCGCTGCCAGTTCCACGTGTTTTTGCAAACCCTAGTGTAAGCGGAAACAGCGAGAATGAGGACAAGACCCCCAAGTATATGTACAAAACCCCTGCCAGTGATCTTCTCGGCCACAGCGGCGCTCTGCCCCAGATATATCGAACCCCTACCCCTCCTCGCCAAAGTTACGAAAATATATACTCCCCACTGCAAGAGTATCATCTTGAGCTGCCGTCTCTATCCTGTCTCTGGGAGTGGCGATGGACTGTGATCTCTATTACTACGTTTCTGGTGGGATGGTGTGTACTGGCGGTGATTGAGCTCGACTGGGATGGGCATTATATAGTCCCTGGGGCGGCATTCGTGGCGTTGGTGTTTGCGGCGCGTGGGAGGTTGCGGGCGTGGTGGGGTGTGATGAAGCGGGGATGGAAATTGACGTGTATGGTGTTCTGTGGTGAAAGCGTGGTTGCGGGTATGTGGTTGCTTTTTATCGCCGCTTTGTTTTTGTTTCTTCTGTTGGACCCTCTAGCCAGTTAGTTGGGTGGTGGTTGGGTGTGCTATATGTAGCTGCCGGTAAAAGTTTTGTTTGGCGTAGTTGATCGTTATAATCTAGATTCATCAAATATATCAAAAGATACCTTCAAACATAGAAAATTTCCGAGTCGGTATATACAAGCTCGTATCAGGCTTTCACACAATTAACGAAGTAATCAATCAACCAACCAAAGCGTGTATCAGGCACAAGTATCACACGGGATATCAATGATACTAGGACCACCCCCTGATGGGTCTTACGCAACACTACCTTGAAGGCTTCAGTAGCTGTAAGTTATCCTTCGAGCTCCTGAGGGAGAGACTACATGTACAGCCGCGTCCGCAAATTTTTGGCACCCCTAGTCTCGAAGTTCATGAGCTCAAATCATGATATCAACAACCGGACATTAAGAACGACTACAAAAAGAAACTTACAGATAGATATTTCTATCCTGCTGTATATCACAACACTATGTATGACCATCTTTCGAGGAAGAGGACCAAAATATTTTGTTTATTGTAATCGCGGACGCTTTTACAGGGTGTCAAAACTTTGCGGACGTGGCTGCACATTAGGTAGTAGGAAGTATGGAGGTAAACAGCTCTCCGAGTGATCCACTGTGACGCTAAGGTGGGAGCCTGACGTGACCCTACCCAGCACCCGGGCGTAACATGGCCATTAGGTTCTCTTGCATGCAATCACAAAGGCCTCGTTTCACTAATTTGTGGTAGCTTATGGAGCTGAAATAATATATTGCGTCAGGCACAATAATCATTGAACTACAAAACTTGGTACTTAACCAGAGTCTCAAATGCTCTATTACCCCTGTGGGAAGATTTAGTCGATGACTCGGTCTACAGAATGAAAGTGCCGCTTCTGCGGCTTGCTCTCGGCGGAGATCTGGGCGTCTGGGGGCGTTTAATACCCTCATATATATAGCTAGCCCCGGCGACCACAACTAGAACTTTGCGTGTCAACAGACCTAGATCATACCGACGTTAGTAGGAGGTCAAAACTTCGCAACCTATGTGCATTTATATACATTGCGCACGCACCGTTAGGGCCACTGCCCCATAGGCAAATGCTCTTCCCCTTGTGCATATGCTGATAAAAAGGAACCGGACACGAATTCGGAAATTAACGAGACGCTATTCAATAGTTTAAGCCATAAATTAATGAATTAAACAAAAAAATAAAATAGTTTAACTCATATATTATCACTCGATTTTGGCCGGCCTTAGTCCTACCCTATTGATTGATTACTTCATTACTTTAGTCTCACTCAAGGCTTTATTGGTGTTATACGTTACAATAAAGTGGGGAGGGGCCCTCACAAATGGAGTTAGATCACGCATGTAGTTGTAGCCTGATATTGGGGAGAGATATACGGCATGCAAACTGGTTCTTCCCATAGTTTTCTTATTTTTTTTTTTTTTGTTTAACTCATTAATTACATGCAGACCGTAGTCTATGGTAATATCGCACTCCCCAGAACTGCCCTTCTGCCTCCGCCGCCACTCACAGTAACCGTACCGTAGCCACAATAGTCAAAACAAACGAAAGATAACTCCCCAGAACTGCCCTTCTGCCTCCGCTAGTTTTCTTATTTCGGAAAAGGTTGAAATAACATAGGTTTTAGTAGAAATCTTATTCTTCTTTCTTTTTCTTTTTTTGTAGCGAAATAAATCAGGAGGCTATTTTGATTTTGATTTCTCTGTGGGATGAAGGGTAAGTGGTGGAACTGGGAATTAGCTTTTATCACTGGCTTTGCCCGATGTTTCCGGAGCTACTCGATCTCTACAAAATGCTTCGAAGTCCTGCAAGCTCGTTAGATAGCTCCAAATACTTCATCCTAGAGTACAGTATCCAGATACTTGGATGTTTCGGCACCGCTAATGATAAGACGGCCAGTAAGTGCAGAACTCTTTTCTTTGAACCAGAACACGGTCACGTAACGTAGGAACGGGGGCACGCGTGGGATGGAAGGCCACAATCTATAGATACATATAGCCAGTTTCCTCTCCAGTTTCTCATAGTCTTATTGCTCTACTTCCTTGTTGTGACCTCAAATATATCATATCATCAGCCTACTATCGAAACCCTGGTCGCGTTTGTTGAAAATACACCTAACCCTGGACTTGCAGAACTGTTGTCACGTCATCCGAGACGTCTTCACACAATCCTCTTGTCCACAAAACCCAGACGTCGTATTCACAAAGTTAATTCTAGAATACATACGTGAATACGTGAGGCTGACAATTTCTGCCTTCGAGACCCCACTACTCTCGGCCTACATAAATTGATTTGCCTTGCATCAAACATCACGAGCTTACTCACCCACACTGCCATTTCGTGCCATGTTACCTCAGCCGTCGAAATCTGGACCTGACAGATTACGTGATAGATCTCCTCTCTAGTTGAGTCATGGCCGAAAATCACCATCTCTCCCGGAATTTTGCCTGCATATCCTCGGCGAGGCATTTGGAGCCCGCAGTTGAGAACACCGTTGCTGCATGCAGTCAGCCCTGAAGTAGCGTCATCGACGCCCAACTTTAACCTCATCGTCTACGTTTTATAAGTCCCCGCCCAGTGTTTCGGCGATACATGAGTGGACACATGCTTTTATCTTTATCGCAGACATCCTTCTCCAATTCTCCGGCCGACCTCCCGGCTCTCGGACCAGCAGGGTATACCTTGCTCTTCTGCAGATATTAGATCAACAGCACGGCATATCTACATGTCTATTAACAGCACCCCGTGACACAACATGCAGGAAATACCCAAGGTACAATCTCTGGCACATCGCCGGAGCTATGTATAGCTCGAGAAGCTATGGTGGGTAGGTGTGTAAACTTCGGCGTTTGCAGCCAATCAATCTATAGAAATCTGGAGATCTACCCCCATACTGGTACTAACGTCCAGCCTATCCGTGGAATTTTCTCCAATTCCCATACAAAAAAAGCTCCTCTGAAGTTGACACACCCACCCCTTATGCCTTCTCGCGCCATAGAACCTAGACAATAGACAGCTGATCTCTCTGCTACGACAACTGGAGCCACCATACTCGAGCTATGTTCCGCACGCACCTGCGAAATCTCGATTATTTCATTACCGCCTGAGTAACAAAGCCGCTGACTGGATTAGTTGCCATCCCAGACCTCTGCGTTGTTTGGATCTATGCGTTGTTTGACAGTGTCTATGGAGACCTGACTGGGGCCGTTGAATTAATCTTTCTGTTGGGCAACAAGTTTGCCTGAGTTACGGAAGTGAGTCACAATATATCACTCGGCGTCTTTGCCAGAGACCTGGTTGATGGATTGCTCCATCTGATTACCCAATCATTGGTTTGCACTCAGTAAAACTGCTTGTATGTTATGCATTGTGCAGAAGGCTGACGGGGCCATCAATAGCGAGTGATCTCTTATGTCGGGCCTCACCAATCATAGCCCATACCAAGTTTGCCCCTGCTTAAACTCGATTGGTAGAAGAATACAATTCCTTCCGCCTTGAGGCTCTAGTGCATACTACGGCCTACTACAAATGGGTCAACTAATGGTACACCGAGGAAGAAGAGGGAAAAAGAAAACCTACTAATGTAGAGTTGCCCTACAGAGATCAGTATACACATACAAACTGATCTACTCTATGAGAACGTAGAGCTCCTGGCTGGGGATAATTCTGCAAAGAAACTGTTGCATAGGTAGACAATGTAGCGGCACCGTTACACGCAGTTGCTACGCGTGTGCATATCTTCTAGTCTTCAACAAGCTGCACCGTTTTCTACCTTACAGATCTTGGGACGCAAGTGTTACAAGGGTTTTTATGCACTCGACCATGGTTACCTTAGCAGATTGCTGCTAGTTTATATACAATAGTCAATTGGGTGCGTATACATGCACCAGACGTCTACTTGATTATGATTTTTCATAGCTAATATGTCTAGCAAGTGTCAGCAGATTCACTCGCTCAGGTACCCAAGAAAAAAGGAATAAAAAAATCTCAGCCCAAGTGGGCGGCTTGAGAACCAAACCAAGCCCAACCACTCAACAAAAATACTGTATTTCCCTCCCCTTCCCGAAGAAAAAGCATCGTTCTCAGCGGGCGGGGCGGACATGAGTTACATAAGACGCAACCAACTGCCTACTTGCCCGCCGGACGCCGTTGACTTCCCGAAAACCGGAACCGGGGACCACGTCAACCGTTTTCTCGATCCGAGGAAAGAATCAACGCCTAAACTAAAATATAAAAAGAAAAAAACTCGTTTGTAACCTGTCGACTCCTGGGACAAACAAACCAGACTAACAAGATACCTAGTGTATGTGGACAGTGACAAGGGATTTCTTCCCCGGAATTCAATAATTTGCGCCGCCGATCGACGATGAACCCCTGCCTGTCCTACGAATCTATGTACTCTACATGTACCGACTCTGTTTAGCTTGAGTTGGTATCTGTGTAGGAGGAACACAGTGGAGGACGCTGAGTTCAAACAGAGAGGAGCAAAAAAACAAAAACTGTCCGCCCTCATCTTTTCACCGAGAAAAGAAAAAAAGGAGTGTGTGAGTGAAAATTCAACTTATTCATTGGGCTACGCTGGAAATTCTCAACCGGACCACACGCGCATGAGTTTGCACACTGCTCTATGGAGTGTCGGCGGGGGAATCAAATACAATTTTGACTCTGGGATTGTGATGTATGTATGGTTGGCAAACAGGAATCAAGACGAAGACCATCCCAATCCCATCCATCCAATTCCGATGCGCCATGTCAACTAGTGTGGCGGCTGTCAAATGGGAAAAAAAAAAATCAACTGCCACGCATGCACCACTGCATTCCCAAAAAACATCATCCCCTCCTTATAAACAGAAAACAGACCAGCTGGTTCGTTCGCCTGGGATAAAGATACACCAGGGCGTATGTGCACAATTAAGCGATTAATTGGTTTTCTGCATAGGAGATAATCTTTTGGCCCGACTGGACGGAGCTGCAGGAGCAAGGAGGAAGCGAGAAAGAGAAGGCTGGCGTGTCATGGTTATATCACCTACCTGCAGGTGAGGAGGTGTTTGTTTCGGCCATCTTGCGTTTCCACTGTCCTCCCTCGATCGCCAGCCAAACGAAACGGGAGATATGGAGGTCTGGCGAACCTGATGCTGCCGTTGGTTACACATGCTGACTGGAACGGGAATCATTGGTAAGGGAATGCCAAGTAAAACACCCGCCAAGAAACCCGGCAACTAAGGCACATACAGACGTCGACGTTTGAGAATATGTACATAGCTCCACCACAATCAATAGGGACGAGGCATAATCTACTCTACCACAATTTTCTGAAACAGCAGCAGATGCTCCGGTCCAGCTTAGATACGGTACCAAGTCATCATCTCTCTCTGCCCTGTAGTGAAATCTTCGAGAAGATTTCTAGTGATAATATGATGTCACTCGCTCCCGGGTTCTAAAAAAAAGAAGCTTGCATAAAATACATTTCGATGACCAACTGAACTGAGGGAGATATGTAGATCTCAAATCCTTCCCCAATCATTTCCAATATCAACAGAGAGATCCTTCGCCATCTCATCAAGTACACAAGGTGGGTATGTAGGAACGCGGCGTTCTTTAGTAATAATTCTTTGGTATGTTCCTTTGCTTTTGTTACAATCTGTGTTACAATTAGGTCCAAAAGAAGGGTTCAATCTCATCGGTCCTCAACTAAGTTGTACCGGGAAACTAATCCCTAACTCCAAACCCCATCCCTGTCTTCAATATCATCACAACATTAGAAGAAGAAAAACAATTTAGCAAGTTTCAATAACCTCCCAAATGCCACAGAGCAGAGCAGACCCAAAGAAAAACAGACCGTCTCGTCGAAGCCTAACCCGAAGATCATCACCGTCATCATATCGTGTCAAAAAAAAGGAAAATATGGGACGTGGGTAGGAAAAATCAAAAAGGGAACGCAGGAAACTATGCAACAGAAACAAACAGTAAACATAGTACATTTCGATATCAAACGGAAAATCACAAACGGGGAAAAAATCATAAAATAAGCATAAAGTTACGGTACGGTGTTGGTATGTATCTCTCTCTCACCACCCCACCCCTCCAAAGCAGCCATGCAGCAACCCTCCCCGCAATTGAAAAACCCGACACGGAGAAAGAGTGGTCGGTCCACCGCCGGGAATGAAACGCCAGGGTATGCACGCAGCAGCTGAAACTCCGAAGTCTATTGTGTGATGTGTGCCGTGTAGCTGCCCTTCGTTCATCCCCTTCCAGTCCGTGCAAACCGGTAGAGTACCGTGGTTGAGCCAACCCCCGTTTCCAAACCAGCAGTTGCGAACGAACGGGCCCCACAGGGCTGACTCGTGCGATCCGATCCGACTCGATTCGATGGGCGGGTAAACCGGGTATGGGTTTTATCTGGCTAGTCTGCAATGTCGAGTTTGTCTGCCTGCTGCCTGGAGTCTGCTATATCGCGCCTTTCTTTCTTTGTTTCTCCTCGCCAATCGGCCGGTGAGCTCATGGGTCGGTGGGTCGGTGCGCATGTATGTGGTGGGTGGGTTGTTTGACTTGCTATGCGTGTTGCTGCTATCTTGCTTGCTAAAAACAGAAATGGTATGGTAGGTAGGTATATCCTCTTTTTTTTTTTCTTTCCTTCTTTCCTCCCCCCTCCTTATCCCTTTGGTATATAGTTATTCATGAGACGTAAAGACATCAAAAGTCATTGCATGCATATAGAGCACGAGGGGGCAAGACTCCACGGAGGTGGTCAACCAAAAGAATTACCCCCCGGCCCGCCCTATCCCCGCAAAAAAAAAATAAAAAAAATCTGAAATGCAAAATGCACATACCCGCCCCGCTGCCATAGAGACAAGAAACAAAAAAGCAAAAAAAAAGGGCCAAGAGTAAAAAAAGAAAAAGCGGAGGATTTGATATACCACATAATAAGGCTGTTTGTAGCTTCTGTAGCTGCGCAGCATAATAGCAAGGGACAATTGTAAAGTGCAAAAAAGTAGTCACCAAAAAAATAACCGGTAATCCCAAAAAAGAAAACCCCATAATTGATCATTGGCAGTTGGAAAGAAAAAAAAGGGAATGAGGTTGCGCCCTCTGTCCCCACCCCACCAAAAAAAATAAACACAGCGAAATAAACACACAATGAGGGAGAAGAAAGGGAAGAGAGATCGAGGAGAAGGGGGGAGGATGAGAGGAGGAAAAAAGATAGTAGGTAAGGTATAGAAGTAGCATTTGGCATCGATAAAACAAGAACCGCAACCGCAACCAAAAAATGAGCAATAAACACCCCACAGAAAAAGAGAGAAAAAAAATCCGAAAGCGAAAAACAGCTAGATGAAAAATCACAAAAAAAGGCTTATCACACCACTCCCCCCCCCTACCGTCCCCCAAACCAGAGCACCCCACCGACCAAAACCAACCAAAAAAGTGTTCCAATTCCGTTTCATCAAAACATCCCATATAACGCACAAAACAAAAGGGGTGCGCGTGCGCAATTCACCACTACTACAAGTAACAAAAAGACCACAGACACTTGCCTTCATCTAGACTAACATAAAACACATGATGATAATAACAAGAAAGTACTAACTAACTAGAGAAAGTGGAATTGCGGCTCAGTGACGGCGCATATCCATACCCGCCGTGATCCGCTCGTTCCCGGGGCCGCGATGAGTGTGGTGCGTAAGATGTGTGCGACGCTGGCATCGTATTCGACCTCGACAGCCCTGGTGATACAAACACCGGCTCCGGTGCCAGCCTAGGCGAGAGCGTGGGCGAGTGGTGGTGCCTTGATGGATGCCTCGGCGGCGAGGCGTGGGGAGAGTGAGGCGAATGGGGATGGTGACTACTTGGCGGCGAGTGGGGGTGGATGCTGCTGCTCGGTGGTGGAGGAAAGCGGGGGTCCATGCTGCCAGGGTACACAGAAGCTACGGGTACCGAATATGGTATGTTATAGTATTCTGCCGCTTTTCGGATATGCTCGGCGGGGAGAGGAGGTGCGGGGCCGGGGTCGGCGGGGTGTATTGAGGGTGAAGTTGAACCTGGTTGGCGGTAGGTGTGGGATGACGGTACGCCGCCTTTCGCTTGTGCGGCGGCTTCCATGCCTTCGTGGATGTAAACCTCGAAGGTGTACCTCTTCCATGGTCCGCTTGGAGCATCGATACTTGAGGGAAATCAGCAAAAGTTACAACTTATTTTTGACATTATAGTCCTTACCCATCTGCAGCAGTGCGTATTTCAGGCGTAGGCGTTTTCTTGTCTGGAACTGGCGTATCGGTTGATGGGCTTGAGTACCCAGAGTCGCACGGTGCCAGTCCATCGCGAGGCATGCGGGACGTCTGTTTCTCGATACTTGGGCTGCTGTGTCTTCGTCTTGACGCATGGTTTGCTCCACTAGACGAGTATGGGGAGGTGTTATGGGTCGGGGCAGATGTTCCGTAGGTCGAGCGGGGCATCATTGGGGTCGAAGGGACGTCGTCGCATCTTGAAGTGACAGAGGATCCTCTGCGCAATATTGGTGGAGTTTTTGAAGACCTTCGTTCGCGGTGTTGCGGGACCTCGGATCCACGATCTCGGTCTCTACCACCTCTTTCTCGACGCTCTCTTTCGTGTCTGTCCAGCCTTTCCCGCTCTTTTTCTGATGCCCTAAGATCTCCTCGCTCCTCTGAAACAGGCGGCCTGATTGGTTCATCCGCCATGCTCATCTTCGCCTTGACCTTGGCAAGTCTCTCCTCTTCAGCCTTCTTCGCTTCAAGATATCCGGGTCGGACGTCGGGCGCCACCGGCGGTATCGGTGCTGCTGGCGGAATATTCGTACTCGGGATCGGGATTTCGTATCGGGCGTCGTATGATGTTTTTCGCGGGGAACCGTCGGTGTTATATCTATTGTATCCCTTCTTTGGCGGTTGTTCATCGGGATGGCGCGAATGTGACTGCGATGGGGCCTGTGGTGGTGGTGGTGGCTGCGAATACCTTTGAGCCTCCTCGTACTCCCTTCTTGACCGCTCCCGATCCCGCTCCGCATCAAACTTCCTCGCCTCCTCTTGTTTCATCCACGCATAATGCTCTTCCTGCGTCTCCTTCCTCATATTCCGCTCCTCCGGACTCCATGAGGATTCCTCCCTCGACCTCCTATCGCCCCGTCCTTCTGCTCGCTTCCTTGCATGCCTAGCCTCCCGCTCCTTTTCCTTCTGTCTGTCGTCTGGCGACGGGTTAGTACTACTTCTCTCCCTCCTCGGCCTTTCCGTCCTTTCCGATGATCGTTCCGCGCTGCCCGGAGACGGTCCGGGTCCGCTGGCGCTCCGATGTGATGAGTGAGGGTGCGCATGGGCCATATGGGGCGTCTGCATTGGCTGTGGCTGTGGTTGCGGGGGTGGTGGTGGTGGTTTAGCTGCTGCTTCTTCTGCTGCCTTGGCCTGCTTCACCAGTTCTTCGTCGTATTTCCGCCTGCGGCGATTGTCAATCAGTAGCTCGTAGGCCTCCTGGACCTTCTGGAACTGAATAGCCTTCTCCTCGCGTAATGACTCGTCCTTCACCTTGTCGGGATGGCATTGCAGGATTAGCTTCTTGTATGAACTTCTGATGGCGGCTGTGGCGGCATCATTAGGTATTCCGAGGACTGCATAGGGATCGGTAGTCATTTTCGGAAGCGCCATAGGGGTGTGTGGGCTGTAACGGACGAGCAGAGACTACTGGTTAAAGTCGTCTGCTCGAGAGGTGTGCAGCTGGCTGGTGGTGAGTAGTGGTGGTTTTGATTAAGATTAACGAACTGATTGATGATGTTGTTGAAGGGGGGTTGGAAGGGGAGGTGGGGAGATCTAATATGCGCTAGTAGTAGTGGCCACTTTTGAGTACTACAGGGAACGACGTGTACTCGGTAATGGTACTTGTAATAGTAGATGCCAAGTATGGAGTAGCGTGGGAATAGTAGATGCCAAGACTGAGTGGTTTAGATCAGGACCGGAATAGAAGAACTATCGATAGAACGAAGGACGATCTCGCCGGATTGAGATGAATAATATGCGAGTAGTCGATTGAGTTATCGCGGATAGCCAGGCAACGATTCCAGATGGTAGCGTGAGTGAGTTATGGAAATAAAAGAACGATTATAGCATTCAGAGGGAGGGGGGTTGGTTATATTGACGGTCTACGGTCAATGTAGTTGGCTGGGCCTACTCCTAATTTCCTTTTTCCTGTAGAAGGATGAAGAAAGAGAGAGAGAGAGAACGGTTCTCCAGAAAAGGGGGGCTTAGTGGAAGCAGTGGTGGTGGCTCGCAGAACCTGCAGTGTGCTGTATACGCAGATGGCAATTCGATGACGACTGCCAGCTAGCGGGTAATGAAAAGGAATGAAAGAGAAACAAGAACGTTAAGCGTAGGAAAGTAGAAGTAGAAGTAGAAGTAGTAGTAGTAGTAGAAGTAGTAGTAGTAAATAGTAGTAGTAAGGAGGAAAGGCAAGCCTAAGCCGGTAAAACGGAGGAGTCTATTTGCAAAAGAGGCCCCTTCTTCTTCTTGTTTCTAACACAGCGCGGTGGCTGGACAATAGGGACGAACAACTGTCTTGACAGGTCCGTTTCCCGGAGATAATGATTTTAAAGCAGCCGAGTTGATCTTTCGAGTAACAAAAGGCAGTTAAATCAGATGGGCGACGTTTCGATTGTTTCGGAGGAGAGAAAGAGAAAGAGTCGTGGCTGTTTCGATTGCAAGTTAATGCAACCGGCGGAGGGGGGGGGGGGGGGGGTAGGACGGATGAATGTCTATGCCGGACAAGCAACGTGGGACTGGACTGGAACTGGACTGGCGATAGAACAGTAACAGACAGAGATTGAAGAAAGTAAAAAGATGTTAAAGATTCAGTGGCACCGAGTTTGTTTTTTCGTTCCGAGCGGACGATTGAAGAGAGAGCAATGGGGATGATGGCCCGACCGATAGTTAGAAGCGGGGATGGTAGTAGTAAGAGGGGGGGGTTAATTCGGAGAAGAGAGGGGGAGGGGGGGGGTGTAGGTCAACTGAGATGCAAGATGGGGGTGGGTGTGGGGAGAAATAAAAGGTTGTTAGAAAAGAGAAATGGGGGGGGGGTGGATTTCGAGATTCAAGAGAAGAGAATAGAGAATAAGGTAGGGTAGAGAGAAGTAGGGGGGAAGAGGTTACGGAGCGTGATGAGAATATTGGCGAAACGACCAATTCACTTTCGCGAGCGAAGTTGGCTGTTGTCCGAGTTACTGACTGGTTGGGTGTGTGTGTGTGCGGGACAGACAGACAGCTGCGTACAGTGTCCAGGTGGGTGAGTGAGCGACACTGACTGACTGAGCGTGGATATGGGTAGGTATGGTATGGGTATGGGTGCAGCGCAGTGTGTGGTGGTGTGGGTGTGTGGCCCGGATGGAGAGTGAGGCGCGATGATGATGGGAAAGGAAAAGAACAGGCAAGCAGACTATTGGTTAACATCACTTGTCCAATTCGTGATGGTGGGGAGAGCGGGATGTCCCAAGACCTGCCTGCTGCTTGTGCTAGCTGCTAAGAAAGGTGCCTCTCGTCCAACTGAACTCTTCTGGCCAGCAACACCGGCCAGCACTTTGAAAAGGAAAGGGCGGGGGACATCACGGATTGGCTTATACGCCCTGCGGGGAGCGACCAGCCAGGGCAACGCCAAAGCAGGGAAGGCAAGCTGTCTGCTCAGTGCAAGTTGTGCTTGCCTGAGAGTCTACCGTCGGTCGAACAGACAAGCAAGGGCCCAAAAGTAACTGAAGTAACGTAACTGGCAAGTCGCCCAAACTCCCACTGGTTCATGGCCGCCACCACCACCCCCCGGCAAAGCCAGAAGTAAACTCCCAGATTTTGGCTCTTACTACTTTCAATACCTACCCGTTCTTGCCCTCTCTCTCCTCCAAACCACCAAAAAATGATCTCGATTCATACACTTTGATGAGTTGTTCAAAAACATTCAAGAAGGCCCCCGTATCCCACCCTTCCCCTCCCCTTCCCCCCAAGCAGGAAAAAAAAAAAAAAAACTCACCACTATTAAACCCACCCCCGAGAGCAAACCTTGTGGCTTCCGTAACGTCGCTGCCCCTTCCACTGGGTAGGTACTCGTAAGGTCCCAAACTTCCCTGTGTAGGGTACAAACTGGTACATAACATCTACTACGTCTACCCCGTGATTTATTATTAAGTCGCCGTAAAATAGGTTCATCTCTTAATTCTAAATATCTCTCGAGCAGGAAGGGGGGTGGTGGGGCGCCAAATCCAGTCCTTGTCCTTTCCCCTTCTTCCCGACCGAACTACTTGAAAGGGAAACAATCCCCAACAGGTTTCCCTTTCACCACAACCACAACCAACCAGCTCAGCCAATCAGGAAAAATCCCCACGTTCCCGGCGCGTATGTCGGGAGGGTATCTGCGCATGGGGTGGTGAGAGCAAAACCAGGGAGGGAGGCTCCTCTCCAGGTAAAAACTAAAATAAAACAGACATCGAAAAATAAAGCAAAACAAAAAACGGGCCCTGCAGACACTGGGAAGGGGTATACAACGCCTTCACCGCATATACAGACAGTAAACACAAATAAAATCTCCTCTGCCACTCAGGGCGTTTATGGTTTGTGGAATTGCTGCTGCTCTGTGGGTGGCTGCTGCTACATAACTGTTAGTTTCGCTAGCCACCACCACCACAGCAGTGAAGTGACAGTAACCACAATAGTAACCACAACCCATACATAACCCACAACCTTTCACATATCCACAAACCACCAACCACCATCGACTGTCAAGCGGGGCAGCAGTTCAGCCAACAGAAAAGAAAAATCACCAACCCCCAATGGGGTTCATTCCCCATGATTCCAAATCGGGCGCTATTTACTGTTGCGCTCTTCGTCGCGCCCCCAAAAACAGAACGGGGGTTTTCCCCTAACCCATTCCTGGAAACGCAAATGACACAAATAGAACCCCTCCTGGTCCCTGCACGATACACCAGCAGCCTTAGCATGGAACCACCCAGAAGCCAAAAGAAAGAAAACTCTCCTCTACCTGGGCCCTTGTTGCTTGCGAACCGGGCACGCTTCCCCGGACGGTCATCACCGCATCTGTCTGTCTGTCTGTCGTCCCATCTCGCGCGAGGGGGGGGGGAGGGGGAGTCTCGCGAACACACTCCCACTCCCTCAATGTTAGGACGTGCGTGCGGCGGCGGCGGTCGTGGTCGTGGGAGTAATGAATGGTAACTGCTGTGCGACCGACGAGCGGCAGGGCTGGTTGGCTGCCCGCTTCTACTCTCTCTCTTTTTTTCTCTTTTGACATACATATGATGATGCTTCCTTCAACTGCCCTGCCCTGCCTACATAAAAGCACCTCCCTGTCCGCATCAAGATGCCGCACCCAGAGAAGCCCTGCCGATTCGCGCCCATGTTCAAAACGAAACATTTCCAGGACAGGGTAGGAGCGCGGGCGGGGGTGGGGGAGGCGAACACATAGAAAAAAAATAGAGTAAACGTCGAACCAAACAAAAGTTACCCCGAAATTCCCCCTTCCACACCCGCCGCCAGATGTGCACGTTACATGACATGGGGGAGAGGGCGAACGAGGTCGAGTCTCTGGTGGTGTGCACTTTGATGCTGGATGCCGTCTCGCGCCAGGATGCTGGCTGGGTTTTGGGGGATATAAAAGACGCCCTACCTGCTCGACATGTACGTACAGTAGCACCTTGAGTACAACAGTGGTACGTACGGTACTGTATGTACCTGGTAGATGATGTACTCGGAGTAGCACTGCAGTTGTAGATTTCGACTCAGGCTGGGTGGTTGGGTAGAAGATATGTATCTACTCTCGAGATGTGTACAGCATATAGATACTGTAGTTACTCTAGACAGTCAATATGTAGATAGTAGAACAATTATAATCAACACGACTTCAAACACAGCGAATTGGCTACAGGCTCAATAGAAAGTGTAGAATGTGTACAGTGAGTGCGCTCTATGAAGATATGTACAACTTACTCACTCCGTACTTACATGCAGGTGCAAAAACGAAATATACGTATCCAAGAGATGTTTATCAATTATGACATTTGTCTCACTCGGCCTGTGTGTTTGCCGCCGCCGCCTCACCTCAGTCAGTGCGAGCCTAGTTCGCTATAACCTATCAGCACCGATACCCTATTCGGAGTACGGATAAGATAATCAATGTCAATGCGGGGCCTCCTAACTACATATTACATACCCGCCTGCCAATTCAATTCACTTTGGTATCTCTGCCCTTCAGAATGCTTCTCGAAGACGTAGGGTGCTCGTGATGTGCTCCTACGTGCAGGGTTAGGTATTGTCAATATGCGCAGACCCGGACTGGCTAGGGTTCGTAGAGAGGGGAAACAGTCTGCGGATATTGGGAAAAGAGGTGAGATATGATATGATGTGGGGGATGAATCAAGTTTAAGTTTCTCGGTAAAGGGCTTTTGGTGTTGGTGGTGTTGGTTCATCGCATATGAGGCAGACAAGACAGGACATGGAGGGGCAGGCAGCGTGGTGATGATGCTATGATACTACCGGCCTTGGACTGTGCTATCACTTCATGTGACTGATCCATCGTGTTACCCCCGAGTGCCTGGAGAGACGAGAACATCTCTGCGGAGTATCTACATCTAGATGTAGTTGTGGCAGAAAGGCACTAGCTAGCTACATGTATCCCCCCCCCCCGCCCCCCCTTCTCCCCCCAGCCTTATCGTGCCATTTCCCCACCCCAACTTGCGCCGCGTGATACCTCTATCGTCTGGTTCCTGCTTTGAGGGCTGGACGATGGAGGGGCAGCGACGCCGGTACGGGTACGGATGGGCATCTCGCCCTGATGTCGTGATATGTGAGGCTTAGATTAACTATTACGCCTAGCTCTACGTAGTACGTAGTGGGTGGATGGTTTGCGCAGTGGAGCTCGCACTGGCACGCAGTTTGTACCTCCAGAGGAGGGTGGGGAGAGCAGATCAAGCAGACACTATTTTCATCTTGTGTGCTACATGCCGACGGTACTGTACACCTCGTGAACTTCCACATGTCGATTACGGATTACTTGCAGAGAATATAGAGCAGTCAGGTACTTACTTGCCTAGGCCCAGCCAGGTACATACAATTAATTGCACCACCGGCGGCGGCGGCGGCGAACGAGTGAGCGACTCGTAGTGAGCGCCTCGTGGCACTTCGATTGGGGGGGGGGGGGGGATGTAAACAATCACCCGTTCCCCTCGCAGCCACTCGTTCGCTTCACTCATCGACCACAAACCGCTGCAGGAAGCACCTCATCAATCACACCGCAGGCGCAGGCAGAGCAGGCACTTGACATTTCACAGCTAGAGCAGAGTAAATATATGTGCGCGCTAGGTTCCAATGAAGCTATTTGTATGTGTTTTTAATCCTGGATTCACCGGATGGCTGGACTTGTCGGGTGTCGTGATGGAACAAGTCTAGTTACCACATACTACATAGTGGGCCCTGCTTGCTATATGATGCCTACCCACCCCACCGCCGCCGATAGAGTGATACCCTGATAGAGAGAGGATCAGAGGGGGTCGGTGCTCAGATTGGCTTGTGATGCGCAAAACAAAACAAACAAGCTAACCCCGCGTCTCCGCAACAACGAGGGTCAGGGTTGAAGCCAGGCGGTGATCCCGCTAATCATTGCGGTAGAGGGGGGTAGATGATGACTGATGATCTCCCGGGGTGGGTGCTGGCGTCATTGACATAGTCGGTCGGTCGGGGCCGGAGGTTGGATGACGCTGAATGGATTCTCTATCAAGATACACATTGGGACTCTGGTGATTGGTATTTTTTGTTTTTTACTTCATGGGTAAGACTAAAATTATGATGGTGATATTCTCCGGAACAGGCGGTGGTGGTGGTGGATGGATGGGTGGTGGGAAACAGAAACAACGTGGATGGATGTAAGTAAGCATCAGCCCGATGTGTGATGGATTTGTTTGCGCATGGGATTTGGATTGCGTCTACATAGAGTACAGACATAGAGCACAGACATGGAGTAGCTGTATGTAGAAGACTACTTTCGCCGCCTCCATCAGCTTCGCTTGTTCAGCTTCCGGACGCGCCGAACGGAAAGAGCAAAAGGCGAAAAAGGCGAAAAAGTGAGAATTGCCTTCCGACTTTCCTCATCCATTACATTACGTCTTTCATTGCTCCGCAGAAACGTTCGGATGCACATCAAATCGAGTTTCAACATCCTCAGGCTGGTAGTGTAGGGCATTCAATATGTACATGACATGTAGTCATAGCCACCACCGTATGTGCTCTAGTGCAGTTAGCACTGGTAGAGAGTATGATACCATGGTGCAAAAGTTATCTCCGTGTCGAACAATTAGAAATCCCCTCTCACCATGCGTCGCTTCCCGTATTCGAAACAATTTAAAGTGATTCGGTCCCCTTCCGAGTATATCATGTATGATATGTCATGCACTTTTAGAATTTAAAAAAGGAAATGGAAACAAAAAAAGGATTCCTTACTCCTCTGGGGAAACATTCCACAACACTCGCCATCATCGTTTAGAGCAGGTACATGTAGAGCTGTCAGCCATCAGTGAGTGCCCGAATAGATCCCTGGGATATCAATCAATCAATCAAGATGGGCAGATCCATGGAGACTTGGATGTGCGTGACCGTCGTGTCCTGTGGTCGGGCCCTGAAGTGTCTAGCGTTACGCTAGTGGCGGCAAGGGCGGACGAACCCCAAGGAAATGAGCAGTAAATAGCATTGTTGATGTTGTTGCCCACAGCCAAATAAAGTCAATTGCATTGTTTGGAGGGGTTAAATCCACCGGTGAAAGCCTCAGTTAGGAGTAGAACGTGGCTGGCGACATACACTTCACTTGGCACAAGTTGGCAGGTGCGGAGGCTCGTTTGGAATGCTACAGCTTACGGTTGGCTAGAACCAGAATTACGACAGGTGGCTTGTCTGGAACAAATCGTTTATTAGCAGCCGAGGTTGAGGCTTCTATCCTTGACCAATCACATCTCTCTTCTCCGTCGTTTTCGAAGCACTCCATCGATCTAGGTATCACGAGAACAGTAGTTACACTCCCTCCTCCCCAGCTAAGCTACGTGCTTCTCCACAGATAGGACCGGTGAGAAGAGATAGACAGAGGGGAAACAATGGCATGACTCAGACTCCACTGAACGAACCCCGCACAAACCATCGATCATCTGGCTGCTGCGTCGGGATTGCGCTCACGAGAGTGGCTGGAATTAACGAAATGGGCATCGCACCCGGTTATGGTAAACTTTAGGTTAACCAACATCCTGATGCGATGTTGGGTTAGCCCCGTGTCCTGTTGCTCGCCTTTATCGTGGAGATTGGTAATGATCGGCTTTACCGCAAAACAACGGATTTTGACACTACAACCACTTTCAAACTACTTTACATACATCGTGAGATGTGCCTTCTTTCTCTGGCTTTCTTTCATTTCTTTCTTCTCGCATAAACCTCTCCCGTTCCTTCCCCGCTTGCAAGTACCTGACAAAGCATAAGAGAAAAGTACTTAACCAATTGCAACCTCTTCGGAGAATTACGCCCCATGCCCAGCCCCCTGGCCAGCGCATCGTTCCAATAGCTTGATGAGCCAGCCTACCGGGTCCTATTTTGGAGATGCAATAACCCTGGGCCTACCTATGGTGCCTGGGTGCAAATACAGGTTTCTTAAGCTTCCTAATCATCCCGGCCTCTTCTGTGTTGTTCGAATGGGTCAGCATCTTTTTTGACGTCTGTCACCTTTGAACACCCTCATGACTCCTGAATATCTATCTATTCAGGAGAATTCTAGTAGTGTTCGGGGGAGTGAGCCGAATTGGTACTACGATCAAATTGGAACGACATATCTCTAACCCATATCCTGCCTACAGCTTCAGGGTAGGAAGGAGGAAGAAGAAGGTGGGAGAAGAGGGGGTATGTGGTGATAGAGATGAAATATCTGTTGCAAGCACGAATCTACAAAATCCCATCCCCTTGTTTCATTCAGTGCTTGAATCCAAGATCTCATCTTCCCTTCCGAGAGTGCTTACAGCACATCTGAAACCCACCAGGACATAATTTATTCTCTGATAGGCAATTCATAGAATGATCTCCCGTACGGACACGTTGATTGACGTCGTCGCCCCCAACAACACATCGGGACAGAGGAGAGGTACCTAACCCTGTCGCGTGTCCAGACCTGTTTTTGATGGAAGACGAAAGAGCCCATCCCGATCGTGAAGCTCTATTCATACCAATTCATATCGGGAATCCAGGGTTTGGGTAGTTCCAGTTCGTGAAGAATGGGGGGGTGGCAAATCCCTGGAATGGTAGTGTAGTAACAGCAGTGGTAATTGTTACTTATTAGGGGGACCCAGTTATAGTCTCGAGCGGACAGATGTTCTTCATCATACCTCAGTTTTTGGTCCACCCCCGTGCCCAAACCCAAGGGGTCATAACAACAGGTAAATCTCTGCTGCTGCCATCGATTTGGAGCCCGATACGAGACGAGAACTACAGTACATCGTCGTCGTCGTCGTCGTCGTCGTTGTTGTTGGTCATCCGCCGCTCGAAACGTGGCAGCTACCAACCATCCATCTCGTATAGATGAAGTTCCGCTTCTTCTTACCCTCGATCTGATCTCCCGCCTTGATTAAAATCCGGGGATAGTCAATTTGCGGGGATTGCGGGGGTTAAGGGTAAGGGGGGAAGCTGTTGGTAAGGATGGGGATTTAGAGTACGTACGGGAGCTGCGCGCGAGGAATGGAAGAGAAATAAGGATGTTCCTATATATCACGATAGCCATAGTAAACCACGATGTTCATCGGCGTCCTCCAAGTGTGCACGTGCCGGAATATTTTTGCACGAAATATCGATCATTGGCTCGCGAAGGAGGCCATTCAGAGGGCTACTCTAAATTTTCACTTACCTGTAGGAGCACAGCTTCATACAGCTTACAGGATCATGAGACACGCAGGGGAAAGAAAAAAACCGAACTGACGTAGTAGGGTAACAGAAAGCACTTTCCGTTGGCTAGCCCTTTTTACTTGCTCGACTCCCCGAACTGGAAGTGGGATCAAAATGCGGCCCCGCGAAAGAAGGTTTGAAATCTACCTGCCTCTGCTGCTTCTTTACCAGCTAACTAGCAGCTCTCGATGCGTATTGGCTCATCTTCCCGAGCCAGCGGGTGTGCAGGCCTGTGCGTTGAGGGGGAAGAAATAAATATGTTTTTTTTTCTTTCCTTTTCTTTTCTTCCTTCCCTGGGCTATCTGGCTGTCTAGGTACCTGCCGAACTTGGGATTGATTTCAGATAAGAGATTACTTTGCTGCTGGTGCTGCGTCATGATTCATCACTCTATGTATCTTCCGAGCTCGAGCACGAGCTAGCTAGCACGGAGGGTCAAGAAAGGAAAAAAATCTAACGGTCCCAGGAATGCACATCCCCTGCCATGCCATCAAAGCAATCTTTTTTGCTTGTCTTCCGGGATGCTGTCTCACCGAGCGGAAGGGCCAATACACTATCGACAGAGATGACTTTAGCGACTCTGATTAGGGTCCCTGCAGAGCAGCTGGCAGGCAGAAATCTAGGTAGAGAGCTCTATTTAGGGCATGGAGGTGAGGCCGGTACATTGCTGGAATTTAAGCTTCAACCCCACGCTGCTGGGGGTGTGCAGATGTTACACACACTCGCACACACGAGAGAGTGCCTCTAGAGTGGAGTAGGTTCTCTATCTATCGTGTTGCACGTTGGTTGCCTTGTCCCTTTCTTCAGCTGCCGGGGGAAGAAGAAAATATAGACATTATGACAGTGAGAAACCTACCACCCCCACTTATAATAAGCTTGTGAAAAGGTACGGGGAATAAGCAAGTATATACATGTAGTCTAGAGTAAGATATAGATATAAAAAGTAGGCAGATAGCGTCTGAGACAAACTCACGATCATTCTTCTTCCTTTGCTGGATGCTGCTGCTGCTTCTTCTCTGGCAATGCCGGAAGAAGAAAAGATACATTGCAGATGGTGGACGACACGTACCCTCGATTAGCTCGTATCTGAGTATCTCGAGTAGCTATCGCCGGTACCTGCCTAAGTAGCTTAGCTCGTAAATGAAGATATCACCACAAATAATAATAAAAATAACGGTCTGGCCAATATAATTCCTCACCGCACGCAACACGGCACTCGCTCCCCGACACAACACCAACGTACCTTTTTTTTTTTTTTTTTTCAAAAAGAAGGGAAAAAAAAAAGTACGTACATACATCACACACCAGGACACTGGAAACTTACAACCACGCATTCTGCCTGCACTGTACGCCCCGACCCGCTCCCGCTCCCTCTCTTCTCTTTCTCTGCCTACATACCTACCTGCCTACTTGCTTTCTTTTGACAGTGCACCATCGCGTCACCCCACTCTCTCCATACGGAAGGCCTAACCCCAGACCTTAGCGCCCCTCACCTGATTCGCTGGATAAACGCCCGCCGCCCATGCAACAAGCCTCTTTATCACCCGCGCGAACCATCTCGAAAGAAGAACCAGAGGATTAGGTGTGGAAGGTAGAGAGAGACGCCGATGTTGGGGACGTTGGGACGTGCGTGGGTATGCGCCGGGTAAAATGGGGGGGGGGGGGTGGCATGGACAACTCATACCACGTCGTCGCTGAAGAATTCTTCGCAGGTAGGGCAGAGGCATGGGTAGGGCAGAGGCATGGGTAGGCAGGGGTATGGTGTATGTAGAGCTGGGGAGATATTTCTACGCTACATCTACATATTTTATTCTACATCTAGAGTGTTTGGGTGCATACATGTAAAAGGTTTGGTTGGGTGGGAGCGGAGGATGTAGATGTAAAATATCTACCGGGGGCGGATGAGCGGATGGGCGGATGGGCGGGCGAGTTGATATATGGAAAGGTGGGTGGGATGCGGTAAGGAAAGTACTCTAATCAGGTACATGTATGTAGACTGTATGTACTTACTCTGCTTTGAAGTGCTGCTGAGATGGCTGCTGGTGTTGTTGTTTGAAGCAATCTGGTCAGTGTGTGTTTAGTATTCCAGATTTGAGCCCGATTGAGATTAGATAGAGATAGAGATACGGATGCAGATATGGTAGGCTGGGCCAGCTGGGTTGGTTCGGAATATCTAATCTACATGTACACAGAACAGCATAACGTACATACCCATCCGGCCCGTGTAGGAAGATCTCCGGTCCCGGGGGTGTGCTACTTCACTCCAGATCTACGTCGTAGATACGTAGAGAGGGAGTAGAGCAGAGGTTAGCACTCCATTAAACACATCGTCACGGTCATTTGTACCAGGGACCATCAACCCAAAACCACCGTATGTCCATCCATGGCCACCACCACTACACACACACACACTTACACACTCCAAGATCCAGAAGCTTCTCTACCACCACGTGGGCCAACGCCAAAAACCCAAATCTGAAAACTGATATCCGTTCTAGCTGCTCTACCCCTTCCCTCCCCTTCCCGGGCTAGCCACTGTGTGCGGCCTGTGTGTGTGTGTGTGTGTGTGGGTGCAGATCAGATCTCCGGGCAGCTTATCTGGTACTGGACGATACACGAGCACAGTCTAGTCCTAGCTAGGGGCTGGGAAAGTAAAGAGTTGAATAGGAGGTTTATTATAGCCCCCCCTTATCGGAGCAGGTGCGAGAAACATCGGAGGGCGGATAGAACTGTATGGATGTGCGCTGGGCCCCCGCTGGGTAGCTGTCGGTGGTTGCCCGCGCGTTAGCGAGCATAGAAACTGAGTGGGCGTTCCAAGGATGTACGAACGTACTGGGATAGATGCTTCTGGGCAGTAGATATCTGTTAAAGAGTGTTTTTTCCCTCTGAATAGTCACCCGCGGTCCAAAAAGTCACAAATTTGCTCGAATCTAAATTTCACATAGAAACTTGCCTGCTGTACCAAACAGTCCGCTGTACTGAACGAGAAACTTTGGAATATGCAGTACGACTCATGCACTGCTTAAGTGGGTGGGGCTTGGGACTGTGGCGGGATATTCGTCGACAGTGTCAATCATCAGAATGATCTTACGATTCCCGTTTGGTCAGGGTTCCCGTGGCCATTTCTTCCTTCTTTCATTTTTCTTAAAGTTCGTCCGCCGCTCCTGTCATAGGGGGTAAAAAACATCAAATAAACGGGAGTAAATCATGGATTATCACTCGGAATATTCGGAGAAGGCAAAATTCTTGTATGGTTTCTGTATTATTATTTTGATTAGTTTCTCTATTATATGCAGTCCGAGGTCTCCTTTCTATACGTGCATGTGCTATGTTATTCAAATGTTCTTTTCCGTCTGGTGGACATTATCTCTCATCCATTCTACATGGTTTATAGCTGCTCTAGAGCTGCCTAGGCTCTTCCACGTCCGTCATAGAATGTCATCATCACGATCAATATGATCGAGATGAGTATCCAATTCTATAGGAGTAGTGTTCTACATAGTGCCTTTTATGCCCACGCTGATTGCTGTGATCACGATACTGGCCATCCATAAGCTCCAATATCAATAATACCCACAAGTCACAAACCTGAATATTAAGCCATGGACAATGACAACCAAGCCGCTATCGACATATATGCACCAATCGCTCTGGAGCATACGAGAAACCAATACTCACAAGCGAAAATCAATCTCGAGCAGCAACACCTCCAGCTCGCTGATCTGCAGGAGCAGCTCATCAATCAACAGGCTGAGAAGATTGAAAAGCAGCTACTTCTAATCAGAGAGAAGGACGCCACTATCATTGAATTGCAGGAGGAAGCTGAAAAGACTCAAAGCCAGCTGCTGCAAATTAGAGAGAAGGATGCCACCATCGCCGAGTTGCGGGACGAGCTGAAAAAAGTGCGAAACGTGCTTGCGAGTATTGCTGACATCACAACACCTATACGGTCAAGAATTCCACAAGAAAGTCGCCCCAGCGAAGGATCTCATTCTGGTAAAGGTGGTGATATAGCCCAGCAGGATGTAACTGCGCAGATCATCTCTAGGCCCACCACAATGCTGAGAATCGATAAGGAGCTACCCGCAATGCCACCTATGGAGCATCACACGATAGCAAATAGGCCAGACGCAAAGCCTAAAGAGCAGCCTCTGCCTCATAAGGTTACCAGTTCAACAATTGGGGAACCGCTCTCATCTCTAATCAATAGCCAATATGGCTCAAGGAACTCAAACACTTACACTTCTCCGAGGTCTTTGTCGACAATATCATTACCTTACCAGGTAACGCAATCTCACCTTCAGCCAGCCCGCGAATCAACGCAAATGTCGCCGAGCACTCGCCACCCAAGATACTCCTCTCCTCTCGGCATTGTTCGAGAGATTTCTCCTCCTCCATCACCAACAATTCTAAGCGCTCGTCAAGGAAACCTACCGCCTATGGGGCGTATAGGAAGCTCGTCGCGGGAGGGCCTTCGTCCTTCGATGTTGAGTCCTACGCTACCAAAACCGACGAACAAATCCCTCATAGTGAAGGCCATATCGCTAGATAAGGCTGAGAAGTTTAGGGGACCAAAGGAGGTAACTGATAGTGAGGACGAAAATACAATGAGGAAGAAGATTCGTTCAGTGGCAGAGAAAAGGAAAGAGGCTGCGTTTAGTCAAAGGGATAAGATAGAAAGGGATTCCACGATACTTACCTACATCACCACCACGAAAGAGAGTCCAATGACGTCGAATAAGTCGTCAACAGTGATCAATCGGCTTGGAAGCACGAGTGAGAGGATTGGCAAAAGGCTAACTGATTCGAAGAAGAAACCTGGGATTCAAAAATCCACCATTACTCATCCATCTTTAAACTTGCCGTCGGAGATGCCGCGGGAAGTGAGAAGTAAATTTTCCGAATCTTCCGACACCGAGACTAAAAACGGTGCTGACTTTGGGCGAATAACTGGACTGGTAGACCTGCAAGTATCCCCAGAGGACCTACGGCTGAACGGCGATTCATCTGGTGGAAGCCGGAGATATCGAGAGGGCAAGGCGAGTAAAGTTATGGATAAAATCCGAGGCTGGAAAGAGAAGGATAAAGGGTAAGAATAAGATCCCTGGACTGTCTGAAATTGCAAGATGAGATGAGATGCATGTTCTCTGGACTTGATTGCCTTCAATTATTTGTAGATTTTTTAACTCTTTATAATTATTGCAGACGACGAACCTGCGCAGTTTTATTTTGTTACCTATTAGGAATTAGAACCTTTCCGGACATAGAGGATGGCTAGAGTTCTTACTTTTTCCTTCCTCTTTATTCTCTCCGGCTCCTCACCGATCTAGCCTTTAGATTCTGTCGTTATCGATCAATAAAGATTGGTGAACCAACCACCTTCTTGCAGATATATATACACCATTATCCTACTCCTGCCGGTTTTGGTTTTGGAGAGCAAAAGCCGACAATCTTACAATTGCGAATACCTTATTCTAATACATTAGTAATTAAATTCCCGCGAGCACCTATGGCTATGGCCTAACCATGGCTTCGTAGTAGATATATGCCGTAGATTGTTCACACTTCTAAAAGTATAATAGATGGTTCGAGGGCTCAAATCGTTACTATCAAGTTATTTTTTTCTGTCTTACAGACATAACGTATTTCACCGTGTACCCGTTTATTACCACGTACCCGTGCAATGTCTCATGCTCAGCCACTGTCTCAGGTACTCGCCGGACTAAATTCAATGAACTACATATTGTATAGTATTGCTGCAAAAGGCCCCAAATGCCAGTAACATACAAATATATATCATATCTAAGCACATTTGGGTATGATTGTACCCATCTCATCCTCGATATTTGAGATACATGTGTTTATTCGATTGTATGAGCTTTGAAGCTAAAGAGTCTGACAGAACAAAAATCTGGGTAGTAGATCCAGCAAAATCAGGTCGGGAACATTGATTTAACTCAACGGACCTTCAAATATCAGCTCTGTATATTATGACACTGGTTCCAAGCCGAATCTTGGTATGCTTATAAACCTGAAACCTGTGGCGCGTGTACACGGTGATACACGGGTACACGGTGGAATGTGTTAGTGCTATCTTTTTCTTCCTTTGCACGGCCAATCAACGAGTTTCGAACGCTATCACCGCATATTAGTGGCGCCGCTACTGATATTGTTGTCATGATTGCTTTCTCTGCGGGTAATGGAGTCGCCCTGGGTATACGTTAAAGCAGGGTTTGTGTGGTTTGTGTGTGGGGATGGAGCAGAACACACCTTTGTTGATATTCTCATGTGTCATCACGCTTACACGTGCTCGCTCAAGCCCGAGCTCTTGTCCAAAGGGAACCTTAAATTCGTATAACGTGGCTATATAGATGTGCTTCCTTCTTTGCAGATTTGTGATGATTATATTTTATTTCCCCCATTACACACTATGTTCACACTGCAAATGATTGTTTAAGAGTCTACATTATCCCCGGCTTCTGATATACAAGGATTTACCATTAACCGCTCAAATGCGTGTGTTTAAAGTGCCCATCACTCACTATTGGATGGGATATACGTATACGTATCTGGAACTGAATATTTGCCAATAGAGTCTTCCGGCACCACCTGGAATTGTCTTATGGACAAGCGGCCCTTTAATTTTGAGAGGTTCGATTCCGGTGGAGAAGATGCAGAAATGGTGTTGAAGGTAACGAAGGAATGATATGTAGTCTAACAACACCGGTGAAATTTTTACCTGAACTACTGGCTACTCGAGCACACCGCATGCCTTTTCGCTCCTCAACTCAAACACCATCAGGGCTATCTTGGCACCACTGTGCACCCGCCGGTATAATGCGGTAGAATACATCAGCCACTAGAGGGACGGTTTAGTCGTGCGACGTGAGTATGGTCATCTATCGATCTGCCGAACTGACCCAGTCACCAGCTAAGGATACATATATCCCTAATGCTAGACCTTTGCTTAAGCTCATACCGAACCGTTTGCTGGTGGGCGAGCACGTGACTCGCTTTTGGTATGTATAGCACCCTACCAAAATTCGTGGGAAATGCGCGCGCAGCAACGGCTTCGAACACCACGCGCTGGACCACGATTATGAGCACAACAACCACAACTGATCCTTTGAAGAGCTGATAGTTTCTAGAGACTCCGGCCATCCTCCCTTGGCTTTTGGGTATGGGGCGGCGCCATCGGGCTGTGAAAGATTTGTGCCCCGGCGTTGCGGTGTCGCAGCGTTGCCGTTGCCGCGCATTTCCCATGAATTTTGGTAGGGTGCTGCTCGGAATGGAGAGAAAACTTCAACCAGAGGCTACCACCATGCTCAACCTACGACTGAAAAATCACTTAAAACTGGCCTATCCACTATAGCATTATTAAGAGAGGCATAACCCTCGATCTATCACTCACAAAGACAAGTGCTAATCTTAGGACCTATATTTCGGCATCTCTTGTTATAGGAGGAACTTCTTATCCAATTCACTCTTCAACATAGCTGGACCAGTTTAACCATCCTTCTAGGTCATGTACCCAAGGTTACATCCCATGGAAATCTCAAGCTTTGAGAATCAACCAAGTCCAACATCTACTAGAGAAGCCCCTACGGTACTATCTGCCAAAACCCGCGGCTTTCTACGCTATCCGCACCAGACTTCAATGTCAGGGTACCTATAAAGTTTAGCAAGCTTGACTGAGACTTTCTTATCCGACAGATTTTCCGGTATAACTGCGATTAGTGTCTGGCAAATGCTTAAATAAGCCTGCCATTCAGGAACTTCCTCGCGATACTGGTTCCGGCTGGGAGCAAGCTTTACATCTACTGCAACTCACCTCGAGGGCTCCTAGACTGTCCTAAGAATTTATTTCATAGCACAACAGCTATATCATAAGAGCTTTCTATATTCAGGTCGATCGTGTATTGAGAAGGGGTAAGCTGAAAAGAAAATGGAACGGGCTTTGAAGTTTAGTGATCATGGGTCGTCACTCGTTGTTCGCTTCCGAGAATTTCCGGCTGCAAGGCTTTGCTGGAGCTCCCATTCGTTGCTATGGGATTTCAACAGCAACATAGTGGCAATCCTACAGGTACACGTTCGCACACCACCAGCCCTGCGATTAGTACAATCTTTCTAAGGGGTTTTGCGTTACATCCCTCATTTCTTGTTACGTATAGAACTGATAAGTAGCCACGGAAGGCAAGAGGTCTGTTTTAGACTCTTAATTGATTTCTTGAGAAGGAAATTTGAATGGATTTGAGTCCTATGTACATGTCTCACCCATTTAACTACTGAAGATCATTAAATAACGATACTGTTAATAACTCCACCTTTCTGTAGGTCTTCAATCAACATCCCCGGGAGGGAGCCCCGCAGTCTTGGGGCGGCGTCTGGGGGAAAAACACACGATTCGAAACCTTTTTTGGAATAACGGGCCAGCAGCCCGAATTCCCTTCTTGTCATACGTCCCCGCTTTGCTGTTAACTTTCATCTTCCCGAATCGAGAAACAAACTCGCGTAAATAGGCCACAGGCCCCAGGCCGCTGCGGTTAGCGCGGCTCTGGGGGGGGTTCGAATCCGCAGCGGTGGCTATCTCTTTTGTGTGCACAGATAAGCCAATGTTCCCAAAAAGATCAATTTATTAGACACCGTTAATACAGGGCGAAAGCATACACTGGTCCTCATCTGTCGCTTCTGGTACAGCTCCTGCATCCAACAGGATCTTCTCAATCTCCAGGAACCCGCGGACGGAAGCTATCTGATACAGAGTTGTCATTGCACAATCCGTTGTATTGACGTCGGCCCCCTTATCCACTAGAAACCTGACCACCTCCTCATGCCCACCCTTGACAGCAAAAAATAGTGCTGTTGCACCAGACCGGTCCTTGAGCTCCAGCTCCGCACCGCCGTCTACGAGCGCCTCAGCCACAGCCATATTCCCGCGTTTCGCCGCGAGGTGCAGCGCTGTCGACGCGTACTGCTGTGGTCTGTGCTGTGCGTTGTTAACATCAGCGCCCTCGGTTATCAGCAGCTTTACAAGCTCTACGCGCCCGCAATCGGAGGCGAGGTGGAGAACGGTGCGCTGCTGGTAAAGCTCTTTGCGTGGCCAGTCGTGCCGGTTGCCGACGTAGGCGAGGGAGGCGCCGTTGGCGAGAAGACGCCGGAGAAGTGGTGCGCGGCCCTCATGCGCGGCCCAGAGAAGGAGGGGGTCTTTCCGAGCGAGCATGAGGCGGGTCAAAGTGGGAGTGAGGAGGGAGTGTAGACGGTGGTTGACTTGGAAGTTTATTAGGTCGCGAGTGGAGAGGTTGGAGGCGATAATGAGAAGAATTTCATTGGCGAGGGCGAGGAGAGACATTGTGTGGTTTTCCGGTTGTTGAGGAGCTTCGAGCTCTGATGGTAGGGATCTTTCAGGTGTGTGGAATGGATATACTGTACCAATGTGGATTGAGTACAGACTTGGAGATAGGCCGAGGGTGAAAAGGATGTGTGGGGGAGGACAGAAGAAGGAGGGGGAAGAGGAGGAGGAGGAGAGGTTGTTTGCGAAATGAGGAGGCTGACTATCTTGGGCGATAACAGGCGCAATGGGATGGGGGGTTGTTACCTTGGCGGAAATTGTGTCACACGACAAATTCATGAATCGTCACTCGGGTTCCGAGTAGAGGGTTACGTAAACCTTCATTTCCCGAGATTCTGCAGGAGGCTTGTGGTTGGTGTATTATTGGTGGGGAGTTTGGGTTCGGAAATGGTGGTTGGTATCTATGGATCAGGAGATACTGATAAGTGTGGTTCACTAGGAGAGCGCAGGATAGGTAATTTTGATTGGGAGCGATCTAGAAGATCTTATTGCGTTCCAGAGGGTTATTATCGCGCGATCCTTATTTGCATGAAACGCAAAAAAATGGAGGCAATTGTTTACTCCGGTGCCGAAAAGTCGTCGGGTCACGTGAACCCAATTGTAGTTGATCTCACTCCAATTTGGTCACATGACCCGAGGACTTTTCGGCACCGCGAGTATACGAGGTTGTTTATATTACGTGTAAATATGTTACTAAAAATAGATTACATTGATCGGATGTGAATTTTGTCATGGGACGTTGGCTATATATGCTTATTTATATTATGACATCCTTTTAACTAGTCCTGGGATCATTGACACCCATTTAACCAGCACCCGGATCATTGACCAATTTAACTACTTCACCAGTGCGGCTTCAAGTAAAGTCAGATGTATACTTGTCTTTCGAGCAACATGATTGATCTTTGAATATTGACTTTCTTTCTGCATACATATCTTAGGATTGTAGTTTGAATGCCAGGTTTGTATCCGTGGTTCTGAAATATTTTTCCGTGTATGCGGTGAATCACTGTTCCGACTGAAAATAAAGGAAAGTGGATCATTGGTATCTTCTCTCTCTTTAAACGTAAAATCAAGAAGTAGAGATATATTTTTACGTATGTGTAAAGTCTCTTAGAAAATACTTTGCTCAATGGAGCTGGGAATTGAATGAGCCAGGTAGTTGGTGTAAAGATGGCATGATGATAGTGGTCTACGGGGGGACGGTTGTGTAATCTCTAGGGCTCTTTGCACCCTTCTTTTCTGTCCTTTGGCTTATACACCCGGTGCGTCCTACATCACGCGTGGGGAGCGGATGTACAGTACTAGTCATGAGAATAATGGATTAGGATACATGATGAGTGTGAGACTGGTTGAACAAAAAATGAAATATTACCAAGTATAAAGATGAATATCAAAACTTAGTTTCGAATGCTTCGGTGTTATTTTTATGTATTTACGTCCTGTGAGAGATAGTTCTATTCTCTTTCTATAGGGCTTTCTACTCTACAAGCAAATAGGCACAGTCACAGTCGAGCACAGTCACAGTCGAGCACAGTCACAGTCGAGCAAACCCACATCATTACCATTTTTTCCCACGCCAGGAAACGTTAGCTCTCCAACCATCGTTCATAAAAAAAATCTACCCACAGCCCCCTCTCTTTCCCTTCAAAACTCCGTCAATACCAAGGAATAGAATTCCATCCTCAAGAAAGAGTTCCATCTTCACGAAAGAGGTCTTCAAGGAAGAATTTCATCAGCAAAAATGTCTCTCATCTATCTTCCCAACGAGATCCTCCTCGAAATTGCCAATCATCTTCTCCCATCTTCAGTAAAATCTCTCGGTTCGCTCCTGGCTACCTGCCACGATCTCCACAGCCTCTTGACCCCTCTCATCTCCGCCTATTTCCACAAAAATAAGGACACCATTCTTCTCTGGGCTGCCAGCCGTGGTGTTACCCACCTTGTAGCCCGCCTCATTAAAGCTGGCGCAGATATCAACCACCGTCACCCAGCCTTCTTGGGCTACCCCACTGTCCTCGACCTCGCTGTCGGCAGCGGATGCTTTGAAACCGTCGAGCTCCTGATCCGCAACGGTGTTGACATTACTCCGAAGCTTGGTATCTGTTTTCATGGAGATTCTGTGGTCAGAAAGGCCGTAGAAATGAAGAATTATGAGATGGTCCAATTGTTGTTGGAACACGGTGCGTCGCCTAACGAGAGGTCTGAACTAGGCTACATATGGGACGACATTAAACAGGATTGGACTATGTGCGACGAACCAGCGTTGCATACAGCTGTGAGGACCAACAACCCCGCTATGGTGAGGCTTCTCCTACTATATGGAGCGGACTCTTTTGCGAAGGATGAAGCGAATAGGACCACTCTTGAAGCAGCGTATGATAAGATTTGGGAGAGGAAAGTGATGGGGGATCCAGATTCTAAGTTATGGTTTGAGGCAATTGAGTTGCTGATTGAGGCCAGGGGAGATATTGATCACGGGATGGAACTTGAAATTGGGGAGGGGAGGCTAGTGAGTGAGGTCGAAGATGAGGAGATGGAAGGCCTCGATGATGGGTGTAAGCTTGATGAGGTATCTTCTGAAGAGGGAGAGCACGAAGGTTTGTAAAGTCCTTTCTACAAGGATGATTGATGATTACTAATGTGTGATTTATATATAGGCGAGCTTTAGGTATGATGTATATGTGTGCGGGCTACTGTACTTGCATGTCGGCTGAGCAATGTTTGGCAGAGCTTAGTTGATGGAGAGTAAATATAAGTATCATGGCCGGCTTATATATATGGGGGTACTTCGCATATAAAGCTTTTGTCAAACCTAGCTCGATAATGCACCCATACCATAAAGACAAATATAAAAGTGGATTCAAATAGTATTTTAAAGTAGGTGAATTAGCTGTTGAAATCAAATAAGGTCGTGGCCAAGGGTTTGTTTCTTGAACAGATGCTGGCTACCTGATGGATATGGAAAGGTGGGAAAGTTGGTGTCAAATACCCAGCAATGAGGATAGGAAGTAACTATTAGAAACATATACGGGAGTGAGTTATAGAAACTTGTCTTGAGTTATATACTTGACTGCAGCAGGAATGTTATCCTTGTATATAATACATCTAGTTATCAGACTATTCCCTAGTTTGTACCACGTAATATTGACGCCATAGTGACATATGGTAATTCACAGTGAATTAGGATAGTATACAGATTCACACTGACAGCTTCATATGTTATCCTAGGCCATATTCCAACAAGTACGAAGTTGCATGTAATTAATCAATGAAACAAAAAACCGAGAAACAAGTGCGAAGTGAATTAATCGAGTGATAGTTCATGACGTACATGACATCCCACATTCGTTCAAACAGAGCGACAGCGCTATGGGACTAGATTCTAACAATGATCACAGGTGAGGAGAGAACTATCGACAAACTGAATTAAACGTCCAACCTCTCGCTTTCGTTTTCGCTATAGTCCTATATAACTTCACTAGTGGAGCGATCATATATGGGAACTGTCTACTCGCGCTTTCATTAAATTGTCGGATGTCGTTGCAACCAAATCCCCACACAAAATTCCGACCATTTAATGAACGCGTGAGTAATACCGATAGGATATGACTAGCTGAGAACAGCTAGCCCTCATTAAATATAGGCTGATGTGCGAAGTCGCAGGCACATAAGAGTCAGTGTTCTCGAGCTCGCAATAATCGCGAAAATATTACTCTAGCAGAGTCTAGCTCGAGAACACGTCTATTCTATTGAGATTTGACAGGAAGCCGTAATAATATCCTCTTAGTGCATAGTGTGGGGGAAAACTTTTCTTAATTATGGTGGAAACTGCAAGAATCTGTTGATGGTCGCTGTTATGGCCATGGGTGCGCTGGTTGGCGGTTTGATGGGTCATAATTTAGTAGATCGGTTGCGGTATCTAACTTGGGGAGCAACTCGAAAACAATATCACGGAGTACTTGTACTTTCAGTTTTTCTCTGGTGTATCCTTCGCCTAATAAGACAAGAGAAAGCCCCTTTTAGAAATTTAAATCTACCTTACGTTCACTGCAAATATCTGTTGCCAAGTTTAATTAAGCCATCTCATTCCTACGCTCAGGTTATCACAAACAAAAGTCTCAAGCCAAGCCCCAAAACCCGACCAAATGCTATCCTTGGTAAGAGAGCTTTATAAACCCGCCCGCCTACCTTCTCTTTCTATTTCCTACGGGCCACCATGCTCCCTCTTTGAGTATGGACGGTTTCCCTGGACTTGTAAGAGTCCGTTTCCAGCCCTCCCTAAAAGGGGAGGGTATCCATTAGCCTCCTTGGCCTTTAGTCTCCTGGCGGACGGGTAGAGGGGCGCCGCCCCCTCCCCCCGCATCGGGGGGGAGGGGAGGGGGGTTACTATAATCTCACTGTCCCCGCCTCTTTCTTTCTCTCCTTGGTGGGTGGGGGGAAGTCTTGGCCTATCTACCCTCCCCCGCCGATCTCAGTCTCCTCTTACCTGCTGGTAAGGAGAAAAACTCTCCTCTACCCCTGGCGAGAGCCAATTGTACTCCCGGCCCCTTGTCCCCGCGGCCGCCCACCCGCCCACCCACCTCCTCTCGGTAGATTTGGAGGGACGATTATTCTTCTTTTCCCTCCCGAAAGCACTCTCCTCTTTGTATGAAGAGGAGGGGGCTTTTTTACGTTAATTCGTTCTATTCTCTTTGTTGGCTCAGAGTGATACCGAGTGTCCGAAAAGAGTGGAGGGGTTATCGTGACTTTCTGGTGTTCCGCCGTTGCCAAGATTTACACCGAGTGAGCGATCGTGACGCGGTTTGGATGGCGTACACTTGGGCTGAATCACGGTGAGAACGGTCCAAACATGAGATTGTGCTACTTAAAGTATCGGGTTGTCTTTAGCTGGGCCTGATGTGACGGCATCGTTGTGCTTTTGTAGTCGTCTCCGAGGCTCAGGTAAAAAGAAGGGAACACGCAGGTTATGACAAAGTCGATCCAAGTGTTTGTAGTAAAAGTTGACGCGACTATTAGTTTGAGTTATCTGATCATTGGGAGTTTTCATCATCAACGGCCCGGTGGAAAGCAATGATTGGATTCTAGATCATCTTTTGTCAACCAGGTCAATGATCGGGGTTCGCGTAAATGCCAAAGCTCGCAATAGAGTACCCATGTAGAATAATTTGATATATGATCTCTATAATAAGAAGTTATAGCCACTACCCCTCAACGATAGTTCTACTATCACAGCCAATCTCGTTGGAATCGATCCTAACAAGAAAAACACATCTAGCACAACAGCTCCACAACTCAGAATATAGTCTCAACAAAAAAAAGTCCTCAAACAACAATATCCATCGACAACTCATACTCCTGTTTCTGTCCCTGAACACTCAAAGCCTCAAATCCACATGTCAACGCCTCCTCATCAACCTTCGAAATTGCCATACGTCTCCTCTTCACATACTCACCACCAAGCACTGTCTTCCTCTTACTACCCGTACTCGGGATATCACACAACCTCTTTGCCTTCATTGACACCGGACTCCCCGAATAACTCACCCGCATAGACCGATTCTCTACCATGTGACGGCTAAACCTCTGGTAGCCACCCTTCGACGGCACGATATCGCCGCCCGACATTCCGCGCCTGGCCCGCATCTGGTGCTTCTTACGGAGAAGAGTAGCACCCTCGGAGGATTGGAGTTCGAGCTGGATGGATTCCACGAAGCTGAGAGTTGGGTCTACGGCCAGGATCTCGTCGAAGAGAGAGGGGCCGCCAGTGGGGCTAAGGTCCATGGGGATCCTGAAGGATGGGATTGATGGAGGAAGAGCGGGACCCGAGGGGGTGACTTTGAGGGATCTGGGAGCATCACAGTGGAAGGGGTCGCTCTCGATTGTGTAGAAGCAGCCTGGCGAGCTGCAGCTAGTGTCGAGATGGGTGGTGGTCTGGTAGATGAAGGAGCTGGGAACAAAGTGGGTGGTGATGGGGATTAAAGAACAAGTGGAGTGGCCGGTGGGGCCGCTGGCTTGTTGCATGTAGTTGGGACAAGCGGCGTGGAGGATGTAGGTGATGTGCCCGCAGACGTGGATTTCTTGGTTGAACTTGCACATTTTGAGTTTTTTGGATTGTTGAGTATTGAAAGGTCGAGTGTTGAGTGTAGAGTGTCGAATGTATGGATGTATGAAGATGTAGTGCTCTATAACCTGGTGAGAGAAAGTAGGAATTTAATGGTATAGCACCACCTTATTTATGAATTCCATGGAGCAGTGCATAGACATACTTGAATGCATACATATACATGTAGTATGCGCAGAGAGGCTTTCAAGTTATGCATACGTAGAAACTATGGGAGTGCTTTGTTGACTTTGAAAGAAATTTTACGGAGTCGCATCGAAAAATGTATTATAGTACCGCATAGCATTTAGGAATACGATCTTGAAAGCATCAGGGTTAGGGTCAGTTGAGCCAGCCTTGGCAACTCGAATACTCCGAACAAAGCTCTAAGTGAGATTGAGGAGACTTGTGTTTGATTTACGCACTCTCTTAAAGCTATCAGAGGGCATATGGCGCTTTTGAAAGATTCCTTTCCGTTATAATCGTTAGGTGTAGAGAGGAGTTGTAATACGGCAGATCGGGTTAGACAGCTATGTACCAAGAGATAGTGACAGCTACCAAGAGATAATGACAGCTGCCAAGCGATAGTGACAGCTGCCAAGAGATAGTAATCACTACCGATAAGATAAGATAAAATCAATAGAGACGCCCAAGACACCAACACGAGCCAACAAGAAACCAACACTTCGCTAGATTTAGTTTGGTAGGCGTCAACCCTACGGTCAGACGGAGACGTGGGATTGGTAGTGCTACAAATAGCTAGTCCGCAATGACGTAAACTGAGACCTCTGCCCTTTCTCCTGATATCCTCTGTCCTTTCTCCTGATATCCTCTGCCCTTCCTCCTGATATCTCCCCCCCCCGAGCTTCTTCTTCTCTCCTATTTGCATCATCATCACCACCATCGCCATCGAGTTAATCTTCAATCATTGAATTAATTAGACAGACCTGAAAGATTAACAATACTTAAAAATGGACAACTACTCACCCACAACTATTGGGCTCATGCCCCGTCTTCTCCTTACCCGTGAGTTTTCCTCTCGCCCACCCCCCCAAAAGACCCCCCCCCCCACTCATCTTAGTCCTCATTCTGAAAAAACTTCACAGCTGCAACCGCTGCATGGACTCTTCCGTTCGGAGCGTACCTCATCCTCCTCTCTGGCCGTATCTTCACCCTCCGTCTCGCTACCATGACGTACTTTGGTGACCACGTCGCCTCATCCCCCAAGACCGAGGCGGGTGGCGGTGCAAACAAGACAGAGCTCGGAAAGACCGAGATGGGTGGCGGCGCAAACAAGACAGAGCTCGGAAAGACCGAGTTTAGTGCTGAAATGGGGACCAAGAGTGCTGCCGCAGGGAATCCGGATCCGTTGTTCCAGGAAACCAGGTGCATGGGTAACTACCTGGAGACTGTGCCGATGGCTGTAAGTAACATAACGGTGGTTGAGGTGGTTGAGGAGAGAAAATATAGTATCTAATACTAGTGTGATAATAGATGATTATGTCATTGATTGCGGAGCTTAACGGGGCAAACCATAAGGTGCTGAGCTATGCTCTTGGGACGTTCTTCATGCTTAAGATTGTTCACATGTGAGTGTTTCTGCTCTCCAACCGCCTTTTTTGATTGTTGGACTAGCTAATGTAAATGAATAGTGAGTTTGGACTTCGCTGTCCTGGAATGATGGGTATCGGAAGACCGATCGGATACACCGCTGGTCAGTGCTGGCTCGCGGGCATGGCCGGCTACTGCGCATACCTCACCAAAGACTACTGGATGGCTTAAGTTAGGATAATCACGCAGGGCGTACACTGGGGTTACTGGATAATGGAAGGACCGAATTTCTTTTTCTTATTCTGGGGAGCCTTTTCTGGCAACTTGATGTTTCAGGGCTGTCCCCAGAAGCCGCTTAATAAAATGTAGCTATAGTTAATATGCCCGTTGATCACAATTAAAAATAAGTATCAATATGGGGCCGTGGCGCCTTCTAGATATTGATGACAAGCGCTGTTTGTTGAAATGATTAATGACTCCAGGGGGGAATTCTGTGACCGCTTTATTAATCTTCAAGCCTGTACCTCATAAAATATGACATGAACTTACGCTAACGCTGATTAGGAGTTAGGCGAGTCATGAACCCGGCCTAAAGCTGGAACATCAGCTAGAAGATGTTTCAGAGGAGATTTGTGGCACCGGAACATAACCAGGCTGTGGGGGACGGGCAAAAGTAGTCCATGGGCATAAAAGCGGGCGATCTCAACTTTTGAACATATTGCATCAAAAGATAAAAAGCCTCGGCCTGAAACCGCTATCAACGAATGGGCGACAACAGAATTTCCGTGTTCTTTGGGAATATCAAAACTATTACCAGGAAGCAAGCTACAAAGAATACATGTGCTCGACGTGCACGCGGATCGAGGGCTCAGGCCATCACTATAAACGCAGCCCCGGCAAAGGTGACCTGTGCGTTGTCCCATGTAGTAATATACCAGCTCAGCCCTGCCTTATCCGCCTTTGCGCACGAAACCCTCAGGTTCAACTCCGATCCCATGTTTGCCGAAAGCTGATTGATCGCCAGAAACACCTTCACCGGCTCATCACTGAACCGGCTATTCCCAAAGCCCACAAACCCCGTCTCCCTCTTCGGGAACGGCACGGACGTCCGGAAAGCACCCATCCTCACATTCGGCCTGTCGGCCGAGCACGCCGCCCACGCCACGTCCGCCGAAAACAACACCGACTCCTCCCCCGAGGTGCAATACAGGTCGAACCCGGCCGCCGTCACATTCTGGGCCCATGTCTCGGCCCGCATGTTTGCCCGCTTCTCAAACTGGAACGCCGCCAGCCACGTCACCACCTGCGGCGGCCGCTCGTACGGCCGCTCAAAGACGATGCGCCGCACCGTCTCGCGCTTCTTCTCCATCGACGGGTGGTCCTGCGTGGTGCTGAAGGTGCCGTGCTGGAGGTCGTCGTCCTCGGACGCGATGGCGAGCCATGAGGCGCACGCGCCAAAGGGCGTCCGGTCGCAGTGGTTGTCGGCGTGGATGTGGAAGCCCTGTGGCGTGATGTCGCTTGCTCGCGTGGTGGCCCGGATCGTGCCCTCCCCGATGCTCACTAGGCGTAGGCCCGTGACGATGCCGGGCGCGGAGGTGTAGCACGGCGAGAAGGTGATTGCCTTGGAGGCGCCGGCGGCAGTGGTGCTGGGGAGCACCTCGGCCGTGTGGAAGCTGCCTGGGGAGGGGCTGCGGACTTTGGGCGCGGCGGGGCCGGCGGCACCGGGGAGCGTGGTGGTGCTGGTGGGGTGGGGACTGAGTGTGGGGGTGGGTAGATTGGTTTGGGGGCTTGAGGGTGGCTGCTCTGGAGGAGCTGTGGCGGCAATGATAGTGGGTGGAGCTGCGGCCGATGAGGGGGATGGGGTGTTTGCTTTAAGCGCGTTGACGACCTGGTCGATCTGGATTGTGAGTGATTGTTCGCTGCCTACGATCAATTGCAAGGAGAGGATGGACGGACGTACGTTTGAGACAAGGCGCTCAAACACCAGCGGCGGAGCAGTCGTGATGTACTCCAGGCTGTGCATGAAATCTGGCAAGCAGCAGTTGATCAGTCAATCAGTCAAATCAGTCAATCAGGCAGCCCAGGCAGCCCAGGCAGTCAGGCAATTAAGCATGTACAGTACCAGAGTGCATACTATACAACACCAATGCTTTTTTCAAATCGCCATACCTAGAAAGCACTGCTGCAGCTGCTCCTCGCTCAGCGACGAGGCCGCGACAAGGTATGGCGCGGGCTTGTAGGCGTTCTCGGGGTGGGCGTGCGCGTCCATGGTGGGCCTGATGGGCAGCTTGATTGTGGTGCGGTGTGGGGTGGGGCGGGGTGGGGGGGGCGGAGAAATATCAAGGGTAAGATACCGCAAAATCTCAGGAATAACGAATCGAACTGGACTGGAACCTTGGGCTTCGGATTGGTCAAATACTTGTTGAGCCTCAATCCGACAGACCCAAAGCGTAACTTTTGGTCGTCTTGACCAATGGGTAAGTGGTATTCCAGCCCAGTCAGATTCGTTATTCCTGAGATTCTGCGGTATACGGGACGATCAATATGCATGAGTCACGGTGGGTGGGTGGGGTGGGGGCCTGGGTCATGGGGTATCACTCGAGTTTTGGGATCAACAACTGTCTGCTAGTATTAGTTCTCACGGGCGTGTAACATGCAATCTACCGACCTACTTGGCTGTCTGGCCTTGGATGGATACACTACTGTGCATACTGATCTGATCAAATCTGTCTCGTCTGGTCATCATCCATCGCTCAGCAGCAGCTACGGGTGTGGGGATGGCGTTTTGGGTGGGTTGTGGTTGTGGTTTTGTATATATAAACCTAATATAACATCCCTCCTTGAGCTCGTTGCGTTTATATTTCAATTCCAGGCGCAGCTAGGCTGCGCTAGGTAGATTGAGGGTATATTCCGGTGTTTTACGCACTGGCCATGGTATAGGTAGGTACATATATATACGGCTAGTAGACGTGAAACCTCACCACCACCACCACCACTACATACTAGATCTGGATCTGTGAACCTGTTGATTTGTGAACTCCCAGGCTAGGCCTTCTTGGTCGCCTACACATCACATCTGAGCGTTTGCGAAAGCACCACTAACTAGTCCAACGTCTCGAAAATCCTATATATGTGTGTGTATATATAGCTGATTGCGTGTATCTAGCTAGATCTGTCGATTGGCCGGGAAATCAATTAGAGAACTCGGCATCTGCACCGCCGGCGGGTTGGGCCGGTGTCGGGTCTGTTGGTGCGTGCGTAAAGGCGCTGTTGTGGCGAGTGTACTGGAGAGTCTATAGGGAGTTGGGGTCGGGGGTTGGCGGCTGGGGTTGGGGGTTGGGGGTTGATACGCTATCGTCGTGGGTGGGCCTGGCTGGTATGGCGCTCGCTGTCTCTGCGATAAATGAGCTGCACGGAGGTGTGTGTGTGTGTGTGTGTGTGTGTGTGTGTGTGTGGTTGGTCGGCCGGTTCGCGATTGTTTATGGAGTTTGTACGTATACATATATATAGGTATGTATGTGGTTTTACGTTTTGCGTGGCTGGGGGTTTTCGTGGGTGACTGGCTATGTAGCTAGCTAGCTGGTACACAGGTCGAGTCGCACCAGAGTAGAGTGCGGCCTTGTCTATGAGACTTTGAGCTTCCTTGTAGCTTGGAATTATATAGATTCTCGTTGACCTGGTGGACCAAACAAAAATGGAGCCAGATGTTGATCGGCGTTATATTACCCAGTTCTTGGTGGGAGAGGAAAGTCAACGTCAAGGTATGTACATAATCATTTCTCTACGACTAATAGATAGATACCTTAGCTAACTAAATTGGTGAGGATGTATCTGCGTCCGGATTTTTATCATGAAAGAATCCTCATGGAAGAAAAAAAACAACAAGGCCACCATTTAGTTGGTCATTCTGTAGCAGGAGAGTGGAGGGTCTAATTCCGCGATTAGCCTCCCGGGAGTCGGCTGCAAGGCTAGATATCTATGTATGTATGTATGTATAATCCCTTGGCTAATGGATGCCAAGTCTGTCAAAAAAAAAAAAAAAGGACTCCGGATCCCTCTGCGCCAGTTGCGCCGTGTGTTTGCTCAGATCTACGCGGGGGAGCTGTGCGATTAGGTAGGTAGGTAGGTAGGTACATGTAGGTAGGTAGGTAGGGAGACAGACAGACGGATCATCGCGCTGGCACCAGCTGATGCGGTCCGGGTCAACCCCGCCCGGACCGTCAAATTGTAGGTGCAAGTACATACATACATACATACATATACCTGGCTGGAATCCGGGCGATCTCTTGGACGGGAAAACTGTCAGATTCGCAGCAGGCTGGACCGTGCACGTACTGAGTTGCAGTTGGGGATATCCGTTGCTCCGAATGGTGGGTGGGGGATATAACCATATATAGAGCCAATCAAGAAATAAGTGTTGGATACCTATGTAGTATGTAGTATGTAGTATAGTACCTGCTTGGGCTAGTATGTACATACAAGGGTCTGGCATTAAGTGAATGAACAAAATTGGGTGTTGACAGGTGAGAATCCGTTCACTCACTAAATCCCAGAGCCTTGTATGTATTAGCTCAAAAAGGCGAGTTGGACGGTTTCATCCGTCCAAGGGGGGTGATGTTATGTCATCACCAAGTTTAACATATATGGAGCTAAGCAGATATATAGTACCGACCGCCTGCCTTAATTCTGTAATCATCATGGCTATGGTGGTGGTGGTGGTCTTCCTTGATCTCCGCCAAGCATCCTCACCCCAGGCCTAGCCCAAGCACATGCAACTATAGTGAGTGATCCCTGCACCGATAAGGGAGTGCTCGGCCTGCTTATCGCAGCTGACATAGCTCCAGCAGTCTAGCTGTGTATGCAGGTAGCTACATAGCTAGCCAGCTACAGCCTACAGACAGCCGGCAGCATAAGTAGCAGCCGCGGCCCTCTTCGCTGCTCGTGGAGGAGGAGAACCCACGCCAACCCAGCACACAGTACAAACAAACACAGCTAACAAACAAAACAAACACGCAACACACAGACTAGCTAGAATGCCGCCAAAGGTCTCCTTCGTCGAGCCCGACTGCTCCTGCCCCAGCCACAGCCACGGCAACAGCCACAGCCACAGCTCAGACACCCACCCGCCCGCGTGCACGCCGACCTCATGCCACCGCCACCACCCGCCGAGCATCGACGAGATCGTGCCCGGCCTCTTTCTGGGGAAGTAAGTGTTTGGCTACTCTACATCTTCTGCCCGTCCTTCCCCTTCCCCCCTCCTCTCTCCCTTCCCTCTCTCTCTCCTCCCCGCCTTCCCCCCCTCCCCACACACACACACTAACCCCGCCCCAGCCTCACCGCAGCAGAGTCCCCCGAGACCCTCGGCAAGCACGCAATCACCCACGTGCTCTCCGTCACCTCCTCGCGGCCCCTCATCCCGCCCGGCTACGTCCACAAGTACCACAGCCTGCACGACGACCACACCGCCGACCTCCTGGCGGTGCTGCCGGACTGCGTCAGCCGCCTGGAGCACCTCCTTCCCACCGCCGCTGATGACGGGGACACGCACAGCAAGAAGGAGAAGGAGAAGGAGAAGCGCGTGCTCGTCCACTGCTGCATGGGCCGCTCGCGCAGCGGCGCCGTGGTCGTCGCGTATGGTTAGTCTAGCCATCCACCCGCCCCCCCCCCACACCACTGTTTCCTGCTTCCTGTTTCTGTTTCTGTTTCTGTTGCTGTTGCTGACCATGTGCGTAGTGATGAAGACGCGGCAGTGCAGCGTCGACGAGGCGCTGGGGTTCGTGGTCAGCCGGCGGGGCGTGGTGCGGCCAAACAGCAGCTTTGTGCGGCAGCTGCGGGCGTGGGGGGGCGGCGGGTTCTCGCCGTGGGTGCGCGAGGAGCTGGTGGTGAGGCCGCGGGTGGTGGGGCGCGCGGGCAGCAGGAGGAGGAGGAGCGTGTTTGAGGAGGAGTGGGTGGTGGTGGGGGAGGTGGGGGAGGAGTGTTGGGGGGTGAATGGCGGGAGGGGGGTGGGAGGGGTGGGAGGGGTGGGAGGGGTGGGAGGGGTGGGAGGGCGGGGTTGTGGCGGGATTGCGAGGGGGGTGTTGGTGGCTGGGGTGGTGGGGGTGTAGGGGGGTGTAGGGGGGGTTTCTTCTTCTTTTTGTGGCCACTTGGGTAGGAGAGGTTTTATGGTATTGTGGTGTTTATTAATAAATTCCCTTTTAGTCACTACGTAAAAGTAACATGACCAGCATCCCTATTAATACTATAACTACATGCACACACACAGTACCCTCGCAATACCCACCCACCACCCCAGCAGAAACCCAACCAACCCAAAACAAGGCCCGACGCACAAACCCATCCATCCATCCATAGCCTACAATGTATCCAGAGAAGCACCACTCGACCGCTACACCGTGGAAAATGTGGACATATGTACGTACGTACGTACGTGCGGGGCCGGGCCGGGCAGATACATGTGGGCACAGGCACACGTCGTTGCGCCGTCCGTCGTAGGTGTACGTAGTACATGTAGTGCCAGCTAGTGCTAGAACAGTGCACCCCCGCCCCACACACAGGTGGGCCGAGTGACGACCCGTGATCCTGTCTTCCCCCCGGGGCGGCGCCGCGGTGCTTTGGTTTTGTGTTTTGTCTTGTGTGTTGTACGTGTGTGTGCGGGTAGGTGTCGACTACAGGATCCACAATCCACTGGACCCCCGGGTGGGTGGGTGGGTGGGTAGCGGTGGGCGGGGAATAGTGATTTGAAAATTAAAAAGCCAGCAGCAGCAGGTTGGGTAGAAAGGGGTGCGCAGGCCGTTTGGTGCAGGTGCGGGGGCTGGGTTACTCCATGGGCATATTTCTGCAGTTGTCTGTCTATCTCTATCTCTATCTCTATATCTATATCTAAATCTACGTCTTGTAATAGAACCAGCTCCCGGTCGATCCTCTGCATATGGCCAGCGCTGCTCTGGTATAGTAGCGAGTGGCTGGCTACATGTATAGTTGCCTCGCCATCTTGGGGCGCGGCGTGGGGTGGTCCACAGATCCAGTCCCCCCCCCCCCCCCCTCTCTCTATGATCACAAGTTCTAAATACCAACCAGTCCGGCCTCCGGGGGCACACGTAATCCCCACCGGCGGGCGGCATCCACACATAACCGCTGCGCAAGATACCTACCTACATCGTACATACCCCCTACGCACGCAGCAGCAGCGCGAGTAACAGCGCCCCGGTCACTACTGTTACAGCGGGGGGCACACGCCGCCTGGCAGGGTCGTTGTGGGGTGCGGGCGACTCGTGCCCGCTGTTGGAGGAGCACTATACCTCCTCCTCCTCTTCTTCTTCTTTGTCCTCCTCCTCCTCTTCTTCATCCTCCTCCTCCACCTCCCCCACCCCCCCTCCGTCAGCGCCCGGCACGCCAAGAAACCCACCTGCACCGGCGCTGGAACCAGAGCTAGAGCCACCACGCACACAAGCAGCAGCGCCGGCGTCTGCCGGGGGGCCGTCCGGATGCGGGTCCGGCTTGCTCATTACCGGGGCCTCGCGGGTGGGGCCGGGGTCGGGGATGGAGGGGCACGCAGCCGTGGGAAGGCGCTTTGTGGGGCGGAGGATGGCGAGGGGGAAGGGCCTCCGCTTGAACTTGGGGATGGGGATTTTTGTTCTGGTGCTGCTGGTGGGGGCGGCTTTGGGGGGGTCTGGGAGGGTGCTGGGAGGAGGGTGGGTGGTGGCGGTGGTGGTTTTGTGGGTTTCTTGGGGGTGGGCGGGGTTTCTTTGAAGTTTGGGGCTGGGGACCTGGAGGTTGGGGTGGGTGATATCTCTTACTACGACGGGTTTTTGGGTGCTTGTTTTGGGCTTGGGATTGGGGTCTGGTGAGGTAGTGTCTGGTTCTATAGGTTTTTGGATAGTTGTTTTGGGCTTGCGAGGGAGAGTTGAAGAAGAAGGGGTGAGAACAGGCAGCTCGGGAGTTGAACTTTGGGGGAGAGTCCAAGGCCCAAGATCTGGCAGCTCAGGGTACGGAACAGCCAGCAGCCTGCATCTCCCAGCACCAGGCCCCAGACCTCTGGCAGCACTCTCCACCCCCCTTCGCCGCCTCCGCCTCCTCGCCGCGCTCTCTCGCAGCTCGCCGATCCCAAACCGCTCCAACACCACCGGATCATCCGGCCCGCCCTCCACCATCGCCCACCCCCTAAAGACATCATCCTCCGTCCTGACCGCCGCCATCACAAACCTCACCACCCTCTCCACCCAATCCTCAATCCACACCGCATCCACCGTCCCCGCCGCCTGCCGGAACTCAACCGTCCCATACCGCCCCACAGCCCCAAAATTATACTTGTAAAGCCGGCTCGACATCTCCTCGGCCCTCCGCGCACCCACCACCCGGCCCGTATTCATCACCGCACACAGCGCCAGATACGACCGCGCGTCATCCACCGCCGCCAGCCGCCCGCGCACATCCAGCCCCCGCAGCGCAGCGCTGCCAATACACGACCGCATCTGGGTGTGGTCCCCGTCCCCTTCCCCGCCGCCGTCCCCGCCCCCGTCGGCGTGGTGCGCGTCCATGCGCGCCTCGAAAATAATGATGGCTTTGGCGAGCCGCTGCAGCTCGTCGAGCGTGTAGCGCCGCCCCAGGAGCCCGACGTGCACGTGCAGGCCCGTGTGTGTGCGGCTGCACGAGACGCTGGCGCCGGCGGTGGTGATGGCCGTGCAGGTGGCGTGCAGGACGCGGGCGTAGGTGCTGTATGGGAGGATTGGGGTGGTGAGTGCGATGGTGGTGGCGGGGTGGGATGCGGCGGGTGGGGGTGGGGGTGGGGGTGGGGCGGAGGTGGCGCGCTTGATGGTGAAGGTTGTGTGGGTGGTTGTGGGGATGTGGCCGTGGTGCGGGGGTGGGATGCGGAGGGCGGTGCAGAGCGGGGTGAGGGCTGTGCTGATGAGGGTGGTGGCGCTGCGCTCGTGCTCGTGCTCGTGATGGGTGGCGGTGGCGGGGGCGCGCGGGAGGCGTGTGATGAGGAATTCGAGCTTGAGGCCGATGGTGATGGTGCTACTACTGAGTGGGGGGAGGCCGGTGGGGAGGGTCATGGTGGTGCTCATTCTGGCGGGTGGGGTGGGGTGGGTACGTTTGGGGGAGGGGGGTTGGGGGTTTGGTTTGCGGTGTAGTAATTTGTGACGCTTGTGTGTGCTTGGCTATATTAATATTGCTGCTATCCTAAGAATACAGATACGGCGCGCAGAGGCACTTATATACCCCCTCCAGCAGTTCAAGATAGCCCCCCGGACAAGATTTGAAAATCGCAACCAAGCTGGCCATGGCCGCTCGCTATGGTTTCAAGAAAACATCTCCCACTAACATACACACACTCACGCCCGAGTGATACACCATGACCCCGCAGCCCCACCCCGTGTCACAGCTATCCATCCACCCCCCCAAATCAAAACCTACACGACCACACCAACCATCCACCACATGCGCCCCGCCAATCCTTCTTCACAAAAGCCAAGACACCCGAGTGACGCCCCATGACCGCAACGACCAACACTGCTACCACCGGCTCTTTTCGCTTGCATGGGTGTGGATAGCAGTGGTGGGGGAAAAAAGTGGTTGTGTTGTTTTGGGCACCTGCACTGGTGGGGGGTGGGGGGGCGTGGTTGACTATGGTGGTGGGTGGTGGGTGGTGCAGGATATTCAAGATGATTGTGGGGGTGAAGCTCAGATTCTGCGCTACACTTGATCATCGCTGGAAAGGGCACACAACTCGGTCATCAAGTCTCATGGGTAGCATCCGAGATGGAGAGAACGCAATGTCTGAATTCATGGCACCTCGCTCACTCGATGCTTGCCCATACCGCCGTACCCGTACCCACCCCACCCCACCCACCACTCAGCCAGCAACAACAACCACAACCACAACCCGCTGCGCGCAATCCGCAAAGAACGCGCGGTTAAAAAATAGAAGATAGACACTGCGAGGCAAAAGAGCATGTCCTCAGCGAGAGTCGAACTCGCGACCTTCGGATATCCAGAGACTGATGAATCTGGTCATATTATGAGACCGACGCTTTAACCAACTAAGCCATGAAGACATGTTGGTCACCACACATCACTCAGCTTTCGAATCATGGGAAATCATCCGTTTACCAACTTTGAAAAATTACTTAAGGGCGCTGTGTGTGGAGGCATGCTAAGCGAGGTGGTTTAGTGCGATAGAGGTAACTGTTGCGACCGACAGGGGTTTACAAGTTGGATTGGGGTGGGTTTCGGTTAAAACTATCATTTCCAAGTGAGACACTCGAGTGATGCTTTGTGAAGGTAGTCGCGGCAGGGTTATGGCTCCTGTTCCAAGAAGGTCATCACAATAAGAGGGGAACAATTGATTCAATTATCGCAGTTTAATTTTAACAACTCATCTATCGGAACTCGCATTCTAAAAATTCAAACGACAAAAACACAGCTCATAACTCAAAAACACCAAATCAGATAACGCCGAAAAACATAATCAAAGACATAAAAATCAAAAGAGATCTAATAAATCGAATCTAAAAGTCAAGTCTAAAACCCAAAAAATCCATGTTAGTCGCAATTCTATGGCTCCTCACAACATCAAGCTCTAATTCAAGAGATGTTGGCTTAGTTACGCGGCTCTGCGTTTAGAAATCTTGGCCAAAGTTCGCTGGATTCTGTTAGATAACCTCTCCCGAATATGTTTTCGATGCAACTTCTCAGTCATTCTCTCACGGATGTGGTGGGAGTGTATCTTGGCAGAGACCCTTCCCTTGAGTTCCCTTAAGGCGTCACGCTTTCTCATCGCAACCGGGCCCTCAGCACCACCAGAGTCAAGAGTCAACTCTGCGAGGTCAGGAAGTATATCATCACTCTCCGCTGGCTCTTCATCGGAGCCATCGTCACTTTGGGAGGCTTGGTCAATGCCAGCTGGCGATACTTGCCGGTCTGGTGGCGGAAGGCCATAGTATGCGCTGATATATTCGTCCCAAACTAAACCCTGGTCGGCCCAGTAGGCAAATTCCAGGAAACGCTCGTCTGGGGTATATAGTGCGCCGATGATGAAGGTTATTACGTTTCTAATCCACTCGAGAATCTTAGTATCATCAATTGATCCCTCGGCCTGTCGGAATTCGACGGTTCCGAATTTTTTGGTTGCTGTAAGATTATACTTGAAGTGTTTGTCTGGACTGTTTGGGTCGCTGTTGATCATGTGCAGCAGTTCGTTAGTAGTAGTGGCCGATTCAAGCTTGCTGACCATCTCGACTATCGAGAGTCCTCTGAGCTGCTCTGCTGCTCGGTTACTCCTAATATAACCCGCGCTTCCTCGCCTATGTGCAGCATGATGTATTTCCATCACATCCTCGAAGATAATGACGGCTTTTGCGATTCTCTTCAATTCCCCAAGAGTATAGTGTCTTTCTTGAATACCGATGTGAACGTGAAGACCGCATTCACTCTCAGGTGAAAGATCGATTATCGCACCCTGCCTCTTCACCGCGTCGTTGATTGCGGCGCACATCTCAGGAATTACCCACTCAAACTGATCGCCGAGCAGGATCGGGGTTGCAACCTCTACTGCAACCCCCACCTTTGAGCCGGGCCCCTTCCACCAGATATTAATTGACGCATCGTCTTTGACAGTGAATATGACTCTATTACCGGGTTTAGACAACTTTCTTTCGATATCAATGAGTGACCCTCTGATATAAGAGAACCACAGGCTATGGTCCCTGTTGTCATCGTTAAGATTGAAGATTGCCAGCTCTAGTTCAACGCCGAGGGTGATCTCGTCATGGTCGACACCTGGAAAGGTAAGATCTGCTCCATTACTGGAAGCTCCGCCGATTGAAAGACTCATTTTGATTGAGATTTAAGACTGGTTTGTGTTTTGTTGATATATAGAAAGTGTTTTGGCTTGCTGATGCGTAGATGTCTGAATATGCGAATATAATCTTTTTGTTCTGGTACTCTTATCTGATAATGGAATACTAATGTGAGTGATGATAGGATCTATTGTCGAATATCTTTTTGTTTATATATGAGTTCACTTAATTCAAACCAAAAGTTCATAACTTTTGAAAGAAGACGAAAAACCAAACTAAAGAACGTGGGGATCACAATCACACCTTGAATAATACATTTGACCAAGGAATCCATTTTCGGGGGATTTTTCCACGTATTCTGAGCTTGAAAGTGTGTAAATGTCCGGAGATTTTTCAAGAGCTTACAAACCCCAATTAGAGCAATATTCCTATACAAAGAATTTTCTCGGACTTTTATCCGATATTAGGATAGAAAGAGTTGAGAAATGTATCGCTTGGTATGCCCCTAGAATGCCCACTAGATCTCCGTTCCAAAATGGAGCCTTTTCAGATTGTTGGACTGGTAAGATGAAGTGTCTATGATCAGAAAGCCCACTCCGGGTTCTAACCAGGGGTTATTGAGCGTCTTCACACCAAATAAATAATCGGGGACAATAGGTGTTTTGCGGGCTCAATGTTCCTAGTTTTCGGGGTATTAGAGATATTCATAATCGGGTAATGTAGAGTGCCTCCTCACCTGGATTTCAGATATAAATGTAGATTGAGCTTGGTAGGACTTTGATCTTAAGGAACAAAGTAAGACATAGCGGTCAATATCTCTGGCGTCACCATTGCCATCACCGGTAGTGGCTGTAGCCGAGTAGCGATGTCAGGTCGAATCATCATAACATTCGGCAGAATTTGATGATTCCGTCTTCGCTGGTGAAGTGGTAGAGTCGGATCCCCTGATATCATAATTCCAAAGGTCTGACACCAACTTCATTCGTAAGCCTGAGGGAAGATGACAAATACGAAAGAAAGTATCCTGTTTAAGAGAATTATTTAATACCTTGATAATCGTAAACTCTTCCTAGTGGTGTTCATAACACTTCAGCGTGTTAAGCAACCTGATGAGACACGCCCCAAAAGCCAGGAACCAAACATGAGGGTTCCACCGAACCTTTTTGATGTCTTAGACGTACACTAGAAAACCCTCAATCAGTATCTTTGGTGTCCCGTATTGTGGTGTTGATGATATAGACTTCAGTGAAGGAAGAAGTCAACCTGTACATACCTGATCATTTAGATCTTCAAATCAGCCCAATAATGTGATAACAGCAGTGTAGCTGTAAGCCAAGATAGCAATTTCGTAGCTTCCCATCAAATGCCCTCATCCATCGGATGGGCTCAAAGCAATACGCTACTTGGGCACTTCCTTCTCAAAAGTCGCAAATTAATGTATCCCAATCCATCATAAATCTCATAGCCCAACTTCCACCGCAAAAAGGAAAACAACCACATGGCGTAGTATAGCATGCTTGAATCGCTCTCATGATCAAAGTCATTTCATAGTAGCACAAGGGCCTGTCTAGCTGTCTGCTTAAATAATCTTTTGCTGAGACTTGGCGTGATCTTGTGATTCTCGCCAATGGGCAATGTAATTCTGGAGTATAAGGCTGATAAATTACTTAGCATTCTTACAATGAATAAAGAGTAGTAGAAGGAGGATACTAACATGTACAAGGCGCTGAGACAATGACAAAGAGCAATGCAGGAGTCCACAAGGGGAAGCATCTTGATCCAATTCGGGGTAAACAATTTTACCCATGATGAGCAGGGAGGGGACTAGGATCAATGAGCGATTCATCAATGCCTCTCCCCTCTCTGCTCGTGAGGGAGATCCTTTGAAGGTTAGCATTAAGAATTTTGCTATGACGTTATGGGCATACAAGTTCATTGCCACTTATGTCCTTTTGTGTCCGCAATACGAGATGGATAAATTTCACATTTCCGTCGATTATTCGCCATTGGGGTGTTGGTAAAGATTGACCGGCAAGATAAAAAGAATCCATGAGATTTTCTTGACACTCGAAAGAAAAGAAAAGACCCTTTTAGAGTGGTTCCCATGTCCTTTTTGCGTAGGGTGGTAGAGATTGTGGTTTATGTCTTGGTTTGTGGAAAGGTGCTGCCTAGTACCGTAGGGGTGGTGCCAAGAGTGTGAATTTTGCTCACACATCAATTTATATTCCGTATCAATAAATTGAGATATCACAAAACTATGATATAGGCACAGAAGTCGAAGAACATTGTCATCGAGTACCAAGATCTCTATGGGAAAGCAAAGAGAAAAATCTGACGTCTATAAAACATATTTTTCAGGTATATATAAAGTCCCAAACCTCTGTTTTGGCGTTATGTTTGAGAGTGGGTTTCGAATGTCCTGTCAAGAATCGCAATTGGGTGTGGCGCAGGCGTGCAGTTGAGCCTCATCCACGCCACAATCGAGTGATAGGGAGTGAACATTCTTCTCCCATTCCCACAAACTACCCCCACCTCAAAAAGTTAGGAAATAACACATTTCCCAGATTACCTTAAGCACTGTTTTTCTGTCTCTGGAAACCCTCTATTATGCGAAGCAAGAAATCTGACCACGTTTCGAAAACGGCGATGAAAAGCCACTCAAAGTCAATGTTACCAGCAGTACTTCCGGTCGAGGTGATAGTTATTGAGTCTGACTCAGAAAGTGATGAGCTGGACGATCTTGAGGACTTGTACGACACTCCCGCCGAGAGCGAGGACGGCGACAAAGAGGGAGTTGCTAGAGTGGAGGGAGACTCAGGTAAATAAAACCGCTCTTTGTCTTGGTAGTTTCACAAACCTCTCTGAATGCTAAACAATTAAGTTTTATTTTCAGACAAGAAGGCCGATGCTTCAAACAGCGGCGACGACGGTGTCCCCATTTCTGTCCGCTTAGAGACCATCGAGCACGCTGAGATCAAAGGTGATTAAATAGTCATTGGAATTTCCAATCCGAGTTATATCCGCTAACAAGTACAAATTCCCAGCCGCCCTCGCCCCTGCTGCAGCAGCTACCGATGCTCCCAGAGATGCCAATGCTCCCGCAGACGCAGACACAGACGCAGACACAGACACAGACGCAGACACAGACGTAGACATAGACGCAGACGCAGACCCAGATCCAGACGCAGATCCAGACGCAGACCCAGACCCAGACGCAGTAATAAAAGCCGCCGAATCCCCCGCTGCCCCAGCCCCCGAAGGCCGCACACCGCAGGAGGCATTCAACGCCCTATTCAGCAAATCCCCCGCCGACCAAAAGATCGGCGCCAAATCCCTCCCTGGCCTACGGGGCCGAGCTGCGTTTGGCGATACCTTGCAAGCAGGTAGGAAAAGGCAGTTTATGGCCGCGGCCTCCAGGAGCGTGCCGATAAAGCGGCTGTTCCGGCGTCAGGTGGAGATGGCCACGAAGCTGGCTGCTGCTGCGGTGGCGCGTGTGGGGAACGTGGGGGAGGAGGAGGAGGAGGAGGACCTACCAGAGGACGGCCTGCAGCCAGGGGACGAGCTGCGGTTGGTAGGGGGCGGCGAGGTGGTAGGGAACGACTTGGCGTAAGGCTTTGGAAGCAGCGGGAATTTTATATCCATTTTTCAGCATCATTAGGTGGATGAGAATGAGTTTCTTTTACAAAGTGGAGACTTAGTTATTTCTCTAGCATCTTTCTCAGAACATACATCGTACCGGAAGAGTGGACTTCTGCCTAGTATATATTCAGAGGTGGCAGCTAGCATCATAGTACTCGCGGCAGTTCAAACGCTGTTCACCATCCTTTAAAAGGCTCTGAACGAGCTCGAACGTGACTATCGAAATCCCGCTGTTTGAGCATTGACTGGCCATAATCAAACGCAATATATATTGTTAGACCCCCCCCCCCCCCCTTTCCTTCTCAGGACGAAAACCCACACGTCCGTTTAATTGATTGTTCCCGCTAACATCCATCCATCCGGCTGTGGTCCAGAACCGAATATATATAATCCGCCAACATAATAGCGCCGAAACAACGACCACAGGAACTAACACGCCCCGAAGAGGCCCCACGATATCCATAGACTACTCCAGCCCACCCTCCAACATCCAGTGTACCGTCCCCCCCGCCTGCTCTTTTACAGGAACAGAACACTCCCCAACGTCAGTCAGGCTCATGTCAGCCAATGATCAATTTCACTAGAAACCGGGAGCACCACACACGCATATGAGCCGGCTCGGCCGGGAGCTAACTAGGCCAAGGCCGGAGAAGCATATAGGGGGCATGGCAGCAGAAAACAATACTGTGATATCGACTGTGACGAAAAGACTGTAGCAATAAAAGACCACACTACCCCCCCCAGTTGCAAGTTCCTCGAGCTAGGGAAATAGCAACTCCCACGTGAAGTGACCCCCCACTACATAGCACAATTGGCACACGGCCCAGGCCAACTGGGCGGCCCAGCCTAGAAGCACAGCCTGCACCCACCACCCACCACCCACCGCCCACCGCCCACCGCCACTGGGCGAGAGCACAGCGGGGTGCCAGGAAGGGTACGCATCGCCACAGCCGCAAAGCTACCCACACACGAGGGCAACGCGGCTTGGGGGCTGGCTGGGTAGCGATTGTTTTGTTCGTATATACATATATACCAGGCCGCATCTAGCTAACCTAACTGCAACTCGGCCTTTGTGTCCGCAGTGGTGCTTTTGGGGTACATGTAGTATTTCTATACTTGGAGCTTGCAGCTTGGAGCTTGGAGCGTGGAGCTTGGGAGTATCTACATGTACATACCTGTACCCCGCGGCCGCACAAGCTGAGCCCACACACACACACACACACACATACCTACCTACCCACATAGCCACCATGCAATGCACCCACCGCCGCATCAGCACCCCCTCCCCCCCCCCTCCCCCCAGCCAGTAGTCTCGAAGCCCATGAGTCTAACTAAAAACCATGAATGACAGCAACAACCGGATGTACATACAAACATACATACATACATACAAAGAGGAATGTATAGATGGACTGCTGTATTTCGCAACACAACACTTTGTATAGCCATATGCCCCATCCGTCTTGTCGAGGCACATGTCTTGGTTGCTGCAATCGCGGACGTTTTTTCCTTCCTTTTTTTTTCTTTCTTCTTGACAGGGTGCCCGGCCCGGGGGCTTTGCGGGCGGGGGTGGAGGTGGGTGGGTACATGTATTAAAAGAATCTCCGCGTCTATGGCAGCTTGCTTGCTTGCTTGATTGATTAGATAGATACACGTAGACCTCTACTCTCCTTCGTCAGACATGTATCATTAACCTAAGCCTAAGCCTAAGCATATATACACACACACACACACACGTACACCCCACCCCCCCCCTCTCCCCCCTCAAAAAAGAAAGAAAAAAAAAAGAGGAAGAGAAGAGAAAACAAAGGAAAGAGAAGAGAAGAGAAGAGACGAGACGAGAAAGAGATGACAAAAGAGGGTACATTCATGTTCACACGTACCTACAGTGTTATCCCCCCCCCCCCTCCTCCCCTACATAACCACAAAGCCTACTGTATGCATGTATGACCCGACCCTCGCCCCCGCCCCCGCAGATTTTAAAAGCCAATGACCCCGCCGCCGCCGCCGCCCCACCGCCCAAAACCCAACCCAACCCAACCCAGCCCGCACGCCCAACCCGACCCACCCCAACACAGCCCTTCTACGATACTCTACTGCAAAACAACAAAACAACAAAACAAAAAAACAAAAAAACAAGAAAACCCCATTTTCCTCTCCCCCCCCCCCCCAGCTACAGCCACAGCCACAGCTACACCCAACGCCCCCCTACACTAGCCAACCCACCCACGACAGAAGAAAAAAAAAGAAAGTTTCCGCTACCGCGCGCCGCCGCCGCCAACATCCCTCACGCACGCGTCGAAGCACAGGCGCGTGCCGTGGTCCATTGTGACGTCGACCCACTGCTCCTCCTCGACCGCTGCCGTTCTGTGCATGCGCTGCGCGGGGTGGAGGTTTGTGGGTTGCGCTTGGGGCTGGGGTTGGGTGGGGGCGGTGGGCATCTCTGTGTCTGTGTCTGTGGGTAGCTGCTGGGCGTGTGGTGGGGTGTGGGGGGCGGTTGTAGTGGTGGGGGCTGTGTCGGTGGTGATGGTTATGGTGGTGGTTATGGCAGTCGGGGCGTCAGTACATGTCGTCGCCTCAGCCATCTCCATATCCTGCGCGCCCACCCCCACCCCCACCGCCCTGTTCGGATTAACAACCACCAGGCGGCGGGGGGCGGCGGCGGCGGCGGGCAGCGTTTGCTCCTCCTCCTCCTCCTCCCGAGCATCCTCAGCCGCAGCAAGACTCATCTCCAGCGCCATCTGCAGCATCTCCTCCTCGCTCGGCCCCTCCTCCTCCTCCTCCGGCGCGGCCATGTCCGGCATCAGCAGCGCCGTGTCGTATCCGCACTCGCCCCACACCGTCAGCTGGGCCATGAACGCCTTGTTTGGGTTCACGATCGGGCGGCGGGAGCGGACAAACTCGAGCGCGAGGCGGGCGGGGATGTTGGCGTGCTTCATTGCTGTGGGGGAGGGGGTGTCTGTCAGCCTGGGTCTGTCTGTCTGTCTGTCTGTCTGTGTCTGTGCGTCAGGGGAGGGAGAGATGGAAGATGGAAGATGGAAGACGGGAAGGTGGGAAGGGGGGGAGCAATACCATAGGCAACCACCATCCCCCCGCTCCGGCTGATGCCCATGCGGCAGTGGACGAGCACCTTGCGCTCGGGGGCGCCGGGGGCGAGGGGGGGGGCGGACATGACCTCCTCGATCTTGCGGATGCAGTCGGGGAGGATGCTGAGGAGGTCGGCCTCGGTGTTGTCGCGCAGGCGAAAGTGGGTTTTTACGATGCCGAGGTTTGGGGGGATGCGCGGGCGGTGCGAGGTGATGCTGATGATGTCGGTGATGCCGCAGGTCTGCAGGATCTCGGCGGATTCGGCGGCTTGGAGACTAGTTGCGGGGCTAGGAGTTAGGTGGGGGGGGATTTGAAAGGGGGATTGAGGGGCGATGGAGGGGGAGATGGAGAGGGGGGGGACTAGTAACGTACCTGCCGAGCCAGAGGTTTGGGTATATCTCGTCGAGGTAGCGGGATGCCAGTGGGGCGGGGCGGCGGGGGAATGTGCGGGGCCGGAGGGGGATGTTGTCGTCGATATTCATTGTGAATATCTGTGTGTGTTGTTTGTGGGGGAGGAGATGTGTGTGGTGGCGATGTGATGTGATGTGATGATGGCTGTTATCAACACAGAGCCAGAGCTCCGGAGAGCTTTGGTGGATGCGGCTGAAGACCGGGCGGGGCGGGGCGGGGCGGGCAGCAAGATAAGCGAGCAGTCAATGAGAGAACGGGGGAAATGATCGATTGGCGGGATCTGCCCAAGAAACAGAGAGACCCCGCACGAGCTGAGCTGAGCTGCAGAGAGCTGCAGAGAGCTGCAGACACACACGCCCCATGGATGATGGATCACACACACACACACGCACACACACAACCCTCCCATGGATCCCTGCCCATCCATCCACCCCTAACCCTGCCCCCCCCACTGCCCCACTCTCCCCCTCCCGTACAAACAACCCCCCCCCTCCACCATCCACCAGCATACACCAGTACCCCCCCCCCCACTACTACATACACAGCCAAATGACCACCCCCCGCGTCTTCCTCGCCCGCCACGGCGAGACCGAATGGACCCTCAACGGCCGCCACACCGGCATCACCGAGATCCCACTGACGCCGCGCGGCGAGACCCAGGTCTGCCAGGCCGCGCGGTCCCTCGTCGGCCCCGGCCGGCTCATCGACCCCGCGCGCCTCGCGCGCGTCTATGTCTCTCCGCGGGTGCGCGCGCAGCGCACGCTCGAGCTGCTGCTCCCCGGGGAGGCGGGGGTGGAGGTGCGCAGCACGGAGGACGTGGCGGAGTGGGGGTATGGGCGCTACGAGGGGTGGGTGCCGGCGCGGATCCGCGAGGATCGGAGGGCGCGCGGGCTGGATGCCGAGAGGCCGTTCGATATTTGGAGGGATGGGTGTGAGGATGGGGAGGGGGCGGGGGGGCTGAAGGGGAGAGTGCGGCGGAGGTGCGGGGGAGGCTGGATGCGGTGATTGCGGAGATTAGGGCGTTGCAGGGGCCGTGTTTGGGTGTGGGGGGTGGGGGGTGGGGGGTGGATGTACTGGTGGTGGGTGGTGCTGTTTTTTTGTTGTTTTTTTTTGGGGGGGGAGGGGTGCTGATGTGGGTGCTGTGGGTGGTGTAGGTATCGCATGGCCATCTGCTGCGCGCGTTCACAAAGCGGTGGTTAGGCCTTGAACTCGACTTTCCGCTGCAGATGATCCTGGAGCCTGGCGGTATTGCGACGCTGACGTGGGTGCTCCCTTCTTCCACTGCTCCTCTATACACACGTAGATAGGTACATAGTTCATACTAACCCGCCCAATCTCTGCCTCAGCTACAACCACCACAGCATCGACGAGCCGGCCTTCCTCCTCGGCGGCGTCTTCAAGGACCCAACCGCGGACGCGGATGTAGATGTGGGGGGCGCCGAGTAAATGACAATCTAGCTGGCTCTGGTTTGAGGGCTACGTTCAACGTATTGATAGATACCTAGCAAAATGGATGCTGAATAGACTTCTTGTGTGCTGTTTCTTGGGCAGGCAGTGTGTATCTTTGCTTGCCAGTGCCATACCCGGGTTGTCTTTTGCTCGTCCACGTGAATACAGTGACAGAAACATGGGTAGAGTGACTGCCGCAGTACTAGTCTTTGGCACTGCGGTGCCACTGCCGTATGGTTTGTGGAAGTGCGGAGATGAAGCGGCATATTCTCAAAACGCCGTGTTTCACCGGGAAAGCGGCCATCAACCTCGCCTCAGAGAAGGGCATTGTGAGCACCAAAGCAGTGCCCGTGAAAGCCATGCATACATACGTATATAGGGGGGTTATCAAGGCTTAATGGCCCTCCCTCCCACAGCTATATACATATACATATACATATACTCACTACCTCTTAGCAACAACCATCAGAAGCGTTTGAAAGATATCCAAAAATGGCGTTAGTGTATCTAGTTGTGTGTGTAAATCCCTGGGTGGCTCTGAACCTTTCACAGCTATTTCTCGATCCCGCTCATGTCCATGCTTGATTGCCCGGTGAAACACGCTAATGCGGTATCGGGTTTACCCCCCTCCCCCCCCGCCATTTCTGAGACTGTATGTAGAGTATGTATGTATGCACGGATGCCCAGACCAGCCCCGTTATATAGCCACCTTAATGATACATGTACATGTACTCAACACCCGATTAATCCCCCGCCTTCTCCAGCGGCAACCCCAGGTCAAAGATGCAAAAAAAATATCGGTCCCAGCCGACCGGCCGTACCCCCCCCCCCATATATATACTTACACTCGCCGTTCCGGAAAGTGTTCGCCTCCATGCCGGCCAAAAATCGCTACCTCCACCCACAGATGGAAACATCAAAATATGTATGTATGTACATACAATGAACTTGCCAACCAAGTATGTCATGCTTCAGAGGTGAGAGAGAGAGAGAGAGGGAGTCATGTTTGGAATTACTAGACCAAGCGGCCTTGCTGGTGTCGGGTGGTGAGGGTCTCACAACTGCTGTTTTGGTGGGTGTGGTACAGATGCAGATAATGTTCTGAGGGTAGATCAGTTTTATAGACTAGGGCGACATATGTATATACACATCTTCTCTAGACACCTCAAGGAGCCTATAGAGCATGTCTTGTTGCCTTTATTTCTTTGGTTTGGTTGTTAAGCTATTCCGGTAGGGGATATTTGCACAGGAGATCAGCAATTATGTGGGGTTTTCATGGAGTTTGTGTTGACTGGTTCGATTCTGAACCATAGTATGTGTGTTTCTCGGTATCTAAAGTAGGTAGAGTAGTCTTTGTTGGTAACTCGATCATATAACTGTATCCGATATTGTTATGTGTTGTTGAAGATACCCATTTTTGGTGTATTTTCCTACATAGGCGAACACTTTCTGGAATGGCGAGTATATAGTGAGATTATTACTCTACCATCTAGACATCCTATGCTCAATTCAATATCCTTCCCAGGCCCAGCTAACCCACGCACAATTGACAGCTAACGTATCCGACGGCGAAGTCGGACGTGACCAGGATGTCGGATGTTTGCTTTTTCAAAAGAAAGGCTCACGAACGAACAATTATAGAAAACTGTAAAAAAAAAATATGCAGCTTGAAGTTACCATACCTATATACTAGGTGTATAAGCTTTTTTTTTTTTTTTTTTTTTTTTTTCAATCCTAGTAGTTAACATGTCCATAAATATTTGATAAGAAAAGCAATAATAGTGTCTATAAATGAACCGCAATATATGACAGTTTTTGCTATTAGTTCACTCTGTATAATTAGATGAAACTTAAGCTACTAGATGGTCCAAATAGATGGTCTAGACTTTAAATATCAACTTTGAGCTGTCAGATGAGCATGAGGGCTTATTTGCACGAGAGTTGAATGGGTGCAGTTAAACTAAAAACCGGGGTTAAAAAATCAAGGTCTACCAAAACTCGAAAAACGTCAAAATCACTGTATTGCTACTAGGAGCAAAAAAGAACTCAGATTTCATACTAGGTACTCTTTTTTTCTCTTTAGTTTGCACCTATCTAAGCATCTAGCGAAGTCTCTTACTTTGGTCTTTTATCGAGAAAAACCCGATTCCACACAACCTCCCAAAATACATTCGTGCCCTGGGCAAGGGGTTCTAGTCCTTTCCCTTGATTATGTAGGTACAGCCACTCTGCAAAAGTGTTTGTGATTTGGTTTTAATGTTACCTTTGATGTGAAGATTCAAAATAACAAAGATACATGTATATAATATAGCTCGTGAATACACATGGATAAAGAAGGTAGGCCCATTGATCGCATTTCTTATTTCCGGGTACCATTAGTCATTTGGAAACTCCTGAGGGGTTTTTTTCTTCTTTTTTTTTTTGATGGTCCGCCACGATTACATCGTGAAATGTCTCACTCCGAAATCTGAACCACAAAGACGTTTGCAGAGTGGCTGTATGTATGTAGGTACATAGTTTTCCAAGCAGCTAGTTAGGCTATTCGCACTTGGCTGGTACATTGATCAATCAACCCCAAGCCTGGCTTGTAATCCTCGGTCTACAGGCTTCCAAGTAGTTGGGCAGTGCGATTCTCGAGGGATTGGGCGGGTTTTAACGGCCCTGCAGCATGCAAGGCTCACAGAGCGGTATATATGCATATGGCTTGGCGAACCCCCCCCTCTGTAATCAGGAATAGTTTCGGACAGTGATGTCCACGAGGACGAGCGTCCTTCATGTATCCTTGCCTCCAGGACAGGTCCTCGATACCACGCAAGGACAGGGGCTCAAGAGGACAAGGAACCTTCGAGGACCGATATCTTATCTCGCCTCGAGGACTTCTAAGGACAATTCTTGGCTATATAATACACACTTGATATGCCCTAATCGGATGAGGTCATGAACAAAGTATATCTTCATTTTGGTTTATCGGGCCATCGCTTTATCGTCCTCGGGGTACCTCGAGGATAGACAAGGACAGAGGTCAAAAAGGACGAGGCACCTCGACGACACCCCCCAATCCTCGCCTCAAGCGCCCTCGTGGACCACACTAGATCACCCTCACTTCAACTTCAACTTCAACTTTCGGCCCCATCCGCCTCGGACAATGCCTCGCGGTAGCTTAGATGTATGTATGTACCATAGAGCGTTCGATCGTTGTCCATAATGTAACTGTAATTATAATCCGGCCGCAAGAGGGTTATATAAGGTCCACGTAGTTATGCCGGATCCAAGAGATCCTGCCGCCACCGCCCTGGCCTCTAGCCGGTGTCTGGTCGCGGTATAACGTCGTGTGAGAGATGGCGCCGCCGCCGTCTGGGATGTTATGCTTACATGTATGCCATCTGCTGTCTAGATCTGCAGACTATGACTTGCAGAGAGAATGGCCTGAACAGGTAAGCGCATTGAGCCGACTGTACTCCAGGTACGTGGTCTTGCAATTGGTAAAGATCGTGCATGGCTGATGACGATGAAGACTAGGATGAGGAGGAGGTCGGAGGGGGAGAAGCAAAATGCATGTAGGTATGTACATGCATGCAGTTCTTCATGAGACCTATAGCTAGAGGTGCATGTTCGTGGCCTAAGGCTTGATTAGCTTGATTAGAGCCTCTCCCGCCGTCACTGGGCTACCTACATGTTGCTAAGCCGCCTTATGCCGACGACGGCTGTGAGGATCATGCAGTTCCTAGAGTCATGTAGATTGTAGTGGTACCATGGTACGAATTGATACGCTACAAGGGTCTGGTGCAAATAACGGCACCTGCAAGCCACGCCAGGCCAGGCCACATCGTGGTGGAAGAAGACGGCCGATAGAGTTGGATAATAGGCAGTGTATCCCGGTGCACTGCCCGCTGGAGCAGCTGTTGATTGAATTGCGGCGGCTAGAGTCGTTGTTTGTGGCAGCCTTGTTCGTCCCCAGCCATACAATGCTTGTGTAACCATGTCATGCATCCTGTAGTAGAGTACAGCGACAGGTAGAGTAGAGTACATGTAATAAGTGATGGAACGCCCTGAGATATGGTTACACCTGCAAACACGGTATATTGGTGGCGTTTTACTCAAAACGGGTATCGCTCTGTCTCAACCCGTTACATTGCTTATTACCTACCGCTGTAGGTACAGTTGCAACTCGCTATGCCGGGTCTCAATATGCCGGATCCCTTGCTGTCCCGTACGAAATCCTGGGGGATTTTGATTTTCTTCCTGCGAAATCAGTTTGCTATCCCGGATTTCTTGTGAATATTTGCTATCCCGTACGAGATCCTTAGGATCTTGGCAATCCGGCATATCTAGTTGCGACTGTACATGTACTTGTAACTTCCTGACGTTTTTGAACACGACTGATATTGCATCCCATACAAAAATCCGCCAAGATCCTGATTTTAAGTGTATGCAATAGTGGCCCAGTCCAAAAATGCCAGGAAACTACGAGTACTCTCCATGCGGGTGTCACTTTGAGGGATTGAATGAGGTACATACATGTAGCTACATACATGTACGTAAGCAAGCGAGGATTCAAAGTCTACGTGAGTGATGAGAAAGTGAGAAGGACGGATTAAACGCTGGAGCATTCTCAATGTGCAGAGCGGGAATCTGGATAAGCATCGTGGAGAGTTACTTGACAGAAAATTGAGGTTCACTTTTGTAGCTAGAGCCAGAAGAGACGTACACAAAGGGCGGAGATATGTGGCCAGAATTGAAGAATTAAGTAAACGTACATATATTATGAGTAGCTCCTGTCACTTATCGTGCTATCAGTACAGAAACTCCTCTTCTCTTTCTCAAACTCGGAGTCCCTCATTGGATCGCCGTTAGGGGAACAGCTGTCACTCAGTGTCCTTCAAAGCGGGCCCAAGCTTCGAAAAAGCACCATGGAATTGCGAGTCGGAAGCGGGCGGGGGGGGAGAAGCAATCGGGGATTGCCATCACTCAGGCAAGTTTTGTGTCTCATTGGTGTTTTTTCTAGCTAGTTGGTAACTAATTGATGCAGCAGATGGAAAACAATCATCGACTTGCATAAAGAAGCAGACATTCTCATGGTTGCAAAACCAGAGTACATTAGTACAGGGTTGAAATTCCGAGCAAACAATGCCATAGGAGTGAGGATACTCCGCCCTGAGAACGTAAGCTGTCTGGTGGTTAGTTCATTTGGATCTGAATTAATCATTGAGAACTAGGCTTTCGGATTTGTCAAGAGGGAAAACTCTCAGTAGCACATTGGCAGCCAAAGGGCGACATAATCCAATCATTGCCCAGCCCGCTACTCAGAGGGAGAAAGACTTTGGTGGTCTGGAATCTAAGATGATAAGAATTGATGAGTAACTTAGTGCGATAGCCCGAGGCAAAATTCAGTCTAGCTACCGCCAGGCGCCTGCCAAGATACCGTTTGGAGCAGGGATTGTAAGTACTCATCCAATTATATTACATATCTCGCTAAGTTTTATACAGCGATGGGGAAAATTATTGTAGAAGTATGGCAAGTGCCCTATTGGCCGGGCCAGCCACCTAAACCCTGTTTTTAGACCCCTGTTTCTACAATAATCTTCCCCATCGCTGTAGATTTTATATTTCTTAACTTCTTCTAACTGGAGGATCACAAAGTGCTCTCAGCCAAACGATTATATACAGATGCTACAGTTGTACCGGTGAAGGAAACACATACAATAGCAGAGATTTCCTGACGTGTATCGTTTTATAGACAGCATTAGAGGTATGGGAGTACAAAGACAGGTCACCAGGACAAACGCTATTGCTGTTGCGGAATACCACCCTATCATCGTGATCTCGATTCGAGGCGCTTTGTATCTACGAATTGAGCCTGAGCTCTCATCCTAGATATGTCTTCTAGATCTACATAGGATCAAATCGTAAACCTATCCTCTTCTATTTCGCTACAAAACATGTGATGCGTATTGAAGATGTTTATTTGTGTATAGGATACTCAGTGTTCCGACATCAGTCTTTTCCATTGTAGCCTATCGATCAATCAAATCAAATCAAACACTCCAATGACGTAGAGTAGCCTCCTCGATCTAGACTTCATCACAACCCTAACCCACTCGTAGCACAGACCCTAACCCAGCCAACAACCCAAAAAGAGTCAGCCGCATCCCAAAACTGCATTTACACATTTGCACTTCTTTGCCATCTAGTGTATAAAGCACAGCCTGGAGGGCGGCCTGTCTAGCTACCCCAGCTATGATACTGTTGCTGTGCTGAAATATCTAGGATAGCTACAGAAGCAATTTCGTGTCGCCGCGGCCGCAGTACTATACTCTATGATCAACCTGTTTGTGCTCTTTGTTGCATTGCTATTTATCGTTGCTGGTCGTCCACTGTTGAGACCGAGGCTTGAGATCGAGGCGTTGCATACCCATACCCCAGATACCCATCCTGAAACGACGGGTGCAGGACGGGAGGTCTATCTGAAAGCTGATACCGCCACTGCGGATCGTGTTCTAGAAGACGTTGTGAGGAGTGGTAGTGACTGTGACTCTGAGTGGGAAATACGTGACGTCGGTGCGTATACTTATATGTGCCTGATCAGCTTAATTAATATTTCTAGATACACTATTGCTATGTATATATAGCTATGTGTGAAGCTTTTTGAGTTATTCGATTGCTAATGATATCTTCAAGACGCCGCAAGCTCCATAGGTATCCCCGGTTCATCACCACCCTCCGCACCCGAACTCTCATTTGGAACATTACCGCTAGCTACAAAGGTAATACGCCCCCCTCCCCTCTAACCCTTCCAAACTTTAAACACCCATATATATAAACCTCCCCCACCCCCGCCTCAGCCCCTTTGCCTGGAGCATTATGTACTAACCCTCCCCCCTCCCCCCTGCTAGTCAATTCACAAACGCAATTTCAGTACAACGGCCGGCCACGCCGTAATTTGGTCCGTTGTCAACCTCTGCATCTTGTTCTACATCTTCTTCATGTTCTTTCTCCCGGGCACCCGCCTGCGCCTGCGCCAGTGGCTCCAAGCCTGCAGACAACGGTGCGGCAGGGGACGGTACTGCGTGTGTGGGTTCCGCCTGGACGTACACGTGAGCTGGAGGGATGGGGAGTGGCGGACGAAGTTTAAGGATGGTGTGGGCGTGCAGCGGGATGGCGGGGTGAATGGGTGGGGCGTGCAGGTGCCAGAAGAGGAGGAGGGGACGCCGAAGGTGGTGAAGGTGAAGGTACCGGAGAAGGCGTTTTTTGGATGGAGGAAGTAGTGCAAGGGGGGGGGGGGAGACGGGAAGGTGGTTTTTTCTCTTTCTCTCCTTGGTTTGCTATTGCGGTTTTAATATTTTTGGAGCCTTGTGGGGGGCGGAGAATACATTGGTACATGTTTTATTAGTAGTAGTTATAGGTACTCGTGCTTTACAGATAGCTATCTCGACCTGGCTGTGTGAAGCAACATCACCAATTGCAAATTAATGGTTTCCATACAGGGCCGCCATATCGATAACAGATGGGCATGTGGGCGAAAGTGTATTATATATATTATCACGGCCAACCAGACGGAACAAGGCCGCTGCACCGGGATCTGTTCATGATCATCAGGCTACCAAGGCAGACCCAACCCGAGTGACAATTCATGGCTCGCATACCTCCGTCTGCACGTGAGTACTAGTGTAACTTGGCACCAATGTTAGCAGTCGCTCAAAAACACAGACCATATTGTGACACCTGCTGGCTTATCCCTGCTGCGTCAACCAACGAGGCATAAAGTACTCAGCCCCCGATAGCGATAGCTGGCCCAGGGCTTTATGAACTGCTCATATAGTCCATATAGTCAAGCCTGTCTCTCCATGGAGAAAGATATTCTCTCCTCCGAGAATGTGGTTCAAAAGCCTTCATCTCTTCATCTTGGCCGTTGGGCTCGTTGCTTTGTTTGCTGACAGCCGCCCGACTAATGACGGACCCTACGAAGATGGGTTACTGACTCCGCAGCACTCTACCGATATCTGGCCGTTACAGATTGCGACATGTCCGGAGGATCTGTTGTCATGTAGCACTGGGGCCAGAAGTATGTTCACTGGGGGGAAGCACGAAGGGTCCACGCAGAGCTATTGCTGCCCTCCGAGGAGCAGTTGCGTAGCTTTTGAAGACACAGGACGTTTTATCTGCTGTCCTGATGGTAACAGCTCCATTTTTCAAACAAATCTCCTTTGACCAGCGTTGACATGACCCAGGAATTAAGTGCCTGCATGGCACAATGGCGGAAGGCATCGAAGGTGGATGTGCGGATACATCGTGGACCCCAGCCTTTGGCACCGGCGACAAAGACGAGGGCGACGGACCGCCGTTCTGTTGTCTACCCGAACAGCGCGGCTTACGCGGTCCTAAGGCCGGGTACTGCATCTGTATCTCTTCCGAAAGTGTATGTGTGTTCAACCTTCACAGCGTTGGCTGGTGCCAGGAAGCTCCAGGTCACGTGGCTTGGCATTTGAACTATGGAAGAGAGATTCGTAGTGCAGATCTCTTTTTTGAAAGTTGCCAAATCACGGTGCCGATAATGCTTTCGCACAGTTAAGTGAAGCTGGGTATGGCGGAAGATCTCTATAGGGATGCTCTTGGTTACTCTCTCTACCGCCCACCTAGGTGATGAGTCACTTGTCTGGCTTGGGTTTCTCGGTGGCGGTAGAAAGTGGACAAGGGAACTTATAGTGTCCTCCCGGCACACCTGGCACATCTACAATATACTAACATTCTGGTACCCCAGACATTAGCCAAACGCCAAGCCTCTAACAACTCCCCCAAGCCCAAATCCGCCAAACAAAAAAAGGCCGAAAAGATCTACGTCCCTATCCTCTACATCATAACATGCGGCTGGCTCCCCTTAAGTCTAATTTTCGTTGGAGTTTCCTTGGCGCGGTCCTATTACAAGCAGAAGATCGCGGCGTTTAATACTGGCATATGGCGGACACAATATCGTGAAGCTGATAGGGAGCAGGTGGTGGACGCCGGGCTGAATGGGTGGGGTAGAAAGGTGAAGGACTTGCAGACAATGGAAAGTGCAGTGATTAGGGAGCCGAAGAGGCAGTGGAGTGACAGGCGCTGGATGAAGTAGCTTGGGGTCGTATATGGGTGGCTTGGTATTGTTGGAGGGGTATGTACGTATGTATGCACGATGAGGACACAGTGCCATCTATTTCTTTGAACCTGTGAGAGAAAGTGTCAAATAGGGCCATGTACGTCCAAGTCTATGTATAATCCACTTCAGTGGCGAGAGATTATACGTATAGTGAAAAGTACATGTAGGTAGTAGAAGCCATAGTTCCAATAAAATAAAACAGTTTCTTTGGGCTTACCTCGGACGTGATTCGCTGTTATTCCAGGCGTAGATTAGTGGAAGACTAAATGTATATTACATGACATGATTGATATTTAACAAGAGTGGAAGAAACATGAAGCTCCTTTAATATACAAACAACATTGTAAATAAACACGTCTAAACAGTATAAGATTGTTCATTGTCATCACGAAGCATTTCTATTGGTTGAATGTGCATACAAAGAACTGCTCCTGAAATTAGGTAGGATGCGGGAATACCGGGAAGGAAGCTGATATCGAAAGGACAAACACTGATAGGTAGAATAAATTGTCGTTATGTATTCTAATATATCAATTTTGAACTACTAGATATCCTTTTGTAAACTACAGTACCAAAAGAGGGGTGGGATCACTACAGTATTCCCGTCAATACGCTAGTAGTGCGGTAGGAATACGGTATTGGTACAGTATTCTTCCTACAATGCCGGTTTGCTTCGGTAGTCTTCACTAAGTTCCGTAATCTTATGGTAGTGATTTCACCCCGTTTTTTCATACTGTACATGTCAATATTAAGAACTCATGCGAGCGAGGAGGTGCCGTGCAGCGGCGCCCGACCCCGATCGCGAGCCAGCTAGCTCATTGAAAGAGGGGGGGAACTGATATAACTGCAGAATTACTCACATTCAGAAATCTTAACCATCCAAACCAGCAATAGATAATACAGGGCTTAGATGCAGACTGGACCCTATTCCCTTATTCACCTAGGAATGGACTAGGACTAGGACCGGGCTGGACGTACTACATATATATCCTAAAGACCTAAAGGTAAACATACTTTCTAGATCTCACCTAGTTGCTCTTCTAATCTATATATATATAGACATGACGATTCTAAAAGCCTATATTCGCATAGCTACCACGTATACTTTACATACATACATATGAGTTTGCGGCCGGAGGCCGCATTCCACTTGTATTATATATAATTAGCGGGCCGGTAAGGCCCTTTGTCTTAATATAGTACGTAAGAAAGACACTCAGGCATGTTGCTATACATTGGGCTATGACGATAGAATTTCGAACTCTTTTAACTTGCGGCCAATTAATGAAGACGAAGTGAACTTCCATACGGAAGAAACCTTACCCTTATTCATGCTGTGATATATGAATAGACAAACCTATGCATATTGCTACCACCACCGCTGTACTCAAATGAGAGCGAACAGTCCTACCTAGCTCATTATGTTTCTCGATTAGCCAATATCCGTGTTCATAAGATTGAACTCTACCTCTATCGACCTATCACGTATATGCTATCGCCGTCTCTATATACGTGAGCTGAAGTAAATGCATTGGCAACTAGAACAAAAATGTCCCAACTTGCTAAAAGGGACACATCCTGATGCAAACATATCCGACTAACTTCCATTTCCTCATAACGAAAAGGAGAAAGAATTATCTTTCGATCTTCTACATAGCGACTGAGCATTGTGTTCGTAATCTCATATCAGTCAATGTCATGAGCATTTCATCCTCATTGACCAAACTATGAGGACATCGATCAAAACTACCCGCCAGACGCCCAAGATCCATACATAAGTGTAATTATATGCCAAGATTTTTTCTCTTTAAGTTTCCCTAGGGTTCCATATAGACGAACCTGGTAAGGTGCTTGTAATCATGAGGGCGGACGTCGTAGGCCACTCAAGCCCATACCATCTTTAACACTCATAGTCCTCGTGTTACCATGAAATAATCAGATACAGAATCAGCGACCAAATGGATAGGGAGAAATTCGGTAGTCTCAGGTTTCGCCTACTTAAGGTTTCTGTCCCTCGTTATGCCGCACCTTCTTCACGTATCCTTTCGCCACCCCCCCATCATGCTCGATCATCCTGTATAAATTATTAATCCTCTTCATCCGCCTTTCGCCTTTCATTCAACTCAAGATTTCTATATCCATATACTTCCATACCAATGGCCGGCCAAACCCCAATTCTACATCCCAGAGGCCTCGCACAGCCTTCGTGATGAAATCCATGATCCAGATGACCATAAACCGCGTCCTACCCGCGCTTCTCTCCTCGCATCTCGGAGTTGATTCGCCCAACGCCAGAACATTTGTCTCCGTTCAAACAAACGGAAACATCGCATTTGCCACCAATTTGCGCCATCGTACGTTATATAAAATCTGACCTTTTTTCCCTTCATATGTGGTTTTGTTTTTGACCTTGGTACTTTCGCAGTGCCCTTACCTACTGGGATGCCACCCCCCAACGTTCATGTTTTTGACTTTGATACGGTTCTCATAGGTGATCTGCAAGCTGTAAGTGATGCTCGTCGCGCGGCGGCATTGGCTAGAGAACAAAGGTTGGCCTCTGCAGCTGCTCGCGCAGAGTCGCCGGCTGGAGCGGTCGCAGAGGAATTGGCTGGGGAACAAGTGCCGACCCCGGTTCCTAAGACTGAACAGGAGATTGGTGAGGGCGATGATGAGTGTAGGTTTTTCTCTTGAGTTATAATTACTATCAAGAACTAGAGACTGACTGGATATTGTGCGTTCAGCGCACAAGGGTTGACCGCCTCTGCGTGGAATTGTCTGTATATGATACACTCATGATATTATACCAGTCATCACTACAGAATTATTGTAAGTCATCGTTCCTATGACTCTGAATAAGACAAAGAAGAGCGAGGTTTCTAAGAGGTTATGCTTCTTCAGTTTGGGCACGGATTATATCATCCCTGGGATTTTAATGGTTCTGGATGGGAGAAAAAGAAAGAAAAAAAAGGAGAAATGGTAGGTTGCTTCATTGGATCATTGAGTTATAGTTTTATGTATATACAGATCTTGATTGCTAACTACTCTTTCGGTGTATGTATAGGTACATGTCTAGCTGTCTACAGTATACAGTGCTATCTATAGCTACCTATAGACGAAGGTATAGGACACCTACAGAACTTGTGGTCTAGAAAAGGTCAGGGAGGCCACAAGGTGCCAATAACATCTTAAACTGATCGGGTTTTCTCAGAGCAAGCAATCTATTTATTCTGGAAGCTTCTGGATTGAGAGATGCATAAAAGGGAATAGAGGAAAACAAGAGAGGTACATGTGAATCACGTTCTATCGGATTGGCCAGATAAAATCATTTCCTAGCATCATACCTGTATCTAGTACATGTACATGTATGTATATTCATACTTTCACTGTGAAGATTAAGATCTAGCTATCAATAGCATCATTACACATGATCATGCTTGGGAGTATAAATCGTTTCTCTTGCAGTTGCAAATATGTATGGGCAGGTTGTTAACGGCATTTCAACATCTGAGATTACTCCTCGTCTACTATAGCTATGAATTCGTGTCTCAGATATGTAAAATGACCGCAATTAAACAGGCTACACCTATCCCAAAGTAGTTCTGTCATTGTTTCTATTTGGATCGTTTATCTCCACGCATGGATATGTGTAGCCATTACCAATTATAAACCTAATAAACATCCACAAAAAAGCAGAGTTGCTTTTCAATATTTTCTGCTTCTCTCTTATCTCCATGTAGTCCGGTTAACGGCTTGGGTAAATTCTTACTATTGACTCGAGCAGTTTGTGGACTGGAGGGTATGGCGTTGATTGATTGACTCTTGGTATCGGCAACACCGGTAGCGAGGTGTAGGGTCCATCTTATACATTAAGAAGCTCAAGTACTTTAAATCAGTTTTCTAATAACCGCTTGAGTAAACTCGATTTATTAATACGTCCCTATCCGACCCTAGCCTTGTATTCGACTCCAGCTGTGTTCGTGAGTTGAGCACACTCGACCTGTCGGCTCTACTACGCGGCGGCGACGGCGAGACCGGAGTATTACATCCATGTACGTTCTGACGTTCTGAGGGTGGTCATGCAAGTATATTATTTCGCATATAGATGGAATTACCTGCCTATGTGGTTCCGCCGCTCTTTTTAGCATTCCGGCTACGCTAAGACCAGATTTCTATGTGTGGGTAGGCGGTCCAACACGAAGACCAGAGTCCTAGCGTTCACATACACCACAGCCAAGACCACAAAATAATCTGCTACGACAAGGCTCCCCCCACCCTGAAGACATCTCCAACTATGCCATTCCTCAAGTACGGTACCCCCTGGCTCTGATTTGCAGTTCGCTTCGACGGCCGCCTCATGGCTGCGTCAGCGGAAGAGAGATATCATTGAACTAGCTAATCTTTGGGTGAAAATAAGTCTGTTTAAAACGCTCATCAATCTCGAGGTAGGCTTATTTTCTACTTCTCACATAGCAATACTTTATAACGAGGTCGGTTTAGATCACCGTCGAGCTTAAGGACGGCATGATATTCCGTGGAACTCTCGCTTCCATCGATAGCTACTTCAACATGACTCTCAAGAATATCACAATCGTCAACGCGGCCGGAAATGAAGCCGTTTTGGTAGTGTTTGATTCGGCCCGTTCATTTTACGACCGTATGGCTAAAAGGCGACCATTAGTTTGCATTAAACAGCATCTTTCTTCGCGGTAACAGCTTGAGATATGTTCACTTGCCTGCGGATGCGGTGGACACAGCTGCCTTGCAGGATGCTACCAGAGTGGGTGTGTTGATCAAGACCTAGAGATCTAAGTTTGGGCTAAAGAGGACCCGTTTGTTTAGCTAATGAACATGCCTTTAGAACAGTGCGATGGTGTCAATGCTTGATAGATACAATGGGTAGTAGTGCTGCGGGTACTTGTATCGATACCGTATATCTGGTCATTCTATGGCCAGGCTTTCATTTGAATTATGATAACCCAAAATAGTCAAATAAGATAAAGTTGATTGTACTATCTCGTTTCTTCGAACTAAATTCTCTTGGTGTCAACTGTCTTTTAAATGCATGTAGTAATACACATACAGTTGCACTTCGCTATCTCGTAATTCGATATCTCGGATCTCTTGCTGTCTCGTACGGGTTTGCGGGACAGGTACTGCCTTCTTCCACATAAACCTATTTGCTATCTCGTATATTTTGGTATATTTGCTATCTCGTAGGGTTTGGGCTCCTAGAATACGCTAATGACATAACGAGGTGCGACTGTATATGCGATTGTATGTACATACGTACATACAATGAGAGAAAATCGAGATCAAAATCATAATCCTTGAGCAACGAAAAGATCGCCCCATCAAAATCAGTAAAAGACATCCTCTCCCCCAGTGCAGGTGTTTATCAACATTCTATTTGTACCAGTCTGTAAGCAGCATAACCAAAAAATGGCAGGAATTTCTTGTTTTTACTCCCCTGTTTATACATACAACAGCGCTGTCAGTTCATTGAGATTCCAAGTACCCTCGAAAGTTTATTCACTTGCCCGAAAATCTCTAGAGACTAACATACTGAAGCAAACAGCAGTGAAATGGCGCTATACGGTCTGTCAGATCACTATCGGGCACGTTTATCCTGTCCCACTGATGTTACCCCTGGCTCACGATGGCCACCCGCGCACCCCACGATGCCCTATGTCCGCCAGATCATCATCCAAATGAACGCCGAAGAAAGCTTCGATGCTGGAGACTTCGATCTCTGTCTTGCTATGTACCACGAGCTATGTTTCCTTTCCAAACCCACCGCGAAGCTACATTTCAACATCGGCCAGCTTCATCTTCGCGACGGTAGTCTGCGGGAGAGTGTTTCCTGGTTTGAAAGCGCTGTCAGAATAGATCCGTTCCTTGCAGTTGCTCACTTCCAAGTTGGATCAATTCACATCCGCCTAGGAAGATTTGAGGAGGCTCGCGAAGCATACACTCGGTGCTATGCTGTGGCCTCGCGTCGTGGCAGCATCTCAAGTGCTGGAGATGGTACCGGCGATATCGATTATGACCAGGTCGGGCTCAAGTATCGACTTTGCCGCAATAATATTCAGCACAATCAGAAATTGTGTGAGGGTTTTGTAGGTACGAGTTTTACTATGGCTCGGCCAATAGCAAGTGGTGCGCCAGTACGTCTTGACAAGGAGAAGCTCGTAACTCTACCTGAGAGCCTGATTTTTAGGGTGCCGGAGGAGATTGCAAAGCTAACTAGAAGAATGAAAGCAGCCGAGACAGCGGAGTGGAGATTCAGAGACGAAGCCAGAGTTGTGGCAGAAGTTCCAACTGACTCAGGCAAGATGGGGGCTTGGGGTTAATGTGTCAGGTGTGAAGAGTCAATTTCACGATACTAGATTGAATGCCCGGAAAAGGAGGAAGGACCTTAGACTAGCACGCATCATTTTATACATTCATTTCCTACTGTCTTTTGCCATTAATTCCATTGTGGTAGAGGTTAGGTGCTACTTTGAGTGTACATATGTCAATTGCATGGACACATGGTACATAATGGCAAAAGTTTTTATAAATTACATGTACCTTTAAGTACCCTGTATACACATGTATGTACGTACGTAGGTATGCTGTCAATTCAGTGATACGTTTACTCTGCCTACATGTAGTACCTGGATTGACAGAATTGGGTGTAAATGAGCTCAGCAGAAAGTGTAATCCTACAATGGAACGAGCACTGTGGTTCTAGAGGCTCATAGTTACATGTATCTATATGCATTATATGTACTTCAGTTCAAGCCTACCTGTACCTGTACATGTACCTGTATATTTGAATAAGTGGTTCATAGCAGAAGCGGTTTGGCATATGTACATGTAGGCATATGTAGTAAAATGTGTTCTGTGTAATTTAGTAGGCGTGGTCCCTAAATAGCCCCGAGAGCGAATTGGATATTGAGATACATGTATATATATAATTATAAATACATACGTATGGTTTCTCTAGCTGGCCCTATTTATTCACTCCTCTTCGCCTTCGCCCTTCATCATTCATCTACGCCTTCAACCCACACGGCCTTCCACCATTACCTCTCTCGAATCAAAGATATTTCATTAAAATCACTACGATTTGAAACCTTTCTCAACGAGAGTATTAAAAGCTATTAGAAAAATATCCAAAACCGACATAGCCTCTGTTTCGCTTTCCAGATCGGAGTCTTTTCTAAGTCGGATCAGATACAATTGCCGAGTACAATAGTTCTAGAAATCCAACCTATCCGAAGGTATGAAGCCTATTTCATCAAGTAGAGCTCCAAGTTCAATAGCTAAAATTTTGGATTGTTTATCATTCTAGTTATCTATTTCTGATACTTCCAACCAAACCCTTCTGTCGCTTTCAGCCAGTTAAACTCCACTTTATCATACAATCTCACCATGCCGCTATCATTATTTCACCAGCATGCAAACACAAAAGAGCATTGGGCACAATACAGCCCAGATAAGTTGTTTGAGATTCTCAAGAAAACCAACTGGGTAGCATATCCAGCTGTCGACTGGATGACAATGCTTTCCGAAGTTATGAGCTCTCCTGATAAAGGCATCGGAGAGAAGAGGAAGGTTTTAGGACGTAGGGCGCTTAACCGAATAGGGGGCCCGGCATTGACCAAGAAACAGAAAGAAGATTCATTGCTGGTTATATGGGACCAACGCAGTGCCTGTTTTGAATGGGGGGCTATTAAGCTAAAAGAACTCTCCGGACGTCGGAACTTTGAACCAGACATGCACCTCGACCTGTCAAAGACTATCAAACGCTTCATGAAACGTCTTCCAAAGGGCCCTGAGTCGGACGCAATGATATCATGGGAAAAGGAGTACCAGGCAGTATATGAGGCAGCCCTCTACGACGAAGGAACCTCCACAATTTGGGCTTTCCTAGCAGACTTCAGGGACTATGACCTTCCTCAATCCTGGTTAGAGGAATATCATAAATTCTGTCTTCGCTGGCCATGGGAGTTGGAAATTCAAGACGCGGTTGGAGAACTTAGAAATGCGATAAGCGCTTCATTGTTAGAGGCTAAGGCCATTGCGAAGGAACCGTTGGTTCATGACTTTGACGACCGCAGATTCTCCCTCATGTGTATGATTCTCGATCAATTTGATGCAATATTTCAACTCAAGCTCTGCATGCAAGCCTCTCTGGATGCTGCGGGAGTTTTCATGAAATTCACGGAGGAAGATGTGGAAACATTCTCGGACTTCGAAGTCTCAATTCGTCAAATGGACTTCGGAGGTGCAGTACCGGCGATTGGCCGCTGGATTCGATATTTTCGTATTGCTATGAATCTAGATTGCTACTGTACCGGATATGCATGGGACTTTATTACATACTGTGCACATATGATTCCTGCCGAGAACTTCATTTGGCTATGGGACGTGAATGAAAATTTTGATCAACATAGGCTTGACAAAAAGATATCTTTCGCTAACACTTTCATATTTGAGCTCAAAAGACTTATTAATAAAAGGTTTCCGGCTGGATACGAGCGTTCTCACCCTAATCCAGGTAAGAGAAATTGACCCGCTGTATGAGATTGTTGTAATGGCTTGAATTATTAATTAATTTGCAACAATTTCAGCTGAGGCAAAGGACAACGACTCAGATAGTTCACAGAATGAGCTCACTATTCTCAAGCGAAAGCCGTTCTTTGTTGAGGGAGATCTGTTGGATGCACTTTCTTCCAAGGCAGGCATAGGTAAGGATATAAAGAAAACGTTCAGATTATTTTCCAAGATTTTCCAAGGATGGGTCGATGATATTGCAAAAGTACTTAGCTTGTACAAGGATAAGAACTCAAAGTCAGTATCTTCCAAAGCTATTTTTGATGGCAAGTTGGGCCCATTCCAAATTAAGGTCCACAAACCGCTACATTTTGTACTTCTACAATTTGTAGCATTTCTTTACGAAGAAGATGTCAACCTCCCTCTAGGGCTAAAACATGAGCTTAAGCATATGACGGTAAGATATACAAAGCAAATAACGCAAACATCCGAGTCAGTATGGAATTACATAAAACAGGAGAATGCCGATATCCTTGTTATCCCGAAAACCTTCAAAATATCTCCAGTACGGGTCATGTGGTTCAAAACACTATCGGAGCTTCTTACTAGAGCGGTAGAATCAGAAGATGATATCGTCATTCCGGTGGCAGTCCACACCGAGGCACCGACCGAACCCGCCCCGTTAAAGACGAAAGTCGACAAACCCGAGAGTGACAGTACCCGGAGCCCAACAACAGCACAGACTGAGACAACCCAACCAGAGGAACCTAATCAGCCAGCTAAATCTGAGAGCGGTACACCAGTCACGGATCAAGTAGACGAATCCGAAACAGCTCAATCGCATCAAGCAGGCCAATCAAGCGAACCAAATATTTCCAGAAGCTTGCATGAACTAGACCAGCTGAAAACAACACCTGAGACTGAGCCAATAACAGATAATACTGATCATGTTAGCTGTGATCATACCTTTATAGATGACTCCGACTTATCGGCTCTAGTCTTGAACCAACTATACATTAATGGCCCTACTTGTAATGTACCCCCTAGGGTAGTGAATAGAGAAGCACCACAAAACGTTTCTACTGGGCCTAGTACAGCACTACCACCTGATCAGGTAGGCAATGCTATCCAGAGTATCGTGGATTATAGCAGGTATTGAAGAACCATCATCAGCTTTATTGGATGACTGAAACGCTGAGTTTTGTTTTTAGAAATACAGCTGGCGATATCCATGTTTTACATGAGGAGATTTATAGTCTCAGGGCACTAGTTACTATGTTGATAGACGGCGACGCACAGTCACGAAGAATTCTCATGGAAAGAGGTCACTTGGCAGTTCCATTTGCCCAAATGAGAACAGACCCAGCTTTAGACCGGGCTTTTATATTCTCACAAACTGGGAGTCAGTATGCTGTATGTTTATATTATTGATCCTTAACTGAAAGAAGTATGTTAACAAGAGATACCACAGGCGACCCTTATCGTACCGCCAGCGGTAGATGGACCTCTGGAAATTGCTGACGCGGAGTTTTACTCGTAGCTTTGCTCAATTCCAGTAAGATTAGACTTAGGCTGATTGGGTCGAGATTTTATGGCTACATAGTACGATATCTGTGCAGATAAAGTGTTATGGAGTGCGTTAGGCATGGGACTAGGTTGAGCATACATGTAGTTAGTTGCATTGTTTATCAACTGTATAAATGGCGCACAGCCTTCTCGCGGCTCCTATTAAAACCACGGGAAGGCATCGCTGGTTAGGATAGAGTTTACTACTGTACTATTTCTATTTTAGTACGTAGAATAGGAGGTGTATTACCAAGCTTTCTTAGAAGGCCGCTTTTTTTTAAAGTGAATTAATTGTTTTGTGTCTCGACACCCACCTAATTTGCATGCAATTACAGATATGAGGCCATTTTCAAAACACCGTAGGATTTATTTCGGTGGGTGATATACACTGAGGCTGATGTCTTTGTCAATAACAGGCTGAGTATTAACTGAGCGTCTAATAATCATTTCAAAGATAACATCATGCATGTCGAATTCTGTCAAATTAACACTTCATCAACTACAAATAACTATCATAGTAGAGCTCGAGGGGTAAAAGGTAAGTTCAGGTTGCAATTCCATATGAGAACACAGCTAGGCTGTCTTCAGATAGATTGTGTCAAGTCTAGCTTCAATACAATAATTCCTTTAATTAAAGGAGGCTGGAAATTCGTCACATTCCACATTACATCCTACCTTGGCATGATATATGCAATAACCCTAGCTGAGAAACGGAGTTGAATCCTATGAATAAATCTTTAACACAGATTTGCACGTAGTTTCACTCTCCGAAGCTTCACCTCCGAAGTTCATAATAAAGTCTTTTCAACGGGAGCCAAGTGAAATTTTTTAGCAGGCTCGTTGGGCACTTGTATTCCGCAGCTCAAATGTGCCATGTAGCAGGCCTTGCTAACCATATCTAGTAATCCCTCACACCCGGAATTTCTGAGAACAAATCCAATCCGGAGTTGCTTGAGTTGCCACAAAGGGTTAAGTCATGGATGCTCACTCGATCACACCTATCACTCGGTCACAGTCAAGCACTCGTATGAAGATCTTGGCAAGTTAAGAATTATTTTTGGTGCATCATAAATAGTACAGTGCTGGAAGAGACATGGATAACCGAAGCATGTTTGGGAGGCTAGGCTAATTTGCCGGGCTATGATCAACTCTCCACAGGCCTACAAATGTGTTAACAGCCGTTTGGTCGGGCAGCTTGAGGGTATGGTGCTGGTGTCGCATCAGGATCGGTTTCTGCGGCCGGTTGAACTGGGCCCACGTGTATAATAAAAATAAGTCTACTGTGGCACTTGCTGCCTCATGTCTCGACCGAGATAAAAAGGAGACAAATTGGGAGTAACGCTCGAGCTCTCCTTTCCCTTATGGGCTCGAATAATGTATGCTTGGAGGAGGTGTTATAGCATGTTCAGCTGGAATCTTTGGCCAGGTTCTATTGCCACATGCAATATTACCAGGCAATACGTACGGCTCTATACATGTATTTACCCAAGACCTACAGAATGGGACAGAGAAAGTAGTATGAAAAGGCTAGAAGTGGCAGAAGCGAAAAACTAATTTTAAGAATTCAAGACGGTAGAACCAAACTTCTCCTCCTTTTTAATTACGCATTAACTACACTATCATTGGATTCACAAATTCCTCAGATTCATCGAGCTCATCATCGAGCTCATCATCGAAATGAGAATTGTCCCCCAATCTCACCTCAAGTCAACACCCCAGAATATTTGGAGGTGCTTAATATCCCCTGTCCTCGCTATCAAGAAGAGAAAATTGAGCTTTCTGCTTCAATTTCTTTTATATCATGTCAGATAATCCGCTTTAGTCTATTTTTCGGGTCTGGGAGTAGTGTTGGGTTATTTGGATCCTGCAAAGACCTAACCTAACGTCAGTACCAAGCTACATATAATAGCTGCGCGCTTGTGCCGTTACCTTTGGTTGGTGATTCTCATCCAATATAAAGTCATCATCGCTATGCACCCACGTAGTGGGCACTCTCTTTTCACACGCCATTTCCGCAAATCGGGAATATTTATCGTCATCGTCAATCAGGTTCTTCGGACCCCTGTGTAACTGGTACCAAAATCCCTTGCTTTTCCACTCCTGGCGGAACCTGCTGTACGGCCATACCTTGGACAAGGCCGGTGCACACCTGTCCTTGAGTATGTGGTATGCTGGGGGTGCGCCCCGAAAGCTGAATCACCTCGACTCCACCCTTCCCTGTGGGTGATGTCGGGGCCGTCGCTCCGGGTACAGAGCCAATGACCCAGGTGATAATTTATTCCGTTGGGGGAATAATAGTGGTCCCTTGAGGAACATTGGTGCCTTTACCCTCCTACAAAGCACCTGCCAGCTCGGTTTCGTCACAGCTGTGTCCAGGCCCATCTGCTCTCCACTTCTGCTTTTAATAATACGTAGCAATCCATATTAGCTGACCAAAACACCATGCACCAATTATATAGATGAAGATTCATAAATTTGGAAGGAACTCACCAGATATTTTTGCGAGATGACCCTCATACAAAACACCTGGGATTTAGTTCAACGCAAGAAAAATGTTTCTTCCTTGAAGCCGGAGCAGACGACCAATATACTGGACGTTTTTTGCGCTGAAACCAGCAATATTTCCAACTGCTCCGTCTCCAGTGGAGGGTGGATAGTCTTGGCTATAGTGATGAAACCGTCAGCGAGACTTTTTGAAACGCAAGGTAGAATATAGCACTGACAAAGTCTATTCCGCCGGAGGAGCAATGGTATCTTTGTACAATTTGATGAAACTACCCTCATACAAAACACCTGACGGTGAGAAAGGTATACTCACTACTTTTTAAAGTGAGCATCAGTACAGTAGCTCCATCTCTCAGAGTGGTTATCACATACCTGGATCTTCGTTGAATAGGACTAGGTTGGCAAATTTAACGCCCTAGGCGAACTATGTGCCGCGAAAAAGACACGAATTTGGGGAATTGGCCTCCCAACAAAAACACCTAGGATGCACGAAAAAGGGTTTGGTGTGGCTGTATTGGACTATGTCGGAGTAGGCGACCTGTGCTCTAGATCTCTTTGGTGTTGGTGCTAGTACAACCTCCAAGGACCCTGCTCTCATGCGCCTGGCAAATAGTGGTGGTTCTGCCGGTGACTCGCCCTGATACTCTCGATGCATTGAAGAGATACGGAAAACAATATCTATTCATGATAGTATCTTGATCAGTCTTTGTTTCAAAAGAAATAAAGAAAAAATAAGAAAGCCTTACTTCAGTAGGTTGTGTATTCGATTCCAAACAGCATCAAGGACGCATTCAACTCCGTTGACACTCCTGCGAGCGATAAGGTCCCTAGAAATGGACTCCACTGCGGACGAACAAGAATTGACCTTTGTTCCCGGCCGGCACCACCAGATAGATGGGCAAATCTTTAGCATTGATATGTAATCAGCCTATCGTCCAATTATCAAACTATGAACATAATAAATAAGAAAGGTCATATAAAATGAAGAAAATGTCTTGGAGAACAATGTGATGGCTGGGCTTTGGTGTGAAATTACCTTATGAAAATCTCAAAAGCAACCATCATCTGTACCTGTCTCCCTCCTCCCTATCTGATTCATCAAGAAGTATCAGTAATCCGTAAATCGTTTGACATTTGAGATGAATCTTACACACCCTGTGATATTCGATTAATCCTTAAAAGAGCCATGAGATCTTAGTCACTAATAATATATACTTATGCGGAAATGTCGTAAGTTAAGAAGCACAGTAGACCTGAACTTTTGATCCGCTTCTGGGTAGGTCTGGGTATCGATCAGATAGTGAATGAATGCCTAAGCACAACAGCAAGCTGATACGGTGAAGCATTCTGGGATGCATGTTTACGATATAGAGCAATGAGCTGTTCGTAGGGAATAGCGCAAGAGTGACACGGTATGTAGCTAGGGTATATACATGCCGGTAGTCTGGGAGTCATGGAGCCGGTGGCATGGCTAGCTGTGCATTTGGGCAAAGCGCCAAGACGGAAGGGACACAGACGACGCGGGGGGAAGTATACCTCTTTACCGGATAATATGATCTATAGTTGAATTACTCTGAGAGCCGGTTGCTCGTGGTGCATGCATCTTTGGAAATATCATTTTTTCTCATATCTAGATAGCAAGCTTTTAGGTTACCTATCGTTTTAACGGTAAACCCCTTTAAGTATATACACAACTAATTGCATGAATACTTTTGTGTATATGTGACAGTTCATGATTATTAAATTAGTCTTTTTTGTTATTTGTTTCGTTTAATTCATTAATTACATGCAAATGCTTAAATTAGTCTATAACTTTGAGTCCTAATAATCTGGTATTAAGCCGTGAATAAAAAATTCTTTAATGACCCCTGTTCCAGTTCACATCAATGATCAATCGTAAGGAAAAGAGGATACGTATAACTCATGAGATATCACTCGGATACCAAGGCCAGACGTTACTATAATTACGTAATGTGTCCCGGGGTATTAACCACTCTACGACGCTAACCTTTCCGAGAGCATTAATAATTGCTTCATCACATAGGGAGGAGACGAGGGCCCCGAAGAAAGATAAAAAGTGCAATTAATCTGTAATTCGAAGCAAGTAATCTTTCAGAAACGCGAAAGCTCCCTACTGCACATGTCCCACCTAAGCTAATAAGTTAAACAAAAAAAAAATGTCCCACCCAAGCATAAAATCATTTCCGAATCTTAAAAAAAATCACGTAGTTGGCTCCCAACCTGCACTGGCACGAGCTAAACATAAAGCCCAACACTCTATATCACCTATCATTAAACTTTAGGAAAGAAAGAGAGGAGGGGGAAAAAGATTCGGGAAGAGATCCACCTACTTTGCACAGAGATACTTATTTTCAGCTTAGGATTCCTAGTATCATAATTTCTGTCCACTTTCATGTCCCGCCTCTTATCCGGCCCGGACAATGTGCCATCCTCTAAATTTAAACACTATCGCACATATTCTCGTCTTCATTAATGGTGACCTGTATATCTCCATCATATATATATTCATCCACGATGATCGAAGAAAGTCCCACTGCTTCCTTTATCAACTCGTCAATTCGTCTATCTAGACTCTGGTGTTGCTCGCGTGCCCAGTCCGCTAGACCATCCTCGCATTCGCCATCTCCAGGCTCACGTGCACCATGATGAAGACCGCAATATTCATCACAATTCTTACCAGTATAATCACCATCACTTTCGTCACTCTCGTCCGTGCCTTCCTCTTCCGCCCCATTCTGCTTCTTTGCTGCTTCTTCAATTCTCAACTTCTCTATTATCGCCGCGTTTTCATCGTGGTATTCATCATTGTGGATACCATCCAAGTCCAGCGTTATTCTCTCCTGTTGGGTAGAAAATACTTCTAAAGCCCTTATAGCGTCCTCGATTCTTTCATAGATTACCATTGACCCAGAATCACCTATCGGAACCCAGCTCATCTCATTGCTATCGTCCCAGAATCCATGATCTCTAATGAAAACCTGTATTTTTTGACCGCCGATCTCTATATCCGTAGCTGAAAATTCGACAATGGAGGGGATGCCATCTGTGGCTTCAAAAGGCATAGATATATAACTATGAGCGGTGAGATTTATAAAAACAGGAACTCTACAGAACCTTGCAGGGATGAGGTAATGATCGCATCCCGGGATTATGTACTCTTCGTCGATAGACATTTCGGAATCACTATCGCTTTCGAAAGTCATTCCCCATGAGGCATCATGTGACGAAGGAGGCTCGGGGATAGGTCCGGCATGCTCGGGGATAGGCGTCTCAAGGACCTTTCCATCAATCCATTGCTCAGTTTCGAGACTGTGAACGTGGTTCTGGGTGTGAGACATTGATCGTTGGATGGCCGACATTTTGTTTTATTCGAATGGTGGGATGGAGTAAATTGAACTCGAAGGTAAATATATTTTAAATTGTGTACGGGCGAGTGCTAAAGAAATATATCGGTTAGAGATCTGTTGATAGTTTGCTTTGAGGAATCAGCAGCGGAAATACCAAGAACGTCAGTGAAACAACAGATGTAGGTTGACTAATTGATCAAGTGGTGTTATGTTCTTTCGGGATGGTAATGAGAGTATCCAAGCAGGGAAGCGGTATTAGGAGTTGATCTTGATATATGCAGAAGTAAAGATATGAAGTAGTAAAGAAAGGGATCATAAATATCTTATGAATGTGATGAGTGGCAAGGTAAGAAGGGGAGAAAGGTTTCGATCCAGGATCTAGAAGGACATGGATGAATGTACGGATGATTGCGAAAGGGTTTGGTGATTGGTTCTTTTACTAGAGACGTAGGTTGGGGCGAAGCTAGAAGAAGAGAAGAGGATGGTCTAAGGATGTTACTTTACGGAGATCAATGACGTGAGAAGTAACCTCAATTGAACTGTGTGTAACTTACATCTAAAGTTTCGTGAACGCTCTAGATACATGTAGATTGTCATGGATATACATTCTAGATCTTATATGAGTACATGTACTCGACTAAAAGGAACTCAAAGCTTAAGCAAAAACATCAAATATCGATCCACGATTAAAAAGTACGTACACATGAGATACATATAAGCACAAAAAACGGGGACAAAGATATTCCACTAGCTAATAGGAATCAGAATCTAATAATGACCTAAGCTATAATGTGCTTAAAACTCTTTCCTATGTATATATATCGCTATGGATGTCGGACATCCAGGATGCCTTTCGACACTTGCTGTATACTCTTATAAATACAAGTTGAAGGCGTCGATGTTAATGAGTAAATCTGGGGATGCTACAAAAGTCTAATAAACACTGCATATCTAATCGCGGAGAGAGGGAGTTATATATATACTGAAAGAGCGGGAATTATGCCATTGTATAACCGCGGTAGTCTTCCTGGGTGGTTTACCTTTCACGCCGATTGTGATGCCTCTTACAGAACATCGACGAAGACCACCGGGTCTGAACAGTTATTGAGACATCATGGCCACAGCGTGTCTGAGACATTTGCGGTAATGGAGAAAGAATCTATAGATGGTCTAGTTGAGATTATGGCGCTCGTGTTCTGCTATCGCAAAACATAATTAGTGATCCAACCGACTTCTATAAGTATATAAAGCACTCAACCGTGGAGAGATTTCTCACCTTATCAATCGTACAATCTATCAGGCTTCTGCTTACCTTCAACGTGACGCAGCCGAGTGCGATTACCGACTGCACGTAAAAACAAGGCATGTTGTAAACACGTTAACACTCATAGAGGGGAGCAGAAGGTTTGCAGACGTCCTTCTAGATCCGCCAACTCTTTCTCAAGCCTCTAGCCGTGCGTGAAGATAGACTTTCGACTTTATAGGTGTGAATAATTCGTTAGTTCTGTGTATCGGTAGCTGTATTCCGGATCCATCTTGTGGATATAGACCGCACCGCTGCGTCGGTACGTAGAGGCTGTGCAAATTAAAACATTAGAAAATATAGATCCGTACGTATACGATATCGATCACAGTATCATGCATTGAAATCAAATTTCTTGGGAAAGAGCTTACACGAATCTCTTGGTAGTACTGGTGGGCCAAGAACCGTCAATCTTTCTCTTTTCGGTCCCCACTACACTAGTGGCAATTTGCCGATCTATCAGCATCCGAATAATATATCTGTTCTCATTGTCTGTGCAACCTCATGCTCTTGACCGGCCTCGCAGGCTTGTGAAATTGAATTTACGTACACGTGTAGCCGTTTTGGGACAATGCCGAACCTGGCTCCATGTCCGTGAATTCGGGTGCTGTAGCACTTTTACTGTGTGCTCTAGCTACAGAAATCAGCCGTGGGGGTCGGAGGGAAGAAAAAAGAAGGCGCCACACTAGCCCTATCTGTTTCGGCTAGTCCATACATACAGTATCAGAAACGGGGGTGAAACTGATACCCCATCAGTACGGCATTTTGAGAATATGCCGCTTTTTCTCTGCATTTTAACGAACCGTACGGTAGTGCTACCGCAGTGTACGATATTGCCAAAGACTGCGGCAGTCATTTTATCCACACTTCTATCACTACATGTAGTGTATCTACGCCTTGAAGTTATATATACATGTATTCCAGTACACTTGAAGCTAAATATTGATTAGAAAATAGTTTTACTCGTAGGGGAGTACAGAAGTGATCGATCATGATCAAGAGGTCGGGAATTCAAACAAAAACAGCATAATATGTAAAACCACAACACAACTTTATGTCTTAAAACTCGTTCAAAATCAGTGCAGTTCGAACGTAAGGTTAGGTTCATTGCTAATAACATGTTGACGGCCTCCTATGATACCCTTCGGGATTATGATAGATAAGATGTGTCTCAACAATATAAAATCCTGGAAATAATTTGAATTCAATTATCTCCTACCTTATACCTTTTTAAACAATAAAAATGCAAATCTTATCCCCATGTGTTCGAGAAAAAAATTCATTTTGAATTTTCTATATACTATTTGGATACCTTATTATCACCTCCCAAGAATATTTATTTAATATCTTATCATTTGGTGGTTTTGTTAACATTTAATTCAAAATTGTAATATTATATAGTTTTAACTATATATTCCTAGCTCATTTCACACTATTTCGTTGTCGTGGAATCGGAGTAAAGACATGTACAGTCTGGGCGACTTTCTAGAATTCTACTCGTAGAGTACTCGCCCAGACTGTCTTTACTCCGATTCCGCGACAAATGGAGCTGAGGAGCGGCAGCATCATCGTTGACTCCAGCCCGACCCCGGACCTGTTCTTGTCAGCATAATTGTAAGCTTTAAATTACGGTATTATTTTCGCCACCGGTGGTAAAATTCCGACACATTTACCGCCTCATAGAATTGTTGCTACATTACTAGTGTATTCACGGAAATAGCGTACGTGGCGAATCCATCCCCTTTTTGGTATTGTATATGAAAGCTCAGTGAGTTCACATAACTGTTGGAAAATAGTAAGTTTATGGATAAAAGAATGCAATTTTGGTAATTACTCATGAAAGAATGCAATTTGGTAATTACTCATTCTGACATCAACGAATAGGTAGCAAAAATAATATTTGTCTCTACCTATTCTACTGGGATTTCTTACTTACCCTATTCTCAGGTCTCGTAAGGCGCAAACATGTACATAGTGTGCTCGATTTCCGAAGGCTAATACGCTGGACATGTATTCAATCAACATCAAATTTGGTAGTTCTCAAATATCATCAACCTCCATGTAGTCAATGTCAGATGTTTCCTTCTCCTCTTGCTCAGCATTTTCCTTGACACTTTCCTCGTCAATCTGGTCCGCACTCCTCTTGAGATTCCTCCTAGGACCCTGCTGAATACCCTGGTCACGCGTTTGGTCGAGAGCCTGACCAAAGCCCTGCTCACCCACCTGTCCAACGATTACCTTCATGGTATTTTGAAAGAGCTTTTTAACCATTTTGAAACCCTGGTCGATAGAATCTGCCGTCTCTTTGATCCTAGACGTCTCTTTAGTCGCGCTAATCTCCTCGACGGTGTCCTCAAGAAATTTGTTGACTCTAACTAAGAATTGACTTCTGTCGGCCTGCTCGAGTTCGGGCATGGTGACTTCATGGATGGCGGCTTTGGATATGGAGATTTCGGGAACGGCGACTTCGGGCACGGAATCTATTTGCATTTCATTCTCTTCCTCCTTCGTACGGTATAGCACCTCGGCCCGCAGATTTTCCTCATCCATAATCTTCAAGACCTTTTCCCATTCATATTGACAACCGGTTCTCCCGACGCGAAAGTTGATAGAATCCCCTTTTAAAATAACTTTGAGTCTGTAAATCCTTTTAAACCCATCTATTCTATGCTTTATGTAGAGCAAGTTGACGAAATCGAGAAATCTCGGAGGATCTCGGCAGTAGATGTAGATATAGTCCAGATATTCCGAATTGCGGTAATCCATGTGGCTAGTTGCGAATCTGTAGATACTATCTGCGAATCCGGACCCCTCATCGGAATTACTAGGAGACAACTCACGGCTAACAAAACCTCCTTGCCTATTAGATGCGGTAGGATTGGTGGTATGCGCAGGTCTTTTCCCTTCCCGGACGCTCATAAACTCATCCTCCTCCTCTTCCATGTCGATAGAAGGGCCAAGACACTCAGAACGGCTCCCATTCGCGTCGTCTTCCTCATCACTATCTTCACGCGGGATACGCATTTCACGTGTCCAATCCCGGATGCCCCTAGGATTATACATGTTGAAACCATCTTCGCTATCACTATAGACTGCTTCTGAACTGACAAAGCTAAGCTCTCCAGAGCTGATAGAGCTGAGTTCTGGAGAACTGACAGCACTCAGCTCCGGAGAAGTGACAGAGCTCAGTTCTGGAGAAGTGACAGAGCTCAGTTCTGGAGAATTGACAGAGCTCGATTCTGGAGAGCTCGTAGGCTGGCTAGGAGGGTCCAACAGGTCCTGGTCCAAGAAACCCAAGGGAATGTCCTCGGGAGCCCGCGTGTTGTTTTCATCGGGAGTCATGTTTTGGTTGAACGTCGAAATACCTTCGAACAGCCTGCGTGCATGACGCGGTAAGAGAGACCAAGGAAAGGTTTTATTATATGTCTGGTCGACGTGTCCAGCAGGTCTCTTAGATGATGTGTCTTTATGAACGGAGAAACTCATGCTTGTACTAGTGCGTTGGTCTTTTAGGGTGTTAGCGTCTGCCAAAGGCTACTTGAGCTTCAGTGCCTATGACTTAATTGGGTTAAAAAACAGAATTCGATCGAGATACATACTAATGTCACCACTGGCAATTAGTTCATGTAACCTATTATTGGCGGGAATTCCATGAGAAAATATGCCCATTTGACCATTATCTATGTCAATAGTGTTCCTGGTAGGACCACGTCTCCTTTTGCTGTAACTTTTGACGTTAAGGATTTCCTTCAAAATATTTATTAACGTTGCTGGACTGAAGAAAGCATTATATCCATGGACACCTTCCCAGCTGGCGGTAACGTTGCGATAAAAAGTATTAACACAGCTATCGATCCCCATGCGTTTACGACACAGCAACTCATTATCATCGTTTTCGGGGAATTCATGCGTAAAGTTGACACTCGCGCCCTGGTATCCAAGTGGAAAAAAGTCCCTGCGAAATGCCCCGCAAAACAGGATTACTCTACCCAAATAAACCGAGTTGACCCAAGTAGGAAGCCATTTCGGTAAGGAATCATCGGAGGATAACTTTCCCTGCGAGCGTAAGGTCGAGGGAGCCCTGCTGTGGCATGCAGCTCTCAAGGATCCTTCAGTAGTGAGTTCTTGTGAAATGCGCTTACGCTTAATACTCTGAAAAGTAATTCTATCTTCGCAGGCACTATGCGGGGCCATGTAAGCACCGATACCGAAATGTCGGATATCGTTATGACTGTGTGCGTTGGTTGTATTGTGGTAATACAATGAAACAAGGCTTGGGGAACCTTGCCTTTTAGCAGTCAGCTCCCAGATTTTGAAATATCGGTAAAGGATGAGAAGTCCCCTGAATAACTCTTCGAACGTTGGCTGACGACGAATGTTGACAACCACAGGGTTGGGGTTATGAGGATTAAATAACCCTTTCTCATAGGCAGCCTTGAGTCTAAGCCAACGGCCAAGTGAAAGAACGGCTCCTTTGAAGACATCATTAATGCTGAGAGTTATAAGATTAGCTCTGATAGTCTTTTCCACAAATGGGAATAATTTCGAATAAAGATACCAATCTTACATCGTATAGTCTCTCTTGAAGTCAACAAGGTTCCTTTGTTCAACAGACCAATATGTCATTCTGACGAAGGTGTTGATATATCTGTCCACCCATTCCTCCCATGCCGGGCCATGTTGCTCCGGGCCTTCGAGGGCAATGAGATTGACATCAAGGCTCATATGGATCATCAAAAGCTGGATAAAACTGTTCCACTCGGTAGTATTGAGGAATTTGTCTTCATATACACCATCGGTATGTTGAGGGCGAATTGATACAACATACGGACATAATGGGATTTGTAAAACTTGGAGGCCGGTTTCTGGAATATATCTACGACAACTAGACATCTTGAAATCCGATGAATAGAAGCGATATTGTGGAATATACGCTGCAAGAAGTAAATTTCGGATGTAAAGTAAATTCCGTCCCAGATGAATGAGAACTGCGATGAAGGTTACAATAACAAGCGAATAGTAAATATAGAGCCCGTTAGAAGTCTGAGTGGCAAATATGTGATCAGTAGGTGGTATAGGGTTAGGAGCCATGATAGCACTGTTAGGATGCTCGTATTAATTCTTTCCGTCACAGGTGATGCGAGATCAGAAGGAAGCGTAAAAAGAGAATTATCCTCTGTGACTAATCGTAGGCAGCAGATATGATCAACCTAAGTGTCAATAAGCTTTATCTCATGCATGGGAGGCATCCACCGCGCCATCTTCCTTTCGGGTCTAAGGAAATACATTTCTTACTACAGAGTGGCGGATCTAGCGAGATGCATGCAGTACCTAGCTAGCCTAAGCTATACGTAGATATATATTATAACTTACTAGTAGTATACATGTAGTTATAATCTGAAGTACAACTCCTGAAGAGATCTTATATTTGACCTCCATGTTTTGTGTGGACCTTCCATACAGTTTGTGGTAGAAAAATATCGAGGTATGCATGTAGCTAACCAGATACATAAATTATATGATGTGGGAGGTACGCCTGCTCGAGCTAATTAATTAAAGAATGATATGGTAAACTGGGCAATTAACTTGAGAAGGTTTTGACAAACTCTCGAGAGTTCACTGTACTTAACTGTCTTCTGCGATTATGAAATCTAGAGCTATAAAATAACCTTGATGATTCTTGGGTTTTTCAACATCTAATATATATATATATATATATAATCTGCTCATATTCTTGTTTATTACGGCATGCAACCGAAATCAACTCGATGGTTTCGAAGCTTGCATGTTTAGCTTCAGTGCCGCAGCTTATGTTCTCCCGGGTATAGACGAAAGCGGATCACCGTTAACGCGTTCCTATCCCTGTTTACATACATGTATATCATATATCATTTCGCTTCAGCATGTTACACAGTACTTTCTTGACCTCTTATTTTTCAATGAGTAGTAGCAGTGGTATACTATTCTATGACCCCTAAAAAAAAGCAGGATTTAAGCGCTCAGAAGCTTGATCATATATTTTTCTTTCTCTCAATCTCTCAAGTAATCAGAAGCTCGCCGAATTCCTTCATATCGACTACTATTGCACGTAGTATTTCGTTCAATTTTGATCTCGATAACCACCAAAAAAGATCATAATATCGTTGTCATCGATATAGCCCGCCGCATTTAGTTGCATCTTGGATTCTGTTAGAATTCAATTCTGACACGAGAGTATATCTTACCCTTTGGCCCCGAAAAGAATCCTCCTGATTGCTTAATGTTGATACGAAAGGGTACCGGTGACGAAGATCTGGAGCGAGTCCATCGAGTTATCATTGGATATAAGATATACATTTACCAACCTTCTGTTTTTCTCTTGGATTCTCACTGGCTGGGAACTGGAAGCTGTGGAACAGTACCGGGACGTGGAATTCGTGATCAAGGGATGGAAGTAAACACCCTTTCAAGCTTTCTAGATATTTATTCATCATACTACGAATCGATACTGATCATTCAATTCTAGATCTCGTAGGAGTTCAACTAGGCACCGCGACATGCATTCTCTTGCCAGTCTTGAGTGACCTGTGGAGATGACTGCTATTCGGGGTCCTCTACCCCCCTGAGAATCAACCACCAACATGTCACATATGGTTGGGGGTGGTAAAGGTCACTTTATATATATTGCATAGCGGTCGCCACGGTTGACAACAAGTTCCTTTCTGGAATCGTGGATAGCGCCAGTAGTTTAGGAACCGGAATGAGGGCTCGGAGGCATGGGGAATAATATCTTGTACGCTACATATACAACCCCATCCCTACTATTCTTTCTGATCCCTAGTGTTTATAATGTGACTATATTAATGAAGGAGAAGACACTAGCTAGTACACTGATCCTAAAACGCCTAGTGCATTTCCTCCGTTTGTTTCTATAACCTCCCACCTACATCTTATATCTTCTTCCTTTTTCCTCACTAGAGTGGAACATTATTCGAGAACTTACTGCGCATATTACTCCCTACACAATTTACCACCAAAGTCTGTGGTGCTGCTAGCTCATAGAGGGAATCGATACCTATAGTATTAATTATAAAGAACCTAGAAGCGAGTGAAACCGCTAGTACAAGGAAATGAGAATGCCGAAAACCCCAGATCCGTTGGAAAATCGTATAACTCATTTGAAGACAGTCAAGATTAGGTGCTGACTTGCTGGGGGACAGTTCGACAACGATACCAAGGGAAAAGCCTGAAATAGAGTTCTTAGACGAAGGTCTCGACTCCCTGCAAGCTTCATTCTATCCAGTAGTAGGCCGAGCGGATTTCCAAGGATTTACAAATTACCTTGTGACACCACATGCACACCTTACATATATTTTATTTCGCGTGATATTGTATGACGCAGCAATACGCGCGATTCTCAGGCTTATTTCTTGGCTAACTTTTCCTGGAATTTGCACCTTAAGTACCACCACCGATGGGGAGTGCGAGTAGTGAGGCCCCATTTTAAACCGCTTCTGCAAGAGCTCTCCACAACCACAACACTTCAACGTCAGGTCATCATCTTTCATCAAATACGTCAAGATGCACCTCGACCGTTCAAACGCAGCCCCAAAACACGTTCAGTCTCCCACCGCCCCCTGGTTCCCTGAGATTGCTCAATGGATGTTGATAGACAGAAATGGCGATATTGAATTTGAGATGATGTACATACACTTTGCTCCATTTGCCCTATTTCATCACTAATCTACCATAGACCAGATTCACCAGAAGAGTATGAGAAATCGAGAGCCGAATACGAAACTGACTCCGTTAATATGAAGACACCAAATGGACTGGAAGATACCGATTCCAATTATGACGGAATTCCAATTCATCACGATTTCGGGCCAGCGCCCGGGCAGATCAAGCAAGAGGGTCTAGGATACTTATCCCCGAGAGAGGAAACGAGACTCACAGAATCTCGTCCTGGATGGACTGCTCAGGCGCCGGTCAGGCTGGACAGTATTTTGGGCCCCAATACTAGGAGTCAGCGCCCCAGTGTCTCCGCATATACTCAACCTGGCAACGCTTTTTCCTCCCCGGAGTGGAACTATAACCTACCTCAGGGAGCGTTTCAATATCCACATCACGCCCCGTTTCCTATCAAACTCTCGATAATAAGGCCTCAAGATATGCATCATCATCCTCAACCCAAATCGACAGCCGCGACCTTTCTCAGTCGACCCAACTTTGCTGATAGAACCAGTCCTAACCATAGGCATCCTATCTTACTTCCTATTCCTATCCAAGGATATACTGGAACGTATTACCCTCTTCAACCTACGCGCTGGCCACCGAGGATGACCGTTGACTACATTCCGGGGTACCCTCCGTCACCTTATCTGAAAGAAGACCTCCCCAACTGGCGCTTTGAAATGGACCAGTTCCAGAAGTCCTTCAAGTCATTAGGCGACCCCATTCTTCAGATCGATGGTACTCTCAGGAGAAACTCCTATATTGAGAAGAACAACCTCTGGAAGACGAAGCCGCCAGTGGCTATAGGCTCCGCATTGTACGCACTATCTTACAATGTGGAATCTCAGCAGTCGGCACACCATCACGACAGAGCACGTTATCAAGGTCTCCTTCATCGAGGCTCCTATCACCAAGTGCCCCAGCAACAAGATCTTCAGCAACAGACCCTTCAGCAGCAAACGTTTCAGCCACCTGTATTCAGGCAATCTTTGTCCCCGCTGCATACACCACTCGGACATCTCCCACTTTTCGATCCACAAGCGTCATACGGTCAGCAAAATCATTTCTTGACGCCCAAGCATTCAACCCCTAAAGCCGGGAGCTGGTCAAGGAAGAAGAAGGGAGGAATGAGCGTTCTAGATGCCCGTATGGCAAAGCAGAGGGAGGGGTATAGGAGGAGCTTGAGAGTCGGGGGTATCCAAAGTGATAACTAGGCTCGGTGTGGGAAAACACATCTGCCATGTACAGATGATAAGATCTCAAAATTCTCCTAAGTTTCGAGAGCAAGGAGGGGGTAGATAAAATAAGGATACCTTTCAGATAGATAGACGCCATAATAGTAATAAAGTCTGTATGGGTCAGATTGGATTTTAGTGTGTCTTAGCGGGTTAAGACGACAGTTCCATATTATTATATATGGAATCAAGGTAGATCATATGGTTCTACTATAAATGAATATGGCTTGTGGTTACAATCAAAGTCCTGAAGAATCAAAATCAAAGTAGGATACGCTAGATCTTGATATGGAGAGCACGAGTACCGTCTTACTCACCGAACGGAGGAGACTAAAGATCCTGGGACCCGCATGAAGAGACTGCCTTCCTGCCCCAGAGGTATGCAGTATCATTATATATCTAACATGTTCCTTTACCCCCTCCCCCCGCCTCAAATCGTGCTCTCCAAGAAACTCCAGCTCCCGCACAAATAGATGAATTGGTTATATGTAGCGATTTATCCCGGGGAGGAGCATGCCAGCTTATTAGAATAAGCATCTTAGTTGGTATTTTTTCTTCTCCGCTGCTCTGCGGTGGCCGGGAACCGGGCGCCGGTACGAGCTTGGTTTCCTCAATTATCTCCTTCTGTTGATTTTCTGTCTGAGTTGCGCCATAACTAACAAGTACTTTCTGAGGGACAGTGAACTGGAAAACTTCCCTAGTATAGCGGAACTTTTGAAGGGATAGTCTATAAACAATTCAAGGTCCGAGAGAAGTCTGTTTGTTTAACGGATATAGCTATCGTTATTATCCAGGGTTAGGGTTTGTCCGATACGATTTTGTCACTACATGTAGTACCTTCACCTCTCGATCTTCCGCAACCAATTATTATATAAGACGTCAAACATATTCTACACTCGCAACGCCTGGTATGACCAGGTCCAAGATATTTCAACAACGAAAATCTGAAGAGTATACAGGCGCTCAGATAAGAAGTGATACACCTGGGGACGCCGACTGACGTGATCTCGATCGAGAATACATGGGAATCGAACGGAATAGAACAATTCCCCTGTGAAAAGAAGCAGCTGCTAAATCCTCCCAAAAGAAAACAGAATATTTCAAAAATCATCAGTAAAGAGGATCACGTGGTCATTTAAACACTACTTGGGCCTAGATTTCACAACCTGCGGCCAGCCTTGAAGGTTTGGGTACATAGGTACAGTACCAAAAAAGGGGATGTAATACGTACTATATCAATACTGAACTGTGTAAAACTTTCGAATTAAATCGGAATCCTAACTATTATGCCGTAGAATTACCGTAGCAATACCGTAGTTTTGCGGTATTCTGCTAGGTGCGGTACTAGATCCACCCGTTTTTTTGGTACTGTACTTCGTTCATGCCTAAATATGATTTCTACCTAGTATTATGATATATGTAAGTAGTTGATATTATTTATTCTCTTTATGAAGAATAAAATATTCTTTAATGTCTTATTTAATGGGTACGCCATCCGATTCATTGATTATTACGGAAATAATATCATAGAGAATTAATCTATCGAACGCTTGCACTCCAACTTTTTATATTTCTTTTCTATAACCTAACACGGTGTCCGTTCACCCCACTAGAGAACGATTGTAAGACTGATGTTACGTAACTCATAACTCCGAGCTCACCCCTCTCAGGTCTCCATTGGCGAATATATTCTTCTCTCCTAGTTCATTCTACCTTTCAAAAAGTTTGTTCGAATAACTATATCATCGATATTGAACTTTGAGTTGCTCGTTCCAAGCCTCCCATTCCCAACAGCTCGCATAGGAGGTTCTGTGCATGCGCTGTCATCAAGTCAAATTTTGCTGTCTCGGAGTTAAGATATTAATTTCGTCGCATATATATGGTGCGAAAATCCTTTTGAATACTCTCACTGATGATAGGTCATCTACTTACAACAACAGGGCGGTTATGACCATTCTAAATGAGCCCAGCGGTTCCAAACCTCGGCCGGAAGATGAGAAATATTTAGAGCCCACATATCTTATCAATCAATGGTATCGACACTCACGAACCGGTGACTGTCACAAAGATAACTGGGCAAGAAGTATCTTGCCACGTCACTTTTATTCCCGAATGGACAAAGCTAGTAAACTTCGACTTTTACATATTCAAGGATGTGATTATTACTTTGAGTCGCGTAAGCTCCCAGCTACTGAGCGAAGGAGAATGCAATTATCCGATATATTTGATTTATCCTTTGGAGCGATGTACGATGTTATCTCCCAGCCACCGTATTCTAATCTGTGGGAGAACTATACGGAACAAGAGCAGGAATTGATCATTAAATGGGAGATACAGGCCAAATGGCAGTCTTGGATTACGCAGGTAGAATGGGAGAATGGTGACTCTCAACGACGGATCGAAAGTTCGCAGTGTGGAGAGATCATCCAAATGATAGAGTTGGGAATGCAAGAAGTTCTGAATTTTATTGGAAGCCAGAAAGCCTCTCAGTGGCTTGAAGGCTGGTTGGACATATTTCTGTATAATACCAGTCTTGAGGATGACGTCTTTCTAGGCTCGCGAACATGGTCATATCTAAACTCTTGCGGAAATGCTTCAATTGCACCGGGCTGCGCCAACTCCCTAAGCGGATGGCAACAACAACTCAATAACTTTCGGTTTCGTCACACCCTAGATATCAAGTTGGAAGATGCTATCACTTGTTTTTCATACGGAGCAGACTTTCTAGAGCTCCGTCTTCATCGCTTCATTCAGGAAGGTGGCCCTACCAATTGCACTATGAATTACATAAGGCGCGCCACCTTCACGATCTCTCTCTGTGTTGATCATCAAATAGACCTTCTGTTTCGGTATAACCTCGAGAATAATGAAGTTGTTCCCGTGATGGGTATCAAGGACAGGCAATCTGTACAAAGGTTTCTACTCCAGCAGGCGAAGGACTGTCGAAATCCCATAAGCAGAGAAATTCTGAGCTTTTGGTACAATGCCAAGTTTGTCCCGTATGTCAAATGGAATTTAATTTGTGTCGGATATCTTTGGGCGGCTCTAACTATCACTACGCTTTTGTCGCCCACGAAATTTATTCTCTGTTTTAATGAGCAGGGACCAGCGAGGGTACTAGACCAGCTCAAAGAGGTGTGGCAGGAGATAGAAGTGTTCTTGGCTGGTTTGGATGTTCTCCTACAAGACATAAAGATAAAAAAGAAGTCTAAGAAAAAAGGACGGAAAGGGGGTTTGAAGCACCTTGCAACTTGCGAACCTGTAGTCAAAGAAAACGAGGAGTATAACAACGAAGAAATTCAGGTTCATCCCCAGACACCCACAAATCCGGGAGAAGAAATCCGGAAGAATATATCTGGAGGCTTTGTGAATAACGTACATAAACCAGCAGACTTGGAAATAAGCAACCTTTTTCCGAGTGTCCGAAACGCTTTGGAGGTTAAGACGGGAGAAATTAATAAAACAATGGCACCCTTGAGTGCGGATAATTCAAGTGAACCAAAATCGACCAACGCCAACCAGAAACAAAAGGAAGACACAGAAAAGAAAAATAGCGATAGTAAAAATTTCACCAGTAAGACAGGCAATATAGGGCCGTCTCATATTTTGACGGAAATCAGTAACAAAAACAAGAGGCCATCAAATCGGCCCGCCACTGTGAAGGCAGTCGACCAATTATCTATACCTCTTCGCCTTGAAAGCATTACCAAAGAGATGATAATTAAGAACGAAGTCCCTGGGGCTGGAAAGCCCGATCATAATACAAAAATTCTATTAAAGACAGACGGTGTGTGTTCGGGGTCAGGGCCGATTGATGCAATGCTTACTGAGCATGAGACGGAGCAAATATCGACAAACGCATTCAAGGTGGATATCTATCCAATATCAAATACTCGAAAGATGGGTAAGATATCGGCATTGTCTACTACATTTGGGGGGAGTGCAAAGCGCAAATTTGATCCCACCAGAACTGAAACTCAAATAGCAGCTGAACGTAACGGCTTCGACGAAACTGAGAATGGGGATAAATGTCAACCTATCGACACTTTAGAAACCGAAGTCTTTGTCCCAAGTAAAGATAACCGCTTGGTAATAAATAGCAAAGAGAATGTCCCGCCACTGCATCCACGGCCGGAAGAGAAAGACGGTGTGGACGATTCATTTTCCACCCGTTGGGATGAGCTAGAGAAAAGGCCTATTCTAAAGCCAGGGGAAGAAAGGAGGGGGTTGAGTATGGAATGGCCAAGGAAAGATGCTATGGAGCAGAAACAGAGTCTAAATTCTCTAGCTGAAAGAACAAACGGCAAACCCAAAGCTTCGGCAACCGTGGGTATTACCACAGCAATGACCGATTGCTGTCCTAGACTCGTGAGCCCTAAAAGCTTTACCTCAGCCAAAAATAGCGAAACTGAGGTATATATCAAGAGAACATCAGCGGAGTATCCCCAAGAAAGGAAGCAAGCATCGACACCAACCAGTTATCCGAAAGAGGAAAAGCAGGCACCGGTAGCTATAGACCTCCAATACAAGACAGAGAGTCAGAAGAAAATTTCAATCATGAATACCATACCTGATATTTCTCCCCTTGATGCAAAAAGTAACGGAAAAGGATTCTTTAAGCTTAAAGGCAGTAAGTCGTTTCAAACGGCACGTACGCCAGAGCAGAATGTCAATAGTTTGGGCAACGCCCCACCCCCATCCGGGAAAAATGAAAGGGCTCTAGGGAAACCACTACGGCGCTCGGCAGGAACACCAATAAAGAGAAAAGAACTTGATACTGTCCTTATTACATTTCCTTCTGAGCCTCGCAAAGTCTTATTTCTGAAGAAGAGTGAGGAAACTGACAATGATCTAGAGGAATCGCCAATGGGCTCGGGTTCCACGTGCATGGGGAAAGAAGAGGATCTATGCATATGGGAAAGATTATCGGACTTTGGGGACTCATGCTCAACTGAAAGTGGTTGGAAGTTGGTAAAAAAAACGGATAAACGGAAGGCTAAAGCTAATGAAGAATCTTTGAAAAAGGCTATGCCCCAGGAGAATAATAAGCCTTCTCAGAATATCAAGCCTTCCGAGAAAACAAAGATTTCTGAGAAGCCGAAGCCTCCGGAAAATAAAAAGCTCTCTGATTATACCAAGCTTCTGGAAAACACAAAGCTTTCTATAAAGACTAAGTCTTCAATAACTTCCAAGCTTTCTGATACTCTCGAGCATTCTGAGCTCCCCAAGCTTTCGGAGAAGCCTAAGCCTTCTGAAAATCAAACGCTTTCAGAAGAGCCTAAGCCTTCTGAGAATCTAACGCTTTCGGAGAAGCCTAAGTCTTCTGAGAACCTAAAACATTCTGATGGGCCTAAGCCTCTAGGAAATAGGCTACAGACATCAAAATTATTTGAGATGACACAGAAGCTTGAGGAGAAAAATCCCAACCGACCTTTGAGAGTTGGGGTAAAGCGGGAGGCGAATGAGGCGATTCTGAGGAATGGCATATTAACTAAAGAAAATACAACAGACTCTGTTACTGAAGGTAAGTTTCTTCAAAGATCATTATCAAGCTTACTCGGCTTCAAATCTAACATACACTATAACTAGATTCTAGGGGAATTAAAAAGTCGCCGGTACAGGGTTCAGAAAAGCAGGCTAAAATGCAAGAAACCCCCCCCAGGCAGACAAACTCACAAGTTCTCGAAAAAAAAGATTGGGCTTCGATTATTTCCAACTACGAGGCTGGGGGTAGATTAGGGGCGAAGGAGACACAAGCTAAAGCACCTAAGAGTTCGAAGGTATTCAGTTTCCGAACCCAAGTCATAGAAAACACAAAGCAACCGGAGGCAGAAAAATCACAAATACTATCTATTATAATACCAAAGGGCAGCAAAATATTTTCGAATATAACTAAATCCACTACATGTGGCGAGGAGAAAACGGAAATAGGACCCGAAAATGATCTTTTGCGGTGTCCCCCGCTTATCAAATCCACTATGTCAATTCACGTCGAACCCGTTCAATCCAAACCTATAGAAGCCAAGAAGGTCAACTCGCTAGATACCACATACGTATACCCTACTCCAAAGGACGAAGATAAAAGGGAGACAGGACCTGAGAAGAACGTGTGGGGCTGGCCTCCCCTAGTAAACAAACCTATAAAGTCAATCCCCCCCGAGCCAGCTCAAATCACAGGTACGGACGGAAGAGAAGTCCACCCGCTAGACAATACATACGCAGCAACTCTAAAGAGCGGGGGAAAGGGGGAAACAGGACTTGAGAAGAACGTCTCGAGCTGGCCTCCCCTAGTAAACAAATCTATAAACTCAATACCCCCCAACCAGTTTCAACACAAAGATACAGACCCCAAAGGCGCCAAGCCGCTAGACAAGTTTCAGCGACAGTTAAGTACTTCGGGTGCGGAAGGTGTCATCACAAAGACGCAAAGAATGCCCTCAAAAGAACAGCAGCAAGAGTCAAACCATAGCATGAGACTCTTTGGAAATCGATCGAAACATGGGAATACATTGCGCACAAGCTTAAAGGACAACCAAGACAAAACCAACATCGCGATCGATACTCCAACCAGGCAGAAAACGCAGCAAGTACAGGTGCAGTGTACAAATATATCCAGGAATGATCAAACGCTTGAAGAAAGAGGTGGGAATCTAACTAAGTTAAAAAGCAATATTGTCGCTCCAGGATATCTACAGGTGAGAGCAGGGGATAAGAATAATGCCTCGGAAGTACAGGTAACCGTTGAATCTCTAGTAAAGAGGGCTTTTGACCCAAAGAACGTTCTTTGGGTCCAAAACGGTCTCGATTTGCAATTGGGAAACTCTAAGCCTAAGAAAGAAAAAAGGGAACATATTCCTGCAAAGCAAAAACCCCATAAATCTCCAACCACCGGAGAAGTAGTCAGACACGAAGCAATGATCGAGAGATTAAAAAGAGAGATACTGGAAAAAGAGCAAGAATCGGTTTCTTTACGGGTACAATTGGCATTGAACGAGGAACTAATCCGAAAAGACAAAACAATTCAAATATTGGAGCAAGAGATATCTGGGAGGGACGCAATCCTCTCGTTATGCCATGCCAGGATTAGAGATCTCATACAAGATAGAATGGGACTGGTTGCAGAGGCTACGGCATTGCGTTGTTTCATTGATATTCTTACTCATGGGACTGTAGCAGATCGTGCAAGAGCTATGCTAGATGGTCATATGTCTATACAGCGTCCACTTTTGAGGTCCGCCTATGTGAACTCGTTAGGTCAATTCATTGAAAATCGACCTGTAAGATTTTAGCCACTCACCTATATACCTCCATTAAATGTTATCGCAAGTGATGATTATGAAAGTCTAACATTACGTTTTCCTAGGTTTTCCGGAGTCCCCCACGCTCTAATCGTCCTTACACAAATACCGAACACGATATTGTTGCTATATTGGACGGGATAAACCCAAAACTAGACCAGCAGCCGTTGGTGGACATCGATAAAGCTCCGGCTGTAAGACCCAAATTTAATAAATTCTCGAATCCTTGCTAATCTGTTCTTCCCGTAGAACACTCTTCACATGTATCCTACCACGGACCAGAAAAACTTCAACGTTCCTACGCTTGATCTGGCACCGCCTAATCCTACGAGCTTAGGCCAACAAGCTGGATCAAGCACCTACGAAATGCAACTACTACCGCCTTTACTAAGAGTGCCTGCGGGGGGTAATCAAGATCCCAACTTCCCGTATATTTCGGTCGACACACACCCATTCCACTCCGGTAGCGGCCCCAAAACATTTCTGCCATCCGCTCCACTACTTCCTCGAAGGCAGGTGGGGGGCCTTGCTCCACGAGAGGAGAAACCAAGGCACCATATACCAACCCAAAGACGCAATGTACCAAGCGTGCGAGGACCATCGCCTTTTCGTCCGATTTCTAATATTAGACTGTCTCCTACTATTCACCGCAGAAACTCTTTGCCGCTCAGAAATATACGGATTTCTTCAAATCCAGTTCCCAAGAAATTACGTTCCCAAGACAATCAAGACCACCAAAGACCTATGGACAGAACCTCGCTGAATAGCCTCACACAACAAAATCCACAAGGGAACAATTCTCTGTCGCCCAATAATATGCATGGTAATTCAAACATAATTCCTCCAGAAGATCCCCCCCAAAACGCCCAGCACCACCGAATACCTGGGGAGGGGCCCTCACAGAACAGCCCCGGCCCCGGCCCCGCAAATCAAAATCTACAGGAGAACAATTCTCCGCCGCCCAACATGCTCCATAATACAAACTCACTTCCTTCCCAGAACCCTCAAAACTACCAAGAACCTGTAGATGGATCTTCACAGAACATTTCCGTAAAGGAAAGTCTCCACGATAAGAACACCCCACGCGTACGTTCCCCAGTGATTGTGAATGGGTCCTGTCAAATTGTTCGCTCTAGACACTGAAACCTCCCAATTACTGTATCAATCAAATTAAGGATCGGCATTCTACCACAATCAATGTGGTAGTTGTTCGTAGTTTATATATATGAGACATCCATGTATGTTGTCAGAGTTTGAAACCTTATACTTGTAGGAATCATTGATTATTCGTACACATTGAAGTCAATACTAAGTGTGATCATGAGATCACGTCTGGCGGAGTAATGCATGTACGATATCATGTTATATGCTCTAATAAAAAAGAACAACTTCAACTGTTCTATTCTGCACGGGTTTCAAGTATTGCTCCAAATAGCAGGTTCGCCAAGTCCACGCTATACTACATGCAATTAATAGTTTAAACAAAAAAAAAAGAGCCCACGCTATAAATGTTCTCTATGCAGCAGCAACTCCTACATTGTGGCGCGTGCGCTATATATATTAGGCAAGCCACGTGAGGTAAAGAAAAACCGAGACGATACATGTATGTATGTACATGTACAGCGGTAGGTAATAAGTGATGGAATGGGCTGAGACAGAGTGATACCTGTTTTGAGCAAAACGCCACAAATATACGGTATTTGTATGTGGGTATAACTATCTCGGACGTTCCATGATTTATTACCTATCGCTGTGCATAGGCAGGATCGGAATAGGTTGTCAACTGAGCTAGGCGGAACGGGGATGCAGCATAAACAAGTGCATAGATTAGGTTCTTTCTCTTACATCATCCCACCGGCCTACATTCATCAATGTTTGTGATTCGCGTATTACCTGGATAAGACTCTTCTAACAAATACAAGAAACAGCCTGCAACGTTCAATCGCCCTTGAGTTCGCAGCCATACCTCTTACGTCGAACCACATCTTTCCTTTTTAAAATCTGTAACCTAATACTTTGGCTTTATCCACTCTCTCCCATTGCCACCCGGGCCTACACTTACCTACTCAAATCACGACTGCTAGCTGGTTGCTCCGAATATGCAACGACTTTCGATCTCGCCACTAAAAGCTATGATTTTACTATCTACTGTCACCCAACCTCTTACAAAGAAGTGGGCAACGGCTAAACGAAGGACTTTGCGGGTATATTGTTACCCGAGTAATGAAATAATCAATCAATCAAGACTCTTGGCTCACGAGGCGGTGGTTGAGAACAGGCAGTTCAGAGGCAGTGCGATATTACCATAGACTACGGTCTGCATGTAATTAATAAGTTAAAAAAAAGACTCTTGGCTCACAGTTACTCACTCGGGTTTACCAAGGTTGTTTTGGGATAGGGAGGCAAGATAGGACACGACTGGACCTTGACCCCGCCACAAACGGTGTCGTACATATATACACATGGATAATCACGGGTAGAACAATAACCTTGGCCAGTGCACTTCCGGCGCTTCCATATATATATATTTATATTGATTACTTATAATGCTAAGAGGTTCCGGATTTTACATGTAGTTATACATATGATATGCTTAGCACTAGCTACATAACAGAAGTTTCGGTTATCCGAGTCCAACAGCCCGTCTTTATTCAGTGACTGGGCACTCATAGGCGGGGTCTGTTTAGTAAGAAGTAGATGTTAGTTGATCATTACGCGATACAATCATCTTTGCTTTGGGATACATACCACAGTACTCCGGGCAAATGCATGTCGGGCAATTGATTTTACAGGCGTTGGTGCATGGTCCGCATGTAACCTGCCTTGCCTCGATCGTTTCGGTGGTATTCTCATCACAAGCGTATTTGGGATCTGGTTCTGTCAGTATGAAACCTCAACAAGGCCTCGTGTAGTGTGATTACTGACCGCATTCCTTGGTACAGACACAAGAACCTGTTGGAACACCATCACCGCAGCCGTAGAAAGTGCAGTCGTTGTAGCATCCGCATGGATTGGTGGCCGGTGCTGGTACCGGTGCTGGTGTAGCTTCACGTTCTCCGAGAAGTGACCGGCGGGTAGTACATGTGGAGTACTCAGGATCTAGTTGAAGAAGGTTAGATTCAGGCTAGTGACAACATCATATAATATTTCCATTCACTTACCACAGATCTGCGGGCAGAAGCATGACCGCGGTGCCTGTGCAGCGCATTGTACTGTACAGCTGTTTGCGCAGACGTTACATTCCGGGGTAGGGATAGCGAGCACGGTTGAGACCAAGGCAGAAAGCGCAACAAGAATGAGAGTTTGGAACTTCATGATTTTTATGGAGCGAGGTGGATAATTAGGATTAAGGTGAATAGAGATCCGGGATTGCAGTGCCTCTGGTGATCTGTGCTTGAGATGAGGAGTGAAGCGGGCGGTATTGAAGAGAGGCAGGAACCCTTCTATTTATCTACTTTTCACGTTCTCTATCATGATATCTCAACTAATCTTTTGTCTCTCATTCAAAGGTCACCTGCAGAACATCATTAGCATAGACAGCTGAATAGAAACGTGCGTACCTACTAGCCAAGATTCTAAGATGTGCATTCATGAGGGCTTAGAATGGTTCCACTGGCGAGCAAGTATTTATTCGACAGGGATTTTTAAGGTTGTTATTCGAGATATTTTCCTTTGACGGCTGGTTGAACCTCCTGGTTAAACCCGATATGGAGCTGACAGCTTATCCCTGGTCAGCACTCGTTGTTTCCTATTGGTCCAACTGTATACATGTACTCATACCCCTGCCATGCAATATACATATATATTGATTAGATACAGTAACATTTGGTTGGCTGAGATGACCTACGCCTGATTTTTCTTTGACACCCATGCTCCTTTGTCTTTGAGCTCCCCCGGGTTCCATGGGTATATTAGCATTATGACGCACAATATATTGCCGTTCTCACCGGCCGGCTCGCTATAGCTAATTGATCAACAGTTATACAGCTATTACAAGTGGTTTCCGGCCTTCGGCCGGTACTACACGTATATCAATCAGTCCAATATACAAGCAAGCCGCTTTGCGGCCCATTTCTCCAGTTCAAGCTGCAAGTATCGATCCCTTTAACAGCCACCAAGCCGCTAAAATCGAACTACTAATCGATTCCCAGAACCAGTTGAAAACACTATGTTCAAGTCCGTCAAGTGAAACAAAACCTCTCTTAATGAGCAAATCAAAGGTTTTTAAATGCACATGCATATGCAGGTTATAATTATATACTTATTAGATTGTACAGCGCCCTCTCAAAAGTCATTGACCGGCAACCAAACCACACCAAAATTCGCCAAAAATCGGTCCAAATGCAACCACCACACAACATAATTGCCATTAATAATTAATAAGACTTTAGGGGGTGACATATTGGCTATTAAATCTAATAAGCCTAAAAGGACACTCCCTGAAATCAGGGGTGGAAGAAGTTACATGAGCTAGAAGTAGAGCAACTTGGAGATTTGGTTGCATCCCATACAAATGTGTGGTCTTGGCACGTTTTTGGCAACTTGACACAATAAAATCAACACAGCTCATGCTAGGGACGTAATATTGTAACTTTCAGCTGATAGAACGATTGTCCATATACAAAATATATAGTCTTCCAATTTTCAGATAATATCCATTATAATTGGTGGTTGAGGACCAGGTTGAAAAGTGGCATCTTTGGTATAAAATGGGTGCCGGTCAATGACATTGGAGAGGGCGCTATACATACTCCAACAGACTAGACAATCAACGTCCAATAATGGCTGAGTCACCCCGCCTCATGACATCACGAATATACATTATCCTAAACGGTCGTACAACGCTATATCCTCACAATCCTCGAGTTAGCAAACCCAGGTTTCGACATGGGACTTCCTAATATAAGCTAAATGTAGCCCTATTCGGATTCGGCGAGCTCGGAGTGAATTCTCTGAAGTCGTAGTATACCTTGTTGAGAAAAACAAATTCAATACAACAAAACCTACCATGACTCAACCTCATGGTGGCCGAATTCTGCTGGAAGTATGGCAGGGATGGGATTTAGAGAGGGATAGTTGTTAGCAAGGCACAGGCTTCGTTCCCCTCGAACGCTGGAAGTTTGATAGGGATGAATTTCGAGGGGGTGGAAATATCATGATAGGTTTCCCTATAATCGGTATAACAGCATTAAATCTGTGAATATCCGGGCGAAGGAAAGTCACTCAAAATGTTGTTCGAAACCGCTTATGTAATCATTGTCGTGGATCGATCGATAGGTCACGATATTAATAGATATCAATTATATCAATTTCATTGACCCCAAGTGGAAAGTCTTCTCTCAATCGGTTTGGGAAAATAAAGACTCGTAGAACCCAAGTCGTATAATTTTTTGAGGCTTCATTAAGACGCCCTCGATCTTTAGAGTTTTGGCAGTATCTGTGCGAAAGACGGGAGCAGATTAATTCCGCCGGCTAGCCTTGGGGTTGATAGGATCACTTGCATGGATCTAGCTCACTTGACTTCGAATGGATAAGTCTGGATGATTTCGGAACTCTAATATTAAGCCTCGCCCCCAAATAATTCATATTGATCTAATCATTGGCTGCATGCAAGATGTCTTGGCTCCACACATCACAACTGCATGATGATTCTTACTCAACAAGGCTATAAATAATGCCTGCTCGGCTTATGTTTTCCTCAAATACGAGTTTTATTTTCTGCCGTAGTGTAAAGTCTCACAAATCATACTTGTTCTCAGGTTGCACAGAGCCATCGTATTGTGGGTGTAAGGTCGGGTCATTGTCAAGGATATCACGGCAATTGGGAAGCCGGTACATCCTTTCCAGAGGCCGTGCCATCCATCATACGAGTCTGTACTTATGTTCTCTTCAGGAGTATTATTTGGGGTCGGGGCTTTGTACTTAATCTATAACGGCCCTACAGCGAACCTGGTAACACGACATTAATATTACGACCCCGGCCCTGGAATGGACTTATCCGCATTAGTATTTTCCATGTTACCGCGCATCGCCTGGACATGCATGCAGGAACTTCTACATACAAGGATACCGTGATCGTGATGCTGTTGGATAAATATTCCTCGCGTCGCGTAGAGTGAGGGATATTATCCTGTAGGTTGGCAAGAGTTCAAGTAAATAATAGCCACCGACAGAAACTGGTGAGAACCTTCTTCGCAAAGCCGAGTTGCCGCAAGAGATCCATTTTCCTTGATTCCAAATCATTCCTTGTATGTATGTATTTTGTAGCTGAATATATTGAAGATATGCATTTGCTTCATTTCGTTTCCTCCCAGCTCCGGAGGAACGGGAGAGAGATTCGGAATCATTGATGAAATCACCTCGCCCAACAAGGGAGCTGGAGGAACTTGAGGGCCAGAACCTTACTGCGCTGTCCATCGAGAATTGATGACAAGCGAAGATTGCTAGGCCTGTTTTCGAGACTTGCTTAGTCATCTAGCAATATTTTATTCGTTGATCGCCAATCATAATGATTCCGAACTTTAATTCCAGTGTTGTGGTTGTCGGTTTCGCTTCAGGGACCCCTCCAAAGTAGATACGTATACCAGGAAATGGCACGCGATCCTGGTAATTATTGAACATGAGTGACCAGGTATGATTCTATGTGTCAAAGGAACATCTAAGATAATATCTGGCCGCAAATTATTACCTCGAGCTCATCCACCGCTCGAATTAATAGAATCCCGAAACAACCTGTGATTTGGGTCGATCTTGATTCAATCATTCTTATTTTAAGTAAAAGATCAAGAGACTATTGCCATCCAGACAAAAACCCATTCTCGCTATTTGAGGATCAACTAAAAAGATTGATGTTATATAAGATATAAAGCACGCCATAATATATATATCTCGTGATCAAGGACTATAACATAACTCATATTGATTAAGAATTAACTCAACCATGACATCCGTGCGAACAGCTGTATTGTATGAGACTTGTCGTTGAAATAGGGTTTGTCCTACACTCCCACTTTCCGCCGGGAAGCCAGATTTGTTGTTAATTAATCCCCGAGTCGATCTGTTCCTGCACATATGATTTCTGGAATCTGGGTTGATACATACAGGGCTTTACTAACGTTTCAGCCACCTGGACCCTGTGGGACAACGTCAATGCACAGAATCGTGGGATAATTCGGTAAGATTATCCGGCCCCCAATTAGTCGTATCTTGTACCCTCGCCTTTTGGGCCAATAGCGTAATTTCGTGACTCTATTATGTGATGGTTGGAGAGTGTAACAATGGAATGGTCCGGCCACTTTGGGTTTCCCGGAACTGGGCACATTTATAGATTTATCTGGTGCACATCCAACCGCATGGTAACTATGTCAGCATTTAGGTACTTTTGCACATGTGAAGGCCAACGAAGTGCTAACTGAATTAAAGAGCATGCTGCAGACTCAAAAACTCGATTTATCCACCTATATAACGTGATATTCCGACCGTCAATATTGGTGAGTTATATGTATAGCACGGTACTTTAGAGCAAGTTTTGCCCCCACAGCTGATTCCAAACAGATAAAAACCCAGAAATCGTCGATCTGAGCGTCTACTCTCACCCCAGGTTAGAGGTAAACGCTCATCATAGAGCCGTTATAAAATTTAGAGTGTTGATTCACCTCGCCTTTTCAATTTTATCTTTGCATGCTCTCATTTCCCGTTGGGCGGACTATCAGAGATCATTGCATAAGATAACACAACACTTGTGGCGGAAACGATCTCCAAGCATGAGATACGAACACCATGTCCGCTGTTCTGAGAAGGCTATTGACTATCCCATCTACTGAATCTATAATGTGCTCCAGTTTTGGATGTAGTAGGTCAGTAGTTGATATGCTCTGTAGGATAATGATGCTTATTTAAATTCCAGCGTAAGCGTGCATCAGTGATTAATAGCCTGTCTGAATGTATGGCCGGCCAGAGAATTAATCGTCGTGACCTATAATATAAACCAACACCATAAGGTATTCGCTTGGGGTGGGGTATTTGGCACCCTGGTTAGTTAGGTATATATTATCAACGTGGAAATGGGGTTTGCATACCAGATGCATGGTGGCGAAGGCTGGTCTCCGGAAATCGGTATATATATCTATACTTCGGTGGCGCCAACACCCTGGCCCCCTAATCTCCCTGAGGCTAGAAAAGTACTTGAGACAATCGCTTTATATATTTCCGCAAGATGTTTTTGACTGTAGCAGCTGGCCCTGCTCCCAAAAATGACGCGTTGAAAGAGTTCATTAGGAGAAGACAGGCATTAATATCTCCAATAATATACCGGTTGTTCAAACCAACACACGATCCCAACACATTAAAACTCCCTTTAGCGTCCGACAGAAACGAATTATCATTACACGCCCAGATAGAGCAACCTACGGACTATTCTCCCATCATCTAAGTTACTACACTCACAGTTAGCTCATTCTCGGCAATAATTGTAGTTTTCGTCTCCGTGCATTGTTAATTATCTTTGCAAACGATAAAAACAACCACTTATTTTCCAAAGGTTCATGAGATCCCCAAGTCGGGAAAGATTTATTTTCCCTTCCACATATAGCCTAATCTACAGATGTCTCGTGAGCAACACGCATCTCTTAAATGGAGCTACCTTCAAATACCTTCTACTTAATTATTCTTCAGCTTCAGCCATATCCAGGGGTCAAAAATATTCGCATGTGACTGAAGGCTTCTGAAAACCATAGATAATAAAGGAAACTATAGACATATGATTAAATCGTTTCCTAAAAGAGTAAGGGAGAATGAACCCAATGACATACGTTCGTCATAGAATGATCACCAAGTGTACATACTAAAAGAGCCTTTCGGTAGCTCTCGATAAACTACTGAGAGTTCCACCTACGCTCTAGATCTTCTTCCTGGGCCTTCCTATACATAGGCAGGATAACCACTTTAGAAGTGTTAGCATCAAGACTATTTGAATAAGAAAGAAGGCCAAAGACGTACTTGGACCATGAACATTTTCGATGATATGATAGTGAAATATCATGACATTGCAATCATATTTGTGGCTGATGATAACTGGATAACCGCCACCCCAGGGAGTTAGATGATTAGTTGAGATGATCAAGGAATTTTGGAGATTTCGATAAAAAAGGGAGTGATAAGACAATCATGGCGACGGATCGTGGCCTATTCTTACCCAGAGAGTCTTGAGACCCTAGAACATCATTGTGTGTTCATGTTTGGCTGTAACGTCACAATATATTGGTAGCTGTTGTTACTGCGGTTACTGCATATATGTGTGCATCGCGCGAGTTATATAGGCCATGTGGCAGTTCCGGCGATGTGGAGACCCAGCAGAGTGTTGGATTTTTCAATATAGAACCACATTTTTTACTTCAATTAGTATTTGGTAGATGTAAACCTGAATTGGTCCTTATATAAGTCTACGCCCCTGTGGTTATGTATGATGCTGGGTGACTACATGTACTTTCTTCACCATCCTAGCGGCACCAGTAGTTAACTCAATCGGGCAATTCAAGCTCTTAATTTTCACTGGATTTGTATTCTATAGTAATCGAATTTCTTTGCGCACGGCATATCTCTTACTTTCTCCCGCCGCATTTTGTATATATATATATATATATATATGATACTATAGGAGTGAGTTTAACACTCAAATTGATTCAATCAATGCAGGCTAGGACTTACATGTGATGAAAATACGTACAGTGATAATCTCCACACTTACTAGCTGAAGGTTGTAGTACGTACATAAGCTATCGCATTATACTTTTTACCCCACATGTGGTCGTATTACGCACCTTAACATTCTCTCTATCCAATACTCCTTCACTCAACACACTCAGGGCAATACATTTCCTCTCCAGATCAAATAGAAAGTTCCATCACTATCGGCGTTCTCGACTACTCAAGTCATCATCTGCAGGTACAGATCTAGTTGAAGAGGTCTCTTAATGCAATTTTTACTGACTTTCCATCAAGAGGTCCATAGTACAAGACTTCACAGCCAAGATGTAGGTACCCGCTTCCAGGCTGATCCCCCTTAATGGTGGACACTTCTGAATTTACTTTCTTGCTGAAAAAGAACAAATTTCCGGTATACATACTATCATGGGTCCCACTGCCCCCCCGGATGTTTTCATCGGCCTTTACCTCGGGCTCCTTTTTACTATATACGTTGGCCTCAAGATTGCCAAGTATATTGATCGCCACTGGTACTCGCTCACCATGGATCTGGAAGCGCAGAATTTTTAAAGCAATGTTTTCGTCTTCCATACTCTGATTGCAGTTCTCCTGTCTTCTGTTCCCACAAAAACGAAAATATATTAGCTAGCACACTGTTACGTGGTTGTATTCAGAGAATCTAAATACCTTCACGTTATAATAGACATGCCGGACTAGATGGAGAAATTAAGGATCACAGGTGTAAGGAAAACAACTAAAAATTTATATATGTTGGTGGTCCGACCTTCCAGTTGTGAAAATAGAAAATAGAACAAAAAATCATTGTCAATCTAAAATCTTATCATTATCGCGGCTTAAATCTTATCCTATCGTTATCTTGCTTGATCAGTACTTATCGCATGAGATCAATTGATTGTAAAGTACTATCGTTATCAGCTGATATCTTATCGCTTAGTGCAATCGGTTAGAATTAGATAAGAAAATTCTGGGAGTATCACACATTGACATAAAGCAGCTCACCCGCACAAGCCGCGTTCAATCGTAAGGCGGGATATAACTGTACTTATAACTTACACTGTTATTTAATTCCTTCCTTCAGGTAGTGAGGTAGTCTTAAACAGAAAGCTTGATACCTCATATGCATACCCTATAAATGATTACACTTACGACTATGTATTATAGAAAATTCAGAAGTAATTACAAGATCACGGGGTAGAAACGAACCCACGACCTCAGTACAACAGCCTTCGTTGGGTGAAAACCCCACATGTTTACGTTTCCGGGACATACCCAGCTCTTATATGTATATACCTCACGAAAACACGCAAAAGAGACGCACCGACCCTACAAACTTAAAGCATCACCCAGGACCCTATCGAATTAATTCTTGTGGAATAGCGTACATCAGGTGGGGAAACCGTCATGTGCACATACATGTACTTATTATGACGGGTCTTGATTGCTATCCTTGAGAGAATGAGATAGCCGCACAAACCAACCAATTCTCTTACTATCGCACGATAGATCGGACTTTTGGCCCGAAACACAAACTTCACATCCGTACGTCGCTGAAAAGCTAGGAAATGGGGGATTTAAACTCACATTGCAAGTACATGTGCTGTTCCAAACACGTCCTAGTAAAAAACCCCATCACGCGCGGTTGCCCCGCTGATAAGTAAAAATTCACAGAAGGGATTGGGCTACTACAGCATTGGTGAGCCCCCTAAGTAGGGCTTACAGGATATACATCGTAGCTTGTGTGTGCAACTTTTTCGCGTCTTATTTCCCTTCTCTTACAACCACCACTACCATCCCTTCCTTCTCCCGTTGCCCCTCCTCTCTCTCTTTTCTCTCCTCATTGCTCCCTCATCCTCACCATCCACACTTCATATTCTTCTCTGTGATCCATCCCTCTCTCCCTATTTTCATCCTCTCTTCTCGGCCCTCCACCCTAGACTTTAATTCCTCCTCTTCATTTACCTCGTCAACCACAGATCCGCTTAACCTTTGAGGTTTGTATGATACCTACAATATACATCCAATTCATCAAAACAAATAGTCCAGTATCATCTATCTCTTCATCAACTTCATATATACCAAATCTTTAAGCTCTCAAATATATCTTTTTTTGTCAAACACAAAGATGGAATTTTTCGAGAGTCTACATGAAAAGAGTAAGAGAATGATCTGGAAGATCTTCTGCTTCCCCATGGCTAGAAAACATAATGAAGTGAGGTATAGTTATCCCCCTATATTCAATATTTCCAATTGCCCTCAGCTGATGAATCTTTCGATAAAGAGGCCAGTCAGTTACACATGTTGATGCACACGACTGTGTTCCTGTGGTCCGTCCTACTATTTTTGATCATGATAGTATCGAACTAGAGGAAATCAAATTAACGTTCGATCCTGTTACTCCCTGTGGGGGGAACGGAATGCGTGGTGTTATCCATGATATCTTATGTGGTAATCCTGACTGCGAGGCTTTAAATGCAAATAATGCCGGTATAGCCACCCCACATTCCCCCCATATTCCTTACCCAACTTGCGCTTCGACTTTGTCTGATATGATAACGTTAGAAATGTGCGTGGAGAATGAAGTTTCTCCCGAACCGCTGGCCAGGAATACCACCAACGAAGCAGAATACGTCGAGTTTCGTGATACCTATGAGCCCACTCATGATCACAGAAGCTCTTGGATCACTGTCAGTGGAGAGATTTTCTTTGACTGGGCCCCATCACCAACCAGCTCAATCCATGAAATTGAGAGACGTGATTGTCGTTAGTGCATGATGCTGCGGGATCTATGAGTTGATTGATGAAAGACACTCATCTGAGTAGTACGTAATTATTCTACTCGAATATTTCGTTGTGCTAACACAATACATGTGCAAAGTTGATAGTCTTCAACCTCTACCTCCCTGGTGTACGCACACATGTATCATTACATCACTGTCGGGTCCCCTTGATAAACACCATGAGCCTGTGTTTAACTCTAATTCCACTCACACGACACGTTACCAAAAGTCTTGTTTTCTTTTTTACCTTGGGGGGTTTACGTTACGGTACCTCTCCTTTACACCTAAAGGTATCTATCTTTTAGCAGGTACTTAACTATCCATCATCAACTTTGGGGACTGAAACCTTTACTAACTCGCTCTCGCCACTTAGTATAAAACCATGTAACTAGTTAGATAGCCCTTGAACACCTCTGTCAATCAATATCGGCTATGGCTAGATCTTTACAGCACTCTTTTTCCATGATCATTCCATGTGCACATTACTACAGCTAGTATTAAAGTGAATTTTTCGAATGCTTGAGTTTACTTACAGGTCAAAACAAAGAAAGACGAAAGAGAGGTCGTTGAGTCACTAGTAAGCGCGGTCTGCACTGGGCCTCTTCGGCCTTGGTCGTTCTCCTAGATCCCTAGTCCTCGTCCCCGCACCTCAAAATCATAGATAGCCTACGACGCTCGATTTTATTTCGAATACATCCATCCCCTTATAAGATATTGAATCATAACATATAATCGGTATGTTGTAATCCACTATTTCAATAAACGCGACGATCTGACAAATGTAGTCAGGTGGTTGCTCAACACCCAGATTCTCGCCGATGTCTATTGAGCCTCTATGCAGAAATTAAAATGGGGGTTTTAGCACAACATTAACGGTAGCTTCACATCATCGGAACCGTTTAATTCATATGAGCCGATATTCGTCCCTCCCCGGCGATGTATTCAAGCATTGTACCTACATGTATATACCTTCTTAGCTACACCACCAAGTGTCACCACCTCTCCAGTCCACGTATACACGAGAGGCAAGGCTAAAGAGCCAAGAGCTATTAGGCAAGGATTTCTATGCCAGCAAGGAATACAGTCGCACGGTACTGCAACTACCAAGGTCTAGACTAGGAATTTACAAGTATGCCAATCATTGATACACATATGTTGTACTAGTAACTAATTCGTTCTAGACTTACTTTCTCCCGAAACAAACACGCTCCAACTTATTACTGGTGCAACTCCTAGGCAGACGTTGAAATAAGATTTCCAAGCCAAACCTTCGTCTACCTCCGCATGTCTCAGGGTTAGGGCTTCTTCCCCCTGCGATCACCCTTACCTTATCTTGACAACTTGATCTCACGAGACCTCCACATCAGCCTGAAACGATACCACCCGCGGTCGCTTCACACAAACCATCACAACATGCCGCGCCTACTGAAGCTCTGGATATTCCTATCACTCGTCGCGTTCTATGGCCTGCGCCATATCCCCATTTTCGCCGATCTCAGCCCCGCTGCCTACTTCCTGTCAGCTGGCGGAAGAGAGACTAGGCATTGCTATGCACGCGTGAGGACAAACTCCGAGGGTGAAGAGGGCGTGAACACCTGCCTCTCGGTAAAGGGAGGCATTATAACAAAGATCTGGAATGATATGCCTGAGACTGGTGCGACACATCACACGGGGTATGCGTACCCGGGTTTGTGGGACGGGCACGGGCACGTGCTGCAGTATGGAGAGATGCTGCATAGTGTCAAGTTATATGGCGCCGAAAGCATTGATGGTAAACCTTACCTTCCCGATCCCCCCCCCCACCTCTTTTTTTTTTCTTGTGAAAATTTTCAATTGCTAAGGCTTTCTGCTGTAGAGGTTAAAATAAGAATCAAAAAGTATCTAAAGGCGCAACTCGATAACGACTATGGAACTCCCGAGAAATGGATTAGAGGAATTGGATGGGACCAGGCACATTTTGGGGGCGCTATGCCAACTGCTGTAAATAAACTCAATATATATCCCCCACTAGATATTAAAAGCGTGGTTACTTACTTGATATAATTTGCGCAACTGTAGAAAGATCTTGAAGACGATCCGGAATTGAAGGGGAAATATATCATGCTTGACCGCGTAGACGTTCACTGCACCTGGGTTTCCGGCATGTTCATCTCTTCTTCTAATAACTTCAACGGATTTTACTAAACGATATCGGTTGATAGAGGCTGTACTCAAACTTCTGCCAAGCCCGCTTCCCAATGTCCCTGGCGGCGAAATCACAACTGATCCAGGCCCGGGCGTGTTCTGTGATAACGCAATGGACCTTCCGCTTGGTCAATGGCCCAAGCCCACTGTAGAAGACAAGATGGAATATCTTGTTGGCGCCATGAAGTCTTTACACTCATATGGTATCGTGGGTGCTCACGATGCTGGTGTTGTACCAGAGGATATCGAACTGTATGATGAGTAAGTATTTATCTTCGCCATTGTGGGCAAGATTATAAAGAGCATTACTAAAGATCTTCTTGCAGATTGGCCGACTTGGGCCTCATGACTCTGAGGATCTATGCAATGATCGAGTGCCCTGTCCGTAACACTTTCTGCGGGAAGCAAGTGAGGAAGATCAAACGTCACGATGGAATTTTGAGTGTCCGATCCGTCAAACTCTTTGCTGGTAAGTATATATGATAATCCAAATTATAACCATTGTTGACATTCTCCAGACGGCGCACTTGGATCGTGGGGTGCCGCACTTCTCGAGCCCTACAGCGACAAGCCCGAAACCAGCGGCACCATGCTAATCGAAGAACGCGACCTCGAGAAAGTCGTTAAAAAAGTAACTCTAAGCCCTCACCATCTCCTCTAAAACCCCACTAACGCACCCCCACCAGTGGTACGCCCACGGCTACCAAGTTAATATCCACGCCATCGGCGACCGCGCTTGCCACGCCGCCATCCGCGCCTTCTCCCTCGTCCTCGCCTCCTCCTGCCCGCACGCCAACCTCGTCTCCTCGCCCGAGATCCTTCTCACCACACAAACCGCCTGCATGGCGCAGATGCAGAAAAACCACCGCCGCCTCCGCATCGAGCACTCGCAGATCATCGCGCCCGCCGACCAGGCACGCATGCGCGAGCTCGGCATCATCGCAAGCATCCAGCCCACCCACGCAACCAGCGACGCTGCATACGCGCTCGACCGGCTCGGCGCACAGCGCCTCAATGAGAGTGCGTACCGCATGCGTACATTTAAGGAGCGCGGTATCCCGATGGTGTTTGGCAGTGATTTTCCGGTGGAGCCGCCAAGTCCGTGGGAGGGGATTTATGCGGCGACGACAAGGCGGTCGCCGTCCGCGGAGGGGACGTGGAGGGATGGGGGGTGGTACGAGGAGGAGACAGTGGACGTGGACAGTGCCTTTGCGGGCTTCACTAGGGGACCGGCGTTTGCGAGCTTTATGGACAAGCATGGCGCCGGAGAGATGAAGGTTGGGGGCTGGGCGGATTGGATTGTTCTGGAGAAGGATGTTGTTGCCGAGGCGGAGGGTGACCCGGAGGCGTTGAGGGGCGAGGGGCTGTCGGGGGTTAGGGTTAAGGAGACGTGGGTTGCGGGCCGGAAGGTGTGGAGCGAGGAGCACGAGCACAGGAGCGTGGGCTGGTTTGGGTGGGCGAGGAGGGTCGAGAGGGTGATGGGGGAGGTGGAACGGGTCTTGGGGCAGCAGGGGCTGTGAGCGCTTGGGACAAAGTTAGCATCTGGAAGCAACATATACACAGAGTCTGTAGATTTTCTCGTTTTTCTTTTTCCTTCTTCTGACCTAACTCCTTGGCTACTAGTTTTCTTTGTCTTATGTCTACACCTTTCTTTTCGCCATAAATAAGCCTGTATTTAGAACGTAGAAACATGTTCCTTCAATACACATGACCTATGAGAAAACCATTGATTGGTTCAGTGCCCGAACATGCTGGTTAATGCAAGTAGTACGGGTGGTATCCTTCGTAAATACCCCCTGCATACTTTGATAGATCAACACGTTGAGTATAAACTCCTTATGTGCGTGAATGACAAGCACAAAGGTGAGTAGTAAGTAGCCTGGAGTGAACGATAACGATATTAGTCGCAATACCAAATATCATTCCAGCGGGAGAAAGATTAAAGGGAAGAATCGGACTCATAAATAGAGCCTTGGTCCCTTCATGCCATGCCGTCATGTCAAGCCCAAGATCCCCCGCCACCAAGTCTTTCATTTCAGGTTGTCCTCACTGTACGCGCCGCACATGACGCGACTTCGTAAAAGTCATTCATACGGCAAACCTGAAGAGATACATAGGCGCATGCGGAAGGCAGGTGAGCTGCCCCGCCCTGTGGGCCGTAATCCCGACTTCCCGGGCGGAGCACGCGTATCGCTCCACTAGTCTCCGTGGTATAAAAACCACCTTCGCCTAGTGGCGAGCACAAGGATGAATCGCCGCGATATACGAGACAAAGCAAACGTAGCAGCCAGCATGAGAGGGGTGTCAAAAGCGGCAAAACAGAAAAACGTCCGGTCTCCCGAAGCATGCGAGTGATCGGCTATGACTAACATCGATATCAGCATCGAAACGTAGTTCCGGCCGGGGTGGCATTGGCGTGTAGGAAGGCTCCAATGTGTGTGTGTAATGATGTAATCCGAGACGGAAGAGCAACAAGATGAGTGTAACCCTCAGCTCCAAGATTGTGGCTTTGCTCAACATATGATATATATGGCTCAAGTATTGATAATTCCGAGACTTCCTTCTGTGGTTCGCAAGAAACGGCGAAATGATGGATCGTCTGTCCTGTACTGACACCACCACGAAGGGCTTCGCCGGTATGTCAGATGTGTAAAGCCTACACTTGAACCTCCAAGGATCGAAAGATAGACCGAATAGCTGGACAGGCTTCCCCGGCAGGGTCAAGAACAACCTCTCGATATCTGCCAGGATGGGGAGAACATCTCGAAGCTACGTGTATGTATGGCTCCCCGTACTAAAGAGGGCACCCGATCTAGCATGGCATATATCGCATCTAGGGCCGAGAGTATAGGGCGTTGTAAATATCCGAAACTCCGTGAGTGCGAGCTAGAAAGACTACCGGTTTGTGGTGGTTGAGGACCTGCTAGTGTTTTTGAGAACAAGCTAGCCAGTGTTTTGATAGGCTCGTTGTAGCCAATCCTGCTATTTGTGCCTGGGATGGTTTACCGGGAGATATGGCTGGGGATAATCTTGGTTGGGATTATGGTCCGAGCCTAGGAGCAAAGTCCTAATACTCATATGAGTTTCATTATATGTCAATATGTGTTGTATAAATAAGGGCTTTATATGCCCCTTATATAACAAATAAGTCAAGCCAATTAAGAAAGTCAATAGTCTTCCGCATTTATTATTATTTAATTACTATGTATTATTTATTTCCAACAATCTTATTAGCCGTCGTGGTCGAGTGATGTTCTGTGTCTAAGGGCTCTTTTTTTGTTTTTTGTTTTTTGTTTAACTCATTCTAATGGCTCGTTTCGAGAAAGTAAAGTCTGGAAAGTGCTTTAAGCAGCAATCCAGTTAGCAACCGGCAAGCTGGGCAATTCATAAATGGAGTTTTGGCCCGCCAATCATGAAAACGTTTGGTGGTTTTAGTGCATTGTAGCGTAGAAAAGCAAGTCAGACCTACTTTTTCAAAATCACTGAAAGGTGGCATCTATTGCCATAGACGAAAGTCTGCATGCAATTAATATTGATAGATTGAACCAAAAAGGGGAAGGGCAAAAAAAAACTGATAAGTGACAAAGCCAAACATACCAACTTTTCCCATAACCGAAATTGGTTGCATAATGTATTTTTGGGGCCTTTGAACTCCGTTTATGCAGTTCCCAAACGTGCCCTAGAACCTGGCATAAGCGCCCCTGTGGCGCAGGTGACGGTGTTGGCTGCTCTTTGTGTTCCTTCTCTATATACGACTCGGTCCGATGGAAAGCGCAAATACCTACAGAGATGAGCCGATGTAGTTGCGATTGTGATAGTGAACATTATGCTTTTGACTTGCTCTTCTGGCTATGTGCTACGCATGTAACGTAAGATACATACTCCATGGATAGACACCTGCCTGCACCATCATGCCTCGTGTCACATATTCCAATGCTCCCCTAGCCTTGGGCTAAATCATGAACCCACTGAATTCTTGGTTCAGGTCATACTTTAAGCCCGCAGTAGCTTGGAGTTGTATGATGACCGAACTAGGACCAAAGCTAAACGTGCGAATGTACAAAAAAGCGGGCGGGCCCAGCACCATATCCCATGACCCGTAGCTTAGTTTTGACACTTTGGTTACAACTCTCTCCTGTTACCCACCACTCATGAAATTATGCAATCTTGAACTCCGCGCGTTATGAACCATGTTGATGAGATCTGAGGTTGATTAGAGAACATATGGTCAACAACCAGGCACCGTTGCTTATTGGAGAGGGCTTCAAAGCCCTCTGCTACGGGTCAAGGGATATGGAAGTATATATAATGCTACGGAATAATAGGATTTCGATTTAAGATTGACTAGATTAATCCGCACAAACGATTAAAGTCCTACTATTATCAGGCCAGGGTAGACAGCGGTTCTATAACTGGACTCACCCAGGACCAAACGCCCTAGTAGGCCGTGGCAAGAGGCGCGACCACGAAAGTATTCATATATATGTACAACCTCCAATCAGGTCAGTATAAACTTGATAACTGTAAGCGGTGATCCTACTACCATTATCTCTTCCCCCATCTCCCTAGACGGAGTGAATTGGCAATTAATTTAATTCTCCCCGCAATTCCATGTCTTGATATCCGAGTGAGATATCATGACCAAAGGTTCATTGAAGTGCAAAGCTATCTCGTATCGTCACTTGTCTCATGTTATATGAGGATTCATTGAGCAAGACAAGCCCCGGGGTGACTCGATAGATGGTGTTACCCAGGCGAGGTTTTTGAGGACTGGCAGTCGAGCTCGGTCAACACCTTGATCGATCGACAGTCTGAAATAATACCCACAACTTAGCCGAAGGCTTCTCAACGCAGCATGATATGAGGCAAACGTGTGTAGTATAGATTGGATTATCGTACGCTAATTTCATATCAGCTATTCTTCTTAACTCATGTTTTCTTTGGCGTCCTTACATATTAATCAATCAATCTACATTCACTTGACCACGCTCTCTGTTCCGAGCGATATTTCAGGATTTGATATCAAAGCCATCCAGTGATCTATACTAGTACTGCTATAAAATCAGTACAGCGTCTTTCTTACGAGTAACCTATATATCCTCCCAAACCTTTCTCAGACTGTAAGTTTTGCGATCTTTACCCATAGCGGGGCATTGCACGAGATATTTGGCGTATATAACCCCCGACCCCGCCCCAGACTTCTTATTAGCCCTAGATATAGTATTATTGACACTGCTATAATGCCAGAATGGTGTAAAATTTATTACCCACGGCTAATTTGGAACCGCGAGGGACACCGAAAACCATCAAATAGCCCCTAGGTAATTGATTTTGATCCAAACCCCTTCATAGAATTGCATGCCCTCTTTTATCGATATCGTATCGAATCTGTCTCTCAATTGCTTTCCCTATATTGGGGTGAGAATACATATGGAGGCTAATTAAAGGCTGTAGCAGTGCTAGTTACAGACGACGTCCACCTTAATATGCTTACATACTTCGGAGTTACCAGAATATGGGGATACTTAAAGAATCCGGGATATGTCGCTAGATTGTCTCTATCGGGGTTGCATAAAGCAGCTTGGGATAGCTTAGATTTGTGTATTAGGATTGTTAACCTCCTCATATTTCAAGACTCTTAGGCCTCAGGGTTAATTAAGGTTGGTAAATTGCGAACGATAAGGCTCGCGCGGAGAATTAAAGTACCCGACTGCAGGCACGGCATTGGATCGGATGGTTCAGTCCTCCCGTCCCGGCCGAAGTCCTGTGCCTTGGAGCGGAGATAGCTGTGATCGCGTATTTTCCCCTATCCGGCCGGTGGTCAGGCTCAGCCCCACCGTTGGATATTACTAGCAAAACACAAACTCTCCGCCTGGGCGATCCATAGCTAGGTTGTTTTCTAGAACCCTTATTCAGGTTAAGAGTAACAGTACTCTGGGGCTTTATGCCTTATTAGCACCAAGAGTAATGTAGATCGCTGCTGTAAGTGTGTTCAAGCTTTTCCAAGCTTAAGCTTCTATTCTGCTCAGCCTCACCCATTAGTCTTTCTTACGACAACCGCTAGCGCTAAGAATATCCTTCTCTTCAGCCTATGCGAAAGTTCATAAGAACCGAGAGGGTCTACCGAGTTTAGAGACATCACTGGTGCCTGCCTGGCCTGTGACGAATAATGAACTCACTGTTAAGAGGTAACAACAAATAACGATTAGATAGAGTTTCTGGTGGGTTTCTTAAACCACAAGTTGAAATCTATCCCAGGAATTACCTCAATGTATTGGCGTGATCATGATCACACACCGTACGGAGTTTTTTTTGAGGAGGTCGCTTAGTACCATTGAATTCACAAATGAAATATACGAATCGGCTGGAAGGTGTCTAGTGCCAACACATTCTGAATCATTTGCGGTGTCGCCGTTGCCCCGTGGAAAGCGGTTGGTCATAGATTTTACAAGGGGACTCGGGCACAAGCCCGCGTGGCACAGCCTTCTGCTTATGTGGAAACATCATTGATGTGTTGTCCCTGTTGCCGCTGCTGATGAGGTCATGTTAGCGAACGGTATCATCCATCATTTCCCGACTCAAAGCTTAAAACGTACAAACAGAGCAAGCTGAACCGCACTTGGATACCTTCTGGCCATTCGAATGGGCACTGAGCCCATCACAACTGCCAGAGGAGTAATTCGGGCCAGAAGGATATCCTTATATCTAGTTCTCTTGTAGTTTGGCATTCTCCATTCAGAGATAGGGGTTTTCGGTTATCTTGAGGGTCAAAAATAGCCAGAGTCAGATGCAATGTTCCTTACCCCTGATGAACTAATATGATTGACATTACCTTATTTTAAATTTTAAAGTACCTTGTATTATCTTTCACCCCCATCAGGCTGATCACCATTACATTTAAGTTTTATCATGAGAAATCCCCATGAGAAAATATAACACCTCCAATCGGTTATTCTACTCTACAAATCTCGGAAGTAGTGGGAATCTAGTCCCAATTTGCTGTTCGCCCTCTCCATGTGAGTCGAACCATCCGGGGCTCCAGCAATACTTGGTATAATGGTGCCAGGGACGACACCTATCAGGTACATAGCAATGATTAATTTCAGACGGAACGCCACCAAAATACGCGTTTGCAAGTAAAATTGTGGCTACGTCGTCCGATGACTTATTACCAACCACTGTACAGCAGTAACATCATCGGCGCCGTACCGGGACCCTGAGTAATGTTCCTCTCCCGTGGCCGGGATATTAGATGCATGGGTAATAATTTATATTTCTTTTTATGTTTTTCCTTTGTTAGCCTTGCAAAACATCGAGAATGAACATGGACAATTTATAAATAGGATCGAGGCTGAGTGGTCATTCTAGACTATACGTCATTAATGAGTCGAATCATGAAATACCAACCATTGGAGGGACAATACCAGCCTAGAGATAGCACATCCGTCAAGAGATGGGAACCAACTAATTTGCTTACAAATTAAAATGCGCAGCCCATATACCTATAACGGCTTCAGTACCCTTGGTTTACGCGGCTTTATCTCTCGGTTTGTAACCAAAATCAATTACCTGGTGATAACCATTATGTCTATGGTTACAGAACTTTACATTTAGCTGGACGCCATCGGTCTACATATCACTGCGCGGGCGTTTAATTATCCGTTCCTCCTAAAAGAATCAAAAAGTGCAAGTCGCCAATTCGTTTGGGGGAACAGGTACTCGTAACTTCCCGAGGTTTTTGAACGCATACCATACGAAAATACGCCAAGATCTTGATTTTAGGTGTATGCACGCCAGGAAACTACGAGCACATGTGTAGGTACAGTCCCTACCCAGATGTCTTCGTGATTCCGGAGGCTCGGCGGCAACCTCAAAACCCCACGAATTGACTAACGAATGATATGAGATCAATGCCTGATAGAGTTGCTGCAGTAATTGCAGCGGGCGGGTGGCAAACTAAATATTATGATACATGTTTTAACTAATTCATTGAGTACCTATTGATTGTTGATCATTGAATGCCGAGCGTCGACGAGCGTTCGTTGCCATTGCGCGCCGTACCACCCAAATCACGAAGACATCTGGGTAGGGACTGTATATACATACATGTACGTACAGAGTCAGCTTACAGCTGATATGGCGCTGAAATACTCTACATGTAGGTCAAAAAGAAGTCGCCTCTAGTCCTATCATATCGTTCGCCTTGCCGCCCCTTGACACTTATATCCCCGGATATACGTATCACGTGGCCACGTGGTAGGAGTAAGTTGCACACCAATCACAACGTTAATGAACGGTTCTAAACGGACGTTACATGGCATTTCAGAATCAACGGCCGGCCCCACCGAACTTGCCACAGTAAGTCCGAGCGTTAACGTTCTACTAGCGCAAATGTGGGACTTTGAAATATCCAAGGCCGAAGTTGCTTGCAATTGGAACGAACTCCCTCTAGAACCAATACATGAAAGTCATGGCTACTCGCATAGTTGATTCCAAATAATCTTCATGAACTAAGGCTACAATATATACTCTATAAGAACTAGCTATACTTCTGAGTCATCTTTTTAAATTCGCGCGAGTCCTCATTATAATATACAAGAAGGTCAACAATCTCCAGAGATGGCCATTAAAACTCCCGAAACCTCGATGTTTCCTGCCCTTACGCGTACAAACAATCCCGACCTCCAGCGATATCCGCTTCACACATTACATACCAGAGATGAAACGAGCGCGAACGTTGATGTTGTCAGTGCCATCACTGGTATAATTGGCGTGTTGATTGCAATAATCGGCCTTGTCGAGGGATATAGACGTTGGAAGCAATGCAGAAGAGATGTATACTATAGGAATTTCCGGCGTTAGGACCGCTAGGAAAATTCGATGATTCTGATGTATGTTCTAGCTCATGTCATCAGCTGTTGAGGAAACCAATGTGGGGATGAATGTGCGGCAACCACCCTGCGTTCCACCTCCGAATCTCTTCGCAGCGGATGCGGGCCATATATTTTCTCTGGTGTGCGCCATCCTCACGTTCTTACGCATGGTCCATTCTATTCCACGTCCAGACGATGAGATCGAGAGAGATGCGGGAATTACTCATGTACCAACTCCTAGATCGGATACTGCCGGGAATATTGGTTTGCAAAATGCTGCTTGAGTGGATCGATAGAACCGACATTTGAGTTGTTGGATCTAGCGGTTCTAGATTTGAAGCTCGTTGCATAATATATTGACAGCGCAAGATGGAGTTTATGGGCGTGAAATATTGTTAGCTTTGACGACTTTCTTTCTTTCTTTCCTTTGGTAATAGCGGGTCATGGGCAATAGATAGACTGCCAACCAGCCAGGTGCATAAGTCAGGGGTGTTCATGGCGTATATACGGGTGCTTTTTATGGATCCGGAGCTATCTCGTTCTTTATATTATTATTCTTTCCCTCTGTATGTATACGATTGGACTAGAATTGACGCCATTCTCTTTTGCCGTGATACATTAGTGCTTTGCAATTTGGGAGCTCTTGAGATTGGCTTTAGCTCATGGACCGATGTGGATGACGTCTGAAATATGAACATTGAAGGTAAGATGGTCTTGTTACTTGCGATAGTACTGGTAACACAAACGCTCTAGGGGCAGGTTGGACATTCTTTTGATTATCTGGTCTAAATTAGTCCTCCTCCTTCCAATTCTCGGTCCGCCGACACTCGATCTCTCCCACGACCCCCACCCGACACAAACTCCCCCCACAAATCTAACCCAACAACACTCCAATTCAATTCCCCCCATAAATCTAACCCAACACCAATCCTCCACATGAATCTAGATAAACAACCGATCCAAACAACCAAACTTGCTTATACATGCTCCGGTAACAATAAATCAACGTATAGTGCATTGCACCACGTTGTCCATTGGTCCCAAGATTTGTAGGTACCCGGTCACGACGTCACCCTCTAGATAGTACTAGAGGGCTGCTAATAGTCGGATGATGGTAATTTTTTACTGAAGCCTTGTATCTGGACATATGCGTATAGTTACTCGCATAGGATACTCGTCACTAGCGGCGATGGTTGAGTAGCGAAGGCAAGCTGATATAAACGTCGGAAAGTTCGGTCTAATGGAATTTATGCAAATATATAAGCCGGGTTAACACCATTCGATCTTGTGATATCTAGACCTAGCCTTGCGACGACGAGATTTCGACTTTCGGCGCGGAATCTATATTGAAATTAATCATAGCGTTAGTAACTGGTGATTTGGACATAGCTGATGCATCGATAGGAGTTTGGGTGCTCATGGCAATATTCTTTGATGAATATTCTCTTGTCGAATTGTTTGGGCCCTAACTGCGGAGCATTTCTGATTCTAGGAGGGAGGTGGGAGCAACGAGTATTATGTACCTGACACGCTGATAAACCAACTCTCGGGCGGTTAACGATTGGGTTAAACGTGCATACACTATATGTCTCACTTTCCTACCAAGAACCTGATCCACTAATCATTGACATCGCCAAGAAATAAGACTAAGTCATGCAGGCTCTGAGCTGGGTCTGCATACCACCAAAATCCAATTGCCAAGCACCATTTACGCCCATATGCAGACCCAGTCCAGTTCGGGAACGTAAACGAGTACCCGTAGGTTCATGACGTTTCCGAACACGACCAATATTGCATACCATACAAAAAAGCGCCAAGTCCACCTTTTTGTATGTCATGCAATATTGGTCGTGTTCGGAAACGCTATGGACCTACGAGTAGAAAGCTGACCCGAACTCCCGGTAGCGAGATACCTACTCTACTCGGGGCAGGTAAAAAGTACCGGACAATGCAGGTTTTGTCTCTGGGCTTTTTTGCACTAGCATGCGCGCACCCATTGGTGAACCAAAAACCTGCATTGTCCGGTACTTTTTACCTGCCCCGAGTACGATTTCTCGCGCGTGTTATGGTAGATCACTTTAATCAAGGCAAAGCATGCCATCGGTCACTCTTGGCCAACACTCTTTATTTTCTGACAGGCTTGTATTACCCCTCGCTATTTGTTACATAAAACTATGTATCTACACCAACTTAATAGACGGTCAATGGATTAGACTTGTGCTCGTTCTAGATTTCCCCAAAAGCTGGTCTACACCGTGCTGGGTTGCTGGCTTTGGGTGGGCTTACACCCAATAAAATCGAGTTTTGTTTTCACCGGGTGATTGACTGACCTATTTGGGCAAATACCGATATTTCTGGCGAGTACGCCCATGGGCTTAAAGCAAAGTGGTAGGAGGAAAGTCAAGGATAACTGGTGGTGTATGCATATTCCCGTGACTTGAGCCAATCAGCAAGCGATTTTCTACCACCACTTTGCTTTAAGCCCATGGGCGTACTCGCCAGAAATATCGGTACCCCGAAATTATGTGATCTATGGACGTGAGATAAGATTAGAATATATTCTTGATCAAAACCCCCCGACCAATTTCTCCCTCGAACCCCCATTACAACTTTCTCAGTGTATTATGGAAGCCTCTCTACGCGCCACATATATGGGATAACTCTCTACTGGTAGCCTCAATCTTTGTGTTCTTGGCGCCGAGACCCACACGGCTCAGGTCTGGACGTTAGACCTGTGCGCATGCGCCATGGCTAGCATGCGCAGCCTTCACCGCCCCGAGTGAGAAAGTATGAAACGGAACTTGCACTGCCCACTGACAACAGCACATTTCCTTGACACGGCTCAGCAATATGTATGTCTGTCTGTATCTATGTCATTCTTCACCGATCGAATACCGGAATACCGATACGCAAGAGCGTAGGTGGCGACCCTATCCGCCTTCTTGTAGGTGCTGTGACTGCTGTCCCTACATAAGTAGGAGGCGCGTAGTTTAAAATTCTACATTGAAAATTTGTAATTTACTAATAGCCAGCATTAAGGGAGGTCTAGATCGCGTTGTCAAGTCGTCATCGATTTTTCCCAGTTTCAGAGTCATAGTGTTGGAGTATCTATCGCCAACAGATCTCGGTGTATTACGCCTGAGTGAAGAATTGCGGAGACTACCCCAGGAAACAGCCATTAGATTGGTGGCACGTCAAGCAGAGAATGCACAGCACCGCTCGTATGTCTGATCCTCGAGGTAGGGGCACACTCTAGAATACGTGTTAACTCGTATTGTAGTGATCGATCAGGTATGTAGAAGCCGATGGAAAGTCCTAAAGCCTATGAGAACCTTCTCTTGACTCCAAATGCTAGACAAAGATTGTTCCGAAACGTACACATACATACATACACACATGTGTTAGGCAACCATCATACTTACTGCAGCCTCGTTCACAGCCTCGTCTGTTTTACGACAACGCATCACTCCCCTCATAACAACCAACCACATTTCTTTGAAGAGAATCTCTACTACTACAGCCAAACATAGGCGTGCAAATTATTTCTTATAGAATTCAGTGCCTTCGTTGAGCAGTTCCTTTTCGGTCAAATCAATCGTTCGTGCCGCCTCTGTTTTGGAGTCTTGTGAGTCCCTTGATGTGCCGTTATATATGTACCTCCCGACAGAAAATCCATCGGTATTGACCAATAATTTGTTTCCATTTCTTGTGTATCTAATCTTGTGAAAGAGAATCCGAGTTTATATGAACAGCATAGCCCGCAAGGTTGAGAGTTTGAATAGACCAGAGACAACTAATAGGATAGTTTTGTATATGATCTATCTTTGATGGCTGCTCAAAAAATCAGTGACATTTTTGAATTATAAGTTTCCGAGGTTCAAGATGGGAATCACATCATGTTCAGCATATTGTACCTACAGTAACAATTAAATCCATGTCCTCACTTGCCCATTGGGTTTGATATTAACTCTAGGGTAAGTTCTTTAAATCTGTATTATGTCCTGACTACTTACTACACGCTCTTGCAATGTATCTTTTGATCGATTAAAGCCTGTCCGCTCCATATAGGCCGGGGAGAATGAGGAGAAAACTGTAGTTTTGCTACGCGTTCTAGAGGAACCTCGTAGCAGACCCTCGTCTGCATAGCCAATGTGACCTTTCGGTACATGGAAGTAGGCGATGTTGCATTAACCTATCTTCGTATTGAGATATGTGTCGTATTGAAACACACGCAACACTGGTTTACTTCAATCAAACCCTAACCCTTACAATTGATACATAGGGGAAATGACCGGTGCTCTAGATATATATTTGATCAAACGGAGGCCGGCTTCATCAGATTACCTCAGCTGTTTGCATACCTCTTTTATAGTATGTTCCAGCTTATCTCTTCCCACTCGTCAACCTTCATCTATTTTATTGCAGATTAAAAATGTATACATATAACAATGTATATCGCAAAAACAGCTAGATTCCGGAGGAGTCTAAATATGAGCTTGGAAATATATATGTATATATCACTATACCCATTCAACCCAAGATCTTTAAACATTTCGATTTCAAAGCAGCAAAGCGACATTAGAATGGGCCTATGGTGAACTGACAATTGAAGATCAGACCTTCTGTTCAAGACCTAAGGCCTAGGACATATAATTATCCAATCTTGGTTTTACTGCTTCTCTAGATAAAAGGTTTATCTAAAAAGGAATATTCGTTACCAGATATATTAAGACCATCTCCTTGAGCTACTAGGCCACACGTACATGCGGTCGCACCTCGCTATGCCGGATGGGAAGGAATTCGGCATGCATGTCGAGGCGTTCCGCCGCAGTACAAACTCTTCACTCTGGTTTATTATTCGACTTTGTTCTAGATCTCTTCTCTGAGCTTACATGTATATGTAGCGAGCCATACTGACATCCTCATGCCCTATGTTATTCGGCCTACGAAGGAGCCAGCTCTAGTTGTAACTTGTGCATAGTCTTGTATCCCTTGATGCAGTAAAACTGCTGCCCACCATGGCTAAAACATTCGTACCTTGAAAACATACATGTACAGCCGCGTTCGAAAAGTCCTGGCACCCTACTATATTGAGTCCGTTAATGAATTGTAGCCACCAACTACCATATTTGCTCCCGCACATTCATAACGTTTAAGACATGATCACAATGGAGATATTAAATCTCTTTCCAATTATGACCTTGAATATAAGAGAGTTAGAAAGTAGAAAAGTCTCCTTCGTGGTTTGGCCTGGGGTGCCAAGTCTTTTCGAACGCGGCTGTACATGTAGTTATCCCTTAAACCGTCAACAAAATGCTGACCCACCAAAAAAAAAAGCAAATTTTGTGTAGCTTTACTAACAAACCTTCTTATCTTGCTTATCATATAACAGATCTCCTACACAAATCCAACCCTATATTACTGTGGGTCAGCAATTGACGGGTTAAGGATAGTAGGGCCTAGGGTCCCGCCTTTGGGACTAGTTGCTAGCGGGGGCGGTCACAAACCATCACCCACACCCAAAGTCCTTACACTATCCCTTAGGCAGTCAAGAATAGAATTTGGCTCCCTCTAGCAGGTTTTATGCATATGCCTAAACCTAGGTTGATGGCGGGTGTAACGTCTATGGAAATCTACTTTCGGATAGTTGTCAACAGAGTGCATTAGCCATGAATCACAGAGTGTATTGGCCACGAATCACAGAGTGTATTGGCCACGAATCACAGAGCACTAGGGCAGCCAGCAGCGTGGGATAACTTGCAGTAATTTACACTTGGCGTCTCTGCTATTGGCCTCGTGACTGTAATTTACTGCGACGATCTGCCAAGTGTTTAGTTACTGCTTTTGGTTTGCCCACCAATTCCCACAAAATACGCACTAGCAATCCTTTCACCCCCTTTAAGTCAAGTCAATTATTGTTTCTAGGTACATAATGGTCGCATAAAGTATAAACTATGGCGTAAAGAAGACCTATCCTCAAACAACTAATTTCTCCGCCGATTTTAAAGTGATACCTAACAAAAGAAAAATAGTAGATGGTGAAGGCGTAATTGCGGTGACCGAATTATGGGGTTGGGCTTCGTGTGGGTAGATTTTCTTATGTTGTGTCCATCCTGGCCTGTGGATTGTTGGGATGGTTCTATGTGGTGTCTATCCACGTGGGATGGTTTTATGTAGTGTCCTGACCTATGTGATTGATTGAGCGGTGGGATTCCCACTGGGGTAGGAGGGGGTGGCTGGTCTGTGATATCCGTCGCTCGCATCTTTAGGCACGCCCATATGCAACTCAGCTCAATCCAGAAATGTCATGAAATATTCATATACTACATATGTATGTATATAAGTCTCCACGCAGCCACTATCTATGATTTTGTAGTACCAACACCATATAGGTATATTGTATCTCAAAATCCCATTTTCCGCTACATATACACTCAATGTACTCCAACCTTATAGCCGAACATTCTTCAGCAAATCTCACGTTTGTCCAAACTGCATCTGGCACCGTCCGACGTTATACACTTCACACCCTCCACGCCCGCAATGAACAAAGAAGCATCAGCGTTGATGTGATCCAAATAACTACCAGTATATCTGGCTTATTGATCGCCATTTTCGGCTTGATCCAGGGATATAGATTGTGGAAACAATGCAAAGAAAATGTGTGTATGAGAATTAAGCCTCCAATGTTCAAGTACTTAACTGTTAGCCACCACAACAGAGTGGCTGGTGTGGCGGTGTCTTGGCTTCCTCACTATGTGCTGACTGAATTACTGAATTCAACGCCTGCTTAGGCAACCGCGGCCAATAACGCTGATAACCCTACCCCAGCGAATCCGAACCTCGTTACAATCGATATCAGTCGCGTCTACGTCTGCTTAGACATCTGCAAGTTCTACCTGTCACAAATGGCGCCTGCAGCCGGTGCACCCGATCCCGCTGCAGGTGCCGGCAATGCGCCAATCCTTGCGGCTGATACTATCGAGCTCGCACCAGCTACGGCCCACTCGATTGACGATGAAGAGAGAGGACTTGGACCTACCAGCACGGCGGCGACGGTCACCTGAGAAGGTAAAAACCCAAAGCAGAAACCCTAAAGTCTGGTATTTGCAAGTTAATAATGACTGTGCCACCTAGATCTATGAATCTCAGCGCAAGGAATACTAGTAACTTAGCCTAGCCTACTCCTCAGCAGTAACATATAAAAAGCAGAAAAAACAAAATAGAGGGGAAAAAAGAGAGAGAGAAAACACATTCACTCGGGAGCAGACGGGCTTCAGGTGGAAGTAGTCGTATTCAGGTCGTGCCGATGAGAAGTATTAGAGATGATTACGATAACACTGCGGGGGCTCCGATTGTGCGGATATTTCTTTGTTGGTTCGGTCGGTTATGGGGAGTTTGGCGCATTCTTTTGGTCATTTCTTTTTTCTCTTTTTGTCCACCACGTGCACTCATTCCATACCTTTTTTTAAAAAATTCTCGAGATTTATCTTATCAGCCCACGGCCATCGTACGCATGTGATAAAACATATTACCAGCTCCATGATATATGAAGAGAGAATCCTTATCTTGTATTGAGATGCAGAGCGCTTTCCTGATTATCAACATACCAGGTAATTCATCAATGGTAACACCCTCTCGCACTGGGATTCCGATACAGGAAATAGAGTAACCATGGGTGAACGCTAGCAGGGTCGAAAAGCTTAAACCTGCATTACTATTCTTTAGGGCCCCGGTTCTCTGGAACGCTTAGTCATTAACCACAAGCAACACCCTTGACAAGTACCACGTCACAACCCTCGGGCACCATACGGGTCTTTGCATGCTTCTCTGCACCTTCCTTTCCACCTTCCAGGCGAGGGAATGCCACATTTCACGCGGGGAATGCACGTTTGGCCCTAAATAACCTGCGGCTTCCAGAAGCCCACCATGCAGATACCGCAAATACTCGAGCAAACGGCGCTAGCCGATTTATCGAGTATTTGCGGTACCCGATACTCTAGGTCGATCCTCTACTCGTATCCTCCTGATGTCCGTAAAAGAAACCACTATTGTATACTATACAGGTACATACGCGCCAGGTCCACAATTTAGTCGGGTACGTAATAGCGGTTTCTTTTACAAATGTCAGGAAGATACGAGCATCCATGGCCAGGAGAACGGCGGTGCGCATGAAGAGTTATTTGCATGGCACTGGCTGTTACAAAACGTTTTTTGTGATTGTTTTGCATGACACGTGTGAGGGGGGGGGGGGTGTGATGAGTTCTGTGGTATCGCTTATTTCGTAAAGGCTTGGTTTCGAACGGTGAATGCGGGTCAGGTCTTTTGAGGTACACGATAATTCTTCTGCTACGCACAAAGGCAAGACAGGCCACAAGAGCTAACTAGCTATAGCTGTCCTCGGCGCGGCTCATGACATGATTCAGCAGATGTCAAGCATCGATGTCTTGGAGTGCCTCAGCACGCCCGAGCGGTCGAGGGAAAGCGTTGCGAGAGTTACGGGGAAATGTTAGTCGGTTTTGAGCCTCCTCACAGTTAATACCACAAAGGGCCGCGTACATACTAATAGTGACTGTAACGATTTATCTAAATATCACGATTCGGTCTCATGGTCGGCCGGGGGCGGTGGTTCCTGACAGACTCGCCAGCACTTCGGCAAGCTGATTGGGCAGTGACGGTCGATGAATTTCCGGCCCCCATTGGTCCAATAGAAGGCTCGAGGGGAGAAATCTGACAAACGCGTGTGTTGGGCGCCTTTGACGTACAATTGGTACCGGACGGAGGTAGCTCCGCCGTTAAGAAAACAGAGAGGTTCATTGGGTTCATTCGTAATGCCACATGGAAGAGTACAATGCCACATGGAAGAGTACCTAAAAGTGTGGGCGGTCGTGCACTCGATCCGGTTACTACAGAAGGCAGTTGGAACCAACCGTTGCACCGCGCGCTTATGGAAACTACATACATGTAACATTACCCCGGTCGGATTCTTCGTTTTCTCCATCCGTTATGTACAACACCAGCGTCTTAATAGTCACTACGAAGCACAATAGTTATATATCATGCGCATATCTTCATAATTTTGATCAGTACATTTTCCATAACATCTGCTCTTTTGTGCCTTCTCCTGGAGCCCGACATCGACATCATCACCACATACATAGACTGGTGTTTGCTACTTACTTACGTAGGCTTCTGTCGAAACTACATTGTATTTTTTGGCCATGGACCCAACTACCACCACGATTACCACCGCAACCGAGGCTCTCTCGACCGATTTTACCTCCGCACTTGCGGCCCATTCCCACGCACTATATGCCCGGGATGAGAGAAGCGTGACCATTGATGTTATCACTGTCTCTACTAGCATGATTGGAGTTTTCATTGCCGTGGTTGGCCTGATTCAGGCATACAAGCACTGGAAACATAATTGCAACCATGATGTGAGTAAGACAGTTTATGATTCAGGGTTAGGGTTATCTCTATCTACGCCCTGTGTCTTGTGTCAGTTGTGTGGCTATTGTCTCACCTAGCGGCGATCTTATCCCTATCCACAGGCGATAACCACAGTCACGAAGGTCAAAGAAATAGAGTCAAGGCTCAATCCTCCCATTTTCTCTACGGCTTAGAAAACCTGCTATATAATCATTTCTGTTGACCCATGACTGTGGGGATCCACAACCCTAATACCCCCATCAACCCATGTTTCCAAGTCTAACACCCCCGCCTACTTAGTTACCGTCGTCCACTTCTCTAGAGGCCGTACGAAACCTTAATCCACCGCCGAGTTCGATCATGGTAGATGCGAATCAAGCGTTTTGCATAGCATATGCTGCCGTCCTCATGCTTCTGCACAACTCTTTTGTGGCGGTGGCACCATCGTCCGCGTCTACTGCTATCGGGAACGAGCCGGATACGCCGCGCGTGTATGACCTCGAGGCGGGTGTTGTGGACGTTCGGCGCATTCATGATGCTGGGGGTGGAGAAAGAAGACCAGAGGAGTGTTGATGCTGGTTTTGCTGCGCGTGTCGGTTGATGCCAATGATGAGGTGATGCGGTTTATTTTGTTTTTTCGTTTAATTCATCAATCCCATGTGTTATGTGTTATGATGGGGTTCAGAGGTTCTGTTTCATCGATTGCATTGTGGGTTGTTGGGTGATGTATAGACTGAAGCCTTGGTGTAATTTTGGAGGATTGAATTAGATTCTGGATTGTTTGATACCAGCCATCGAGGGAATGTGTAACGTACTCAACGAATTACTTTAATTTCTTGTTTATAGTGTTTTTTGAATCCCTTAAGCTCTGATCGGTCGAGAGCATCAAGCCTTCACTCTATACCTATGGCAATCAATGTAGAGGGACATGACATGTTGCTCATTGACGTCTGAAAAGCCATATATGAAGAAGCTATGGCTCGAAACTTCGGTTTTTGCAGCCAACCAATCAATAGAAATTTGGAGATCTACCCCCATAATGGTACTAGCGCCTAGACTAAAGGTGGAATTTTCTCTGAAGTTGACACACCCACCCCCTATGCCTTCTCGCGCCATAGATGCGTGAGATTTAGCTGGTATATATGGGCGACTTCCCATAAGCAATATTAATAAGGCGCGTTCTATCGCCAAATAAACCTGATTTTGTCTTTCTATCAAATAAAACACGGGTGTCTAAGAAATCTGATAGAACTCCATCTTCAGAAGGGGGTTTCTGGGATAGAACTTGGAATACGTTCGAGCAGCATGGTCCCAGATCCTGTCCCACCACCTTTAGAGCAGCTAGGTAGGTAGGGTAGCTATCTCCTGGACGCACCAGACAATGGCGAAGTCTCTCTCATGCATGAGGCCCAATCATATCCATCTCAATCATGCGACTTTCAACTTCATAACAACCGGGCGGTTTTCCATAAGAGTTCAGACACGTACACAATCAATAAAATGTCGGCCAAAAGAGCCCGGAAGCCATTGAACTAAATTGAAATCATTTGCATACACTGGTGTTTATTTTAAAGGACTCCTGTATATGAGCTGCTTGTAGGCTTGACATCACGTGACTACCCAAGCCAATGCCCAGCCAGACTCATGCATGAGATAGCTTGTTCCAATCTCCTACCAATCTTTTCAGAGCCTAACGGGTAATTCTAAGAGTAGATTATAATTATACTTTGTTGACAGGGGGCGAGGCTTGCGACCGTAGAGTAGGACATAGCACCGAGTCCACGAGCACAACGAGCCAGAGCCAACGAGCACACAACAAAGTACCGCCCTGCGGAGTTCGTACAATAGTCCCCATGCCAACTAACCCTGCTGCCATGACGCCTTATCCAAACTCCATCGCAGCTAGCACCAATCAACTAGACCCCTTTACCCCCCTCCCCCAAACCATCCCAATACGTGTCGATCGATTGTGTTAGTCCCTAGCCTCTAGTTGGAGACTTCCTAGCTGCCGTAGATGAACATTGGTTTTTCTCCCCCACTCCAATAGTGATCAGCTAGCAGACACTTGGGAAGCAGCCCTCCCTATATATCTTCACGCACCTACACTCCTATATATAAGAACAAGAACCATTTTCAACAAGCATAATATATCACACAAGAAGACGTACTTTGTGCGTAGCACAGAAAGCCAAAGCTTTGATTGGTGCAGATTCCGAACCCACACTCTCTTTTTTGTGGCTCTCTTACCCGATATATACCAGTATACCGCACGCCGCGAAGATCTATAACCCAAGAGTGAGGGAAACAAATGTGTAGCACAACTCCCACCACGTTAGTCACAGCCACAATCACATTGGCCCATGCTCCATCGGAGAGCCTCCCGGGAAACACTCTCCACATGCTCCATGCCAGAGCAAATACAAGCGAAAGTGTTAATTTAATCGCCATAATCACCGGTCTGGTCAGCGCGATAATCGCTATAATCGGGCTTATCCTGGGATACATATACTGGAAATACCCGAGAGCGGAAAGCCTAGATAGCAAGGTTAGAGTCTGGCGTAATCTTGTTGGGTTAGGGTTATGCTTATCAGATCCTGTCCTTAGTCATTACCTATCCCGGTTGCCAATCCTAGCCCACCCCCGGGTTCAATCAATGTCAGCCCGCAGTTGCTCGCCTTTCTCGCGCAGTGCATGGCACTGGCCCACCCCGCCCCCACCCCTCCCGAACACGAAATCGACCCTGAACTTGGCCGAGTGATGGCTCTCCCATCTGGGCCGGATACGGTTGAGCCTGAGCCTAGGCCTGTCAGTACATCAGAGGAGGATCTGGAGGCCGATCGCGAAAAGTTCGGGTTAGATCCTCGGTTGTGAAAATCGTGAGCTTTGTTTGCATTGCCGAATTCAAGTCGGACTACATGTAGGTAGTATTTGGTTTATGCAGTCTGGTGCGGTGGGTTTCGTGGGTTATCAGGTTTCTTTTGTTTTGTTTTAGATGGCGCGGCGTACGGGAGTTACAACTGCTAGCTACATTACGATATCTATCGTTTTTTATTTGTATATTTAAAATAACGGGAAAAGACTACGATGTCACTTGAGGAGCGCAATTACCAGGTGAAGGCGCGCGGGATCACAAAGTGTCACTCGTAGATAGATATAGCAGCACTTAGGGGGATAGTCCAAGCCCACAGCCAACGTCATCGTAACATGTACCTACAGTGATTCACAGACATTTGCAATTGGCGAATACACCCATTTGGCGAAACTGGGGGCATGAGCGTGGCTAAGATATCCTGGTTCTTATTTATTGGCCATAACTCCTGTTCGTGAAATGGGTGTACTGAATGCGGATGCTGTCTGGTAAAGGCCAACAGCAGAGACGGCAACGACTCCAGACCCCCTCGATCTCTGAAACTACCTGTTCCAAACGCATGTATTCATCAGCGGGAATTACGGCCAATAAGAGCTGCAGCAGGTTGCTACATCATACAATTCACGCAGTAGTGTCTCACATTCTTTCCAAGATGTATACATGAAATACATATATATAGGATACAAGAACAAAAGAGCAGGCCAGGTTGCAGAAAAATACTACCATCTTCCTTCAACGAACAAAAACAAAGACCTGTATCTAGACATCAACAAGCATCAATGAACACAGCTACCCTAACTACCGCACCCGTTGCCCCAACCTTTGAGTTTGCCCATAACCTTCACGCTCTCCACGCAAGAGCAAATAGTACCATGGCCAGTGAAAGCGCAAACTTAATCGCCATCATTACCAGTCTTGCCGGTGTGATAATCACTGTGGTTGGACTTATCCTGGGATACATATACTGGAATCACCCGAGGAAGGCTGCAAGTCGGGATATCAGGGTTAGGGTCTTCCATAAGATTATCAGAACAGAGTTAGGGCTAACTCGAGCCTGTCTTCATGTAGGTAATATTTGGTTTATAGGGTCTGGTGCGGCGGGTTTCGTAGGTTTTCGGGTTTTCTCGTGTTTTCGATGGCATGGCATAGGGATGTTGCAACTGCTATATTTTGCTGAAGGAGACTTATGATTGGTTGTAAACGAGTGAATATTATGTGAGCGACAATTCGATGTCTGAGACGCGCTTTGAGGTATTTACATATGTCGAGTGAGATTTCTCTTGAAGAAGCTGCTGTACTGATTTAGATACCAAACACGGATAACTACATACATATCATGTACCCACCTACCTTTGGCTGAGAGATCTCAAAGAGCGGTAATGACTAAGCGATGCGTGGAGTCCAGTGCCCGCTTGAATCACGCTTTGTCACTCGTTTGTAGGGCGCAGCTAGTGGCCACGTACAGCGGTAGGTAATACTCTCTCTGAATAGGACTACTATTGCATACACCAAAAACCAGAAGCTTGGCGTATTTTTGTATTGTATGCAATAGTGGTCCTATTCGCAAACGTCCGAGCGCCCTGATACCTGTTGGCTTGACCAGCCATACAAACCCTGTTTTTAGACCCCTGTTTCTACCTCTCGCTGTACAACGAGGGCCTGCCTGTCAAAAGAGCCGCGGGGTGCAAGATACCCTTTTTGGAAAGAACTCCGAGGTACCAATGTCCCTTTTGGTAATACCCCCGAGTCATGAAATGGGGGGTGTAAGTTTATAATAATATATATAGGATACAAGAACGCGAAAAATGCAAAAACGAGCAGGCAGGTCGCAGAAAAAAAAACTACCATCTTCCTTCAACGATCAAAAACAAAGACCTATATCCAAACATCATCGAGGCGCATCAATGAACACCGCTACTCATACTACCGTACCCGTTGCTCCAACCTTTGAGTTTGCCCATACCCTCCACACTCTCCACTCAAGAGCAGATACATGTAGTACCAGTGAAAGCGTCAACTTAATCGCCATCATTACCAGCCTAGCCGGTGTGATAATCACTGTGGTTGGACTCATCTTGGGATACATATACTGGAAATACCCAAGGAAGGCCGCAAGCCCGAATCTCAGGGTTAGAATCTCCCGTATTTCAATGTTGTCAGGTTAGGGCAATATTATCAGATCAGGGCTAGGGCTTACTCGATGTACATAGTCATCACCTATTCCCGGTACCAACCCTAACCCACCCACGGGTTCGGATTTCGACACCGGTCGTGTGCATGCACTGTGGCTCGCCTTTCTGCCGGCACACCCCGCCACCACCCCTCCCGGACACGAAATCGACCTCGAATTTGGCCGAGTGTCGACCCTCCATTCCGAGACCGATACGGTTGAGCCCGGGCTCGCCAGTAAATAGGAGGAGCTGGGGGGCCGAAAAGTTCGGGTTCGATTCTCGGTTATGAAAATCGTGAGCTTAATCTATTTCGTTCCCGAATTTAAGTCGGACTAAATGTGTGTAATTTGGTTTATGGAGTTTCGTGTGGCGGTTTAATTTCGTAGGTTATTGGATTTTTTATTTTAGATGCCGTAGGGGAGTTGAAAATGTGAGACATATTAGGCCCGCGACGGCGTGGTGATATTCAAAAAATCTAGCTACCTACAGACTGTGGAGACACCTGAAAAAGGTATAGGAGAGGTCACAGAAGGTGACTTCACAACAAAAGGTTCACGGAATGAGGTTTAGGTTTATTACCGAGTGAAAGCTGCCCATTAGCGCCTGGTCGTGAAAACACACGAAGGGATTCGCCAGATGCTTTTCCGTAAAATAACCCACCAGTATGGTTCCCACAGCCTTGAAGGTAATACGAAAAAAACGCCAAGGCTCAAATAACTTTCAACCGCAGTTGGGATTAAAAATCTATAAGATAAAAACCTGGATACTTAAAGCCTTTTACCGTACAGATCCTCAATCCCAATCGTAATTGAAAAGTTGTTCGAGCCTTTAAGGCCCTATTCGGTTGCAACAAACTTCAGTTTGAGTTGTGGGTTGCGGCCAAAACTGGCAGTGCCTGGTTGAGCTTACTTTTTCCTTCACCGCTTCTTGCATATCTACTGATAGGAAAGCTCATAGGTGCCCAAATTTTGAAACATTTTTTTGTGGTGGCTTTCCATGTGGTTGAAATATTCACCTCTTGCGGTGAAGTTCAAATTATGGCGCTTAAGGCCTTCTGTGGTCGAACCGAACAAGGCTATGGAAACCATATGCATACATGTATGTACCTACATGGTACATACATGTATATCGCTCACCGACATGCAGGAAGTGGTCCTGGCAACCCCTCCATAACTCGATTTTGCAGATACGTATAATATATATAGGATACAATAACGCGAAAATTCAGATAGAATCGTCACCTTCCTCCAGAAACAAAGTCCTATATCCAGACATCAACAAGTAATCATGTCAGTGAACACAGCTACCCATACTACTGCACCCGTTACCCCAACCTTTGAGTTTGCCCATACTCCCCCCACTCTCCACTCAAGAGCAGATAGTACCATGGCCAGTGAAAGCGTCAACTTGATCGCCATCATTACCAGTCTGGCCGGTGTGATAATCACTGTGGTCGGACTTATACTGGGATACATATACTGGAAATACCCAAGGAAAGCCGCAAGCCCCAATCACAGGGTTAGGGCCCCCATATCCATATCGCGCAGATCAGGGTTAGGGCTTACTCAATATAGTCGTCACCTGTTCCTAGTGCCAACCCTAGCCCATCCCCGGGTTCAAACCTCAATATTAACTATATGCATGCCCTGTGGCTCGCCCTTCTCGTACAGCATCTGGCACCGGTACACCCCACCCTTCCCGGTCACGAAAGTGACCTAGAATCTGGCCGAGTGTCGTCGCTCACTGACTCCGAGCCGGATATTACGGTTAAGCCCGAGCTCGCCAATACAGTCTAGTGTAACGAGTTCCATAGGTTATTGGGAGAGTTCTTGGTTCATGGAGTTGGGCTATATTATAATCGTTTTTAGTATGTTTAAAATAAATTTATTATATTATGGCGTGCTGTGGCGATGCCTTTCTTTTGTCGGATTGAAGCCACAGCGACCATCCAAACATACCCCAAGCACAAGGGCTGTGCAGTATTTTATTCCACTAGTAGGGCCACTACAGCGAGAGGTAAAGCTATTGTAGAAACAGGGGTCTAGAAACAGGGTTTGTATGGCTTACCAGCGTTGAGAAAATTCGTTGCGCTGCAGCAGGGATATACATACTCGTATTTTCGTGACGTTTGTAAAAGGAACCACTATTGCATACCATATAAATACGCGCCAAGTCCACAATTTAGTATGGTATGCAATAGCAGTTCCTTCTACAAACGTCAGGAAGATACGAGTAGGTATCCCTTGGGCCGGTGAGACACGCAGAATCCAGGACTTCCTATTCAAGCAAAGCCAAGTCACGTTTCCTCGAATAATAGAGCGTGGCTTAGTGATGAAGCACCAGGCTCAGTGACTTTGCCACTTGAAATCACTGAGATAGGAAGTCCTGGATTCTGCGCGTCTCACCGGCCCAAGGGATAAGCCTCTGGTTGGCTATTGTCAATTTCAACTCTTGGCACCACAAAATTGAGAGAGGATCGACCGTGAGTTGTCAAGTACGATCTCTTCTAACACCAGCGCGCAACGCTCCAAATCCTGCGGTAAGGCTACCGTTGGTGCCGATCCAAGGGTTCGAACGACCCCCGCGTTCCATTATTTAGTACTACTAGCTCGACTCTTTACATTGAGATTTTTGATATAAAGAGTTCATCAGACCGAAGAAATTGGCACGAAAGATAACACCAAAGCGCTATTGCCTAAACGACCTCCCTTTCAGGAACAGAAATCCTGGTTAACATATCTTACGCGCACAACTTGAGGATTTACTATATATCGATATAGCCCTTGTGAACTCTCGTTTCCCTAGGTGTACCCGGAGAAAATATAACGCTGCCGCGCTCAGAACCGAAGATCTAGAGACAACATTGAGCATCGATGAACAGTACTATCGCACGAGCATACCCCCACCCTCCACGCAAGAGCGGATAGAAGCGTGAATGTTGACCGCGTGATCACTATCACTACCAGTATCGCTGGTTTAGTAGTTGCTATCATCAGCCTCATCCTGGGATACATATACTGGAAACGTTCCAAGAAGACTGTAAGTCAGGGTTAGGGTCAAGATATGCGTGTACTTATCTACGGACTTATCCCCAGCCAACTCCCAATGGATAACCCTAACCCACTCCCGCACCAAGTGGATGCCAGTCATGTCCTGTGGCTCGCCTTTCTGATGCAATACATGATGGCACCGGTACGCCCCGCCCCTACCGAACGTGAAAGCGACCCAGAACTTGCTCGTGTGTCAACCATCCACTCTGAGCTCGGGCAGGATGGGGAGCTTGAGCCTGTCGGGTAGGGACTTGGCCCGCTAAGGAGTATAACTATACCCGGCTTGGAAATTGTAAGTTTTCTCGTCTACCCAGATCAGTTGTTCCTGTGAAATCTAATGTCGATCACGTGTAGGTTACTGCATGGGTCGGCGTTGCTTGGATAGCGTGGAAAACATTATTTCTGGTTTCTTTTGTTCCTTGCTGGCGTAGGGAGTTTATACAAATACCGTTTTTCTCATTTTCTTATGTCTACAAACGCATTGTCAACTTCTGCCTGTATCCTGCGTGCATGGATCTTCTCCGTTGTTTTGATCATCATTGATCCTTAAAGCTCCTTGGCTAGGAAGCGAACGCCAGGAGAATGCATGGCCAAGTGATATCCGGCTCACGACCTACCCAGGTATATACCTACATAACGATCTTTAATTGTATCTTTTCTTTGTATGTATTTAAAACAATGTCATTGTGGCTTGGTATGGGGAAGCCCTTCTTTTGTGGCGGTCTAAAGCTACAGCGAACCTTGACGGGCGATTAGTGGAAAAGCAATTGGTTAGCAGACAGCTCGGGTTCGTACCTTTTGGCTCTCACATACTAGGAGTAAGGGGGTTATCATAAGTACTGCCCTGGAGTAAAATAAGAGCCAGCTATCTCAGGGAGATGTCTGTTGATCATGGGCGCTTTGTCGCGTTTCCGTATTAGATGTTGGCGAAGTCAAATATTTAAATGCAAGGTTGGATCTATAATTCCTTGGCTAATTAATGCTGCCCAAAGGAATCACTTTGTGGCATAAGCCCACTTGAAGGTGTGATATTCGTGTGCAGTTAGCGCAATTTGCACAAAAAGTACCAAAGTGCTGTAGCGAACCTATTGCCTGGCGGCGAAGGGTTATTACTTTTGACTGAGATGCTGTGGGGTCTAGCTTTGTAGTTCCGGGCCGGTTCCCAGGTGGGTTGTTCGTAGCCTGTCCATTTGACCAGGTATTGTAGTTGCCGATGACGTATCCTTGAGTCTAGTACCTCCTGCACTTCACTATTTCACTACCAGACCTCCTAGACAATAACTCACTCCCGGGGATGTGGTCGTTGGTGCTGTCCCAGTATGCTAAAGCCATCGACAGCATTGGTGACACAGTCGGTGTAACATACCGCTTCCAGCGGATACAGCGATTCACAGGCATTTGGCGAATACCTCCATTTGACGAACTGGTTGCTGGCTGACAAATTCGCCAAATGGGGGTATTCGCCAAATGCCTGTGAAACGCTGTACCTACTCTTCTTCTATATAGATCTACCGTGTGTTCTTCTTCTACTGGTGCGTGTTCTTCTTCTACTGTGTGTTTTTCTATCGGTGTGGGTGATTTCTTCTTCTACTGGTGCGTGTTCTTCTTCTACTGTGTGTTTTTCTATCGGTGTGGGTGATTTCTTCTTCTACTGGTGCGTGTTCTTCTTCTACCGTGTGTCTTTCTATCGGTGTGGGTGATTTCTTCTTCTACTGGTGCGTGTTCTTCTTCTACTGTGTGTCTTTCTATCGGTGTGGGTGATTTCTTCTTCTACTGGTGCGTGTTCTTCATCTACTGTGTGTTCTTCTATTGGTGTAGGGGGTTTCCTCTTCTACTACTCGTAGTTTTTTGGCGTTTCCGGACGCAACTGCTATTGCATACACAGAAAAACTCCGCCAAGGCTATCTTTTGTATGGCATGCAATAGCAGTAACGCCAAAAAACTACGAGTAGTGTGTGTGGTTTCACCCAGTGAGAGATGTATGCAAGTGACTAGCTACATACATGTAATTATAAAAGGAGAAGATTAGACTGTAGAAATTGAGCTAGTAACAAAAATCTCATACTCCGGCGACAATCTTCCTTTAATCAACCTTTAGCGACAGAAAGGCGCCCAATAGCTTAATCTAGGTCCTTACGTACAGCTTAGACTCCAGGTTTCTGTGGGCTTTGGATTTTTTACCAATTTTTATCCGTCGTGGATTCCCCTCTCCCTGGGTATACTGCGACCTGGGAAATCATAACGCTGCCGGGCTGAGAGCAAAAGTTTATTGCACCAGGAGAAGCATTAATGAACACAATTATCCCACCCGTTGCACCAAATTTTACATCTGCCAATACTCCCCATACTCTCCATGCAGAGGCAGATAGAAGCCCAGATGTCGACCGCGTGATTACTATCGCCACCAGCCTTGCTGGTTTAATAGTCGCTATAATCAGCCTTATTCTGGGATATGTATACTGGAAACATTCAAAGAAAGCTGTAAGTCAGAATACTAGGGTTAGGGTCAATTGGTGCGGCTCAGTTGCTTATGTTACCTTACAGTCATCACAAACCCCACTTCCAATCGATAACCCTTGCCCGCTACCGCGCTCGGTGGATGCTAGACATGTCCTATGGCTCACCTTTCTCATACACCCAGCTCCTACCGAGCATGAAAGCGACCCAGAACTTGCTCGTGTGGCTACCATCCACTCTGAGCTCGAGGTTTCTGCGGAAAGTACTAGACCGAATGAGCGTGAGGGCAAAGATTAAAGTTTGCAGTGCTCGGCTGCAGCTCATTTGTTTCTGTGGAGTCTAGTGTCGATTACGTTCTTTTTGATTTCTTTTGTTTTTTATCTGGAGTAGGCTTGGAAAGTTTGTATCAGCGAACGCATTTTTCATTTGTTATGTTTATAAAAAATAAAATGTTATCTACGCATGATTGTTTTTGATCTGATTGATCTGATAAGTATGTGGAGGGCTAAAAGGTAGGGATGGTCGCACCCAGGTTATTGGTGCCAAGCATGAGCTTAATTCGACCGCAGCTGCATGGATGTGTGCGGGTGCATGCCAATCATTAGTAGATGACGACATCAATCTGGAGTGTCTCGAGCCAGACCCGATTGGGCTTAGCGTTTTTGATAATTAATTCGTCGCTATGTATGGTTGGGGACGCCTTGAGCCGGAGTGGTTTCGGAGATCAACTTCAACCACTAATGACTTTCCCCAACCACACCCTGATTTATTTTTCTCTCTGTTATTCGATAGTTCTGCTTCTTCTCTACAACATGACAAAGCCGGATTAATTTTGTTCTTTGTTGTGGTGGAGCTATTTATTTTCTAAAAGTTGGGTTTTGGTGGGGTGCCCAGCCAATGTCGCGCCCATAATTGCCTATTTGGGACAGTAAAGTTACCTGATTAGGAGAGTTTGTATCTGTATTAGGCTGAAAGTTCTCCTTTGAGAGCGCCAAGAGGCTACTCTTGGTAAGTCACTAGCAGCGAAATGGTAAATAATTACCCGATTGGGAAATTGATCGTCAGAAACCAATGTCGCACCCTCCGCCTCAAGGTGTCCCCAACCATAGCCTTGTTGTGCTTCTACAACGCCAAGTTTATTTATTATTTATGCACGTGACCTGGGCGGATAGGAAAAATCGCAGAGGATTTCGTATGTACGGGACAGCAAGGGATCCGCGGGCTCAAGTCTTTGGCCCCGTTTCCCTCTCGTTATCTTTGTCATATCACTCTCCTAGAGCAATAACATAATTATCGAGATATAACTCTTGTACTTGCTATGTACTTAAGCTCACCAGCTTGATAATCCTGGTACAAGCTCTGCCTTTCAGCTCTTTAAAAATATGGTTTAGGTTTTAGAATTGTTGACTGCTGATTGAAGATCATTACCTGTAGCTATACCGCGCGAGTATTGATAAAGCAGTTTGTGGACCATCAATTAGCGACATGCAGTCCTTCAGGCGAATCAATATCCACGTGATAATTCTGTCAAAGATTGGTCTAATCTTTACTAGGCCGGACTAGGATTGGGACCAGGACCATTTGTTTACCTACCACTCACATCATCCCCTTCCCAATTGGGATTGAACCTAGGCTCGTATCAAGTTCTCCTACCAAAGGTGCTGAGCAGTACACCTCCGACGTTTGGTGAGGGCTTTGAGCTGGGGTTTTGAGAGCTTTCCGACAACGTTGGACAGGATGCTATCGGAGGTAGGGATAGGGGAGCTGTCAGGGCGGGCCCAGTTTACATTCGGAGCATAATGATTTCCTTCTTTTTTTCTTTTTTTGGCTTCTGGCATGAGAATTAAGGATTATTCTGGCCCCGATGTCATAATTCGGACTCTTATATTACACCTCAGGGGCTTGGCATAGGAAATCGGGGGTGCCGGGTTTTCTTTCTTTCTCCTTTTCCCCCCCCCTCCCCGCATCCGCCGGAAATTTGATGCTTCAGATCATGTAGTGAGATAGTGAGTAGCAAGCTGCTTGTAGATGACGGGTACGTACACGAAACTAATCCGGACCCAATCATCGCATGACTTTATAATCTATCCGTCACAATTGCCTATAAGTCCCGTTCCCAGACTGTTTTGTTGTCGCGCTTTGGCTTCCAACAGGTCTTGGGAAAGAAAGATAAACCATCGTCCGGTGAGTAACACCTGCAGATACACTGTCAAGAGACTTGATGTGGTCGAGCGGGCCTTTACTGTCTAGAGAGTACTCGCATATAGATATATATAGCATTAATAGGACAGAAGTTTTGGTAATATACCCTAGTTTTTGCAGCCAAAGTAGCCATGTTTAATTGGCTACCCGAAACAACCACCCAACCCCATCAACGCAAGATGGAGCTCACTAGAGAACTCTAGAAGTTTGTGTCCCTTCTCATGATTTGGGTGTTTCTGATTTTGTATGTTGTTCCCCGTGTTGCATGCAACGGAAAACTAAAAGTTACCAACCCATCTGTATATATATACCCCGAGTCGACTGTATACTCAACCGAGCTAGTCGATCGCTAAACAGTATATAGCAATAAACTCCCGGCAATACAGCGGGGGGGCGATCTGGCTGGGATTGTACCTAGCTTGGCTAGGGCGGGCAGGTCTCAGGCTTTGCTGACATGGTGCCGGAACTACGATTGGTTTATATATCGACATTGGGTGCATGCATGCAGCCGTAAGTACATATGGTGCGCCCACGCTTAAAGGTGGCGGATCGCGACGAAATCTCAAAAGCCTAAGGCTTTGCAAAGATTTTTGTATGTAAAATGCGCCAAGACTGAGCAAAGTGGAATAGTTATACATACATACCTATTATACCCTTAGAAAAACAAACCTGACTGATCCGCCCTCTTATTGGCCCATGAGACCTTATTGCAGCCACAATTGTTCCACTTCCGTATGTCACCACATCATCTTTAAGAGTGTGCGCACCACATGTACCTACATGTATCGAGCGGTGAAAAGCTTCGTTTCTTCTATGCAGGTACCCGCCGCGCCGGAGGGTGCCAGTCCCAGTCCCAACTGTGCTCATCTAGCGTAACCTGGCAAAGCGATTTCTAGTACTCTACGTATAATATGCCGTCCCCTATACAGCTAGCCAGCCATCTCATTCGCTACCAGCGTGAGTGTGGCCCGTGCTGGCAACAGAACGTGGTAGTCAATATTAATGGTGCTGGCCCTCGGAGATAGGTAGCTCGGGGGTGTGGTACGGTACATACACGTAGGTCAGTACTCTAGGTTAATGTATGTATGTGCGCTGATGTAGCCAAGATTCGCTGTAGTGCTATACTGGCTGGGCATATATGGGCCTGGCTTCGCAACAGCCAAGCTTTCGTCTCGCTCCGGTACATGTGGGTTGGGTTAATTTAGACGACCTAGGATGAACCGTGCATGCATACATGTACTCGCAATGTCCTGACGTTTTCGAATAGGACCACTATTGCATACAATACAAAAATACGCCAAGCTTCTGGTTTTTGGTGTATGCAATAGTAGTCCTATTCGCAAACGTCAGGACATTGCATAACTTTAATTTGGGACCAATTGGCTATATACAAGTACTTAGGCCTATAGGGCGAATAAGAATAAACGCATACTTTTATTGGATAAGTTAACGGCTGGGTGGCATGGGTACGGAGGCCATGGGGAAGGAAAGCCTGTCTGATGTAGCTATAGGTATTACATGTGCCTAGACGTACTCTACTCGTTCTCATGGAGCTGGATATAGGTTGGTGGTCTGTGGCTTGTCAGCCTTGTTTGTCCATCTCACGTTTGGTTTGGCTATGAGCATGCGATACTAGAGCTGGGCTTACAGGCAATATAGCCTATAATTATCAGCGGTATATACCATCGATTGTATGGTAACTGGCCAACGATATTAATTCTCGAGCGCCCGATCGGCGGTGCTACAGGATCGGGAGGTGTAGATACCGTATAGCGTTATCGTCGGTGTGCTTGGGGTTGTTTGCATAGCTGCGGGTTATATGGACGTTGAGGAATATATTGGGGGTTCTACTGGTGGGATTATGTATGCATGTACTTCCTGTCTTGCCTACATTGGCTTTTGGGGTAGTTTAGATTCGCTCGACTGGAGTATATACGTATGTGGAAGAAACAATTTTATATACATGTATGTATGTACATCACCAGCCCGCGTTAGCGTTAAGGCCTGTGATATGGTCTATGCCTAGCACTCGGCTGTTTTGAAACTCAGAAAGAAAGAAACAAGGACTAAGACTCAATGTCGGAAAAGAAACCTCCCTGATCCCTTTATTTTATATTTATACCTTACCGTCGAGACGGGTAAAATAATAAGCCCGATTTTAAGCTTATATAAGCCTGATATCCTCCTTTTTTGATGGTTTTCCCTTATTTCTTTTCAAGGTCCTTATTAGACTACTTTAACGTCAGAATGAGTATTTGTATAAGCCTGTAAACAGGCCTATTTGAGCCTATAAAAAGCATTAATCGAGATTAAGACTTAGCCGTCCGTTCAGGCTCTTACAAGCCTATCATTTTTTTAAAGCTTTATTAATAGTAAGTATTATGGTATCTGATAAGGCTTAATTTAACATTATACATCGGTGGGGGCTGCTCCGCCTGCCTACCTACCTGCCTACCTGCCTACCTACTGTGACCTACCTATCTACCTACCTATCTCCCCGACTACCTGAATACCTGCCTTCCTGCCTGCCTGGCTGCCTATCCAGTGCCTGCCTGCCTACACAGTGCCTGCCTACCCACCTACCTACCTCCCAGGCTACCTACCTGCCCGCCTGTCCGCCGGCCTGCCTACCCGCCTACCTACCTGCCTACCCGCCGCCTACCTACCTGCCCGCTTACCCATTAACCTCAATTAGTTAAATTTGATGCTCGATTTGGGCGTCGATTTGGTGCTCGATTTGGCACTTTATCCGCTGCTGCTGCTGTAACCGCTGCTGCTGCTGCTCTCTGTTCAATTGGCTGATTAGTGCGTGTTTGATGATACCTAATGCTAGGGGGGAGAGGACATCGGGGGTGGTACGGAGGTGGTGGAGGTGGTAGTGGTGGTAGAGGTGATGGAGATTAATAGGTGCACTGGCAGACGGCTTGATATTTGCTAAGTGCTAACCCTAACCCACGAAACCTTAGTTTTTGCGTCGTAGACCTTACGGATTTGCATAGTTCTTACCTCTTGGTGAGCCTTACTACCAAGAAAAGGTTTAATAAAGCGTGATTTATGCGGGCTTCTGAGCAACGGTCACACTTACGCCCAAAACAGGCTAACTTTAGGCTTATTTGAGACATAAGGTCAAGATAAGACTTTCCGTCTGCCTCTCAGCCTTATAGGAATACCCGTTCTGACGTTAATGTACCCGGGTTATCGTTGAATAAGGCTCTTCCAAGGACTAAGGCTTGAGGTCTAGCGGGATTTGGCGCCGCAAAATTAAAGTTTCGTGGGTTAGGGTTAGGCACCCGGCAGATATCAAGCCGTCTGTGCCTACTCATCTCCATCACCTCTACCATCTCCGTACCATCTACTTCCCCCCATCATTCAAAGTAGTCATCATCCAATCAACGAATTGAGCAGCGAATTCAGCGTCGAATCGAGCATCAAAATCGAGCACCAAATCGTCGACCAATTGCACCAAATCAGCATCAAATCGACGCCTGAACTGACTCCAGAGCGACACCAAATCAGCAGCGGATCGACGGCAAATCAGCACTTGATTAGCATGGAGGAGCGGAAGGAGGAAGGCAGGCAGGCAGGCGGGCAGGTAGATGGATAGATAGGTAGATATGTAGATACACGTAGGTAGATAGGTAGCTAAGTAGCTGGGTAGCTAAGTAGGAAGGTGGGTAGGTGGGTAGGTGGGTAGGCGGGTAGGCGGGCAGGTAAGCCCCCGGGAGGACGGTCATGGATGTATCTAATGCCAAATCAAGCCTTACCACGCATCACAAGCCCCCGCCCTATCAAGGTCCTAGAAAACGACAGGTCCTGTCCGGAACTTGAAACGCAACAAGGCTTTGATCCCAAACAAGGGGCCAATATTAGGCTCATATAAGCCCAATATCGTGCTTATACAAATACCTCTTCTGACCGTAAATGTAAGGTATATATGTACATACAGCCACTCTGCAAAGGTGTCTGTGATTCTGATGTCGGAGTGAAACAGTTCTTCGTAATGCAGCCGTGGCGGAACCACCAATACCCCCGAAGTAAAGACTTGCTGAGTGGTCGGCGGTGCCCGGAGTCAAGCAAGGCTGAGGGGATTAATGGGCTACTCTTTTTATATATATATATAGCCGCAAGCTGTATTATGTATTTTTTTCGTTGGTTTGAATCTCAGCTTTACCTACCAAAGTACTCTCCCGCCCGTCCGCATATGCATATGAGGACTATATAGCCCGTCGGCATATCTATATGAGGGCTATACCGTGCTTACAGAATCCTGAATTTAAAATTATTTGATATCAAGCACTATACTTTTCTTTTTGCAAGGGTTCATAAAACGCCATGGTTTCAACTACATAGAAGTATATACAGCGATGGGTAATGAGTGATGGAACGCCCTGAGATATGGTTATACCTGCAAACACCGTTTATTGGTGGCGTTTTACTCAAAACAGGTATCACTCTGTCTCAGCCCGTTCCATCGCTTATTACCTGTACATGTAGCTATCTATATATATCCTAAGATCTGAAATTTACTATCATTCATCCGAGCACTATAACCGGAAAGCTGCATTTACATATAATTGAGCTTGATGATCAAGGCAATTAATCAAATCAACCATTACACGCCCCCACTTGCATAGTTGGATTTTACTCACAAACCATCACTCGCTGTATGTCTTGGCATGCACACGGGAAACATACTTAAGTATGTATATAAATGTTTTCATCAGTACAGCCGCGTTCGCGAAGTTTTGGCACCCAGTCTCGAAACTCATACATGAGTTTAAATCATGATATCAGCAACTGGGTAAGGGCGACTCCAAGAAGAAATTTATAGATAGATATTTCCATACTGTTGTACAGCGATGGGTAATAAGTGATGGAACGCCCGAGATACAGTTATACCTATATACTAACACTGTATGTTAGTGGCGTTTTACTCAAAATAGGTATCATTTTGTCTCAGCCTGTTCCATCACTTATTACCTACCGCTGCACATACTCTAAGCCTTGGTATACGTGGTGGCGCTTGATTAAGCAAGGACTATCATTTCATGCCCCCCGAAAGATCCGGGTGAGTAAGCGGGCCCGGGACGGTGTTCTACGATTCTTGTGCACAGAGGGGATTTCACTGGTTAAATTTTTCGATCAAGCGTGGACATTTATTTGACAGTGTTTACTGCAGCCGCTTACTTGCCTGCTTGCCTGCTTGCCTGCTTGCTTGGTGTGGTGTAGTGCTTGGTTCGGTGCTTTGTTCGGTGCTGGATAGCTTCTCGAGTTTGCTGGATTCGCTGGATTCGCTGGATTCGCTGGTACTGCCTAATCCACCGATTAGCTCATGTCTACGATGACACGATGCGCAAATGCAGCAGGAAGCGTGGGGGGTAGATGAAGACGTAGTGATGAAGGTGTGGAGGAGATGGTGCAGAAGGTGTGGAAGGTATAGAAGGTATAGAAGGTATAGAAGGTATAGAAGGTGTAGAAGGTGTAGGAAAAGAAGGCGTACATGTCTGATCCCTAACCCACTTTGATATCTACACCTCCATCTCCAACCAGCCCTTAACTAGGCCCTCCTATACGGCACTGGTTATGTGCCAAATATCAGTATCAATGCCGAAACAGGCCCAGTTACGCTACGCCTTATTCTGACATGGGCGTTGTACTAGGCTTTTCATGAGCGTTATACCAGGCTTTTCATGAGCGTTATACTAGGCTTTTTTTCTGAGCTCCCGCGCTCCAGATAAGGCTCGTATGGACATGCGGACGGGACGGGCGGTAAGGTGTGTACATGTACAGCCGTGTCAAACAGGTCTTGTCAGTAGATGACAACGCGTCGATAGCGGCACATATATCACAACACCCCCCTCAACAACCTTGACTAAAAAGAAAAGGCCTGAAACTAAGAGGATAGGATATCTAGGATACTATCTATTATACCCTGGAGCCCTGTGAATTTGCAATGGATGTTAGATGTGTGGCTTCAATGGGGAGTCTCAGCTGTAAATGGTGATTTGGGCCCAGGTTCTTTCTTTGCCCGTAGTGTCTCGGCAGCGGTAGGGGCTTTCTTCGAGGTGTAGACCTCTGTGGATATCCTTGATTGAAATTACAGGGATGATCTAGCTAGTGTAGATGTATGTAGCTACATGTATTCTCTCAGAAGTATACGTACATGTATCCAAATCACAATATATATTCACTAATCACGATGTCACGGGGGGGGGGGGGGGGCAGAAGTGTAGCAATGGTATTGTAGGCAGGGATACTTGTACCCTGGATATCTGCTGTAATCTATGGTTATTTTGTTTTCAGTCAATTCAGTTGATGGTTGTTGGCTGGGAGAGAGTTTGATATTTCGTGTGGTGCTGACTCTACCACGGCGGGAAATGCATCAATTGACGCATAAGCTGTCGTGAGCTGTGTAAACTCGTACGGTTGATGCATTATTAACTTTTCCCTACATGCAATTTCTGTACTTTAATTCGTTGTGTCTCAATTTACTATCGAACTATATCCACTGATGGCTTATACGGTAAAATGCAGGGTCCCCAAGCTTAATACTCCAGGTTCGATCCCGACAATGTATTTTTTAAATTCTATCTCTGACTCTCAAGTAATGTCAGCAGTAAAATCGTAAAGTGGGACTGGGGATGCATTCGCCGATGCATTCGCTGATGCATTATATGGAGGCATGATGAGGATGCATTATCACCACACATTTCCCGACGTAGTAGAGTGACTGCCAGGACTTTTTTTTTAACACGACTGTATGTATGTATGTACAGCGCGAGGACACGAAACCACCGACAGTGCGCAGCCGCAACACCGCAACCATCGGAATAGAAAGAAAAACTGTTCCACGAGCCACGTGAGAAGGGCACCAGGCGGATCTTTACGCAAGATACTGCCAAGGTGCACACACTGCCAAAACCCGCACTCAATAGCTGGAGGAGAATGATGGGGTTGCTGTATGTACGTTCTGGAGGACTGGCCTATAGCTAGCTGCCACATACATGTAAACACCGGATGTATGTATGTAAACCCCATTGCGGCATGTTTGGGCACGCCGCAAGAAAAACCGAAGCTCTGCCATGTATCAACGCTGGCGCGTTTCGCCGTGTACCCGTGTATATTGTCACCGTGTACATACACGCGCCGCAGGTTTCGGGTTTATATATAAGCATACCCACCCAAGCTGCAAGAGTCGGCCCGAAGCCAGTGCCATGGTATACAATATACAGAGCTGGTGTTTGAAGGCCCTTTCTCTTTGAGTCGGCTCGATGTCCCCGACCTGATTTCGCGGAACCTGCTACCCGGGGTTTTTTGTTCTGTCGGACTCTTTGGCTTCAGAGCTCACAATGGGTCGGTCCAGTAGACACATGTATCTCAGATATCGAGGATGGGATGGGTACGGCCAGACCCTAAATGTGCTTAGATGTGGTATATGTTTGTGTGTTACGGGCGTTTGGGGGCCGGGTACAACAGTACTGTGCAATATGTAGTTTGTTGGATTTGGTCCGGCGAGGGCCGGAGACATTGCGCGGGTGCGTGGTGGTAGACGGGTACGCGGTGGAATACGTTACCCCCAGTTTGGCATGTGGTGCTGGGTCACGTAGAGTAGTTAAGGCCCCCCATGGAGGATTGGAGGATGCGCTTATCCATTGCTGGGAATTAACTGCTGCGTGGTGGGTTATCTGCTGGGCTGGTTGGGGGTGTGCTTGGGTGGATAGCGGCTGTGATAATGGCAAGGGGATTGTACACAAGATATTGAATGTCAAATCATTTTTTATTTAGCCACTATTCAACAACTCTACAGATTAACAGCCCTTCAAAGGATCAATTGTGGCTGCTGTGCTCGTGGTCGTGGTTGCCCTCACTTTCGAGACCGCGCTGCAGTAACCAACTTGCACTGCGCACTGCACTGACGGACAAATCAAACACCCCTTTTTGGCAGAATGGCTGTACATATACACGAGGAAGCAGGCTCCATGCAACACAACACAAAACAAAAAATCAAAACGCCATAATAAAAAAAACACAACCCCCCGGGCCTAGATATCCATCTCCTCCCCCTGCAGCCACTGCTTCGCCTGCACATACAGCAGATCATGCTTCTCCGCCGCGACGCTCCCCGCCGCCTCGCTCCTATGCCCCGGCATATCCCGCCTCACCTCCACGCCCATCGTCACCTCCTGACAATACGCCAGGTATCGATACCCCCTCGGGAACGCGGCCAGCCGCGCATCGTCCAGCACGGGCACGCGCCGCGGGTCCACGGCGAGCAGCTTATCCTTCTCGTACCAGTGGCGCACGAAGCACGCGCCCCAGCGGCCGGCGCGCTTCTCAAACAGGAAGAAGAAGCGGCAGTCGGACTCGGCGTCGACCTCGCAGCCGCCGGGGAGGGTGAAGCGCTGGGTGATGGTGGCTTTCATCTTGGTGACGGCGCGGGTGGCGGCGGCGTTGATGTCCGTGGTGGTGCCGTGCGCGCGGTGCATGATGAAGGCGCCGCGGTCCATGCCGGATTGGGAGGCGGAGATGAAGTCGGCGATGGGGGTGCGGCCGGTCCAGGTGGTGTAGACGTAGGCGTCGGGGTAGTGGAAGATGGATTTGAAGTTTTCCCATTCGCAGGCGTCGCTGGGGGGTTAGCTGTGGGTGGGGGAGGGTGGGGGGGGGGGGGTTACCGGTAGCAGGGCCAGCCTTCGGCGAGCTCGCGGATCTTGTAGCGCTCGAGGGCGAGGTCGTCGGGGCCGTTGTTGCGGATGGCGGCCTCGGGGCGGGTGTTTGGCGGGAGGGAGTGGAGGTCGGGCATGGTGTTTGTGGTGGGATATGTGTGTGTATCCTCCTCCAAGAGAGAGGCCAGCCCGTTCAGGCTTTATAGCCTCTGTCTGCCCCCATTGACGACATTCCCACGCCGACAAGTCCGGCCCAGTGTGCGGTGTGCGGTGTGAGGGTGATGGGAGGGTGAGGGTGAGGGTGAGGGTGAGGGTGAGGGGAGGGGTGAGGGACAGGGCTGATCCGACGAGAGTGTGGGTAGCGAAGAAGGGCCGGCAACCCTGGCCCTAGCCGAGCCAGCGGCTGTATGTTTACCCGCGGAGGGTGAATGCAGTGCCGAGGGAGAGGCCGAGGGAGGGAGAGAGAGACAGAGGGAGAGAGGGCAGAGAGAGAACAGATGGGGGGGACAGAGACAGAGACAGAGAGAGAGAGACAGACACACAGGCACAGGCACAGGCACAGAGAGACAGGCAGAAGACAGAGACACAGACACACACACAGCTCGGGCATACCGGCACTCGCCCAATGGGCAAGTGATAGACAGCTGGGGGATGTGATTATCAGATAATTTGAAATGGCAGTACATCCGACTGAGTAATCGCTGACGGGCAGTTGGCAATCCACACACAGGGGATGGGAGTGTGTTGCCCCACACACACTCTCTCTCTCTCACACACACACTCTCTCTCACTCTCTCATACACACACTCACTCACACTCACACACTCACTCACACACACACCCTCCTCCCACTCCCACCCCACTCTCCCCACACTCATCCTCCCCGCATTCCGTCGGGCCGTGCTCATTCTTAAAACTGGCCACATCGCAGCGTCTGGAGCATCTCGGCCTCTGCAACATCTCTCTGCATCTCCTCTGCGTCCTCTTCCTCTACATCTCTCTGCATCTCCTCTCCTCTGCATCCTCTGCCTCTCCCTCTCCCTCTCTCCTCTCCTCCCCTCCACCACTCACAGCCAATCCCCCCCCAAAATGGACCCCGCAAAAGTAACAATCCCCCCCATGAAGGACCTCACAGACGAAAACATCACCGCAAACCTCCACATCATAAACTCCCAGGGCGCCGACAAGCGCCTGCAGTTCCTGATGCACAGCCTCGTCACCCACCTGCACGACTTTGCGCGCGAGACGCGCCTGACCACCGACGAGTGGATGGCCGCCATCCACTTCCTCACGGCCTGCGGCCAGAAATGCACAGACACGCGCCAGGAGTTCATCCTCCTCTCCGACACGCTCGGCCTCTCCATGCTCGTCGACGCCATGAACCACCCCAAGCCCGCCGGCGCCACCGAGGGCACCGTCCTCGGGCCCTTCCACACCCACGACGCCCTCGAGTTTGCCAACGGCCAGAGCATCTGCAGCGACGGCAAGGGCGAGCCCCTGCTGGCCGTGTGCACGCTGCGCGACATGGCCGGGAACCCCGTCGTCGGCGCGTCGATCGACATCTGGGAGACGGACGAGACGGGCCGCTACGACACGCAGTACGCGGACCGCGGCGGGCCAGACTGCCGCGGCATCCTCCACAGCACCGCCGACGGCTTCTGGTTCAAGGGCATCCGCCCGGTGCCGTACCCGGTGCCCACGGACGGGCCCGTCGGCGATATGCTCATCAAGCTCAAAAGGCACGCCTACAGGCCCAGCCACATGCATTTCAAGATCAACGCGCCCGGCTTTGACGAGCTCATCACGTAAGTCCATCTCTCTCTCTCTCTCTCTTGACTAGCACAGCTGACAGCGGCGGCAAACAGCGCGCTCTACGTCCGCGGCGACCCCTACGAGACGTCCGACGCCGTCTTTGGCGTAAAGTCCAGCCTCATCATCGACCTGCGCAAGATTGAGGACCCGGCGCTCGCAGACAAGCACGGCATGAAGGTGGGCGACTGGCTGCTCGTGCACGACTTTGTCATCATCACGAACGAGCAGAGCGATGTGCTGCGCAGGCAGCAGGCAAAGGAGGCGCTGCGGAAGCTGGGCAGCGTGGCGGCGCTGAATGAGCAGGGGCTGCCGACGGCGGCGGAGCTGGACTGACTTGTGGGGAGTGGGAGAGCGGGGCTTTAGTTTGGGTTTTGCGTTTTTTCTTTTTTCTTTTTTTTGGCTTTGTTTGGCTTTGGTTTGTGGGCAGGCTGGATGGGGGGGTTGTATATAGTTATGGTTGTAGTTGTGGTTATTGGCAGCAGTGTGGCCATGGTGATTGATGGGCCGCCCTCACTCGCGTTTGGGCTGTGTGTTTCTGGAATTGATACTTTTTACCGTTTGGCTTGTCTGCTGTGACTTGTAATCTTTTTGGAGCCAGTCATATTATATCAAGGCTACATGTAGTATCCAGTATCCAGTAGGTATCACCCGCGACCAAACAAACAAAGCCGACGACCGACCGTACTCTACGGGCCCAGCTAGCTAGCTCGAAAGAAAGCAGCACCTGTGGTGTGGGGCTGCGCTTGTCTAGATCACACACACACACTTGCACTTGCACTTGCACTTGGACCTGCGCTTGCACGACTCTACTCTACTCTACTCCGCTTGGCCGGCCCATTGCGGGCAGCGCCAGGTGTGTACCGGTACTCTCCCCTCCTTGAGCGCGGGCAGCAAGCAGCAAGCAGCAAGCAGCTCAGTGGTTGGCATGCCGCCTCGACACCTATGTGCCTACCCTCGAGCCAGAGCGGTCGGCCCAATTGGCATGCGCTTATCCCATCTATGATGGCCCCGGGCAACACTGCCAGCCAGCCGTCCACACTGCCAAGCCGGTTCTGTGGACGCTTGGCAGTCCGGTCGACTGGTGGACTGGTGGACGGCAAAAAAAAAAGAGTATCCCTTGGGTCGCGGATGGGGTCGTCGGGTTCGCGGCTGTGTACTGGGTTGGGTTGGGTTGGGTTGGGTTGGGTTGGGTATGTCCGTTGCTCTGGGTGGTGGTTGGGCATGTAACGTGTTTCACCGGGAAAGCGATCATCACCGTGCCGGGAAAGCAACCAAGGGCGGTCCAAAATTGCTGGAGAGAGTTGGATTTGTATAAAATCCCAGAACCAGGTAGCAGCCAGAAGTGTTATTTAGATGTCTCCCAACTGATCTTTGACATGATTTTACCCCCATCTAGCTAGAGCGTTGTTTCAGAGAATTAAGTCGTTGACTGGATTTGGGATTGGGGGGGGGGGGGCTGTAAGCTCTATCGGCTTTACCAAATTTTGGTTTGTATCATTGCATAACCCCCGGGTTCGGAAAAAGACATACTGGATCCTCTTGTATGTGCCTCCCTCCCCTCACATATTGTGTTTTTGATGCCCACAGCCTCTTTGTATGAGGTTCGGTTGCTTTCCCGGTGATGGTCGCTTTCCCGGGGAAATGCGTGGTAGGCATAGATAGAGCTGATCAGAAATAGGTGTTGGGGTACTTGTACTTGCTTGGGCTGGCTAGTATTGGCTCGAAAAGCAGATAAAGGCGGGCTGCGGGTTTGGGTGTTTTGTCCGTCGAAGGGATGGTGTATTGGTTAAATGATTGTGACAACTCGTGGATGTTATACTATCTGGCCAAGTACATGCTTGGAGTTGGTTGGTTGTCCGGGCTCGGTGTCGAGAGGGGAGAGAGAGGGGGAAGATGAGGCGGGAAGGAAGCTGGGAAACAGGCGTTTGGCTGGGTAGTGGTTGGCAAAGAACAGATAACTTCAAACCAAAAAAAAATGTTTATTTTTATTTTGGACTGCAGGACGGACTGGACCGTCCTATCCAGTCCATCTCTATGCCTGAGTCCAAGTTTGGACGGTTGGCGGTGTCATCAATGACAATGACACCGTCACTCCGACTCCGAACTTACAGTACCGGTACTCCCCCGCCCCTCCTTGATTGCGCGGGCAGCAGGCAGCAGCTCGGTGGTTGGCATGCCGTCTACCCTCGATGCAGAGCGGTCAGCCCAATTGGCATGCGCTTATCCCATCTATCCAACCCATCGCAGTAATCCATCCACCCATCCAATTGGGGCTGCAGTTTGGAGTTGTGATCTGGCCTGCAGGCGCAGGCAATCAACGTGGTAGAGTACCTACTCTAGAGGACATAGGGTGTGTTATTACCCCTAACCCACTATTGTCCGCTTTGGGGCACTGTCCGGGATCAGGGTGCAGTAACAAAGTGCAGGACGCACGCCCAATGCGGACAATAAATAGTAGTTGCTGGCAGTCAATGATTGCTTTGGTAGGAAAAATGGGACTTGTTACACAACGTAATATTTCTCTAGCAGCTAAGCTAGTAAGCAGACACCATTTGATTTTGCAACCCCAGTCCGATGATAGATATCCCAAGAAAAGAGAAAAAAGAATAAAAAGAATAAAAATAATCTGTATACATGCTCCAAAGAGAAAAAAAATACACAAAAGAAGAAAAAACACGCAGTTCGCTTGGCTGGTCTAGTGCTTGCCCTGGCGCGCCTTCTCCAGCGCGTCCCTGATGACGTCTTTCGCATGGTCGACCGGAAACTCCTCGAGCTGCTTCTCGGTCCACAACACCTGCTGCGCAATGCCCTGGTGCATCATTGGCTCCGTCCCAGGAGTGACCGACCAGCCGTAGTTCTCGCTGAGCTTGTAGAACGCGGTGACGGGGTGCGGGTGGTAGCACATCTCGTTGACATAGCCCTTGGGGGCACCCTCCGCCCTCTCCACATCCCTCTGGAGGAACTCCTCGACAATCTTCCTCGCCAGAATCTCGCCGGGCTCCTTTGGCGCAAAGTCGGGCACGGTGCCGACCACAACCACGGGGGTCTCGAGCTCCTTCGCCTGCTCGAGCGTCGCAACGTGGATGATGTTTGCGGGGCACCCGGCCTCCCGGAAGGCGTCGATGATGGCCGTCACTTCCTCGGGGATGCGGTTGACAAGGTAGATTTGCGAGGCGCCGAGCCACTTCCAGCACGCGTAGATGGCGCTCCTGCAGGCGCCCCCGCCCCCGAGGATCATGGCGGGCTTGCCGGCCGAGCGCGAGAGTATCTCGGGGTAGTTTTGGAGGAAGGCTTCGCGGATGCCGATGCAGTCGGTATTGGTGCCGATATATCGCTTGTTGCCGGTGGCATCGAGGCGGATGAAGACTGTGTTTATGGCGCCAATCATGCGGCCTTCCTCGGTGAGCTCGTCGACCTGTGAGATGAAGTTGACTTTGTGGGGCATTGTGACGGCGGAGCCGATGCAGTTGGATGCTTTGAGCTTGGGGAGGAAGTCATCAAAGTTGGTGGACTCGACAAGTGAGTAGTTCCAGTTTGTGTTCAGGGCGCTGAAGAGGGTGTTGTGGAGGAGGGGGGCGAGGGAGTGCGCGATGGGGTAGCCAAAGAGGTATGTCTTCAGAGGCTCGGTGAGAGAGGTAGGGGTGAGAGGAGAGGTTCCGTAGGCGTATGAGAGCTTGAGGGTATCGGTTTCGGCAGACATTGTAGTGGTGGTGGTGGCGGTAGTATTGGGGGGGGTGATAATCTTTCTTTCTTTCGCCTGCGTGTTAGAGATAGATGAACCGATGGGATCTTTTTTTTTTTTTTTTTCCCGCTAGAAAGAAACAATGAACATACGTTTTTGAGATGGAATCTGGTGATAATTGCTTTCGTCTAAAACCAACTCCGATGGGGTTTTAAGTATCTCCCTTCCCTTCCTTCTCCGCAGTTTTGCTTCTTTCGCCTCGGCCACACTCGGCGCTGTGGGGTTTGCGGTTTGCACTGTCCCCAAGACAACGACCCCCAAGCCTAGTCCCCAAAACACCATGGCCATTGGCTGTACTTGGCCACACACCTCCATCGCATGTATGCGCACCTCGTATGGGGTCAGGTACCAAATGGCATAAATCATTACCCGTGCCGTTCGCCATAGTTGAGGAGTGCGGGGTACGCAGATCATTGGCGGATAATCTCATATCCAACGCCCCCTGCGCGGAGACTCGGAAGGTCCGGGCTAAACGAGGATGTCTGGGTTAGGGTTCGCAACAGTGCCAATGATCGTGCAGGGGTGCGAGAACGTCTGCCAAGACATATCGTACCCCAGTAAATCTTCGTCGCACAACATCCGGTAAATGGGGATAGTGCGGATGTTCTGGAACTTTTGTCAGGCGATTCAGCCGCTGTCAACTACCGTGCTGTTCGGGCATCACTCGGCCGGCAGAGCTCGCGTGTCAAGTTTGGTGGCTGAAGTGGCGGATTCCTTCAAGTCTCATTAACAGAATTGTTACAAGTCCATAGCTGAAATTCGGCGTACCTGCTCGAGTTCTTGACTGCAGTACCTTTGTTCTTGTGTGCGTGGCTACCGAGACACACACTGATCTGAGTGAGGAGTTGATCTGTCAAGGTATTCCTTCCGCCTGTCTGGATAGTTGGTAAGGCTATATCTAGACTGTGGAAGAAACCGAACCTGGAAGCTCATTAACTCTCTGCCTCCCCCAATGTGCTCTAGCATATCAATATAGCGAGTGATATCGGGTGACTTTGTTCGATCCTGCTTAAATAACATGCAAATGTACGGCTAAAGCCGGCATGCAATTGAATATTAACCATTCCGCATTTCTGTGGTTTTTAAGCATTAATAATTCAACTTTAATTATGAGCCGGAGCAGATATATTCTAATACTCATCAGCTTTATAATTTCTAGAACAGGTTGTAGTGGTCTATCTTTGACTCGGGGGGCTGCCTATAAAGGGACGTGGAACCGATCAATATACCGACACCCGGAGTTTTCTCGTTATTACACGTTTCAGTTGAAAATGCCGAGTTATCAACCGGAGTTTTACTGGGGTACGTACCCCCCTCAATAGTCAGATGTGTTTCACACCCAAATTCGCATCTCATCACTTTACTACGAAGACCACCCCCATATCTTTAGGTTGTATTTTCTCGTGAGATTCCAGGTGACTTAAACTGAGTTTCGTTCCGTGAGGGGTGTCGGCTCGTTTCTATTAGCTCGTTGGGCATGCAGCCGGTAACTATCGGATCTTAGTTTTAGAACCCTATTTGTACATTTTTATATCTTCCAATACTTGATACCCGTCAGTTGGTTTTTCTCCGTCAGCGCTTAAAGCATAAGATTCAACCAACTGGGTGATGGCAGAATGCCATAACGGAACCCACAGAATTTAGTAGAAATTAGCCATTAGTATGATCATGAAGACATGCGCTTAACCATCGTCGCTCTGAGTAATCACCCCGAATCGTCATCCTTTAAATGAGTAGTTGATCCATCTCGCAACTGGACCGGACAAGGTTGCTGTGTGTGTTTAGTTATAATTAGTTACATGTGACAGGGCCGGGATTATACGTTGAGGTACCGTTGGATAAAAGACTAACCCTGAAATCCAACTTGATTTTTGATGAACAGCCATGATCACGTAGCCTGATGCCTCAAAACCTAGAATGTTGTATGAAATATGAGTGTCTATAGCCCGGCCTCTATCTTGTCGGCGTAGATGTGTGTGGACACCTACATATATATTCGATATTCGCGTATGCTTGTATGAGCATGGGAGGTTAGATGTGTTTATATGTGCGTACGTACGGGCGTGTAGGCCGGGTTACCCAAGAGAATTAAGACCACAGTTCATGACGTTCTCCCAGAAAAAGACGCATGCACAACCAACACCACCCAACATCAACTACATATATTCATCGGCCCAAATCCTCTCTAATACCAGCACGTACAACCACCATTTATTCCATCTAACTAGTTCAATTGAGGGGATTCCTCCGCTTCCTGTAGGTTAATCATAGAGCATCACTCGTGTTCATCAGTGATCTGATTTCAGGTTCCGCCACGCCTCGTCAGGAACTGAACTAGGTTGTTCCTTTCCTCATATTACCTGCACTATCCTTACACTTCTCTCCATTTGTGCCTGGTAATTATTCCAGACAATCGAGCCGTGCCACGCAGGATATATATGACTGTCGAATTATGGCGAGACATGTAGCGTGGAACAGTCTTGGCGGGATGTATAAATTCAGACCCCAGCCTCTCTCGCTGTTCGACAGTTAACCCACCACTATAGCTAGAGCATAATAGGGTCGATTTTCAGTACCTTGCAAACTGGGCAACAAAGTACTTTCTCTTCCCTCACCTACCTTTCCGCTTTAAACCCCTGATTATATTACAAAGGTACCAGATTCTAGCCTCTCGCTTAGTACTGAGCTAGTATGCACTATACCGACACTACACGGCGTGATGCTGGTCCTTATGTTGAGTTTTGTGTTTGAAGTTGTCGGAACAGTAATCATGGATTATCACTCGCACTGTCTCAGCCTGCGTAATCATCCCTGCAATACTGACATTGATAGCTCAAAGTTAGTAGGATAATGATTCAAGGTGCTTGATTCGAGTCTTTTGGGTGCTTTGTGGGTACGGTGTTGAGGAGATGGACGAATGATGGTTTTTGTGGAATTGGTGATTAGTTTTCTCTCTACCTTTAAAGGGGTACGTATTCACTGTTGCTGGATGTGTGTATGTGTAGCTCCATAAACATACTAATATCTTAGGTTTTTATTATTATTCTTTCCCGCAGATTGGACTTATTGGAGGTATGCTGAAGGGAGGTGTCTGGACTCTGGTTATGATTTTGTGGTATCCAATATCATAAGCGGAATTCTACAACGCCAACACTAAGTCCATATGCCACAAATGATTGACCAATAAAAAAACCTTTTTTTCATAAACTAACATACAATAAATAACCCAGCCTAACAAAAGAAATTACACCAAATCAATCTAAATAAATCTACAGCTTCGCACTCGCCGGCTCACCAGCCCACGCCCTCCTAATAACCTCCCTAATTTCCGTCCTCTCAACCTTCCTCGGGTTCGGATACGGCTTCGCCACCGCCAGATCGGCCGCCTTATCCACATCCTCCTCCTTCATACCGTACGCCTTCAGCGCCCTCTCCACGCCCATCTTCTCCAACAACAAGTTCAATCCCTTGACTGCATCGCCCTCACTTCCCGGCAGTGCTGACGCCAGTGAGTCCAACACCTCCTTCGACAACGCCGGCGCATTGTACGCCAAGGCATGCGGTAGCACAATAGTGTGCACCTCCGCATGCGGGAGGTTAAAGCTTCCTCCTAGAGTGTGGCATAGCTTGTGGTGCAGCGCCATTCCAACACTTCCCAGACAGCTACCGCACAACCAGGCACCATACAGGGCGTCGGAGCGCACGTCAACGTTATGTGGGTCCTCCTTTAGCTTTGGCAGAGCAGCGGCAAGGGCGCGGATGCCCTCGAGGGCAAGGAGGTTGATGATTGGGTTTGTGGTAGTGCTGTAGAGGGCCTCCACGGAGTGCGCGATCGCGTTGACGCCGCTGGTGCAGCTCATGGAGACCGGCAGCGTAAGGGTGAGGTTCACGTCGTAGATGACGGTTCCGGGGAGGATCTTGGGGTCGGAGCGGGTGGTCTTGACGCCGTCGGCAGTCTCACCGAGGATGGGTGTCATCTCGGAGCCGGCGTAGGTGGTAGGGATGCAGATGTGGGGGAGGCCGGTGCGGATTGAGATGGCCTTACCCAGGCCGATAGTGGATCCACCGCCGATGGAGATAATAGAGTCTGCGGATGTATCGCGGGCAACGGCGAGGGCCTCGTCGGTGATGTGCGTGGGGGTGTGCATGGTTGCCTTTGAGAAGGTTCCGGCCGTGGACGAGAGGAGGGCGGCAACATCGGAGGCCTGAGAGGTCTGCTGTGGGGTGCACAGGATGAGCGGGCTGGAGAGGTTCTGGCGGGCGAGCTCTGCGGGGAGCTGTGAGAGCGTGCCGGCGCCGAAGATGACGCGGGAGGGGTTGGCGGTGTAAGTGAAGGGGTGCATATTTGCGGTGGTGGAGAATGTGCGGCGGAGAAGTTGGTTAGTGCTTCGAGTGAGGACTGAGATCATGGAAGTGAAAGTGATTGTGGGATTGCGGCGGGTTTTGTTGATGCTTGATGCTGACAGACTTGGTGGTTGACGTAGTTTTTGTCACGGCCGCTTATATGTTTATCCGATGGCCTGAATGCGGGGGGGGAGGGATTTGGGTCATTGGTCATTTAATGGCCCCAATTACCAACAATCAATAATCCCCATCGCTGTCAAATGCGGGGAGCCGGTTTTTTTTTTGTGCCGATCTCGGTATTGCCGCGGTAATGATCCTGGTTGGGGTTGGGGTTGCAGTGATGAGATCTACACACCTTGAGGGGGAATGAACTGGTGATTAGATAAGATTTATGGCGGATGTGAGATTTTATTACTATTCACAGCAGTGGTTTGTAAGTAGCTATGTACCTTCGGAATAAAGATTACAGATATTTTTGTAGGAACCGAAGGGATTATGGTCGCTAATAAAAGGTGTTTAAGATAATAGTAAAATTATCAAAACTTAACAACCGAACACTGCGAATATAAAACCTAATCGAGAAACGCACCACTTACGAAATGTTTCACCCCTAATGAGTTAAACAAAAAAAAAAAATTGTTTCACCCCGGTAAAAGACCCTAACCCACTATTCTAGAACCACCAATCCACGTGGAGTGGCTGGATGGTAGTAACGAGCAGAAACAAAGCGTGAATCTCATTGGGCTATAGTCTGCTCTCACCGCTCCGGTCGACTGGTGAGGTTTTCTGTGTTTAAGTGAACTAATTACAGCATGCGATAACCATCAGCGCCAGTACGTTTCTGTGAGGCGTACCACTCTTGGGGAGCTTCGTCGGGAGTGACTTTGACTGGTTATTGTTCCCGCACTAGGTACCAATAGAGAACCGCAAGACGGCCATTCACGGTTAGGGGTCTGCATCTTATTATTGGCTTATTATCGGCACGTAAGGATGCCAATAACGCTGCGACATCTGAGTGGACAATACAGACCGTACACGTTGCCTGCTGTACCGGGTACAGCTTAACAACATTCAGGCATCACCGACCAATACGTGAGACTCTCACATCCGGGTTCAGGTGTAGAGTGCAGTATTATGATTTGACACCTTTCGCTGCAGCAGCCAGTTAGGAAATTTGTCTTTATTGGCTATTATTGGTGCACCGGTTGATAACGTTGTATCCAAGTGGACAATATAGATCTTAGCACCACGTTTTCTAGAGTACCGGGTACTTTTCTCCAGAGCAACCTTAATCCAACAACACTTAGACAACACCGGCCAATAAATGAGGTCCCCACATATCCGGGGTGGGGAAGAGAGTGCATGTCTAACTAGGGAAGGGTCCAATCAGAACCGCACTTGCAGCTGGAGGAATTTCAACCCATGGTCCCGGCACAACCAATGGGAACTTTCGCTGAGTGTTAAGAAATCCACCAGCTCATTGGCCAACTCCCGATATGCAAGCACCGCGCGGAGGACGATTCAGGTCGTCGCAGCACATTTTCTGCGGTACCGGGTACTGGATGTGCAGCAACCTTAATTCAACAGCATTCAGGTATTACCGGCCAATACATGTTAATCCGCGCGCAGTAGTATGAGGAGGCAGTGCAAGGCAGTGCAATAGCCTTGATTGGACCCCTTCCATGTTTCTGCAGCTGCACGTTTCATGGGCCCTAACGCACGTTTTGCACTACCAATCCAGGGTGCAGCAGTCATGCAGCTGGGACTGGTATTTAGGAAGGCTATCGTTTGGTTGGTTTATTATTTATTGGAAAAAATGGTTGGTTCGCCAGGCCGCAGCTCCATGAAAGTGGATCAGTAAGCTATGTTGTCTACACCACCAACCAAACACCACCGGTGATGCATGGGCCAGAGCCAGTAACTTTTTAACCCAGAAACACCCATGCTTCTGCAAGAGACACGTTCCAACTCAAAGTCAACGACATGTTCCAACAGTGGGGACCTCCCCATAGGTTCAGATGAAGACACCACACGCCGTCGTAAGACACGCATGATTTACAAACCCTAGCCCACAAGGCTGCGACAGTACCCGCACCTGCCTGCTCTATTTCTATGGGATAAGGAGACGTAATAAGCCCTAGACTACTATTGGCTTGCTACAAATATGCATGTATTATTTGACCAATGGTCGGACAGAACTGTATTTGTGGTGGGTGGGAGAACGCCTGACTCGCTATTAGAAGCTACATATTTCTACAACCAATGATCCGGTTGCGTACTGGAGTGTGGTGGTTGCACGGTCTGCGACTTCGTTCGCGGGTGGGTAGTGGTGGAGTGTTGGCCCACAGATGGGTTGGAGGGAGAGAGGTATGGTGCGCCCACTCTTGAAGGTAACTGAGAAATGGGGGTAGGTCGACGGCTAATAACTTTTCGACAAAATAAGTTAAAAAGAATCGGCTCGATCACATTGTAGTACTAGTAATGAGATTCAATTTTTACCGAGCAGATGTTTGATGCCTGGTCTAGTTGTGAAGTTATTAGAGCTTGAAATTCGGTATTTTTGTAACGCGAAATGCGCAAAGACTGAGCAAAGTGGAACAGTATTATAACCCCCCTCAAAAGCGAATAATGCAGCAAAGTGGCTAGAAATGGGCCCTCTCATTGACCCATGAGGCCTTATTGCAGCCACGTATGTAGGTGTTGTCGCAGCCTTGTGGGTTAGGGTTTCTGAATCATAACGTGTGGTGTCTAGGTCTGAGCCTATGGGGAGACCCCCCACCGTTGGAACATGTCGTGGGATTTGAGTTGGAACGTGGGAGCTACTGGGTTGAAACTTTACTGGTTCTAGGCCATGCACCTTGGTTGGTGGTGTAGATAATAGACCTCCTTACCACACCATTGGCGCATTGTTTCAGCGAGTAGGAGACCTTAACCTATCCAGAGGTTGGGGTGACCAGTGGACCTCAGTGATAGCACTGATAGGTGGAAGGCGGGTCTGCAGTCTAATCGGTATACCACCGATTCTATGATTGTGGTACACCAATAGAGCAGAGCAGGACCAGGCTGCGTTCTGGTGAGGTGGAAGATCGATCAGTCACTGCACACGTTATCCACAAGGCCAGTAGTCTAACACGCTCCTGCAAGATCGACCATTTGTAAGGCATTTGACAAGGCCTACCCATCGATCTAGTGGGCGTGGTAAAGACGGTGACTCGCTCAAAGCACATATGCAGGCAGTCTTACTGCACCGGCTTACGTACCACTGATACGCAAACAATGGTAACGCCGGTATGCCAATGGATACCGACAGAGAACAAAGGTTGCGTATCCTAGTGGGTGGTGGGGTCGAGGACAAATCTAGCTGCACGCCGCTGCATGAAAAACTGACGGACCAGTCGGGGTGTGATAACCTTAAACCAACGCCCCTACACACATCAGCCAGTAATGTAAGAAGGCACAGTGGATGGTGTAAGTAAGGCTATGTATTGGTCTACCAGCGATATGATCCAGTGGGACGGCCAGGCCAGTCGCCAGCAAATCTAGTACTGCAGAAAGTGCAATAATCCTGAAGCAGTTTCTGCACTTGCACGGGCCTGCAAAAGGAGTTTGTACCTATCATTGGCTTTAGACCACCGGACCCACACCCTAACTATTGGCACAAATAAGGGGTGGGTGAGTATCCCCACTGATTGGATCTCTCACGTTATGCAAGACCGAGACTTCACTCAGTGAGTAACGCACGTGGACTACGGACCGATCGCACCAGTAGTTGACGGCCTAGATGGCACAAAGCAAGTCTGGAATATCATTGGTTTACCACCACTGTCTTATGAAGCAATGGCCCAGCCACATGCCGTCTATGGTATTGCCACTCGCTGATCTTCGATAGCATACACTCACACGTTCTTCAAACCCTAACCCACCATCACCCACACGAATCCTGTTGCTGACTGCTGACTAATATACTACTATTAGCGCTCACCCATTGGCTAATTTGATCCTCAGACCCTGCGTGTCACAAACCCTAACCCTATCAATTGCATGGACTATCACTCGCACTCCTATGTTATGGCTGTAATAATTATTGGAATATAGCAGGCGGGATGACATAGCAGGTGGTAGATCGACGTGGATAAGTCTGTAAAAAAATAACTCCCGGTTCGTTAGTGCTGTGGGGGTCGTGTGTGCTAATGAATGGACTGGGGCGGGTGTAGTGTGTGTTGGATGAATGTTGATCTATGAGAGTAATTGGACGGTGCGGGAGTGGCTTTTGTATATTTTGGCTTCATTACAGGACGGGTGGGTGTCTAGACAACGCGGCCTGAAGACGCATTGGTTTGACATACGGCCGCATTGCCAACGAACGAACCTCTCCTCTTCTGGTCCACTACACTTCCCCCCCAATCAAGAGTAACACGAATGAACTCCGAAACGATCACATACTAAACACACGGGCACCGGCACCGACGTTTTTAATAATGACAAAAAGAAAAACTTTTGATATCGTTTATCCTCTGGGGTACATTACTAGTACATCTAAGCAGCATATGCATATTTACAACAAAACCAACGCCATATCATGATCATAACCATAACCCAAATCCACCCTCTAGACCTCAATCGCCTTCAACGCATCACTGACCGCAAACGCCGCCGCCGTCTTGCTCTTGAGCTCGTCGACCGTCACGCCCTTGGCAATCTCGATGAGTGTCAGCCCCCCGGTGAAGGAGACGTCGAAGACCGCGAGGTCTGTGATGATGCGCGAGACGCACTGCTTTCCAGTCAATGGGAATTGGCATTCTAAGTCCTGGTTAGCATTTTTCTTGTCTTGTATGCGTGTAGGGAGGGGTGGTCAGTTACCTTCGAGGATCTTTGGCCTGCCCTTCTTGTCGACGTGCTCCATCAGCACCACAACCCTTGTGGCTGCTGGGTTCGCAACCAGGTCCATGGCTCCTCCCATTCCCTTTATCTTACCAGGCAGCCCCCAGTTGGCCAGATCACCCTTCGCCGACACCTGTAGGGCGCCCAACATGGTCAAGCCCATGCGGCCAGCTCTAATCATGCCGAACGACTCCTCACTGCCAAATGTCGACGCCCCCGGGTTGAGGGTTACGGTCTCCTTGCCCGCGTTGATAAGATCGGGGTCGGCCTGCTCCCTCGTAGGGTACGGGCCCATCCCGAGCAGTCCGTTCTCAGACTGCAGGTGGACGTGCACGCCTTCGGGCAGGAAGCTGGGCGCCAGCGTCGGCATCCCAATACCGAGATTGACGACATCCCCATCCTGGAACTCTTGCGCGGCCCTCCTGACGATGGTCTCCCGCTTCTTCGCCGCCTCGCCGCCACCGCTCTTCATCTCCTTCTCAATGTCCTCCGGCGTCTTTGCCAGCGTCAGCAGCTCAATGTTCTTTGGCGTTGTGCTCTGCACAACCTGCTTCACGTACACGCCCGGCACATGGATATCGTCAGGGTGGATCTCCCCCGGCTGCACAATGTTCTCCGCCTCCACAACGGTGTGTTTCGCCGCGCGTGCCATCGCCGCGTTAAAGTTGCGCGCCGACAGCCGGAAGCGGATGTTGCCCAGCGTATCCACAGTATGCGCCTTGACAAACGCCACATCGCCCACAATCGCCTCCTCGAGGATAAACTTCCTCCCGCCAAACTCGCGCACCTCGCGCGGCTTACTCGTGAGCTCGACCTCACCGCTGCCGTCGCTCTTGTAGCGCACGGGTAGCTTGCCCTCCTCGATCCACGTGCCGACGCCGGCGGGGGTGTAGAACGCGGGCACCCCGGCACCGGCGGCCGCGAGACGGCCCGCAATGTTGCCCTGCGGCGTGAGCTCGACGTCCAGGCTACCATCGAGATACATCTTCTCAAAGATCTTGTTTGAGCCGATGTAGGACGCGATCATCTTGCTGACCTGCTTGGACTCGAGCAGCTGCGACAGCCCGTGGCCGGGCGTGCCGGCGTTGTTGGACACGGCCGTCAGCGCGCGGATTGTGGGCGTGGCGAGCACCTGGCTGATCAGGGTGTCTACATTGTCCCAATCAATTAGCCGAAAAACCCCTCAACTCGCAATTAGGGACAAGCCGTGAAGAACAGAACAGAACGTACCGGGAACGCCGCAGACCCCGAAGCCGCCGCAGAGCAGCGTGTCGCCGGACTTGAGGCTCGAGATGGCCTCCGCGGGGGTGACGACCTTGGACTTGTATTCCTGCGCCAGGCGGCTACGCACGGAAAAGCAGCGCTGCTGGGGGCGCAGCGCGCGCAGAGAGCGGAGGCGGGCTGTTGCCATTATTGGATATATATACTATCAAAGGTATGGGAAATCGGAATGAAGGGAAGAAAAAAAATATTACCACCGCTGGAGGACAAGCAGGTACTAAGTAGTAAGCGGGGAATGACAGAATACAAGTAAAAGGAGCAGAGAAGAGTAGGAGAAAAAGAAGCTTTTGTATTGTATGTAACCCCCTCCCCCCCCCACTCTCTCCTCCTCCTCCTCCTCCCCTCGGGCCCTCGGCACCCCCATACAGTCAGTATGGGACAGTTGGCATTATTATTAGTTAGCTGGCTGCGGCGGTCACGTAAGGATTAGTGATGGGCTAGGGTTAGGTGTTGCAGCTATGCGTGTGCACGTGGTGATAGCGGGTGAATGCTTACCCGCCCTTATCGGTGTGTGCCGAGAGTCCGCGGCGGGGTTCAGAGTTTGCGGGGGATGCGGGCGGGGGTGCGAGTGTGGTGGTGAGTGGTACCTGGATAGTGGGTCTGTGTTTGACAGGCGGGTGTTTGTACCTGCTATTGGGGGCAGTCGTTTCAGATTGCTTTCACAGACATTGATGATACTGCGGATGAGTGGAGTGGAGTGTTTGTAGATGGAAATCAATTTCTATAGCGTATAACATGACGTGGTAGGTAGGTATTCCAGCACCCAAAAAGCGCACGCACAAAACTCAGCATACAGTATGTAAATACAATTTCAACACAAAATCCCCCACACTTGCTCTCCTTCCTTCCTTCCTTCCTTCCCCCCCTGAGACCACATCACGCCGCCTTCTCAGCAGCAGCCGCCGCCGCCGCCTCCTTCTCCTTCTCCTCCCGCTCCCTCTCCTTCATCAGACAGAACCCCACCGCCGCCGTATAACCATACGTGCCCAGTCCCACCACCGACGCCACCGCCTTGTCCGAGAAGTACGAGTGGTGCCTGAATGGCTCGCGCGTGTGCACGTTGCTCACATGCACCTCGACAAAGGGTATATTGACGCCGACCAGCGCGTCGCGGATGGCCACGGACGTGTGTGTGTAGGCGCCGGGATTGATGATGATCCATGCGACGCCCTCGGTGCGCGCGGCGTGGATGCGGTCGATGATGCCGCCCTCGTGGTTGGACTGGTAGACGGAGAGGGAGGCGGCGGCGTCGGAGGCTTGCGCGATGGCGAGCGTTTCGACGTCGCGCAGGGTGGTGTGGCCGTAAATGTGGGGTTCGCGGGTGCCGAGGAGGTTGAGGTTGGGGCCGTTGATGAGGAGGAGTTTGGGTGCCATTGCGGGTTTGTAGAGAGAGAGGTGTGGATTGGGAGTGATATATGCGGTGAGTGGTGGGGTGGGGTTGGAGAGAGTGGTAATGATGGTGACGTTGGTGGGCCAATCGATAGATAGATAGACTACGGCCACTTTAGTACTGCCTCTTCTCGGAAGTCTCGGCAGCATTGCGCTGCGCAGCCGACAACAGTCCCCCCCAAACAGCACCACGGATAGCAGCTACATACTATCACCGCGGATATCTACCGCCTAATAGATGTAATAATCGTAATTATTGGCAGCAACATTTGCATACCGCTGTCTTTAATTTAGATACGGAGGAGCTGCGTGAGGTTACGAACCTTGGCGCCAAGGGTGTTTTGGCTGGGCACGAGACAGTGCATAGTGCATACCGTACCCTCAGCAAAAACAATGACCCTTCAGATTGTAGTCATCATACCCCAAGGATCGATTTCCATTTTCCCGCGAAATAAGCTCGGCATGTAGTGCGGTGCGTGCGTTGCGTGGGTGGTGGTTGTGGGGGTGGTGGTGGTGGCAAGCTCGATCATTTCCTCCCGGCTAAACGCTCTTCCGCCCCTCCTGCAGCACCAAAATCCCCACAGCACAGCCAGAACAAACTAGTAACTGCTACTACAAGTAAGGTAGTTCCTAGTAGACACTCTGCAGCTCTGCTAGTACTGTCAGCTACCGCCCCTCCAAAGAGTACAAAAACACGGTCAGTACCAGACATTTTGGAAAATAAAATTCACCTCATCTCATCTCATCGTAAACATCATCTCTCCCACCTATCTGTCACCTATCACCACCGACCCACTCGCTCACTCATTCACCTACTATCACTCATCCCCCCAAAAAAAAAAGAGAAAAAGTAAAAGTAAAAGACCCAAAAAGAAAGACGCAATGTTGCCCCCAGCCTACACCACCCCCACAAAGCTCGTGGATGCCCTCCCCCTCGGCATCGCATCCATGAACCTCGGCCGCGCCGCCTTCCACGAGCTCGAGCCCAAGCTCTCGGCCGCCGCCGCCGCCGGCTTCAAGGGCGTCGAGGTCTTCTACGAGGACATCAAGATCCCCGCGCGCCGCGCCCTCGCCGCCGACCCCACCACCACATTCCAGGAGCAGCTCATCATCTCTGCGCAGAACTTCCGCGACCTGTGCGACAAGTACAACCTGACCATCTTTGTGTTGCAGCCCTTCAAGAACTACGACGGGCTGCTGTCGCAGAAGCGCCACGACGAGAAGATTGAGAAGCTCAAGCACTGGTTCAAGCTGGCAAAGATCCTGAGGACCGACACGATCCAGATCCCGTCCATGTTCCACCAGGACCCGACGGTCGCGACGGGCGATATGGACAAGATTGTGGCCGACTTGGTGGAGGTGGCGGACCTTGGCGCGAAGGAGAGCCCGCCCATCAGGTTTGCGTATGAGATCATGGCCTGGGGCGCCCATGTCGATAGGTGGCAGCAGGCCTGGAAGATCACGCAGGCGGTCAACCGCGACAACTTTGGTATGTGTCTCGACACGTACCAGATCCTTGCCAACATCTGGGCCGACTGCACCTCCGAAAGCGGTGTCCTGCCCAACGCGGACAAAATCCTGCAGGCCGACATTGACGAGTTCCTACGCGAGGTGCCGCTGGAGAAGGTGTACTATGTCCAGCTTGCGGACGCGGCAAAGATGTCGCCGCCGCTGTCGGCAAACCATGGGTGGTACGACCCTAAGCAGAAATGGGTCATGACCTGGTCGAGGAATGCGAGATTGTTCCCCTTCGAGGAGGACAGGGGCGGTTACCTCCCAGTGTTGAAGATGCTCGAGGCGTGGATCTTTGACTGGGGTTACAGGGGATGGGTTTCTATGGAGCTGTTCAACAGGAGCATGATGGACCCCTCGCCATCGGTGCCAAAGGACCATGCTGAGCGTGGTGTGGCATCGTGGAACAAGTGTATCAAGGCGTTGAAGCTGGATGAGAGGGATGCGTAGAGCGTTTTCCCTCTGTTATTTCTGTTGTACTAGTTCCTCTCTCTTCGTGTAAAAGGTCTTTTTCCTCCTTCTTTTCTCTTTCTTCTTCAATTTTCGGCTTGGGTTTTCTTGGTTGTACTTTTCGGGAGCTAGAAATATAACATCTTGGGATTTTAAAGTTTAGGTCCATGGCTGCCATATCGTGGTGTCTTCATAAATTAACCGCTACCTGTATAAGTGAAATAACCAACTCTTCATCCAACATCGTGATACATGCGGAAATCTGTTGGTGCCGAGATAAGTGTAAGATAGCTAATTCCTCGTCTGGCATCGTTTTCACCACATGAGTGGAAGCAACGGGCTGAGATGAGGGTACATGTAAGTTCCGCGAGTATCAATGCTGAGTGATGATGGTAATGAGTTGAACAAAAAAAAAAAAAAAAGTCCGAGTGACGTTGCGGGATGGGAATAACCGAGTGATAGCTCATGACCCAATATACAAGTATGCCGCGTACATAACAGACAGCCCCCGTACGATGCCAAACCTCTCGATGAACGAGATGGATGGATGGAGTGAAGGACTGATGGATAGGAAGCCTGGTTGTGGATGAAAGACGGAGAGAGGGAGAGCCCAGGTATGATGGGTTCGCGGTGCCGGTGCCGGATGATATATACATGTATGTACAAGTACATGGCCTAGCTGTTTCGGCGTGCACGCTCCTGTCCAGACAAACATGCCGTGTGTTTGGAATCATGCCACAGCTCACGCCACCGGAAGAACAGAGCACGGGGGCTATAGGGAACATACGATTACAAGATAATTACGGATACAGGGATTTATAGTCGATATATCGATATCGATACTCGTGGAGAGAACACTCAGCACTGTCTGTGCATGTGCAATAAGAACAGATACACCAGATTACATGTACATATATGTCTTCGCAGTTGGGAACTCGTCCTCTTCCATCACTTACTTACATGTATCTTCCATCATCATCATCACTCTACCGTAAATCAAGTCATCGACTATCATTACACTAAGGGTGATATTTAGTATAAGCTGCTGGGAATCAGCCATATATGATCGCCATCAAGCTCTTCTCTGTTCAATCTCATCCAATATATGTCTCTCTCCTACGCTGTCTCTCATCTTGATGAACTTCCTGCTGTTTCCATAGTGGACACTCTCGTAGCAGAGTTTGTCACCTGGTTCTAATTCTGCCATCTACATCACTTCATATGGTACTTCACAAGCGCCTATAAACTGCATACTCACAGTTCACATTCACATTCATCAACAATTGCAAAGTAACTAAAATCATAAACTCCATTTTTTAAATCATACAACCGCAGGCACCACCATCACCATCTATTTATTGATTATCGTACTCGCATCCGCCGCCTTCCTCAGCGCCTCCCACGCCTTCTCGTACGGAATATTCTTTGCCGCCTCCGCGCCCGTCCACAATGTGTACTGCCTCTCCAACTGCCACCCAATGATATTGATCCCCTCCACCGTCCTCCACCCCTGCCCCCCGGCCGCCTTCAACAGCCTCGTCTTCCTGGGATTGAAGCACATGTCTAAAAACACACCCCTCCCCTCTTCCGGCGTCTTCTCAAGCACATACTTCACAATCTTTGACGCCTCGATCTCGCTCTCGGTCTGTGGCTCGAAATCAGGAACCGTGCCTACCACATACGCTGGCAGCTCTTCCACCGCGACCGACTCGATCTGCGACAGCGACTTTACATGCACAATTGTCGGCCCGTCCTTACCGTACGCCCGCGCGTCGCTCTGCAGGTCGGCGACCTCTTGGTCGTCGCGGTTGATGACATAGATTGTGGCGCACTTGAGATGCGCAAACAGCGCATACACGGCCGCCCTGCTCGCGCCGCCGGCACCAATCACCATTGCAGGCCTGCCCACGCCCTTCTCCGACGCCGTGCGCAGACACTCGAGGATGCCGATCCAGTCGGTGTTTGAGCCCACGAGCTTACCGTCGCCGTCGATGTAGACATTGTTGCATGAGCCCAGTGTTGCGCACAACTCGTCGAGGCGGTCAAGGTGCGGCATGATGGTCTTCTTGTAGGGCATTGTGACAACGCCGGCGGCAAAGTCGGGTTGGCGGAAGACGGACATGAGCTCCTCGACAGAGGGGATGTCAAGGAGCTTGAAAGTCCATGGGAGGCCGAGGGCGTCGGCCACGGTCTGGTGGATGGTGGGCGAAATGGAGTGGCGGACACCCTGGCCGGCCAGGTAGTAGAATTTTTGGCTTGGGGTAGTCATTTTTTTTTGGTTGTGGGGATAAAGATGTGGAGATGGGTATGGGATGTGGGTTTTGGAATGCGGGGATCGTGATGAGGAGTGTGTTTTGGTGTAGAAGAGGCGAGTATAAAAGCTATGGGAATGAGTCAAAAGTGGTCTTTAGAAGTCAAGAGACACACCGACAACACCGAAATTTATATCGCATGAAAGTACACTGGACGAAAACGCACCGGCCGGCAACTTGATTTCCATCCAGGCACATTAATCCATTAATAGGCTCAATCTCTACCAGTGCTGCGGATCTACGAAGGTAGGACCAAATAATGAAATCAAAATGTAGATGTGAATACTAGCTACTCTACAGTATCAATTGCTACGATACAATAGAAGACTCCAAATGAGAACAATAAATCAAGCCCTCATATCGACCCCAGATATATACCGCCAAACTCCACCAACTCCCCCATATTCCACTAGCCCAAGCTTTCTTCTTCCCATTTCCCCACCTTATCTCCCCCGCGACATGAACGGCTTCCCCGTGTTTAATTTCCCCACGCAGACTGGATAAGCACTTACCCGCCCGCGGCCCTAACCGCCCACGGACCGAGGATAAGGATTAACCCTCTCCCTCTCTGTTTCACCCGCACCCTCCAGCCCAGGTCACAGGGCGCACTCCCACTCCCTCCCAATCATCCCCGGACCAGCCACCATTGACTGCATGTATGTAGGTATTTAGGTAACCGACCGATCTCTACGTATCCCGATCTCGCTAACGGCTAAGCACTATACATACCAAAAGCAATACCTACTCCACTCAAGGCCCGAGCGCCGGAAGAGCACTTATGCGCTCAAAGACAGACAGACAATCGTTACCCCCCGGCGATTAGTAGCTGTTGCTACTTTCGTTGTAGGCTTGTTGTATAGCTAGGGGAGTTCCGGCACCGCGGCAGGGCTAGGGTTGCGCCGGACGGGGACAGGCAGTGTGAGGGCACGATGATGTTAATGCGAGGAGAGGAGAGGAGGTATTTTATATACTGTGCCCCCACAGGGGATTCTTGGGAGTGGCTTGCTCTAGTTGATATCTTTGTCCTTTTTTTGTTGGCTTTGTATTTACCTACTTTTTATACCTTTTACCAAGAAGGAACCAAGAGAAGGAGAGAGTGCATGCCTGTGAAGAGATATCTACCTCTGCCTAGAAATTGAGAATATCACCGAGTAGTGACAAGACCATGCATCGATAACATCATTATCATCCCACTCTACTCTACTGCACTCTACTGCACTCCATCATAACATTCCATACAACCACCATACCAGCCAAATCACACATCCCCCCCCCACCCACCACCGACATGATATCCAATCCCACCCCGCCCACCACCACCACCACCACCACCACCACCACCACCACCACCACCACCACCACCACCACCGACGATCTCATCATCGCGCACCACGCCGCCGGCAAAAAAACCTACATCCTCCCGCTCGCGCAGCCAAGCGTCACCACGCTCCTCCCGCTCCTCCCGCACCTCTCCTACCACACCGACGTCTTCGAGCTGCGCGCCGACCTTCTCTGCGACCTCGCCGCACCCTCCGTCGCCTCCCCACCGCCATGCAGCTACCTCAAGAGCCAGCTCGAGCTCCTCCAGCAGGCCACGGAGCTGCCAATCATGTTTACGATCCGCACGGTGTCGCAGGGCGGGCGGTGGCCGGACGACGCCCACGAGGCGGCGCTGGAGGCGATGCGGATGGCCGTGCGAGCGGGGTGCGCGTACGTGGATGTGGAGATTGAGTGGCCGCAGGCCATGATTGATGCGGTGGTGAAGGAGAAGGGCGCGAGTAAGATTGTGGCGAGCTTTCATGACTGGACGGGGGACATCCGGTGGGGGGATGAGTTGCTGAGGGAGAAGCTTGAGAAAGGTGATAGCTTTGGTGGTGAGTTTTCTCTTTTTTTTTTTTTTACCTCTTACCTTCTTCCTTTCTTTCTGTTTTTCGGTGGGTGTTTTGCCGGCCGGTGGGGGAGGGGAGGTGGCGCTGGGAGCTGCGGGAAGAGGGAGAGAGAGAGAGAGGTAATGGGAAATGATCGCTGATGCAGGAAACGCAACTGCAGATATCCCGAAACTCAGCATCATGGCAACGAGCATCTACGACGCCCACGAGCAAGCGCTCTTCCTGCGCGCGCACGCAGACCACCCAAAGCCGATCCTCGCAGTCGCGATGGGCGCTGCAGGCCAGCTCTCGCGCGCCCTGGCCCCCATCAGCATGATCACGCACCCGCTCATCCCGTCGTCGGCGCCGGGGCAGCTGACACTCACGCAGGTGCACACCGTGATGCACCTCGCCGGCCTGCTCCCGAAGCGCAACTTCTTCATCTTTGGCAACGGCATCGCGCACTCGCTGTCGCCCGTGCTGCACAACACCGGCTTCGCCGAGCTGGCGCTGCCGCACCACTACTCCATCCACGAGACGCCAAGCGTCGACGAGGAGATTGTGGCCATGATGCGCAAAGAGACGTTTGGCGGGGCGTCGGTCACGTTCCCGCACAAGCTCCAGATCGGAAAGTATCTGCAGAAGATGTCCGAGTCGGCGAGGCTGGTGGGCGCGATCAATACGGTTGTGGTGCAGACGGACCCAAAGACCGGGGAGAGGGTCTTGTTGGGTGATAATACGGACTGGCTCGGGATAAAGTCGTGCATTGAGGTCAACTGGCCGGCGCCCGGAGGCGTGTCCACTGCCGCAGCGGTCGTCCTGGGCGCCGGTGGGGCGGCGCGGGCGGCGTGTTATGCCGTGCTGCAGTTGGGTGTGCGGAAGGTCTACCTGATCAACCGCACGCGGAGTAAGTCTGATGAGCTTGCGGCGGACTTTCCCGCGTTGGAGTTTGAGCACTATCTAGCAATGTCTAACTTCCCGACGGAGGTGTCGCCGGTGCCGGGTATTGTGGTGGGGTGCGTGCCCGCAGATGATTTTGTAGAGGCGGATATCCCAGCGCAGTTCTTTTCGCTGGCGGCAGAGGGGGGTGTCCTGGTGGAGATGGCATATAGGCCACTGGAGACGGCGCTGATGAAGGTTGCGGCCCAGTTTAGCGGGTGGAAGACAAGCCGCGGGACGGATGTGCTAAAGGAGCAGGCATATCATCAGTTTAGAATGTGGACTGGGAGACGGGCGCCTTCGGCGGTGATGGGTGCGGCGGTGGAGGCGGTATTGGCGAAGAAGTGAATGGATTTTTCAATCCCATGTCGGTTTTCTTTTCTGTTTTCTGTATATTTTCTTTGGTTTATCGGGGTCGGGAATTAAAAGGATTGTAGGTGGGCTTTCTTTGTTTGTTTTTTCCTTTCCATTCATATCTAGATATGTACCTAGAGGCTATTGTTAGATGAATCCAATAGAGATTGGGCCCAAGTAAAGAGTACAGTCCAAAACATACATACTTCGGGATATATACCTACATACGCAGGTGATGAATTGAAAAAAATACACTGGCGGGCGCATGGGATGCCTTTGTAGATCGAGTGATAATCCTGTGATGATAGCGAAAAATCAGCCACACCATAATAGGGAAATAACGGTAACAATATATTTTATTCTCCTGGCGTCAGCCTGTGTTACCTTCAAAATATGACAATGTCAATGATCTCAAACTTTCCCTCCACAAAGAAAGGAAAGAAGAGTTTCAAGCATCCTGTCTGCGCGCGCTGCAGTATCACGTGAAACCTCACGATCAGGGCACAGCAGTATCAGAAACACCAAGGGCAGGCCGCCTACAGAGGTAGGTAGATGCATACCTTATCATGGAACCCTAAGCTTTGACTGCACATCAATCATTACCGATACCACGTTTCTAGAGGCGGTGCGCACTGCATTGTCCCCAGGACTGAGATATTCATTTTCCGGTAGAGGATATACCCCGACGCATTTTGTCTGGGCAAAAGCTTGAGTTCACTGAATCCATTGGGTAGTAAGTAGTAGCAGCGGATGGATAAATACAGAAGACACAACCGTTACGAGTTGTGTGTAGCGTAGACAACGCTTATTAGACGATGAAAAATCTAGTAACTACTTCATCCAGCAGTAGAAACGCTTTCTACTTTGGTTATATTAATCGCGCTCCCGTTGTCGTGCTGCTCAGTAATAAAGTAGATAGCAAGCATATACTGGTGAGTCGAGTTATTGCAAGAATGGCAGCACCACTAAAACCTAATGGCATGATCTATGGCATGACACGATTTCCTTCTCCACTGTCTACCGTTCGTAGAAGAATTTAAAACTACAAAGAAGCCCCAACTTTTTTTTCTCGTTTCTAGACGGAAAATATGGGGCCAGTGTTACTCAAGAGACTCTCTCTGAATTTCCTTGATATATCCGAGGTCTAACTTGTCGTTCTCGCTTTTTTGCTTTGCTTCGGTCTTCATGTCTTGTCCAGTTGCCTTGCTTATTACTGCACTGTAATTACTTGCAAGAAATGTTATTCCGTCCTAACGCCCTTATCCCCTCTTCGCTATCTCGCACCATGATGTTCAACGGGAAAAGATAACTCCTATGCCCTCCATCGAATCCGGAATCGTTATTTGAAACCATGAAACAATTGGTTTCTTCAACCGGCTTAATTCAATCGCCCTTGCCAGGGGGCACAACCGTCCTTGCCATTCCATGATCATGATGGCCAAAAGAGAAGGAAAAAAAAGTAAGTATCCCTTTCAGTTTGGTCGCATCTTGTCCTACAGGGGTGGCCTGTGGCAGCACCCATAACGTGTGCAATCAAGACAGGGTCATCCATCACACACACCCAGGATGTCTCGGTCTCTTGTGCGGTCTACCCATCCACAATAACCTCAGGTCACAAACGACATCGCCAAAAACGGGTAAAACCCTACTCGAGGCCGCAACCTACCAACTATCTTTCGCACACCGCCCTCCACCAATTTTTATGATGGAGATCTTGGCCATTTCCCCGCATAATGTCCTATCCGGGCCTCCTTTCCCCGGACCGGGGGCTGGTTTTCCCCACAACGCTGGGCGGTGCGAGCGTCAAGTGGTGGCCACCAAAGGGCTGGTCAGTATGGTGGTGCGCAGCACCCCCATTTGGCTACCCGCGGTGGGGAACCTTAGTGTTCTCCCCGACAAAATAAGTTGCTAGCACCAGGAGGACCTTAGTGGTGAAAAACGTCCAAGTGTCCGGCTGTATATATTACTCCCATCATTTCCCTTCTTCCGCAATCTCATCATTCCCAACAATCATCACTCAGTCCTGACTTCACTGTTACAGTCCAGTCATCACTCCCTGATACTGTTGGAATCGAATCTTCATCCCTTTCTTCGGTTTTAATAACACCAACTCGCCCAATATGCGCAACCCATTCGCCTTGAAGGACGACTCCGCTAATCCGGCTCCTCCTGAGGTCTACAACTGGAGGATCTATATGCTCGCGGTTTCAGCAGCTATGGGTTCTGCCATGTTTGGTTATGATTCCGCCTTCATTGGTGGGACCATGACTCTTCCATCCTTCCAGTCCCGCTTCGGTTTATCTGACGCAACCGGCGACGAACTTGCCACTTTGAAAGCAAACATTGTGTCTACTTTCCAGGCTGGATGTTTCTTTGGCGCAATTGCTTGTTACGCGGTGACCGAGAGATTCGGAAGAAAAAACACTTTGATGCCTTGCGGTGTTATTTTCTGTATTGGCGCTATCTTGCAACTGGTTTCAGATGGTCATCTTGGTTTGATTTATGGTGGTCGTGCTCTTACTGGTATGTGCGCACTAATCCGCATATTGATTCTTGGCATTTTGATCATTACTGACACTTCCTCAGGTATTGCTGTCGGCGCTTCTTCGCTCTTGGTCCCCATCTACATTTCTGAATGTTCTCCTCCCGCTATCCGTGGGCGCTTGATTGGTATCTTTGAAATCCTGCTTCAATTGGCTCTCGTCGTCGGTTTCTGGGTCAACTACGGAGTTTCCATCCACGAGGATGACGATTCTGACCGCCAATGGCACGTTCCTTTCGCCGTGCAGCTCATCCCTGGCTCCCTCCTTGTCATTATGATGTGGTTCCAGCCCGAATCTCCTAGATGGCTCATCAAGGCCGGTAGGACCGAGCTTGCGATTAAGAATCTCTGCAGCATGCGTGGCCTCCCCGCCGACCACCAGTACATCATCTGGGAAGTAGACACAGTTAACCAGCAGATTGAGCACGAGAACGCCCTTGGTGCCAACAGATCTGTTTTATCAAAGTTGAAGGAGGCTTTCCTCCCCGGTAATCGCAACCGCCTCCTCATCGGAATGGCCCTCATGATGTTCCAGAACTTGTCCGGTATCAACGCGCTTAACTACTACTCTCCCACCATCTTCAAGAGCATTGGATTCTCGGGTACCAGCGTTGGACTTCTTGCTACTGGTGTTTTCGGTATTGTCAAGGCTGTCGCTACAATTCTCTTCATGTTCTTCGGTGTTGATGTCTTGGGACGTCGCAAATCGCTGGTTTATGGATCTGTCGGTGCTCTCGCCGCCATGTTCTACCTTGCTGGTTTCTCCAAGCTTTCCGGATCCTTTGAGGGTACTGCCCAGCGTGACGCCGGTGCTTACGTTGCCATTGTGATGATCTACATCTTTGCCATCTTCTACGCTTTCTCATGGAACGGTATCCCCTGGATTTTCTGGTATGTCCCCATCTCTTTTCCCAATATTCATTCATCTCCAAAGCCAGAATACTAACATTCCTTGTTTCATTTTAGCGCTGAGGTCTTCCCCACCGGTATCCGTTCAGTCTGCCTAGTCTTCACCACCTGCACCCAGTGGCTCGGTCAGTTCATCATTGTGTACTCCACCCCGTACATGATGCAGAACATCACCTACGGCACTTTTCTTTTCTTTGGATGCTCCGTCGTCTGCGGTATGATCTTCGCGTGGTGCTTCCTCCCTGAGACCAAGGGTCTCTCACTCGAGGACATGGACATTATGTTCAACCTCAAGGGTCTTGCTACCCACCTCCGCCCAGAGACCGACCGCATCATTGCCATGAACCGCGATGATCTTCGCACCGGCGAGGTCTCGGATGGAAGCATTGAGAAGCAAGGTTCTAAGCATGTGGAGGTGGTCTAAAGTGACATGTTTTTCTGGCTTTTGAGCAAGCGGACATGATGTGTTTGTCTGCTTGTTTATTATACCTGCAATGGTCTTTGTGCTTCTTGTTTTGGAAGATAAAATAATCTTTTCTTTTTCTTTTATTGTAATTAAATGTGCCATCTAACTCTATGGCCTATGACCTATTCTTTATCTTTGATGATGATGATGAGTTTTGTATTTATGTTGGTATGTACGTGGGGATTTGGGTGGTCTGGCTTGGGGAGCGGGTTTTTCTTGGTGTTACTATTATTCATACTTGGAACGAAAACTTACATGTATTCATCATGCCTACGGAGTTTGTAGAAATTCTACGCGACATTCTTCCTGGAAAACCATTTGTTTGGCCCGCCTATTTTGACTCATCAGAGACTGTGAGAGAGAGAGAAAAAATTCCTTCATCTCTCTAAAGCAGTAGTGGCCAAGCTGGGTTTAGTGCGTCGGCGGAGCTCTGCACACCGTGAAGCTGGGCAGGAACCCGCAGGAACCAGCCCCAAGGATCTGTAGGAACCCACACCAATTAGAGCTAACAGCCTAGGGTTCTCGGATCTTGTTTTTGCACAAACGATACCAGATCCACATGAGTAAGCGTCATGCATACAACAACAACGGCTGAGATCTCAACAACCATGTGGCCAGCCAGGCGTTGCCACACGACAAGAATAGGCGAAAAGCTTGGCTGGAAACAAACTGACCCTAATCGGAAAAGTGTTGAAGGACTATTGGCCGCGTGGGCCGGAACATATGCCGAACGGAAGAACTCTCTTGCTCTTATAATGTTTGAGTCCTTTTACGAGGGTACATATGTTTGATATGAAAATGCAGAATTTGGAGCGATACATACATGTAGGTAGAATACGGTACTGTATGTATGTACATACGCACCTCGAAAAAATGTATGTATGTACAGTCACTCATCAAAAGTGAAGTGTTCGTGATTCGGATTTAATGTGACATGTCCGGCTCAAGTCAGGAATCAAAGTGCCCATTGAAATGTTCAAAACCTCAACACAGCAACAGTCAATCAATCGCGGCCAAAGTCAATATTAGATGTTCATGGAATTTTATTCTCTATCACTCACTGGACACAATCATATAGATCCGTTTTAGCTCCTCAATTTGACCGTAAAATCTGGTAAGTCACATCACGCACTGACCAACTTTGGTGTGAATCACGAACACCTCTGATGAGTGGCTGTATCCCTTCGTCTGTCGGAAAATGCTGCCCACCCAAGAAAAAGGAAATCTGGTGTGGCTTTACGAACAGATCTCGTTATCTCTCTGATCAAATAACAGATCTCTCACGCAAATTTAGTTTCTCAATTATAAGGTGGGCAGCATCGACAGGCGGGATAATGCAGAGATAATCATTTTGTTCGGATTTCTCCCACTGTGAGCCGGTGTGAAAAAAGGTTGGTTTGCAATATTTGTCTAAGAGCTACGGCGGTATGTCTCCTGCTCTGGTAAGTAATTACTTTACCTGCCGATATCTACAACAAAAATAAAGAAGATCGACAACGGATGAAATCTCGATACCGACTTACCTTGACAGCTTCCCTGTCGAGCATAAAATAAGCCTTCTATCACTGCAGTCAAGAACAGAACAGGCGGGATGAACCTGCACATCCGTAGGTGCCGAAACCAAAACCACGTCTATCTTCTTCAGCATAATGATGCACATATGCCGATCTCATTGCTGAAAACGTCACCCCGGATCTTATTTTCTCCGTCTGTGCCTGCCGAGCTCCGTGCGATGCCAGGAGTGGCACACTCATGCAGCAACGTGGCTGATGTTTGAATGTCTTGGCTGTGGGTATTAGATTACCCGAATGTTTCACGGCATACCCCGCATTATGGAAGTGAGCCATGTCTCACGTTGAGAATTTCAAATTCCAAGGTTCTTTCTTTTGCCACTACAACATCTTGGCTTGGTCACAGAAAGGTCAGTTTTAATCGTCTGTGATTCTTCCTCATTCTTGATCGCTCCCAGCTCCCCTAACCCATGACTCTGTAAAATACCAACTTCATGGGATCACTCAAACACTCCACCGCTCATCGTTCCTAGTAGAAATAATTCCAAGTTTGTGTAATATCGCCTGTAGAATTACCTCTTCGCTACCGAGTGAGATCTTGTGATTACTGTTGGATGACAGCTCAGACTCCCTGTGTTTATCTGAAGCTGTGTAGCCGTGGGTAACAAGTGAGATTATCAAATGTTTGACTCCAGACAGACTATGACTAGCACTTTATTTTTCTCCCCCATGCTGGTACATGGTCGCTGTTTCTCTGTGCCGCTTGTTTGCCCATTTCACCCTGGTTGACCTAAAACCTGCTATAAATGACTTGGTGATAACGTGTATTCCTCGGCCGAGAAAATTAAAAAACCTTGTGAAAATCCGAGTAACCTTCGGAAGGGTTCATAGACTTCGGATGCATCAATTTCGAGCCCACACCCACTAGCCAAAAAACCTGATTGGCCACAGTATCGTTTAGTAGCTAGATGAAAGGCTTGATAGAATACTTTACGGCAGTACTATTACCCTTATCTAGTCGTATTAATCCTTTCCAGGAATACCGAGGTAGGCCAAATACGTCAAGTGGTATATTGGCAGATTGATTTAGGTGTGGCTCAAGTTGATTCCCCTACGCATGCAACATGAGTCCTTCCGTCATAATCGCCTGAGAAAATATGGTATAGTACCTCCGTTGCCACGCACTTTGGGAAAACCACCTACATGTAGCTTGCGGAAAATTAGCTCTTCTTATTATTTTCATATTCACACCGCTTTCAAGTTTTGTGTTCAGATGCCGAAGTGTCTAATGAGACATGGGGGAAAACCAGGCCACCCTCACTTAATACACTCACGGGCCCCTTCCAACCACATGACCCGATCACAACTGACAAACTCGTGTATTGAGCATGAGCTTGTCATTTTTTTGCTGATTCATTAATTGCATGCAGACCGTAGTCTATGGCAATCATGAGCTTATCAGATTCTATAGGGCTTTTCATAACTCAGCGTCGAGTTGATACCTTAAACAGGCTCAGTATCCAGCGGAGATATTCGTGCGTCAGATACTCTAGATACATGTAGGTAGTTGTGTGAACCTACGAATCAGGAGGCTTCCGCTCCAGTTAACAAGGGGCAAAGCCGATGACAAGACCAACGCTTATTGCTATTGGTGAATGTCCAGCTGTGAAATCGAATCGGCTGAGTTTGCATGCGGTGAGCATGATCACTGCTAGAAGGACTACAGTAGGTAGGCCCAGCCATCTCAAATCATGCAGTCCTTGCTGCATTGATGATAAAGGAAGGAGGAACCGAAATTTGACAACGGAGAGAAGTCAATAGGGAGTTCATGTTGAGCCACACCGATGAAAATAGCCGATTCTTATGACAAAGATTAAAGGGTAAATGTCGCCACGGTTGAATTAATGATTGCCATGATGACGGTGGTGATGGGCGTGGTGGTGTTGCAATTGGCGGCGGTGATGGTGGTGGCGGTAGTGAGAACTAGTCGGGAAAAAACAAAAACGTAGAGGGCGAGGATGAGAAACAAACGCCAGGGGCAAACCAAAGGAAAAGGCCGGTTATCAGGCGTCCACTTCCTAACAAAGCATAACACATAGGTAAACCTTGGTCCTCTCATGTAGTACATGTAAGCATGTAATCAAGTGACTCAAAGCACTTACAATCCATCTTAGACGGCGTTTTCAGTCTTGGCAGGCAGCGGCCCCAATTCACCGTCTGAACCGACGCAGTACCCGAGCCGCTTCTTCCTCAACGGATTAATAGAGCACATGTACATGTAGGTACAAGTACAGGTACATACATGTATATACGCTATTTCAATATATCTCGGCTTTCCGGCCCTGATTATGGTCATGCACTTATTGTTCCCGGCCGCACAGGCTAATTCCCCAAGCAAATCTCTACTATAGCATACATTTAGCTTCTCGAGGTTAGCTTTCAACATGCAAAATCTCGGGGGAAATGACCTTGTAGAGTAGAGGTAGAACAACAGGGTTAGGGTATTGGCCGAGTGATGTTTCATGATTTAAGGAAGACGCTTTTTTTTTTTTTTTTTTTTTGTTTAACTCATTAATTACATGCAGACCTTGGTCTATGGTAATATCGCACTCCCCAGAACTGCCCTTCTGCCTCCGCCACCACTTGCAAAACCGTAACCGCAATATGACAAACAAGCGCAAAACAACAAACGCAAAGCAATACCGTAACCGCAGTATGACAAACAAGCGCAAAACAACAAAACAAACGCAAAGCAACAAAGCAATGTTTACGCTCCTTCTTCCCTGTCCTTGAGTCCTCCCCACCCCCGCGTTGCCTCTTTCTCTTCTTCATCTTTTTCTTCGTCCCTCTCCTGCTCCTCCATTTTGCAAATTCTTTCCATATCTTGAGCGCGCTCTCAATGCCTGTTTTTGTCCACAGGAGGGCTTGGACTGTTTTGTGATCTTCGTCCTTGTCTCTGGTTTCCGCTGTGGCCTTACAGGCTGTCAGGATGTGGGCGACGCTCTGTTCACCCCCTCCGCATTCGCACTCCGCCGTCTCTTTTTTCTTAAAACGGTAGAGATATTGGTTGATGGCAATATGTCCTGTTCTTAGCCTGCTAATTATGGCTCTGTCTTTTCTATCTGTAGCCTCAAACCTTATCAAGTTGCGCTGGGCCGGCTCGTGTATCGCCATTTCCTTGTTTCTTCTTGTCTTCCAGTCTTCTCCCCAGTCTCTGATGGTGATTTCCCGCGACTCCCTTTCCAGGTAGGCGAAGGAAATGAAAGTATCTCTGTCGAGGGTGCCTTTCCCGACTGCCGCTTTTGCTGCTTCGTCTGCTATTGTGTTTCCCTTGATGTTGGCGTGTGCCTTTACCCTCCAATCTAATCGTGATCTTTTGGGTTTTGGCGTCATTATAGCCATCGTATCTTATCGCCATCATTTCTCCGGCGTTCCCTGCCTTTTTGACGACTCTTCTCATGGCTTCCTGACTGTCGCGCGTCTTGTAATAGTGCTCCTCCTTTCCTGTCGGCGTCTTTCATGCCTATTTCTATTGCTTTCTTGATTCCAACCATTTTAAGCGTCCATGATTTCCATTTTCTTCCCTAACCGGAAACCTATGCTCCTTGTGACCTCTCCCTCGTCGCTCAGCCTACATACTCCTGCTGCTGTACCTTCGCTTTTCTTGGACCCATCGCTGTACATGATTATTTCATCGGCGCCCTCGGACCGGTGTTCCTGTCTTTCCTTCTCCATCCCTTCTTTATCGTATTCTCTTATTTCCACCTCCATTTCCTCTCTCGCTTCTTTCTCCCATTTCCTCTCCTCCTTATGTAGGGCTTTCCATTTTTCAATCTTGTTCCAATCTTTTCCCACTAGGATTTCCAGGTTCCTGACTGCGCCCGGCATACCCCTCTTCCTTGCCGTTTTCCTTCTTCTTCCTGCGCTCCAGGTGTTGGCTGCCTCGACCACGTTCTCTATTTCCCTTTTAACCGCTCTGTTTGTGGGGTGGTTGGGCGCACGTTGCAGCGCCTTTATCGCCAGCACTCGTTCTTTGTCGTTGAACCTATGTTCGGTAGGTATCATGTCGTTTTCCACTTCCACAGCGGCTGTGGGGGCGGTCCTGAAGTGTCCCCCTATCCGTTTCATTGCCTGTATGTTCCCTTTGTCTATGACCTTGGCTAGAGTCTTCTGGCCCTTCCACCACACCTTCCTCCGTGACTAGCCACTTGCCTGGAGCATGCGATATACATTTTCCTCGCATTGTTTACCCCCATACCTTTGCTTCCTCGTCCCAGCCTGATGATGCTCTGAGCGGCTCTCGACGCTCTTGCTACTTTTTCTCTGACGTGGTTCTTGAACGTCAGTCCGCTATCGATCCATACTCCTAGCCACTTAATTTCCCTTGACTCTGCCTTCTCTGTCCCTCCTGGCAGCATGAGTGTTTCTTCTTCTTCTCCTTTCCTGCCTATGCGGATCCATTCCATTTTCTCCTCCACAAACCTCACGTGGTTCTTTTTTTCGGCCCATTTATATGCCTTGTCGATCAGGTTTTCTGCTCACATGGCTTGGTCCCAGTCCTTGCCACTGCTAGGGTGAAGTCGCCTATGAACGTCGGGCGATGATACGTCGATTTCTTCGTTTATTTCCTTGATGAGTGGGGCGATGTACAGGTTGAAGAGAATCGGGGATGCCGGGCTTCCTTGGGGATGCCTGTTTCCCTGTCTTTCCTCTCCTGTTTCTCCATCGAATCGCGTGACTGTTCGATTATTTCGTAAAAGCTGTTGACCCATTGTGCAAGCTTATGGTTGCCACTTTGTTGGTATACTATGTTGGCTAGTCTTGTCTTTGTACACATTCGGGAAGGCCTGTGCGATATCCATGGCCGCCAGTATTACCTTTTCCTCTTCCTTCTTGCTTTTTCCGTCCGCTTTCTTCCACCCCATTGATGCTCGCTTAGTCCTCCTTTCTCTCCCACCTCCACCAGCATATCTGTGCAGATTCGTTCGAGTCCTTTGCCTACCGCGTTGAGAAGTGAGATCGGGCGATGTGCTTTGGCTCTCGAATAGTCGGCTTTTCCTGGCTTCGGAATGATTGACCCAGTAGCGGATCTCCATTTCTTTGGGTGGTATCCTTGGTTGATGGCCAGCTGGTATATTTCCCTGACTCTGTCTCCAATTGCAGTCCAGAGTTCCTTCAGTGCTATGAAGCATACTCCGTCTGGGCCTGGTGCCTTATAGGATCCTTGTCTGCGTATCGCGTTCTTTGCTGTGTCCTCTGTGATTCTGATTTCCGGTGATGTCTCGCAAATAGGCGGGACGTCTGGGTCTGTGTCTTGCGGAGCTCTCGGAAAAAGGCATTCTAAAAATATTTGCTCCTTATCTTTGAACGTGACCGCCGTTCGCTCTCCGTGTACTATTGTTGCCGTTTTGGCGCAGCGTTTTTTGCTTAAGAGCCGCCACACTCCCCATAGGTCCTTGCCCGTTGAGCTGCCCACATAGCTATCCCAGCACTCTTTTTTCTTCCTCCTGATCAGGCTGAAATACTGGTTGCGTTGGACTTTCCACCTAGCCTTCTTGGCTCTTGTCCATTCCGTCTCTGTCTCTCTTATCATGCTCCACCTTCTTTCTCGTGCCACCTCTTTCCTCTTTGCTTTTACCTCCTCGTCGAACCATTTCTTGCTTCTCCAGGTTCTGTCAGCCTTCGGTACTCCCTTCTCCACGCCTGCCCTGATGACGTCCTCCAGTATTTCTGCCATGTCGCGTCGCCGTTGTCCTTATCCTCCTCCGTGTTTTTGATCCTCTCCGAGGCTGCTTCTAACCCTGCCTCCCAGTCGCCCTTTCTGTAGTTATATGGATTCTCGAGAGGGTTGTAGGAGTCCTGCTCTCTACTGTTGGTAATAGTAATTCTTATAAGTGCATGGTCCGACCCCGTGTCTTCTTTTGATATCTCCCACTTTGCGAGCGTCTCGATGCCATTGTTTGCCCATGCGAGGTCGAGGACCGACTTCTGGTCTCCTCTCTGCCATGTTGTCCTGTCGGGTTCGTTGAGCAGTACGAGATTCTCTCTTTCAACTATTTCCATAACGGATTCTTCGCGGACGGGGTCGGACAGTGAATCCCACAAGCTCCCCTTGGCATTGAAGTCACCGAGTATGATAGTTCCCTGCTGTTCGAACATTCCCTCCGGGAGTCTGTTCAGGCACCATCCTTCCCTGCCGCTATGTGTTTGATTGTATATGTTGATAATCCTGATCCCTGTTTTTCCTCGGGGTTCATGATATCGATGATGCTGGCGTCAGGGTCTTCCCAGATGTCGTTTCTTACTGTGTACTTTATTCCCTTGTTTCTTCTGACCATCCACATGACCCTGCTTCTCCCTTTCTCTGTCCTGGGCTGGTAGATAATATCCCAGTTGTTGCTTCCTACCGTTATTTCTCCGCCCCCCAATTCCGTCGCCCCTCTCACTTTCTTGTTGCTGTTGCTGTTGCCTATATACGGTTCCTGTACTGCTATAATATCCACCTCTCTACCACTCTCCATCAGCCCCTGCATTACGTTGGTAGATCCGTTGCGATTATCTTGTAAGATGGTAAGTTGTTTAATCATCGGCATGGTTTACTACTTGGCTACTAGATTTGCTTTGTTGTTGTTTGGGCCTCTGTCGGTCTCCATGGTGGCTTCGCCGTAGCTCTTGCCTGTCCAGTCGCTTTTCTGTACTGGTTCTCTTCTCGTCAAATGTTTAGAGATGACGGTAGTCCTCCGCAGTTCAGCGCATCCTAACTGGTTTTTATGAATCTGCACCACCCCAGGTTCTTCACGCTATCGCACCTATGTTGGGCCGTCTTATGTCTTGCTGCAGATGCCCTTTTTGATTCTCGGCTGCATTTTCGCGAATGTTGCTGTACTTTGGCGTCACTGGCTAGTAGATGTCCGTTTCCCGTTTATACTGGATCTTATGGAGTGGGTCTTGATGTCTGAGATGCCATGGTGGTAGCCGTCATCAACGATAACCCCTCTTGCCAGTTTTTGGGCTGAGGCTTCGTCCTTGAAGTAAACAACTAGACTCATGGTTCCGGTCCCCCGGGTGTCTGCCCTAGTCAGCCATCTTGGGGTGTTTGCCAGGGTGACCTGATTTTTTTCCTCGATGTGTTTCTTGAGTTCATCCATTTTTCCTTCCCACTTGCAGTCTACCATGTGTACCACCCTTCCTGCCCATTGTTCTTTCTGCTCTAGCTTCTGGATGCCCGCAACCCTGCCTTTCTGCATAGTCCTTGCTGCTTCTTCCTCGCTCGCGAACTTGATGCTGAGATTTTGCCCCGGGCGTTCTCATTACCGTCACCACTTCAATTCATGATTCGCTTGTCGCGAAGAAATTTTCGTCATCTAGTGACCCAGATCCTCTTTTTCTCCTCCCTCTCCTTCTCTTTTCTTCTTTCTATCGCCTTTCGGGCCCTTTCGGCCTGCTCCTCGTTCGTCTTGCGGTTGGCATCCTCTGTTTCCTTGATCCTCGCGTCTCCTCCGCATTGTCCCTCTCTGCCTGTGGCGCTGGTTCGGCTGCCGAGTGGGCTGGCGTTTGCGCCTGTGCCTTGTCCTCTGCCATTTTCTGCTATCCTTATTACTGGCCTAGTGAGAATGTTAAGGAAGACGCTGGAATTGATGCTTGTATGTCGTCCCTGAATCTTCGAGCTGCTGAATTCTAGGTCTACGGATATACAGAATCGTCAACTTGTGGTATGTACTCAGGGTACTTCAAAAGGGCAATCGAGATCCATAATGAAACGGAGGATTTCTTGTAGGGTTACTAACATTGGCACCGTCGAAATCCATTTCATAACGCAACAACCGGGAGAGCAACCGAATAATTTTAAGTCTCCTAAACAGAGTTAGATGCTTAGGGAGGGTTGACTTATCCTTCTGGCCTCGAAGGTCTCGGTGTAAGGTTTCTTCGCTGGACAGTTTAGTTGTTATGAGTCTCACAAGGGTGCTAGTGATCGGTTATTTTTTGTAACCCTAGCTCATCATTTGCAGCAGACACGTGTATGTACAGCTACTTAGTAAAAGTGTTCATGACTATATATAAAAGAAGTCAAGTTATTGATCTTATTCTTCATCGATTCCGGTCGCCAGTCAGTGGGAAAGTCTTCTCTTGAGGGTCCGCCACGGTTACATATGAAGAAATGTCACTCCGAAATCGGCATCACGAAAACCTTTGCAGAGTGGCTGTACTGATAATCATGTAACCAGCTAAAGACTTATGTTCCATTACGTTTACAGACTAGAATGGCTTGCCCATATAAAAGACCAACAAGGCCTAAGATATATCACGTTATAAAGGTCTGTTTTACCTTGCTTGCCTTCACCGCCACTGCCACTGCCACTGCCACACGGAGATTTCAGTAGTCAGCCAGTTTATACTATCGGACTGGTCCATAAATAGTCGGGCCAGTCCATTCCAGGCTATTATCTTTATGGCCAGTCCAGTCCATAGCTCAATCCAGACTGTGAATCCAACTGGCTGTTTTGAGAAGGTTGGATGTACACTTCTCGTACGCTTTCCAACTAGGATTCATTTATTTCTTTTGGCATATGATATATGTTTTTAGGTCAAATATTCTAGAATACGTATATCTTAGTTTGTTTACTAGGGAAAGGAAATGAGAAAGATTATTAGATCACAAACTATATACTCGGACTGGTCCAAGTTTATATACTCCAGCCCAGCCCAGTCCGGAGTTGGAAATATATAGCTAAACCCAGTCAGAGCCTGTAGGGATTGGACCGGTCCCGACTGCTGGCTCTTCAATGATAAATACTACGCACTGAGTTACTATTCAAGGATGAGGGGTTGTATTTCAATCGATTGCTGCTTATCGAGCTGTTCATCAATTCATCATGTGGGCGGGAGACGCAAACTGTCAACTAAAAAAGTTAACCAGACAGCTGGATAGGCTCCGTTATAATATCTCGTTCTTGTCCCTTTTCTCTCCTTCCTCTTCACACACCCCGAAGAAAGGGAAAAAATTATTTTCTGATCGACAACGGCAGGGTTTGAACCTACGCTCCCGAAGGAATCAGATAACCGAATGTTGTAAATTCAAGTCTGACGCCTTAACCACTCGGCCACGTTGTCATGGTAGAACAATGTGACAGGGATGTTACTCGCGTGCCAAGGTACACAGATTCAAATCCGATTCATAAGGTATCACTCGCACGAGCTTCACGGCTTTCAACCAAGATATTAGACATCTTGCGCTGTGAGGCCCGGAGTCAAAAACGCAAAGTCATTACTGCTGTACTTATGTAGCCATCATGTAATGAATTTGCGCCCTTGTAGCTTTAAATGTCACATCCTCCATCAATGGGTATCATCAAATGCATAGAAGCCGGCAAGTAATCTGCTTTTTTTTTTTTGTTCAACTCGGTAGGTAATCTACTACATGTATGTACTGAAATGTTGTTTTTCGAATATACATGTACCTGCGAGTCAAAATTCAGGGCCGGTTGTGAGGTATTACATGTATGTACATAGAAACTTCCTACGACGTACCAGTCACGTACCTTTACCTCATACCCCGCCCTGACCTTTAGCTTTTAACAGTACATACTTGTATCTATTCAGATTCATTTCCTTACGCCCAACGAAACCGAAATGGTTTGAACTACAAATTATATATATATAGCATAGATTATCACTCAGTTTGCGCGCCAAGCCCCGAACAACAGAGCCACCTTTGGGAAGACCGACCAAAAGCAACCACCTGGTACATGTGCACTCCCACTCATGCTCAACACCCAATACTTATCTCGGGAAACCAAGACATCATAGGGTAACACCGGTTTATAGCGCCTGATTCCTAGAGATTAATTCCTCTGGCATATATAACATATCCGAATCATATTAAGGCCCAGCACTGAATTAAAGTTAGCCGGTCCGGGCGATAGTAATAGTAATACTAGCTTAGTGCTCGGGACTCTCCTTGTCTTGTATGTTATCCTAGTGTAAGCATATGGCCTAGGATATTGTGACGACCATGCATAGCCAGGGACGAACCCCAGTGACTAACATAGCTCTGACCCCCGAGCAATTATGGTACCCGTTAGTATCAGGAACATTACCAAATACAAGTGGATATAGAAACAGATGTACATGTATTTATCATTAAGCTCGATTATTCATGAAATAGAAGAGTAATTCCCAGACGGGAGTCTTATCACCAAAATCACCGGGTTATGACGTCCAAAATTAAGCGCATTGATATATATATGCCCTAAAGCTTAGGATCTAGTTGATTTATAACCTTGTAAAAAACCTCTTGGGTACCCATGAAATATTACTGAGGGGAGATATAACGTATTTTACCGGGTAACTCGGCCATGATCGGGTAACCGCTCACTTGCAGTGCGCTGAGTTCTTCAAGGTATAGATATAAATAATAAAAATATAGAACAGGTACTAGCAAAAGTCTAACTTATTTATTACTTTTTATAAGCTATTTCCGATACTAACAAGACTGATATACTCACTATACCTTTAATTAGAGTATCCCCAAAGCGGCCAATGGAGGCAATTTCCAGCAGTCGTAGTAACTGTATATATGTATATCTCCCAAGGGAGAGAAACCTATCCCAAAAACTCTTCATATATAAAGGAAAAGATCAATATTACTTTTGAAACATTTTTGATGTATATGGGTTGTATAATATTGATGTAGGCTCTGAAATTATTCCCACCGGCCGGTTGGGAACCCTATAACATGTATCAAAACACATATTATGGAAGTTTCTACTTTCAAAATACTCTTATACACTCTTCTGTGGATGCCCGTTATCAATTCATTTATTATATAATCTTTTCCTTCTCATACAAGTTGATTCATGGCCAATGTCTCACTTGGGCGGTATCCCGGTACTGGGCGTTACGCCGTAATATTATACAACTGCTATTGAGTGATTGTGTGATTTGTACATGTAAACTAAACTCATATCATACTCGTTAATGGAAGATTACTATGGCTAAGTCTAATTATGTATGTAAAGGGTACATCTTACTTCCATTACGCATGTGTATTGATATGACAAATAAAAAAAGAGAAAGAAAAAGAAAAGAAAAGGCCGAACACATATACCTTTCTATTGATCAAAGGTCTGCTTTACGGGGCGGGCGATATTATTAAGAGTTTCGGTCTTAATGTATAATTACACGTACCCAAGACGCCGCATCGTAGGTGTATACATCAAGGGCTGGGATATACCCGATGCGTTCGTCGCTATATGATATATGTAGTTATATAGCTATTCCTAGAGATGAAGTATAACGATTATATACTACTCCAATATTTGTAGCTAATATCAATATTGCAATGATAGAACTACTTAACTACATGTAGGTACATATACTATCGCCAATGCTGAGCTAGCCTTGTTTGTGGGGGCCAAGGAGCCATAGTTGCGCGCTCCTCCGATTGGCGAGTGATTGATTCAGATTAAGAATCGAGTAATGTCAAACTGAACCGCCATGTACTCGTAGTTTTCTGGCGTTTCCGGACGCAACTGCTATTGCATGCCATACAAAAGATAGCCTTGGCGGGTTTTTTCTGTGCATGCAATAGCAGTTGCGTCCGGAAACGCCAAAAAACTACGAGTACAGCGTATCCCTTGGACGAATGAGGCATTGGGAAAATCTCTCTCATGCATATATATCATGTGATCGCTATACTTTAGTGAGAAAATGTCCGGGTAAACAACTTGCTGCATTTACCAGTCTTTATGTTACGCTGGTATATATGCCATATATTTCGCACCGTTCTGCCTTAAGTTCAGTCAATCACTTCTTTAATGGAAAACCCTAATGCATGAGAGAGATTTTCCAATGTCTCATTCGTCCAAGGGATACCTAAATGAGCCAGTATTTTGGGTAGTAGCTAGCTATAGCTAAACTAAGGAAATAAATTAGAATATTTATACCGTTTATTCGCTAGCACAACCATAATTTGCAGCTGCCAGAGAACTTCCCAGTCCCTATATATATAGGCCCTATAGTACCGCAAGATCTAGCTAGATCTCTAACCCACCCGCGGACCCGGGTAGCATGGGGGGGGGGGGGGGGGGAATGGGTCGAGGTATGTCATTCTCATAGTGTTACAAAATGAGCCAAGTTATAAGTAAGCCCCCATTGAAAGATGTAAAAACCCGAAACTCTAATAATCATTCTTGAGTATTATGGAAGTCTTGCTGTGCCCATCAGTTACATACAACTGATCATTGGCTCAAAGACATCGTCCAAGCTTTTCGTGACACCCAGCACAGTGCGTACCACCTGTCACCGCATGAATTAAGGTATTGCCATCTACTCCACATTTATGTATTCCCAACGCCCTGGTAACGGCCATTTCAATCAACTCAGAACAGTCCTCAAGATTGAGTGGCTGTGCCCCATGCGGGAATGTGTCTCAGCGTGAGGCGCACACGTGTGGATCTGCACGCCATCTACCGTAAATGATACCTATGTAGTCAATTACTTTGTTTTTTTGCCCTCCAGATTCTTATCACGACAGGAGGAGGCGCGAGCCCCCTGATCCACCTGGTACGTTAGTTGGTCGCGTCCCGTGTGGGTGCAGAACTGGGACTTGATAGTTGAACATCAACCAGTACATGCTATATATATATATCAAAGAAGCGTCAGAAATCACCCTCAGATGTTTGGTACCGCTCCTATAGTTCGAACTTAGTGCTCCACATAGGTAAATGCTCTACAAATACATGTAGATGTTCTTACGGTCTTAGAGTACATACCATCTATAGATATGCAGGTACAGTGCATGAAGCCACTGCACCGAACACTACTCCTTCCTAAAGAGGGTGCTCTCGGCCCGCCCAACGACCATTACCCCAGCACAGATCACAATGCAGGTGTACTCGATCTGCATAAGGGGGTCAGGGGCCGGGGTTTTCTTGGCGCATGTATAGCAACCCCTACCTACATACAGCTGCCCTGCTTGATCCTCCTCACGCCCATCCATCGCGTCTTCCCACCAGACAGGCACCGCAAACAGAACCTCTTTTCTGTCATTTCTCCGACATATAGACTGGCAGAGGCCCGAATGTCATGCCATTCCCTAATCTCCCCACCGAGGCCCTCCAAGCAATAGGCTCAAAGCTCGATGAATTCTCTCTTAAATCACTCCTAGAGTGCTGCCCGCACCTCACAGCTCTGATGCCTCGACTGGACGCAGCCATCCTAGAGTCTCAGAAACATCCGAATCGCCGTATCTCTGCCCTTCACTGGGCTGCAGAAAAGGGCTTTCGTAAGCTTGCTTCAATCCTTCTCGCCAACGGTGCCTCTATCAACGTGCGCGACGGCTGTAACCAGACACCACTTCACCATGCTGTCCTCGGCGACAATGAGATTATGGCCCAATTCCTCCTCTCACATCCAGACATCGATATCAGCGCACACGACGACGCCTGGCAGACAGCATTTCACTGCGCAGCCCTCAGTGGCCGCGTAGGCATGGTGATGGTCTTTCTAGACCACGGTGTCGAGATCAACCAGGGTACATATCAAGCCAAGCAGACGGCACTGCACTTTGCCGTGCAATTCGGCAATCTTGATGTCGCCGAACTACTACTGCGAAGGGGTGCCGACATTGACCGGCGGTGCGAGCGAGGGAAGACGGCGCTGCATTGGGCAGCACAAGGAAATCATGTCTTCAATCGCGATCTGGTGCCAGGGATCAGCCTTTTGATCGAGAATGGCGCCGATGTGACAGTCCAGGACCATATGGGGAACACAGCACTACATGTGCTTGCTCAGTGTTATCTCGAAGGCGCGTTCGATGCTATAACGCTTCTGCTGGAGCACGGCGCCGGTATTGATGTACAGAACAAAAAAGGGAAGACAGCACTACATGTGGCAGCGTTGGACGATTCGGGCAGGGATTCCCCAGATGTGCTAAATCTTTTGTTAGACGAAGGTGCAGATATTGGAATTAAGGATTCGAGAGGGTTGACGGCGCTGGAGACAGCGGTAAAAAGAGGTTTTAGGTTTACAAGGAGAGATAGAAACGAGTGTGAGATTGGGTTTCGGGGGAGCATTTTCCCACTGTAAAGTTTTTATCTTTTATCTTTATTGTATTTTGTAGGATTGGGGGGATGGGGAGTTGGGAAATGTATAATTAGCTTGGATAATTGTAATATTAATTATTAGACTCAAGAAGAAAGTGTGCTGGTGAATGGAGATCTGGCCATTATAATCGGCTGCTTTATTGAAAGTTACCAGTTACCTAAGCCAACATCAAGTCAGCGCCCACTGGCCAAGATCGTCATAGCTATGCAAGTACTTGGCAAAGTAGACTACTAACCTTCACGTATAACTTCGGGGTGGGGAAGATACCCTTCACGCAACTTTGGCAACGTGGTGTCTTCACACTTACCCCTACCCCCGAGGTACTTCCCAAATTTATATTTATAGTTAAATACGAGCATTCCAGCGACATAATAATAAATGCCCTTCTTCCCCGCATATGGATTTTCCACAGTGTGTTTATAATTACTCCGTGCCCGTTGAGCAGGCCATTCAATCAATCTCGCCGATCTGTACCCCACATGTCTGTTTCACAGCATATGTTGTAAGCCCATATGCAGGCATATCTGTGTCGAATTAGATACTCTGTATCTATAGACTACCGCTCATATACATACGCATCTGCCCCGCGGACCCTGCTTCTAGAAGCACAATGTCCGATGTGTATTAAGGCATGTATCGTGGGTTAATAAGTTAAGGCTTGTACTATGTATGCTGATTACCGTTGATGTGCTGTCAATACCGTAGAGACTGACTTCGCCCTGTCGATTGTTGCAGTCCGCAAACTAGCTATACTCCGTTTGCTTGCTCGTCGAGATCCCTGCTCAGCGAGATCAACATACAGATATTTCTTGACTGCAGTCTCGGTATCCAGATTTACGTGGTGGAGGAACACAATTCTCGGTCAATATGGATCTCGTTGAGCAGGGAAGCGGAGTATATAAGCGAGAAAGTTGATGGCAAGGCTTCAATAAACCTTTCGCTTTCATTGGCAATCAAAGCAATACAAAGATCTTACGTGCACAAGGTAAGAATCATTCATCACCTTGATAATTTAACGCTACAAAGGGCTGAAATGACAGATAAAGGATATGTGCCTATGGTAGATCTCTATGATGCTTCGCTTGGGGCTGGAATCTCGCACTGTGATAGGGCGAGTACCAAGGTTATTGGGAGGGAGTCTGTATTAAGGAGTTAGATAAAGACTGAGAGGGTATGATAGAGAGTTACCATTAATTATTGGCGTTATGGGTATAGGTGAATACAGATGCAAAAGCTAGGAAGTCTTCCAAAGATTAAACGGAGTTGGTGTTCATTCTCAGTTGCAGGACCAGTGGGCACTGAATCGGATCCTGCTCTTACTTGAACCTTGAGCAAATGGAAAGCATGCATATATATGTGTACCTATGCATCGAGCGAGGTTTGGCGCAGAGAGCGGATCAGATGCATGCTGCTACGTGTAATTTTGATCATAAGGTGTCACTCGTTAGCTTGATACCGTAATATTCCCCTGACGTCATGAAAGTTAAAAGTCTAGGAAACGCGTCTTATTTGAAAACCCAGGTAAACATAGACCCGATAAACAAGCATGGGAACAAGTCCACGATGCATACAAGGCTGAGTGAACGGATTCTCACCTGTCAACACCCAATTTTGTTCATTCACTTAATGCCAGACCCTTGTACAATCAGTATCTACATCACTTACTCTCAATTCTATTCTGTGAGTCTACCCTGCCACGGACTACTAGTACAGCAAGAGTAGAAACATGGATCTAGAAACAGGGTTTGTATGGCTGGTTAAGCCAAGGACTCCTCCAATAATCTTAACCCAGATTACGTGCATGCATGCGGAGACTCGGAGGTCCTCTGGCACTTTCCCTTCTTGGCTCATCCACTTACTGGCGCACGCTATTAAACGGAGACACATCTCCGGATTGCGACAAAAATCATAAAATCGGACAGCCTGGGTTCCACGATTAATTGGTTCCACGAGTTGCGCCGCGCTTCCTTCCACGACATATTTCTACTGTTGAAAATCAGTAGATACTTAATCGGAGGGGTATTCCTCTGTAGAGTAGACAACAGTAAACTATTACAAACATGTGGTGAGTTGCGTTAGACGATCCTTGGAATAAAAATTGCTTTTTTGCTTTAAGCTTTGCCATTGGCTCACTTCCTAGCTCTGATCACCGAAGGCGGGAGCCTGAACAGGGGGTTTGACCTAGATGCAAGCTTTTATTTGCTGCAAGGACTTGCTCTAGGTCTGACCCATCGCGAAAGAAGCTTGTCTATCACTATTTTTCTTTTTCTCACTGGCTGCCTCTTCTGGACCTCTAATTGCCACTAATTTATGATCAGCCCCCGCTGTAATGCCCACTTTAGTTTTTGTCTCAATAGCTTTGAGAAATTCCAGATTGATGCAACCCACAACAGCCCCCGTGCTTTTCAGCTTCCATGCCCGTACATATGGTTGATGCGTCTCCCACCCTTTGAATTTAATCCCCTCTTTTTTCAGCCTTTCCTTCTGCCCAAGGTTGAACCCCTCAATAAAAAATCCAAACAGAAACAGAGCAACGTTCTCTTTTGATTGAAGAAGCTCACAGAAAATGGTCTTGCAATCATCACTGACTCCAGGATGGGGGGTTCTCCTTTTCTCGTGGATGCTATTATCCTTTTCTGGCGTTAGTGCGCATTTTGTGGTCAACTATCCCACGCAACGGAGATATGTATATCATGATCAGTTTAAGTTCCCATGTAAGACATTGCCCCATCGTTCTCGATCCCGTTTTGAAGGTTATGCTGACTTTAGTAGGCGGAGGTTTGAGTCCCATCCGCATCCCATCCCCATACTCACCCCCTCATCGTATAATACATGTCTCTCTAACCATTTCCCCGCTCAGGTTCTCCTAGAGATCCATCTGTTAACCGGTCCTCATGGCCCGTGGGTGGCGGCGCCCTGTCTTTCGTTCCAATTCACGCTTTCGCACTCACGACTGTCAACATCGCGCTCGGCAATGATATCGACGAAAATATCGACTCTAACCCGTACAATGTCCCCATGGTCCCACTGTTTAATCAAACCGGTGGCAATGCTACTTTCTGCATTCCTAAAATAAAAATCCCTAAAAGAATCGCGAGTGAGGTGGCAGATGGTGTAAACGCCACGATTCAGGTTATTCAGCTGACGGGCACTGGCGCTGCGCTGTATAGTGTATGTATACATTATACATACTTTGGCAGGAGGAGGAATAGGAAGAAGAGGGTCCGCTAACCGAACACTGGCTTGATCTAGTGCATGGACATTACATTCTCCGCGAAAGAAGCCGAAATATTTGCTGAGCCGGCGGTGTGGAACCACTTTTGTGTCAATGGAACGGGAATGAGCGCACAAAATATCGGTGCTCCGATAAATGGAAGCATATCGAATGCTGCAATGCGGTTAACAACACCCCCCTCGTCTCTGTTCTTGCTCTTAGTGATAGCAGCTGTTGCATTTCTCTGGTCCTTGGGGATGAATTAGAGATTTTCCATTGGTTTTTTGGTGCGCGGCTGGGGTGTATATTGGCGTTACTCTATATCTTGTCCTGAGCTTTCTTCCTTTTGTATAAATAAGTGAGAGCCAACTCTGACGCATGATGATGATGTCTATGGGCTCATGGACTGAGGCCGAGTCCTATGGTATCTTTCTTTGGTTAGCTAATAAGAAATCAAGCATCTCAATTAATTGAATATAGTACCAAAATTGACCGAGCTGACAAGTGAGCCTAAAGTGGAAGAGCCCAACTGCGAACCGATAGAGCACAATCACAGAACCTTTTCTCGTGCCCCCCATGATTGTACTTTGTTTTCCGGGGCCGGTATTATCCTTGACGAGCGCTGGGGCCAAAGTTCCGAAAGTTAGGTTTTGATATCTGGAAGTGTTTTTTTGACCGTTGCACCATGTTCTTATAGAATCCCTAAATCTAACAATAGAAATGGACGTGCGGTTGCGGCGTTGAACGTGCCAATGAGGATTTGGAACCTGAGTTCTATATTTACCCATTCTTGCAGAGAATCTACTCTAGCTACATAGCTAGCCGCCCCGCAAAGTTTTTACGCCCCCACTGTTGGAGCATGTACTGCTCGTTAAAGTACTTGTCATACGTGCATATGTCTTCTGGCATAAATACTGACCATAAAATGTACAAGCTCATGCAGGTACGATACGTCATTGGGACCTTCTGGTAGAAGAATGTCACTTCTTGGTCGGTCTCTGATCATGATCATGAGGGAGGCACACAACGCATGGCACGAGATTGCGCACACGACCTGTTAGTGCTTGACCCTATAGAAGCACGTCAGATATAGAGAAGGGGATTACGAGAGATCAAGTATGAATTTGCCCTGAATAAGATATAGTATACATGGACCGGACGGATCCTTACTCTTCATCGCGACCCGTAAAAGCTTCATCCTCCAGTGCTATTTTTATCAGTTGAGTACTTTTCTTTGCATGATATATGGTACGTAAGTTCTTCCCGCACATTTGCACTTGATTGCTTCCAATCTTGGTTTGTTATACATGTAGCTATGGTTTCCGATTTATTGAATTCAATGAGAACCTGCTTCCCCGGCCCTCGGGACTTAAGCATCAATTAGATTGGATATCAGATGTTGTACCACCCGGCCCCTGTTACATATATTTATTTACCCCGCAATCATGTTAATTTTGAACATGTAGGTACTCTACAGTTATCATGTATACAGCTTCGATCTCCGAACTTTACCTTGTGTGTGCGGTGGATGTAACGCTAGTGACGCTATTGACGCTACTACTTGCGGGCGATAGGTTTTGCACAGACGTCGTCACGGCTAATTATAGATAACAAGCCTCATCAGCTTAATGCCCGCTGCATTTGTACCAACTGGCCAAGTCAAACTCACGATCAAGCTCAATCGAACCGCCATCATCTGTGTGAGGGTTCAAAAAATGGAAGAACAATGTTTTAAACGACGTCGTTCCTTCGATCCGCTAAAGTCAGTAATCTTCCATTTGGTAGATATACAAAGACAGTTTGGAGGGGTAGGGAATCGAAACCTTTTCCATGTTTCTTCCAATTCCTTCTCGCCTGTAGATAGATGTTTTTGAAAATTTGCAACAGAGTTCCTATACCCACAACAAACGGAATGAGCTGTCCTACAGAGTCGAGGTCTCCGACGCCATTGACATGGTTCCACCTCAGAGAGCACTCTACGGAGATGATGATTATACCAATCCCCCCAAACCCAAGTAATGAGCCAGCAACATACCAGAAAAGGATTTCTCTCGGAGAAAGACGCTTATTTTTCATATACTCTTGCCCGTTGATCGGCCCGCTATTAAACTGAAACCCCGAAGTTACCGAGCCTCCCTGGTTCTGCGTTCGCTCCATTTGGGCTCCACCTCTCATCTTTATTAGAAAGTTACCATTCTTTGACCACTCCGGCTCCTCATATGGCTCTAGTAATACATCGACCCAGTACAGCACGAAGTTATCCCCCTTCTTCCGTGAAGAGAGTAGCTGCGGTTCGGAGACCGCGATCATGGCAAACACTATGACCAGGGAGATGCACAGTAGTCCCAGTGCAGCCATCATCCATATATTAAAGACCTTATTGACCGTGCGGAACCAGCCAAACAAGTCAACCCTCGCCATAAAGAACCCGTACGTCGCGCACGCCCCCACCCCCATTCTATCCATTCCCCGCCACCAGAACCAGAGTGAATAGCTATACAACCCTGCCAGCAGGATCAGGAAGCATATCATTGTGAAAACGGCGCCGCCAAAAACCCCGTTCTTGTCATCGTCGCGTGAGATTGCGAGGTAAATGAAGAAGTACGAGAATGTTGTGAACACGACGCCGGAGAGGAGTATCACTACGATGTAGCTCTCGGCTGCATAGAAGTCGGTGCCTTCCCGCGCAGCTTGGAAAATCAGCCCGACGAAGAGACTGAACTGGAACCAGAGATTGACGGTCTGCACGCCGCGCGTCTCGGAGGGGATGAAGGTGTTGGCGAAGCAGGTAGCAATGAGCTGGCTGTAGAAGCCGATGCGGATGCCGAGGCCGTAGAGGTCGGGATTGCCGCTGAGACTGCAGGTGTTGTCTTGGGCCGCGACATATCTAACGAGAGTTGCTAGTATTACTAACGTTGAGAGATGCTTCGGAGTATGCATCCTTTGGACTTGTAGGCTTATTTAAATGGCTTGGACTGATATATGTGGGTTCTCCATGGCACTTGTGCCTGGTCTGGTGGGCGTGACTGGTTACATCCATGTCAATAATACTCCCTGTAAGTTCTGGGTATATATGAGAGTGGATCATTGAGAAAGAATTACGCGCCCTTGGGGAGGGCCACGCCGGACCCCCAGTACTACTCAATACCACATTTAATGAGCATTTTATGGATGGCCATGCATTACCTGGCTTTGTTATAATTGAGGGAGCTATAATTGACCGCTGCGATACCAACACCCACAAACGTACTGGTTCAAGTCCTAAAGCTGTACCATCCAGTATGTACCGTACTTCCGGTTTAGGTCATGCATAAGCCAGCCTAAGCCAGCCAAGAAGAAACGACTCTCATTTCTTAGAGCTTTCCATCGGCCACAAGAAACGGTCTGGAAGAATTACTTGTTGCAAATCAGGTTTTAGGCCGTGTAGTGGCTCTAGTAGCCGTGTAAATGCATAAATTTTGACGTTTCCCATACAAAATATTGCGAGATACACATTATTTAATGCAATAACCGCATTACTTTGTGTTAAAGGCATTCCTGTCCCATTACCGACACTTTACCAACACTTTACTGACGACTTTACTGACGACTTTACCAGGTAAAGGTATGTTAAAGGTATTACGTCCATTACCGACACTTTACCAACACTTTACTGACGACTTTGCCAGATAAAGGTATGTTAAATGCATGTTTTCTGGCAGATAAAGGTATGTTAAATGCATAGTTTCTGGCATTTCCGGTTTTCCGTCGGAACATGAATGTTTTCTAATGAAGCTCCCACTCTACATCTCGAGATGGTTGTATTCAAACAAAATATTTCGGTGGGGCGATCAAATGGTTTCTGGCGCCAATGGGCTTGTAAAAGTCATGGAATACAATTTCATTTTGGTGAATCCATTATTTGGCATATACATGTAGAATACGGGTATAATAGTAGGATGTCTTGTGATAATTCGTTTTCATTGCGATGGCCGTCAATCATGTGAAGCATCATTGCAAGACTGGCTAAAACGTATCCCCCCCTCTGTATATGCCCAAGCGGGTGGCAGGAGTGTGGCAGGAGTGTGGTAGGCAAATACATCGGTAAAATCGTCTGCAATGTCGTCTGCAAAGTCGTCTGATTTCCCTTAAAACGACTTTCCCCCCCCCAAAATATTGACATTTCCCAGCGAAAATTAAACCCTCAGAAACGACTTTCCCGACGACTTTACTGAATATTCTGTGTACACATTTCCACGGCCCCTAGAGTGGGCTTCAACGGTTCTTTTGCTGGCAGGGAACAGAAAAGCGAGTATTGTAGTTATGCGGAACGTTACAGCGTCTATACATCCTCCTGTGGGTTGGAGTGGTGGATTTGATACAGGATGAGGGTTTATAATTATGGTTACATTTATGAATAGTTCGGATTGTATTCAGTACCTCCGAGACGGAGCTAGCTTCCCTCATCGATGATGCCCTCAGGGTTAAGCAGGCATTGGACTTCAGGCATCGCTTAGTCATTATTTTTTCTTTGGACCCTCTAATTATAAGCCAAAGGTATGCGATGTGATTGTTATCGAAAGCCCTGCAGTAGCTTGGGAGCCTGGCTTCGAGCTATTATACAAGCTGTAATTCTTGAAGCTCACTTTAAGTACTTCGGTTTGTGTTGTATTGCGCAGAAGCCGCAGTGCGCCATCACGTGGAATTAACTGGGACGAGTGATTGTTTATGAACCGGGGCACTACCGCATTAACTGACGAGAGCAAAAATATATTGCTGAGAATAGCAGTGAGCAGCAGTTTCCACCACTCGCTACCCCGATCTGAAGCAGAATTTCTCGCTTTTCTTTGCTCGTTTAAGGATAAAAACTCCTTAAACTAAGTAGTTAAGTTCTTTGCCACCCCTTATTTTAATCTCCAAGTGCAGTTCCCAGTTAATACGGTAGTTGGTCCATGCACGTGGCCAAGGGAACTACCTAAGTTACGAGAGCCCTTGATTATTTATTGTAATGGTTACATATATTATCAAAATGAAGGTACTCCAACGGCCAAGGGCTCACGTAATTTAAGGACCAAGTAAAGCTATTTATTGACATTTCCATCTACAAAACGTCCTATATACCACAAAACCACACAAAGAGAAAAAGACAAACTAAGCACCAAATTCAGGAACAAAAAGCAGAAAGCCACCCACTTGACAAGATCTTCACAAAAAAAAAAAAGAAAAGTCACACACTAATCGCCAACAAACCAACCACCTACAAATCAAAGGGTCTCAACCTCCCCCCACCACCGGCCGAATAAACACTGCACGGCGCCATTTCATCCTCATCCAAGTACTCCTCATCTACGCCTCCGTAATAATCATTGAAGAACTCCGACGTCCTGTACACGGGGTCTGACCGTTGCTTCGTCGCCGCCGACGCAGAAAGCAAACTATGGGCGCTGCAGTCCTCCGTCAGCGCCTGCTGCGCTCGCATCTGTTGCTGTTGCTGGGCCTGCTGTTGGAGGAGCTGGTTGTGCGTGGTGAGAGCGTGCGTATAGGTATTGTGGTCGATGATGCCGTGGGCGAGCGCGATTTCAAGGTCGTTCTGGGAAGATGTGGAGCCGAGATTGGACTGTAGGAGGTACTGAATGTAGGTGTTTTGTTCTGCAGTAGTGGTAATAGTTGTAGCTGGGCGCGTCTGCGGTTGCTTCTGTTGCTGCTGGGTGATGAAAGGGGTGTAGGTGGGGTGGGTGTAGTGTTGGGAGACGGAGTAGTTAATTGTTGCCGGTGGGGACATTGGGGGCGTCGCGGGTGGGTCGATGAGGGAGAGGTTACGGGAGAAGAGGTTCGCAAGGTCGTCGCTGGTGGGGTCGGACCATTGTTGTTGGCCGGGTTGGGGTTTGGTTGGGGGCGTGGTGGGGACGAGGTTTGTGGTTGAAGCGCACTATGGTGGTGTTAGTGGATTTGTAGTGGAAATGATAGTAATAGCATGTACTCACCTGCGAGCAGTATGGGATCTCGTCGTAGTCCATCCGAGGGAACTCGTCAATGTTGTTGCAGTTTAAGCAACGGACTGATACGTAGGGCATCATATTTTCAGCTAGTGAGGGGGAGGGTTAGCGGAAGGATTTTGCTATTAATTCTTGAGATATGTTTCAGTTGCATGATCCAAGAGATGACAGGAGTGAGTATATATGTATGTGAAGTGCACTTTTTGGATAGAATGAGTGAGACGAATATATCTTTCTTTCTTCTAGTATATTATTTCTTTGATACGCTTTGTTTCTCACTACTGCGAATGAAAATAAAGAAAATGAGAAAAATGAAATGAAATCGAATACCAGAGAAGAAAAACAAAAATTTCAAATGATAATCTTTTTATCTGAAACTGAAGAAAATAACTCAAGGTGTGAGGGTGTGAGAGGGATAGAGAATCGGCGGGAGGGGAGGGGGGGCAAAAAATGGAACTGGAGAATGGGTGGGGTAAATCTTGCAAGCTTGAATCGCAGGCGTCACTTGATTTTCGGAGAACAACAACAACGCAGGGCAAGATTTCAGGAATGCTGTAGAGTAGTGAATATTGTGATACCGACGAGATTTAGAAGGTTTGTTTCTGGCGACAGAAGAGAGACTGGAAGCGATGAATATAATCGAGGTAGAGAAGGAGAAGAAGGAGAATGGCAGGTGGTGGGTATATGTACTCAACAGTTTGCTAAGCAGAGCAGGGCACATGATTGCATCGAGGGGTTCAAATTAACAACCAACAACAACAACCAGCTACCCCACCACACCACATCCTGGACTCATCCCTCTCCCCGGCACACAGCCAATCCCGCCGTGACAGCACAGGGAGCCTCGGGCGAACGGTAGTAAAAGCCGCAAGGAATTTGCATCCCAACGGGATAGCTAAAGTTTAAAGTGGACTGGTGTGAGGGGGTGGAGTGACCCTGGAGTGACCTTGCCGATGGAGAATCGTTGGAGATCTTATCTTATCATATCTTATCTTAGTGGCGTGACAACCAGATCTGGAACAACCAACCAACGACAACACATCCATGCATGTGTGACTCTTGAGAAAGACTTCTCATCGAAATCATGTCGAAAGTCCTCCCCCGCCTGCCAATCCACATAACATTCTTCTCCCGCTCCAGCTGTGCCTTGTGCACCAACGCGCGACAGAACCTCGCTGACGCGTGGAAGCTACGACCCTTTGAGTTCGCCGAGATCGACGTGATGGAGCCAGGACAGCAAAAGTGGAAGGACGTTTACGTAGGTTCCGTCAATCGGGGCAAGGTAGGTTAACAGATTAATGGAAATCTATAGGAATTCGATGTCCCAGTTATCCATGTCGCGAAAACGGGCAAGGGCGGGGTTGTGAAGGAGGTGAAGAAGAAGCTGATGCATAGGTTTACCCCGGAAGAGATTGTGAAGGCTTGGGATGAGGTCAGGGAACAGGGGGTAAATGAAGGCAAATGACGTGTTGTATGTAGCTGTGTTGGTACTGCAAGCCAGCATTTGGAAGAGCTCTCAAGTCCAGGTCCCTAAATGATGTTGCCCTAGCCATAGATAGGCCTTCAATCCTGCTACTTCCATCTCTGTTAATTAGAGACTTTGCGCAAATAGAGCCAGCTCTATATTTTGATTATCTGATTGGTTAATGGTGTGATCGGCACCAACCAGGTTGTCAGAAAATGGAGCTGGCTCCATTTGCGCAAAGTCTCTACATATTATGTTTTTCACTCTACCACACTCTACTCGTAGTTTTTTTGCGTTTCCGAACTGGACTGGGTCTGCATATGGGCGTAAATCGTGCTTGGCAACTAGATTCTGGTGGTATGCAGACCCAGTTCAGTTCGGAAACGTTAGAAAACTACGAGTAGAGTCAAAACCTGCACTTATGCACGTGGGATCAGCAGAGTGCACTTTCAGTTGTTCATGCGTCATCACTCGGCACGCCACTTCAACAAGTACCAACTACACTTATGTGGCCCTCCAGCTATGGGATCTCATCCACCTACCTCTAAAATTTAAATTCAGTGCACTCCTATGATAAGGTCTCATTTTCACCACTGCCCTCCCCCGTATAACTTATAAAGATTACTCTTGATCCTATTAAAGAATCAGAAATGAAGTGACTTCACATACTCTTAATCCTATCAAACGCTTCCCACGCACTCGGCCTTCGTGAGCTGCACCCCCTTGAGCTTATCTTGTCGATACACATGGACGTGGAATCCAGGAGGAGTAACCGCGTCCCACGTCCCACGCCTCACGCTCACGCACACGCCTAACTCAAAATACATCCATTACCAATTCAAGCTATACCAGGCTTACACGAGGTAGCAAATTTAGGCAAAGACACAAAAAAAAAGCAACAGGTATCGTAGGCTACAACAATAACCGATCGCGTACTCTGGTGTCGTTGGCACTTCATATCAGAATAGCTCAGCAACCGGGAGAGAAAATGAATAATTTAAGTATCCTGAACGGAGTTGGATGCTTGGAAAGAATTGACTTATCCTTCTGACCTCGAATGTCTCGATCTAAGGTTTCTTCACTGGACAGTTTTGGTTGCTATGAGTCTCACGAGGTTGCCAGTGATCGGTTATTTTTTATAACCCTACAATACCATTAGGATTTAGACGGTCATGAGGTGAATACCTAAGTTCATATTACAAAAACCGCTGTGCCTTAGTTCAAATCCTGGTATGGCCATTGGTTGGCAAAATATTACATTCGGGGAGGTTTCTGTACATCTTTTTGGAATAAGTAGAATCTATGTAGTAATAATGGCCTATGAACACTACTAAATAAATATAACAAGCAACCCTAATCTTATGACTACTCCTGGATCCGTTCCGAAACTTACTTCTTTATTTATGTGGAATACGAGTAATGAAGTAATCAATCTATCAATCAATCTCTTTATTTAATAAATTGGGTACTATTTTATTTTTTATTTTTTATTTTTTAATTTTTTAATTTTTTTCATTTTAGTTAGGGAGTGGCGGCAGATGTATGCTGGCTTGCTGAATGCCCTTTATTGGGTGTAGCCGGGAGTTAGCAGCAGAGCAGCTCTAGGGTTGTGATATTGCCATAGACTACGGTCTGTATGCAATTAATGAGTAAACAAAAACAAAAACCTCTTTGTTTAGTCCTCGAAATCCGAGTGAGAATCTATGATCACCTTTCATCACTTTAAATTCTGTTTGCAGGCACTCAGAATCGCCTCTCTTGACTTTATAAACCCCCAGTAAGAAACTACATCTGGAATATTATGTAGCATTACTATGGGTCTATCCACAGCAGATGTACTTGTGAATTACACCACGCCTAGCGGACATATATATCGCGGGTGTTGTTGGTTTCGAATTTCAGGTGCGGGCTTGATTACCTCATGTGCTGGCGCCTTCTAGATCGATCTGCGATATCGGACAAAGATAAGACGACCGACGGGGAAGTACGTACTAGTGGGCCGCCGGTCACTATGGTTTGTGCTGATTTGTGATTAGCGTTGTGTACATGTATGATCGATCGACCGATAATGTCTAAAACATCTACGTCCGAGACTACTACGCCTTCAGTAACAAGCTCACAAGACATAGGAAGTTGCTAGAATGCCTAAATGAGAATATTGTGCCAACTGTCCCCGCAGATAATTGCAGCCATATTGCAGTCTGCAAAGTTTCGACAACCGACTAAAATCCAGGGCTGAAACAGGGGAAACATTTGGTCCTCCCCTTCAAAGGTTTGCCGCGTAGAGTGGTATAACTGAACCCAGCATAGGAATATCTAACTACATGTACTTTATATTCACTTTGCACTTATCTGACTGTTGATATCACCCTCCGAGGTTAATGTCAAGGTTAACGGGGTGCCAGTAAAGGCCATTTCAATTAATGCGTACATGTATGTATTATCTATACGTAGCGCTGTCACTTTCGTTACTAAGCTCGTCTGCATCACACCCCCCGCACGAAACCAGGAGACACTCCGGCCGCACAAAAAGGAAATACAATCAACCGCATGAGGACAAACGCTTAGGCCCCTTCCGCCTCCAGCTTTTTCTCTAGTTCTCGCCGTCTCATATCTTTCTCTATTCTAGTCCTCTCCCGCTCCAATATGACCCATCGTATCTCCTCATCCTCTTTCTCCAATCCTTTCCCTAGGTACCTGAGATCTAATCTAGCTCCAGTCGGCAATGATAGATCTCCTCCTCCCCACTTCTCAATATCCCCAGTTTCTGGAGGTGAATCCCAGCCTTTATAGCACCGGTCTACACCCCATTGGCCAGTCTCCTCCGCATCTAGCCTGGCCTGAACATTTGCCATTGCCTGTCGTTGCCGCCGTACCCGCCGTAGATATAATAGCCCGATGATCAAGGACATTATTAAGAGCGGGACAAGGGCCGCGAGTGTTATTTTCTCAGCCGAGTACGGGGCGTGTGGGGTAGGATCGATACCGGTGTACGTGTGATCTACAGAACAAATCCTGTTAGTGAAAAATTGGGGTCTGAGTGATGCACCATGACTTACTCCTTCTCAGCAGCCGCCTTGCAAACCCGATCTTCGACATCGCTGCGCATGCTGGTATGGCCATTTGGAATCGACAATTAATGTTATCGACCTTCAAACACCCTCGCTTGGCGGCTGTAGTCCTTTATATAAAGCCACGAGCACTTGTGATCAGACTTGCGTCTAGAAATAGATGCTGTCAAGAGCCTCTCTCAGATGACCATCTTCCGAGACATGTGGTCGCCTAGCTTGGCCTGTTGAGGCTTGTGATCCGATTGCCAAGACGAGTGATACAGGGTGCATCTCGGTAGCTCCCGTCAGCGCGTTGATGACATCGGGATTCGGGTCATCTTGGCTGTGGATGTTTCCCCTTCTGGGGCTCTCCTTGGTGAGGAATCTGGGGGACTCCAGATCATACTCTACTAGTAGATACATATCAGTAAGACACACGATGCCGGGTTACCGGGGCTGGGTGTGGGAGTGCATGTGATGTTGTGGGTGGCTGCATGAGGGATTCAGAGGGAACGATCAATCCGGGTTCGAGAAAGACGTTTGCTGGCATCAAGAGTATAAAAGGTTACATAATACACGTTGGTGGAGGTGCATTGTGTGATCATGCGGGTCTCTGATGAGATTGCGTAAATTAATGTACAAACTTCTACTCCCGAGCTGTTCCTTCCTCCCACTCACATTCTCTCACCACCATTCTCAACTTCCTAGCGAGTACAGACCAAAGAGTTTCATCAGATCATGATCAGGCATCGTCAAATCGTTCCACATCTTATTGGATTACGTTACTGTTTGATCAATTGAAGGCCCAAATTCTAGGAATAGAGTTATATGTGTAGCTCAGGGGGTCGTAACATTCTTACTCGGAAAATGACAGGATTTTCCCCTCCTATTTACCATTGTCAAAATGGCTCCTCCATTTATGATACTGCATGTACACAGATGTGGAGCAGCTACATACTCGGGGCAGGTAAAAATTACCGGACAATGCAGGTTTTTGGTTCACCAATGGGTGCGCGCATGCTAGGCGTGAACTACTGCAAAAAAGCGCAGAGACAAAACCTGCATTGTCCGGTACTTTTTACCTGCCCCGAGTACATGTATGTAACCTCCCACCGCAAATGGAAAGTCCATGCATACTTATACTCTAGATCTAGTAGGGCTTACTGGAGGAAATTGGCTGACAAAATTACATGTAGCTGCATCGGCCGGATTTCAATATGCCGGATCCCTTGCTGTCCCGTACGAAATCCTGGGGGATTTTGATTTTCTTCCTGCGAAATCAGTTTGCTATCCCGGATTTCTTGTGAATATTTGCTATCCCGTACGAGATCCTTAGGATCTTGGCAACCCGGCATATCGAGTTGCGACTGTACGCATATTTGGTAGGAACGGTCGACCTATGCGGGCTCGACTATCCCTGGCGGTTGATATATTACCCTATCGGCAAGGAATCACCGCCCTGGTGAGGAGATCTGTGTCCGACGTCATAGGATCAATGTGCCAGAGAGTAACGGGTCTTATTGATCATGGATCGAGCTGGTATCTTGGAGATATATTTAACGCCTTAGGGAATAAGTAACTCCTAGAGAAATTTTATTTGGCATGGATCTTGGGTCTAATGGGTGTGTTTGCGCGTGGGGAGTACTTGTGAAAGCTCTAACTCCATAAGGTAGTAAGAAAGAGAGGACGCATTGTAGGTATTTACATATGCGTCATACGGAGGTTATAAGGACCAATCCCCAAAGACATTTTGTCAGTGACCACAAGCGGTGGTAGAGCTGAAACCGAACGGATCAGTTCAAACATTTGAATTACTGACCTCTCTAAACAGTACTTAGTCTAAATCCCAGATTCCTGCTGAGTTGGGCAACATGGAATCTCAGGACTCATAACTACCTCCTGTAGCCACCCCCACAGCATTAAATAATTTATACAACCTAAAGATGTTCTACATGAGAAACGAATATAACCGAGCCGATCAGATCACACCAGTTGATTCCAGCTCCTAATTTTCTCCGGACGGCCCCTTCTTAACCGTAAACAGGATGGAGCTAGGAATCTCAACCTCTGTAATCTGCGGCGCGTCATTTCCTTCCAATTCCAGTCTCTTCTTATCTACCCCACTAGCATCTAGAGGAGCCTCGAGTTCCGCAACAAACGCGTTACTGTTTACGCCCGTGTCTACACCCGCGCCAACACGAGAACCCGGATCAGATCCTGCACTCGGACCAGCATTCACACCAGCACCCGCAAATCCGTTACCCCTCACCGTCGATGTTGTTCCCGCTCCCGCACCCACACCCGCACCCGAAACTGCAGAGAACTGACCGTTTCTGATACTCGCATTCACACCGGCGCCCGAAACGAACAAGTTACTTTTTATCCTCGAGCCTGGACTCATAGACATAACCGGGCTTGAGTCCAATTCCATGCACCCCACCATCGACGACCCATCAAGCTCAGCAATAAACACTTTCCCCAATCCTCCTGGTCCTGGGTCCAATTCCGAAACTGCCGTGTCTAATCGCACATCTCCATACCCCTTCTCGGCATTCGACTCATTCTTTTCGGTTGGGAAGGCAGGCTCCAATGGCGGAGCGGCGGCGGCAGCAGCAGCACGGCGTCGCCGTCTCCAATAGAATACACAGGCGCCTATTAGGATTATAACGATGGGGATTGCGACGCCTATAAGAATATAGCCGACGGAGCTGGTCAAGGGATGGGGAGGGTGCGTGGGTTCTATAGTTGCAGTTGAGGACTCGATTGTTGTGGATGATGGGGTGGAGCTGTAGCTACATAACATATGTTAGGCCCCACACACCAGTAGATAAAGCGAATAGGAAATCCGGACTTACCTCTCTGAAGATGAGGTTGAAACCGGACACGGTGTTGGATTGGCATCGGTTCCACAGTTGTCCCAGATATCTGTTGTAGTGGTTGTTGCGAATAGTGCCATTATTAATTGATTATGAATGTATATACCGTACCCTGAGTGAGTGAAGGGATGCGGTTGGAGGGAACGTGTTGGAGGAAGAGGAAGAGTAATGTCTAAATATTGTCAACGTCCCCCCCTTTTGACTTAAAAGGAATGCTGATGTCTCATATAAGCATATCAGGCAGGTAGTCTAGTGTAGGGGTGGAAATGAGGTTCGATGTCTCGGATATTGGGTAAGTGACAACTAGGGTACCAACAACGTCCGTGTGTTTTTTTTCGGGGGGGTGATTCATCATGTCTCACTCGTATCCGGGCTTGACTACTATTGTGTATGAAGAATCTTAGGATCTGCGCTAATGAGCTCGGGGATTATATTAGGATCTGCAGGTGGGTGGGTATATTTATTATAAAGGGTATCTCATACTTGCCGAAAGCTTACCGCTGAATATTTTCGCTATCTGAGCGCGCTCGCATAGCAACTCTTGCGAATTGGCGATAAGCCATAGAGCTTGGTATCCCGAACCTTGCTTGGGGGGCGCCCCAAAACAACACATATTGCAGCTAAAGTCCACAGTGCGATCATATCACTGCGTGCGGCGGCACTGATCGACATGAAGGGCTTATACCGGTTACGATAGCACACACGCAAGTGCACGATGGACTAGTCACATCCTAACCTTTATCGCATGAGTTTCCGCCATCTATTTTATACACATAGATACATGGAGTTAGTAGATACGAACCTGCAAGGAAAAATTCCTAGATTTCCAGGGCCTAGGATCTCTTGCAGACTCGGGGGACAAGGTGGGGTGTTTTGTGGTTAGCGCCGGCGGTCTAACCACTTTGGGAAGGAGGGGTTATGGGAGTTTGGGGGGCTAGCGACATGCAGTGAGGAGGGACACTAGACAGAAATTCGTGATGTGACTTATTCCTGGAATGGCTTTATACAGACCCCTCCTGCAACTTTGGATAACGTACGTAAATCTCAATCCCAACCCCAAGACCAGCTATACCTGTACGGCCGGAGAAATATGGAAGATACCTAAGCCACCAATCAATCAACACCGGCGGGTATCTATAACCAATTCAACATTATGGGCTATAAGAACATAAGAATGGAACCAGATGAACGAGATTTACGTAATTACGCTGTAGCGGGGGTCGAGTTCGTAAGGTGTGTTGCGAGACTATCTTATTGTTAAGGCGGCATTTAATAATTTGTTGACAGGGCTAGTAAATATTCTTGATTAAGTTCTGAAATTAGACCGCGAGAAGCAGTGCGGACTTCGCAATTTTCAATGAAGTGCATTACCGGAAAATGGGGCACCCTAAATACATCATTAATACGGCCATTGTGCCAATATTTTGTTGCCCAGACATCTCGAAGTTAAACCAGTAGTGTTGATAATTCTTTGTTCATGGAAATATTGATTGACCTGGTTCCGTAACTGTATACAAATTCAACTTTCTTTAGCAACTTTGGATCATCCCGTTGTCACCCTTGATCGCTTTCCCGGTGACGATCGCTTTCCCGGTGAAACACGTTAGGCCACATCCGATATTTCACTAACTCCAATTACATAACTCTATGCTAATTCACAGTACGTACACGTCCACCTTTGCCATCCTATCGCCATCAACATTACCATCACCATGACTATTAAGGTCATATCACCATCGAGATTGCCGGGGGTCAAGCAACTTTAAGGCCTATCGACACATATAAGCACCAGAACCTTCAGCACCTATTTTTTTACGGATAGATTTTAATTCTATTTCGAGAGTCTGCTAGTACTCGTAATTTCACAGCATTTGTGAACACGACCTCTATTGTATACACACAAAAATCCTCCAAGACAATCTTTTTGTATGGCATGCAATAGTGGTCATGTTCACAAACGCTGTGAAATTACGAGTAGTCCTGAAGCCTGAAAACATCATTTTCTGTTATGAGTTAGCGGTAGTGGTGGTACAGCGGTAGGTAATAAGTCACCGGGCGGCGCACCTACAATTTTGCCTGCAAACGCGTATTTTGGTAGCGTTCCGTCTAATAACTTATTACCCACCACTAAACGCCATCGGAGAGAATACCAGATTAATACCATACTCTCTCAAATACTGAAGTAGTATGGCATGTATAGAAATATAATCTTGGTAATTTTTAAAGGATATAGTATTTTCAAGATTAACGTATTTTTCATACGATATGTGTTTGTAACCTAAGTTCCCTGAAATATATTCTCCCTACCGGTATTGATACAGAAAAGTACCTCTAGCTGATTATTTAAAGGAATGCGGGAGTCTTATAGTATCCTTTCTATATCCTCCTATCATTACCCGCAACAAAATGGTAATATCAAACGCTATTTACCCCTTTTACAGTACTGTAGATATGTTACCTGGCAGGCTTTTTTTTTGTTTAACTCATTAATTACATGCAGACCGTAGTCTAATTACCTGACAGGCTACATATATAAGCAGCGCAGATACCCTGGTTGAACCGTCGTCCCACGTACGTCTGGAACTAGAACAGACATTAGGATCCTCAAGATCATGCAGAACGGTGCGAAGGCTTTCTGTTGATTATGGTCAATCGTTTCGATGCTGTTGCTGTTATGCTGTTTGTTGTTATTAATTATATTAAATATCTCACTGTAAAAGCTGGACGTGGTTCTAAGCTATGTGTACTATTATACTAGAGGCAGTTTGCCCTCTAGATTTGTAACTATAAAGGGAGAGCTTTTGCTCTTTCCCCTTTGTTTTCTTCATCAGTCATAACAAACATTCTTCACTCTTCGGTTACACGCTTTCAAAGCATCTGTGAAAACAATTTCTGGCGCCGACGCCTAGTTGGATCATTTCCACCCCCGCGTCTCTGCTTATTTTTAGGTCAAATCTCCCGCCAAGATATAACACTTATGTAGGCATCCCCTATAGCCACTTGCGACATTTCTCATGCTGCTTGCGGGTCCTCCAAATCGATCCACCCCGCCAGATTTGAATTCTCTGCCCTAGGTACTTGTGACAGAACTTGTACCCGGGGAGCTGCCTAATGGTTCATTTAGTATCGCGGTATTGGGGTCCATGGCCCCATTTCTCTGTAATGGACCTGTCTTTTGCCTCGATGTGCAAGCAGGGCTGTTCCGCCAGCTGTATTCCTGGTTCGTACCTTCTGGTACCACCTCCTCCGCCATGGAGCGACCACAGCACCGCTCACAGCACCACAGGTACACCGGATACATGTACCACGCCGGGGACCTCTTTCCCATTCATGAGCTTCCATATGGGCCTGTTGACTGGCCTTCGGGTCTCGAATGTGCAGAATATTGCCGGCCTTTCGAGTCTCCTTGCTATCAACCCGAATCGGTATCCAGCTGATGCTAGTCTCAATAAATAAGAATCCAGAAAATTAGAGGGAAGAACATTCAAATAGAAAGTGGTGGTCCAGCTGCAGAAAGATGGGTAGATGTCTGGGATATTTGACCTTCTTCTTTAGACAGATATGGAACCATGTTACACATACAGACACTTGCCTAGGCCTAGCTTCATCACGTAAGCCGGGATTCAACCGTCATCTAAGTCATAAAGTCACCTTTTAAAGCCGTTATCATGTAAAGAAAGCTTTTCATGACTCTGGGCTATATATTCCTGCTTGATAACACAAAACTCTGTATACAAAAATAATTAATGAATTGGGCGAAGAATAAAAATCTGTATTTATTTAATTAATGAATTAAACAAAAAACAATCTATATAGGAAACCCGAAGGACTGGGTCGAGTGATATCTCATGGTTGACGTAGGATGTAGGATGTGGGTTATCGAGTGATAATCTCTGATCGGGTCTCGAGTGATATAATATGTCGGGCCGCTGGGAGTGAGCCTAGAGGTCCTGGCATAATCGGGACGGCTCGTACCCGTGTCATCGAATTTTTAAATAGGCTGGAAGAAGTTAGGATGGATTGCGATTTTATTCTAGATCTGCTATCGTTCAAGTTCAAGAATCACAAATGATCTGATGGTATATATATATGTGTACGACGGAGAAGCTCGCTCATGGCTTGAGCTACTAAACTAATAACCATTATTTCCCTGGTTTTCTGCTTATGTTTTGTTTCTGAGCTCATTGTCTTATATACCCACTAAAAATAAAGGTATCCCCTTATACATGATCTATACGGCAGCAGCGGAATCTGAATTAATTCTTCAAATTCACTTCTTGTGGTTCTGGCGCTCGGGGATTTGGTTCCTCATTATGTCGCACAACAAATCTTAAAAGGGTTATATATACAACTCAGAAATAGGAGAAAAAAATGATTTAGGTGGGATTTCGTAGACTTAGATATCGATATGCACTCATCACCACACCAAGGAAATACAGAAAAGAAAGAAAATAACATAACCGATCATTGAATGTAGACTAATATGTATATTTACAATTTCGAAATCACGTTGAATTGTAACGCCCTGCATGACCTCACACTGCACACCCCATATCTACTTTTGGTCCCGCACAACTGCTGGTGGTGGGTGGTCGGGGCGGTGTACAGCCAGCATATACGAGTCTGTGCTATCATTCTTCTCTAAGCGGACACGCAGCGGCGTGTTAATATCAAGTGAAGGCCGCACATTTTCCGGTGGTCCTTCTCTCGCGTTCCTCCTCTCATTCTTTACCGCAAATACGGTCGTCGTGTCCAGCAGTAATGCATCCGCTGCAAATGTCGCTTCCCGCTTCTTATCATTTCTAACCTTCCAGTGGTTCTCAAAACATTGCAAAAGAATTGCCGAAAGCGTTACGAGCAGCTGGAGTCCCACCCACAACCACACCCTCCAGTAAGTCACCACTCCCTGGAGCAGTTCGATTCTCTGCCTCGCGCTGGCACCTAAAAGATCGTTTTGTGACCTGCTTCCGCCGTTCTCTCCAAAGTTGTATTGTAAGGAATTCCAGGATGCCACGTAGGCCCTCTGCATGGCCATAATCAAGGCCGCCGTGTGATTTGATACGTCTTGACCCGGATCGCTCAAGGCCGTGCTATGCATCACGTCATTCATCAAGAATATTGATTCAGTGGTGAACTCGTTCGCAACGATATTGACACTATTACTGCCTTGCACAACCCCCTGAGAAACTACCTTCGCCTCCCCAACGGTTACTCCCGCAGTGAAACTGACTCTGGCAAAGGTATAGCAAGCACTGTATCTTTCTGGTTCGTCCCGCTGGAAGATAGCTCCATTGGCCCCGGGTTTTTCAGCGCACGTCTCTGTGCTATTGGCAGGTAGAATTGCAAAGAGAAAAGCCAATAAGTGTGATTCGCTGAAAATCGCAGGAGTTGGGTAGGAGCTATGATACGCGGAGTTCCTATCCCATATGGGAACATCCAGCATTCCAACATTACCGACAACTGCATGAGTAATGGGTCGCCGATCTTCTGTTGGAAGGGATCCACGGTAAGGTTCTGAGAACATGCTCGTAGTTTGCTCGGATGGAGAGTTCTGCTCCCATACTATCGAATCGAACCGCAGACAAGGTATGGTGATGTTATTCACCATCGAGCTGTCGCTCAACTCTTTGTTTGAGATTCGTCTCCGGCATGTAGTTTTTTCGCCCTCGCTAATACCAGACTCATGATACAACGACCACGAGAAAGATAGTGCCTCGGTCGCGACCTTCTCACGAACGTCTGGGTCTCGGACATATTCCAACCAAAGCATTGGGCTCCCTCCCGAGGACGGATATACCTGGAGATCCCTGGGTGCGTGAATGAAACCAGCAGATTGCTTCCAACTGATAGAACCAGAAACCAAGGGACTCGAGAGTTGGGCAGGTAGTAGAAGCAACAGTATGATGAGCGTCGCCCAAGAGTATTTTTCGCGCGGAACAATTCCCATTTTGTAGGATACTATGAACTTGATCTCTGAGAATGTAAGTGACTTCTTTTCGAGCATGATGCAGGCACACCGCCAGGCCGCGAGTCCAGACCACGACCCCGTTGCGAGCTTGATGAAAACAAGGCCTGCTGAGACGATGGTCGTAACATCACCGGGGAGGATCCAGTCTTTAACACTAAAGGTGGTCATTGTGGTAGAGTCCCCGAAGGCATACACCAGCCGACTTGTTGTTGCGCGTTTATTGCTTGCATTCACCCTCAGGCCTGGAACCCAAAGGAGAATGCAAGTCGCGAGAAGAGCAACAAAGATCAAGTGGATTATAAGAATACCCCACGATTGGAGGAAGTCTGCCAACGGCCTGAAAGGTCTGAGGAAGGTCGTGGCAGAGGAGTTCGTTCCCAGGGCAAGCCCTATCAAGCCGGATTTCCTCGTATCTTGTGGGATTCCCTGCGTGCGTTCGCTCTCTGGTTCTGGCGTGGTAATGGTAGCCATGTGGATCGATTCCTCCGTGGTATGGTTGATGAAATAGTTTTAGGGATCAAATATTGTGGTGCATCTGAGTTCGTTATATATCACGCAAGAAATATCACAGCGTGGAGATTCAAATTCACTCACCTATCCTGCGGAGCTGCCTAATGGTAGATCTTGGCGCTTCAAAATCGATATCCCATGAACTCCCTTCCCTCCACTCGACTCAATGCCCTGACGCCATATAGTATTCACTGCGAATGCGCAGCCAGCGCAATCCAACCATCTGTCGATGCTCTGCAGCTGCCACCCAATCAGAAACAGAGTCTTGGACCGGTGTTACCTACAGCGGGCCATACGTTACACATTGATCGATATCAAGAATTTCAATGGATACAGTCGTTCTCGGGTGATCTCAACGAATAAGAATTCTTAGAAAGAATTATGACCCCTGTCCGTCAACACCTGGGTCTGTGAACGACTGTACCTATTGGTTGTATGTTCATGAAGTTTCCGAACACGACTGCTATTGCATACAATACAGCAGGTCGCCAAGTCCATCTTTTTGTATGTTATGCGATATTTGTATTGGCTGAAGCTCAAGTCACTACTCTACTAGTAGTTACCCACATCACTGACGTCGAAATAAAGTATGTAGGTACTCATAATTCCAACACGACCAATATTACATGACATATAAAAAGGCGCTTTTGTGTCTGGTACATATGCAATGGCAATCGAGTTCGGAAACGCCACGAGGTTACTGGGTCGTAGACTAGCAGGGTGGCCCATTGGTCAAGACGACCCTTCGGTCGTCTGTCGGATTAAGGCTCAAGAAGCATTTGACCAATCCGAAGCCTAATATTACGGTCCAGTTCAAAACGCGTATGGATAGTGCGTTTCTCGAGAGAGGGTAGGTGTGTCAACTTGAATTTCAATTGGCAGAAACCGACCTTTAGCTCGAAATAAGCGTAGATCAGGGGCTTTACTTGAGGCTCTTCCTACAAAATCAATTGCCACTCAAGTTTACACACCCACCCACTATCGAAAATCGAGCCATATGTAAGTTGTTTTGCCCAGTGAATCAGTTCGGAAACGCCCAAGAAAAATCAAGGGCTATCGCTTGGGCGGGTGACCCTTGACAAATTCACGACTACGGAGCGGATGAGATAAAAAACAGGCGAGTCTTGTAATATTATGTGTCTTTGCAGATGGTGTCAACCGCGTACCTCCTCTAATCATCTTTCACGGGAAAGGAACTGTCTATGAACGGGAATCGCTATTATATCACCCAGGCGTACTAGTTGAATTTAATGAAGTGGCATATATGAACAATCAATTATTTCTCAAATGCATCGAACAACATCTTCTACCTACTCTTCAAAGCCGATGCTATGGGTCTTTGCAAATCACATAAAACACCCACAGTCCTGACTCGGAAACTACTACAGGACAATCATGTTATTCCTAGTTTAATTCCAGTGGGTTGTAATAGTTTAGTTCAACCCCTTGATATATCTATTAATAAGCCTTTAAAACTTGAAGATCGGATCAAAGAATTAACGGACAAAGCATTTGTTAACTGAGAAAGTGTATAAGATTTTGGGAAGTGGAGCGTAGGAGAACGAAGAATTTTAACAACCCAATGTGTTGGAGATGCTTTGTACCAATTTTGTATTGAAAAACTGATGTGGTACAGACCCCTTTCTCTAATGTCGGTCTGTCTCTACCTATTGATGGAAGTGCCGATCATATGCTTAACATTAAGGGTTTTGATGATACTGTCACTGTGAACTGGAACCGGCGTGTACTGGAAAACCCCCATAGTTCTTCAAATCTAAACACTGAAGAACTATTTGCGGACATATCAGTGGCAGATGATGAAAACGAGACTGTTGAATGTATCGCACATGCCAGTGGAGAGTAAATACATATTATATAATTTGTACAATTACGTCATATCCCATACCGGGTTCAAGTTGACCGGGTGCCAGTGAACGGGTTAACCGTAAAATGATTTGCAAATCACTTTTGGTATGCACATATGAATGGCGAAATGATTTGCACACACCGTGCTGATCCTCTGATATATCCTACCAAAAAGAGCCAACTCACTTACCATCACCAGGCTTAGAAATCCTCACCGGAAATAGCCAATTTATCAAGTTTTCACTGTACTATCCAGATGTTTACCGGCATCTATAGAACAAGGTCAGGGGAAAGCTACCTACGCAAACAACAATTATGGATTAACCTTTATCACTTCTCTAAATGCCAGAAATGCAGGCCCGAAGACGGAACCTCCCAACACGCAATCCTACAGTGGAAAGCCACACAACACCTTCGCTCTCAAACTTGAACATTACGCAAAATCACATCACTCGACAAAGCATATACCAACTATACATTGACCCTCTATCTCGGAGTATATATATATCACTACAACTTGAACAGCAAGCCACGGACCCTCACCACCTGAGTCAGGCTCAGGGACCCTATCCCCCCCTCAGCTCTATCACATGATACTCTTCAGCGCCTTCCATATCATACATGGGCCCAATGCCCGCTATCTATGTATTCTAGCAAAGTTTTACCAAAACTAAAGGTCCGGTCTACACAAATTCATAGCCACCCAAATTCACCAGATGAGATCGAGGAAAAGCTACCTCCGAGTCCGCACCCAATAATCTCGTGTCAACCTCCACGCCCAACAATCTTCAAGTTGGATCAACCTCCAACACTCCCCCAGATGCCGGAAATGCGGACTCGAGGACCAGTCCCCCCAACACGCAATACTACAGTGCACAGCCACAGAACACACCAGCTACCAAATCTTACAGGAATCATATAACTCGACGAGATATGGGATAACCACATGTTAACCCTCCTTCTCGGAGCATACATCATGATCACTGCAACCAGAACAGGATACCCAGTCAGCCGCAAACCCTTACTACTCGAATCAGGCTTAGGGGCATCATCCCCTCCTCAGCCCCGCCCCGTCCTCCTCAGTCTCAACCGCACCGATCACGGGCCCAATACCAGCCATCTACACATCCTAGCAAAAGCCTCACTGCGAGCACAGTCTGAGGGCCAATGGCTGGAAGAATCTCGCAGGGAAAGACAAATAGTCCTACCTATAAATTGTTCAATGTCAATTTTGTATCTGCTTTTCAGGGACACGTGTCGTGACTAGTCACGGGATAGGTTTCTTTACGCCATAATTTATAGTTTATACGATCATTGTATACCTAGAAACAGAAATCGAAATGATATATATATAAAAAAAAAAAAAAAAAAAGGGTATACTTAATACCATCAATGTATTGAATGTACCGGGGTTATGGGTTAGTCAGAAGAACACCTTTTTGGCGTATGGCTGGTTGGAGCTGCAGAAAATGATACTTGGCGCCAGAAAAAGTACTTGAATAGGCTGCCCCCCATCTTTTGCAACGCAACCTCCAAGACCGCAATTTGACTGTTGTTTGCACCCATCCCCATCAGAAAACACTCCCCACAAGGGCTTATGGGCTCACAATATTATCTAGAGGAAGCTGGGAGCCAGCGCTATTCTGCAGTTATTTTTTTGTATTTTTTAGCAAAATATATAGATTTTGAATGAGGATATATGAAAGTTCTTCAGACTTTTACCCCCATACAAATTGGGTGCGCTAAGGCTGGTGTGATTGATGATAATTGGTTACCATTCGTGGCTCCCATATAAAATCTCTGCATTTTCAACCAATGAAGCAGAGTTCTTCACATTAAAGGTGAACACCCGGTACATACCTACGTCCTCATCATACATCATAACATTGGCATATGCGCACATATTCTAAACGAGTAAAACCATATCACATTCACACAAGCACACCTAATGGCGAAACCATTTAGCAGATATCAATGGTACTAGATTTGCCACCTGTCCGGGAAATAACTGCATGTAGAGTATATACTCGTAATTTCCTGACGTTTTTGAACGCGACTGATATTGCATACCATACAAAAATACGCCAAGATCCTGATTTTAGGTGCATGAAATAGTGGCCCAGTCCAAAAACACCAGGAAACTACGAGTAGTAGGTAATACATAATATTGCTAGCTTTGACTTTTCTATAGACCCACCTATCGCATATATCACATTCCCACATTCCCATAATTTCCACCGAAACTACTATGATCAGCTGGTCAAGTAAGGACTTTTCCTCGTTATGGAAAAAAAAAAAACTCCGCCCCCGTTGATACGTGTTGTGTTTTCCTTATATGCATAGCGGTCCTGAAGGGCTAATCTCCAGCTCCCTATCAATCTGGTCGGAAGCCAAAGAGATTCAGATAACCCCTCGTGATCATAACCCCGGGAAGAGACGCCTCTGTGCCAATAAAACACCGTTCAGCTCGACAGGCGATGCCGGCCCTGAATAACAATCTTCAGGGCGTAAAGCTCTGCGCTTGGTGGTGCGTTTTGCAATACTACTGCCAATAAAACTTGTACCAGTTGGGTTTGACGCGGCTCGTCCAAACGTGGAATGGGCAACCCATGCTGTTCAATAACCAGTAAATCGCTTTTTACCCTTTTCCTACGGTGGCGATCGTCACTCTAATCATCAAATTTGCAAAGCATCGCGAAACAAAGGGGTTCATGAGTAGTAATAGACCCGATGATTATTTGTAGATACAGTAAACTCGAGCGTGGCTCTCTAGCAATGGTGAATGAAGCAGGGATATATCGATCGGTAGGAGTTTTCTCGATGTACCAGTGCAAATACTAGTCACGTGCCCAGCCTGTGTTTACTTCGGTTCTGCGCACAGTCTGGTGTAATAGGTGTTTTTTTCTTGGTGACTTAAGTATTTTCTCGGAGATATTAGCGTTGGGGGACTCGGGGGTATTTTGTATGGATTCAGCACACCCCGAGGACACCCCGAACTAGCGTAATATTTGAACGCTAGCGGAGGTTTTCTGAACTTTAAATCTTTGCGAGTTTGCTATAAATCAAGTATTTCGGTGTTTTGAAATCTCTCCGAACTCGCCAAGAGCCCCCGAGAGCCCCCGAGAGCCCCACGAGTCACTCGGACATTTCTCGGAGGAAGTTCGGAACAACCCCGAAAACCCATTACACCAGATTGTGCACATGATGCACGTGGCCACGCATAGCGCAGTCTGGGAGCGAGACTATGCAAATACCGCAACGCTAGTTACCGAAATTATCATTCGTCACAAGGCATCACTCGGATCCCAAACGATACGCTCGAGGGGGGAAGCTTCGGCAGTCAGAGTCACTTTGGTTAGAGACCCGGATAATAGGGGGATAGGGTAGAGAAGGGGCGCATTGTGAGCTGAGTAGGTTATTCAATATTAGTGTATTGGTAATGATGGGTTGCCCCATATATATTTTCTATGTTTTAGTGGACTCAATAACTTCCGAGTGATGAATAATATAACGTGTCCATTCCATGGAAGTTTTCAGATTCGTGACTTCCCTCTTTCAGCTATCATTTCTCTTGTGCGGTGGCAGTTTCGAATTTTTCTGTTTTTGTTATCGACTGTACGCGTGAGAAGACAATTCCCTTACTAATGATGGGTCCGGGTCGGCGAATTTGAAGAGATAGAAAGTGTCAAACCAGAGAATCTTTCAATATAAAATACAGCGATGATTAGGTACCTAGGTAGACTATCCCTTGGACGGATCAAATTGTCAAATTCGCAGCCTGGACCGTGCACGCACTGAGTTGGGTATACCCGTTGTTCTTAAGGGTTGAGAATAGCCATAGAGCCGGTCAAAAATAAGCATTAGAAACCTGCTTGGGCTAGTATTTGCTCAAAAAAGGCAGGCTGCGAATTTGACAGTTTCATCCGTCCAAGGGATAAGAATTGATACTATTACGATAGATAATATTTTGTAGGGTTGGAGTTAGTGATATGCGTCAATGGCCGGCCTTTGGTGAGTTTTCTGGTGAGCATACTCCTAGCTAAGTACATGTAGTTTATAGTACACTTCATTTTATCCGCTGTGTTCACGGAATTTCATTAGAAGATGTCTTTTATCTTCTCTTCAGAAGGCCTACTGGGAATGCGAGATGGATAAGGTAAACTGATAATAATTTTAAAATCGGACAACAATTTTAAAATCCGACTCTACTCGTCCTCTCCGTACCAAAGCCTGCTGTGGACCAAGAAAGGATTGGAACCAGCCTTGAAGATCTGGAAACAGTTTACAGAATGGCGAAGACAGCAAGAAGGAGGGGGTGAGGAACAGGAAGAGGAAGAGAGAGGAGCAAGGAAAGTATACGGAGGACTAGAGAAGGAAGGGGAAGAAGAACAAGAATGAAATAAGGGCGCGGGCGGTGCTGTTGCGTTTTGCTTTTGTCTGTTGCTTTGTTTGTTTCCTGGCATAGTGCGGGGCGGCGGAAGACGGGAGGTTCCGGGGAAGTGCGATATTACCATAACCGAAAGGTTGCATGTAATTAAAACTTCCTCTCCGTGCCTCAGACTAGTTGTAACAAGCAGCATATAGGACACTCGATTGCGATATTAACTAAACTAAACTAAAAAAACACTAGCAAAAACGATCTGCACCCAGTCCTCCCAAGTCCAAGTCTCTCGAGCGAATCCGCTCTAGGCTCTCGTTTACTTATTGCTAGTCCTAGAAAGAGGTGACTCAGTGCAGAACCAGGACCTCAAAAGGAAGCTGAGAAAGCCTAGGTCGCAGCAGTGAACCACTACCCCTTTGTATACGAAGTGGCGACATATACATATAGGCATGAGGCGAGGAAGCAGCAACCAAAAGATAGACACGCATCAATAGAAGTGTCGAGCGTGAGACATGCAGACGAGAGGTCGGCGAGAGATAAAGCCAGAGAGTCAATGCGAATACAAACTCTAGCTAGACAAAGACCAAAGACTGCCGCGCCCTAGCGCCACAACTGCAACCAGATTGGTAACAGGTTCTGAGGATCTGGGGCCTTTGCCGGGGACCAGACGGCAAATTTAGCTGTAATAATGTAGAAAATTCTCCGCACGAAATATAACCACAGAAAGACACATAGCCTTGTGCTCAGTGGGGGGAAAGTTAGCTAAAATGCCAAATGTCATTCTCGAAACGAGCAAACCACATCATCTTCTCGTCTGATAAACACCACCAATCAGACCGGAGATAAGTGTTCAGAACTGCTTGTGTTGACAGCTACCTTTCGGATGTTTGTGGCTATTTGAACGCTCGATAGGAAAGCCTAGAACAACAACAACAGAGGAACGAACCCCCCCCCCCCCCCCGATTGGAACATACTCCCCCAACGGAGACTCCAATTCCGGCCGAAGCTCACCCGGATGACGAGTTTTACATCTCGATCGCAGGACAGGAAAACTGGCGGGTAAGAAACAATGAAGGAGAAGTGGAAGGCTATAACGCGAGACGAGATTACAGTGACAAAACATGGATGACGCTGAGAGGATGGACTTGGTTCCGCCACCACGGAGGTAATACACTGGTAGGAACAGAGGGGATAGACACGGAATACAAGGTCAGGGCAGTAAAAAAGGACAATAAATGTACTATTGATGCGGAAGACTTAAAGCCGGAAGACAAGGACGAGATAGCGAAGTACAACGGAAAATACTTGGTCGGGTTTATGGGATTGAGAGAGAGAGAGAAGATACAAATTGTAATAGAGAATGTGTGAGACGGGAGCTGGCGTGTTTACTTTCTTTTCTTTTAGTTAGGTAGTGGCGGCGGAAGAGTGCGAGCTTGCTGAATGTCCTTCATTGGGTGTGGGCAGAAGTTAGCAGGGTAGTTCTGGGGTTGTGGTATTGCCATAGACTACGTTCTGCATGCAATTAATGAGTTAAACAAAAAAAAAAAGAACGCTCGATAGGATGTGCTTTTTGACAAATGATGGGCTAATCATGGAATATCACTCGGATGTCATGGATGACTAAATTTCATAGTCAGCTGCTGCTAAGCATCGATGTGGAAGAGGTTCCACAACTGAGTAATAAGTTGTGGAGAGGCTCTATGTAATTAATCGTTCTGAATATCTCGGTGTATGTGGGTAGTATACTTGTCGAAAGATACACTTATAATCGCTGGCTTTACTCTAAAACTAAATTTTGAACGAGACTTAAGAGGGTTATACATACAACTCAGAAATAGAAAAAAAAAAAAGATTTAGATAGAAATTCATGTAATCAGACATCGATATGCACTCATCACCACACCAAGGAAATACAGAAAAGAAAGTAAATAACATAACCGATCATTGAATGTAGACTAATATGTATATTTACAATTTCGAAATCACGTTTTGGTCCCGCATCACTGCTGGTGGTAGCTGATTAGGGCGATATACAGACAGTATATATGAGCCTGTACCATCATTCTTCTCCAAGCGAACACGTAGCGGCGTGTTAAGATCAAGATGCTGCACATCTCCTGGTCGTCTTTCAGCTGCCCTTGCTTTCCTCCTCTCACTCTTCGATTCGCCGCATATACGGCGGTCGTGTCTAGTAGTAATGCATCCGCTGTAAAACTGTGTTCCCGATTCTTCCCATTTCTAACCTTCCAGTGGCTCTCAAGACACTGCAAAAGAATTGCCGAAACCGTTACGAGAAACTGTAATGCCACCCACAACTACACCCTCCAGTAGGTCACCAATACCTCTAGCAAATCGACTCTCTCCGTCATCTTGGCACTCAGAAGATCACTTCGTGGTCTCGTTGCTCCGTTATCTCTAAAGTTGTATTGCAAAGTATTCCAGCATGACACGTACGCCAGCTGCATGGCTAGAATTATGTTTTCTGTGTGATCTGGCATATCTATAAATTTTCTGCGCATGCCCAAAGCCATGTCATGCATCATTCCATTCATCATAAAAACTGCTTCATTGGTAAACTCGTTTGCAATGATTTGAGCATCATCCTTGCCTTGTAGAACCTTCGTAGAATATACCGTCGCCTTCGAAAAGATTACACCCGCAGTGAATTTGACTCTAGCAAAGGTATAGCAACCGTTCTTTACGGCCCCGGAGTCGCGCCACTGGAAGACAGAACGTTTGGTCCCGGTTCTTGGGTCAAAGTGGACCTATCTGCATTGTGGTTAGACTTTTTAGTTATGGGTTTTTGCGCAACCGACTAGCCTCTAATAATGGACCACGAGAATCTTTGGGGGACGACTATTGCCGATTGGATCTAGATCCCACGGACCTGCAGATAAAAACACTCAACTAAGCTTATTTGCCCTACATAAAGACGCAGAGATTTAACCAAAATCTCTAACGCTTAATTAATGTTGGTGAGTATATGCATATATGGTACTCACTTGTTTTTCTTCATAGATTTACCTATTGTCTTTTGATTTGGGGCACATCTCTTCGGAGGGGCGTGTGTTGACAGTTTAGAATCAGCCTCTAACAACTCGGCATCCGAAACGTTTTAGAGTATGAAATCTTGCAGTGGTCTGCAGTTGCTTGCATGCAGCCGCATAAAAGTAGCAAACAAAAGGAAGTACACAAAACCCAATTATAAGCCTGTTCAGTTGACACAAATATCCACGGGTTGGTTGCAATCTATGCATTGGGTCTAACAAAATATGTAACTCCAGAGATGTTCTTTTTATTCAATCCGTAGATCGCAACCAATTTAGTGTCAATCAGTTAGGTCTATGGTTTCCAAAAACTCATCATTAGCGGATATCTCGAGAACTCCGGGATAGCAGAGGATTTCGTAGAGGACAGCAAGGGATCCGAAATATTGAGTTCCGGCATATATAGTGAGGCGTGTGTAAACTTCAGCGTTTGCAGCCAATCAATATTGCAATCCATAGAAATCAGGAGGTCTAGCCCCATAATGGTACTAGCACCTTCTCATACAAAAAAGGTTCCTCAGAATCTCAACGTCGACAATGGACCAGTCTTAGACCGGACCAGTCCATTTTTGCGGGTCTGAACAGTCCTTGGACTAGGGCATGACGACTGTAGTCGACTGTGGTCGACTGTGGTCCTGGCTCAGCATGCACCACCGGCACACTATGTACATACATACAGGGCATATTCATAGTGAACTATCGCCAGATTGAGAGTAATCTTCATCGTTGAAAGACATTTTTGTTCAGTGAAGCTTAAATACTATAGATCGTAATATACCTACTCCTTAGAAAAAAAATCTCCTCTTTTACACATCACAATATTACTAATTATTTCAGAAATTACTAACTGAATCTAGAAACTACTAACTACTTTAGGCCATTATGCAGTCCATAGTCCAACAGTCCGTCCTCTGTTGGGACGGACTGGCTTGGCTGAGACATTGCAGTCGACTGTAGTCGACTGGCAGTCCAACAGTCCGACCAAGCACAGACCCAGACTGGCTTGGCACAGTCGGACTGTAGTTGACTGCAGACCGAATAGACCATCGGCGCTATTGGTTCCTCTGAAGTCTTAGTTGACACACCCACACCCCCTATACCTTCTCGCGCTATGATAGGTACCGCTAAAACGGCCATCTCCGCTTAGGGATTATCTATAAAACGATCGGCTGAAAGGTATCGATCAGCCTCGGAAGCACCCGTTGGTAGAGTAGGATTAGTCTGCGCATGCATACTCGCAGCAGGTAACAGAGTATGGTTGGGGACACCTTGAGGCGGAGGGTGCGACATTGGTTTCTGACGATCAATTTCCCAATCGGGTAATTATTTACATTTCACCGCTAGTAACTTACCAAGAGTAGTCTCTTGGCGCTCTCAAAGGAGAACTTTCAGCCTAATACAGATACAAACTCTCCTAATCAGGTAACTTTACTGTCCCAAATAGGCAATTATGGGCGCGACTGGCTGGGCACCCCACCAAAAACCCAACTTTTAGAAAATCAATAGCTCCACCACAACAAAGGATAAAATTAATCCGGCTCTGTCATGTTGTAGAGAAGAAGCAGAACTATCGAATAACAGAGAGAGAAATAATCTAGGGTGTGGTTGGGGAAAGTCATTAGTGGTTGAAGTTGATCTCCGAAACCACTCCGGCTCAAGGCGTCCCCAACCATATGTACCTACATGATGTATGGTGGGGGAAGCCTTGTCCCGGAGTAGTTTGGACACCTCAACTTTGACCGCTTATAGCTCATCAACCACCACACATATTCTCAATTATATTAGATAAGATCTACTCAGTTTCACCTCCATCTGCTCCAGTTTTTAACTGGCCGGGGCAATGTAGGTACTTTCCCTTAGCCTCGATCCCAGGCTTCGTCTGGGTGGTTGTGCTTACCTCAGCACAACTTCTCTCCCTTCTTAAAGCGGCCAAAATCATACTAAAATGAGCTTATAACTCAACAACCAGGGCCCGCGCAGAAAATCTGAAAAGTACAAATGACTTAGCGCTGCTCAGAGAATGATCTGAGAGAAAACTTTTTCTTTGATCCCTGCGCTCCCTCAACTTCACCAGACTCTGAGATGGTAGCCAAATCTAGAGACTGGGACCGAGGCTATGTAACTTTCCCTACTCTTGGCACGTAATTTGTCAATGACAGGCGCAGAAACCTGTCGCCTGGCAACCAGCAAAATCCGAAGAACCAGTGCCTGTGGTAGGGTCTCAAAACCATATCAATCTAGATACCATTTACATAGGTATAATTGCCTATTAAGAGGCATGATCCTTCAAGTTTAAGCGACAAATTTACTTTGAAGAAACAGGCAAATCAGAAACTCCCATATAAATATCTGTATAAGGAGGAGATCAGTGCCATAATATAACTTATATAATATACATGTACCTCCACTAGTTTTTGAGATATCAGAGACTTTGCGCAAATAGAGCTAGCTCCATATTTTGATTATCTGATTGGTTAATGGTGTGATCGGCACCAATCAGGTTGTCAGAAAATGGAGCTGGCTCCATTTGCGCAAAGTCTCTATTTGATTCAGGATTTCCTTGAGCTGGTTCTCACATAGGGGAATAAATATTCATAATGATTTAAACTTGCCATGCGACAGGTTTCTGCGTCTGACAGGTTCCCGGTCCAACGCGGCTGCAAGTAAGCCATTCTGATGATCAGCCATACCCCACTCATGGAATTTGTATTGTGCGCAGGAAATGTTTCCTCGCCACCGCTTTGGGAGTTTTGCGCCAGATATAAACTCCTATGGGATGTCACCAAATCCCTCCACTACTTGAGCGGTCGAGCTCCGACTTACTCACGTGACGCTACTTATAACAGGTTTTTGCATTGCTCGTAGGTCATGTAGCTCGGCCGTGTGAGTAGGTAGTATAAGTTGAGAGAGGCTCTCCTCTCGACCAATAATTATCAATCTTAGAAGTTATCACAATTCCGTAGATACGTCAGCCATACAATCTCTATTAAAGATGACTAAGGCTGGGTCCTATTAACAGATAGGCTCCGCTGAAGCTGATCAAGTGGTGAATATATGAACGACCAGCCATACCTTTGGCTCCAGAAAGGTGTAGGGCGTCTCTTAATGCGGTTTTTTTTTGCTGATTCAGTAATATTCATGGCATGGATACAAGTAATGCTACATGCACAAATTGTAATATACAAATGATAGACCAAGTGGTCAATTATATAAGGTAATCAGAGGCCCGGCGGGCATAGCTGTATCCCCCTTAGTACATTTACAGCCAAGTGACTGTTGGAGCGCGAACAGGACACCTAATTCCGCCAGTACATAATAGACTCTTTGCGCAGATATATACGCGGAATTTCTCAACTTTTTACTGTGATCAGTGAGCGGTTACGCGGCCATAAATGAGGTAACAATCTATGATATCTCACGGGAAATTAAGAGGGATTCGGAGTATGATAGGATATATATATATCATGAACTGAGGGGAGCCATAATAGTATAGTCACACAATAAATTGTGTACTTGTAGGTTCATGGCGTTTCCAAACAGGATATGGGCTGAATACAGGCCAACTCGGCTGGTTTTAACGGTATGCAGCATACCTGATCTCTTCGAAGCGTAACGGAGTTGAGGATCTATAGAGTGTACATGTCTTGACATGGCTTGGAGGAAATACTTCATGTACTACTAGATATGGTGCGCCCACTCTTAAAGATGGCGGATCGCGATGAAATGTCAATGGCTGATAACTTGCAACGAAATTTATAATGGTAAAAGAAAAGCGGAAAAATAGAACTCTAGTTCAAGTGATGAAGTGTTTAGTTCTACTTTTGCAGACACTTGATATCTGTCTGGTTTGGAAAGTTATCAGTGGTTGAAATTGTGTTGTTTTGTATGTCGGTATTTTCAACCATTACGGTTTAGCTGGGGAGTTAGAGCTAGAGAGAGGGAGGAAGAGAGGAGGAAGCAAAGAAAGCAGAGGAGAGGGAGAGAGAAACAAAGCTCTTACATAATATTGCATGCGTCTTATTGGCGCCAAATTAAACATTAAATCACGCTACGTCTTGAAGATACATGCAAAAGTTTGACATATATATGGCTAGAGCTCAATTGATATATTCCCTGTTACATGTGACGTCGTTATTAATTGCTACGAACCAGGGGCGTTATATACACCTAGTGATTGCAACTACAATATTCCATCCGATCCTTGATCAATATCGCCATCCACACGCATTGAGCTCGCCCCACATAACCCATAGATATATTTCTCTCAGCTCAACCGTTGAAAACGACGACCGATGATGCGTTTTTATTGGTCGATACACGTTCTCGGGGTTGGAACGAATTAACACACCACGCCATCTTGTCTGATCAGTTGATCAACACCGACCAGACCGGAGAGACAAATCACCAGAGCTACTTATATATCGATAGCCGCTGCCTGGACATTCGCGGCTATTTGAGCGCTCGACACGATGTATCTTTTGGCAAATGATTCGCTAATCATAGGATATCACTCGGGTATCAAATTCCAGTCAATCGCTAGAGTACTACGATACACAGAGTCAGCTGCAGCCAAACATGGGCGTGGAAGAACCCTAGAATCTTTACAATCGAGTGATAGGCTGTGAAGAGGCTCTATGTAATTAATCGTGCTGAATACCCCGATGCATGTGGGTAGTATATATATGTCGGAAGATACACCTACAATCGCTGGCTCACGTCTGGAGATAAGCCTTGGGGGATTGGGTCCCGAGAAACGCTGTTTCAAGATCACAATCCTTGAGTTATAGTACCTTTGATATAGAAGGAATAGGAAACTAGTGTGGCACCAAGTATATATGAGAATTGCTTCAAAGGCCATGCATATGTATAAAGAGTGGATTTCTACTATTAAATCAAAATTAAGACTTTTATAGTCCACAGTGAACTATTTATCAATCGATGTCCATGCAATCATACAATCCCAATCCCAAGGACCTCGATGGCTCCAAAATCAATCCATACTTTTAGTGAAAACACACCGCTAAAACACATCCCAAACATGCTAAAAGAAGTAACCAAAAGAATAAAAAAGAAATAAACAAAAATGCACTAAAGCATTACGGCCTCTAGCCCGTTCGCTCCTCCGTTCGCCGCCCCTGCTCCAGATCTTGCTCCTTCAGCCTCCTCTTGGTCTGAACTTGCTTCTTATACAGCAGCGTCTTCACAAAATGCCACCAAAAGAGCACAAAAAACAGCGCCAACGCCGTCCCCGTCATGACCACCGGAATAATAATCGACATCACCCCAAACACATAACTCACCTCATCAAACAGCCCCTGGCCCGCCCCTCCCTGCCCCTGCGCTGTCGCCAGCACCACCTGCATCGCCGTCAAGATGATGGTCAGGAACGCAAACAGACCCACCATCCACCCGAAATTGCGGCGGAAGAAGCTGTTGTACCCGCGGTCGAGACTGTAGAAGCCCCGCACCTGCCCCTTGCAGAACCGGTATACATGGTTGAGGCGCTTGAGGCGCAGCTCGCCGTAGCGGTAGCGCTTGTTGATCATGCCAAGGTTGACGCCCTCGCGGATCTCCTTCGAGAACCGGCACCACCGCACCCAGTCCATGTACTCTGGCAGCAACTTTGCTTCTATAGCGATGCTGTGGTCACTGCGGTACATGATGAGGCGCGCATAGCTGTACAGAAACCCACACGCTAGCTTGTACAGCTCCTCGTCCTGGCAGATCTTCTTCTCGAACCACGCGCGGTCGAGCAGGTACTCGGGCAGCGGCTTCAGGAAGATGCTGTTCTCAAACCACACCATGTGCAGGTATGCGCGCTCCGTGACGACAATCTCGCGGAACATGGCCTTCTGGTGGTGCAGCGGGCGGATGTTGCCCTGCCGCCCCACCCACCAGAGGTGCACGTGCACGTCATTGAGCCTCTTTTGGGAGAGATCGGCACGCAGGTTTCTGATATCATCGTCGTCGTTTTGGTTGTAGTGCGAGTCGCCGCGGGCGTATTGAAGGTCGGTGTCGGCCCGCGAGGGTCGGATCCAGTGCCAGCTCGGCCTGGTGGACTGCTTCCCGGTGCGTGCTCGGGGGGCGGTCGAGTCTGGGGCTGGGAATGTGGTTAGTGGGGCATTGATGGGTTGGTCAAGCTGGGGGGGTGGAGACATACTACCTGCAGCCGTCCGCCCATCGAAGTCGGCACTGAGGTTCTCATCATAAAACCTGGGGTGGTGGGAGAGGGTTGGAGACGTTGGCAGCGCATCGTCGGGTCGGCCCTCGTCGACGTAGGTCTCGGTGTAGGGTACAAATAGTCCTTGCTTCATGGTATACGAGTCTATCCTATGTATTCTGCTCTAGATGCCCACTGTACACACTCAAAGAGGGGGAGGCGGTGATGGAGGAATCGATGCTGAAGGTTTAGCCATCCTCGACGAGGGGGGGGGGGCGCAATATTGATATTATAACTACTCTACCTGTATTGTGAGCGGATAGATTGTGTAACCACCACCATCCCGATCACACAGATACCTGCTGTGGTCAGGCAGACGTGCAGGGGAGGGATTGGCGCCACCTGTAGTTAATGGGCAGACGCGCGCATGTTTGGGGTGTTTGGGGGGGTTCATCTGCAGTGAGTGGGTGATGTCGAGTACCTGCCCGGCCAGGCAGTCGACCACAATCACGGCATGCTCAGGCAGAGGAGGTTTCGTGGCAGCCACCAGTGGGAGGTTATGAAACCTACGAGGGGGGGCATAGGTTGTGCTTGGTAGCCAATCGTTGCTTGTCCTAGGCCTAGTTAGGAGGTACATATACCTACACATATGTACTCTACATGATGTATGCTTAATCGAGTCCAACCACGTACATATGTAACCGTTGCAAGTGTAGATTGTCTACATATATGTATTCAAATAGGTGGCCTGCACCGCACCACAACTTTGAGGCTCATTTCTCGGGGGTGCGTGTGTGTGTGTGCAAATACGGGGGGACGGGGGTTGGGGGTTGCTATAAACCGCCCCCGGGTTTCTCCCACTCTAGGCACCCCACCGAACGATCACTACATACACCATGATAGTACGTGGTCGCCACACTTATTATGTATCGATCTGCACATCTCCACTTTGCACCTTGAAATAGACGACCGGATCCCTCTCCGTAGAATGGAGACCGCACCGATCAGAGTACCTACATATGTACCTACATACCTACATGTACGCACGTGAATGCTTACCTAGCTCTGACAGCAAGGGTACTGATCTGATCATGATGGCACGAGTAGGTATGTACTTCAGCGCTTCCAAGAGTACTGTCGTTTACGGGGTATCGGCGGATACTGGGTGTGGACGGATTGCAGGCAATGGCTTGGCTGTCTCTCTTTTGGCCTGTTCGTCAACACCCAGGGCCCGCCAATACCCCGTGAACGACAGTACCTCCAGCCAGCCTTCTTGATTCTTGTTTTCAAACAGCCTTACGGATCAGCCCTGGTGGCGGCCCGAGTGGTATGGGCCGGCAGCCTTGGTAGGGATGGGGGTGGGTTGGTTGTGTTTCACAGTCGGGTTGGAGTGGAAAGGCAGGCAGACAGACAGACAGGCAGACAGACAGACAGAAAGACAGACATCACAGCTTCACACGGATATGACTCTCTCACGATGTTCTTGATGTTACAAAAATCTGTAAAAATTACTACCCCCACAAACCACTCTCTCCAAGGTAACTAACTAACAAACAACTAATAGTAATACACAAAAACACACGCCTAGTAAAACTCTATCGAGTCATAGATAAAGTTGGGGTTCAAGTAGGTATCCCCCGAGCTTCCACTCGCGCAGCTGATTTGGATAGTGTTGACACCCGCAATCAAGTTCGCCGTCGTGATCGGGAACGAGTACACCTCTCCATACCCTCTGTACGCACCGCGCGTGAAGCCACGGCTGTCAATCTTTGTAGGCGCCGCAGGCGTCGCCGCCGTGTAGCTGTTGAACACCACGCTGGGTCTGCCGCCGGCGAACGAAAGCGTGGTGTAGATCGTGAGTGTTCTGGCCGCGGCCGCTTGCGCGGCAGTCAGAGTCACCTTGATGGTGGTGGGGTCGTTCACGGTCTTGATCTGTGCCATGGGGAAGTCGGCGGTGGAGCTAGTGCCCCATGTAAATGTGGTGGCCGCCCACGAGGACATGCGGGAGTCGGACGGGTGCATGACGAGCTGGTTGGCGGCGTTCTTGAAGCCCGTGGGGCGGCCGTCGACGGCGCCGATGCGGAAGACGACGGATGCGGTGCCGGCCGTGGCGGTGATGGACTTGCTGGTGGTGGAGCCGGCGGTGACGGTGACGGTCGTGGACGCAACCTGGTACTCGCCGCTGTACAGGATCATGTCGTAGGTGCCGGGCTTCATGGCGGGCGAGGTGAACGAGCCGGTGCTGGACACCCAGTACTGCGCGGCAGAGTTCTTCCAGTGGACGACGCCGTCGGAGGTGACGCCGGAGACGGTGCCGGAGACGTACCCGCGACTGCTGACGGGAACGAAGCCGGTGACGGAGAGGGAGCTGAAGAAGCTAAAGTCGAGGGTGGACGAAGCTGTGCTACCGCTGGTAAAGACAAGCCCATATGGGCCGTGCAAGCCCATGCGGTACGCCTCGGACTGGACGTGGCCAGAGTTCATGTAGAAGTAGAGCTCCTGCTGGGTGGATCCCTGGTTATCAATGTCGCGGAAGAAGGGGCCGCCGGACGCGCTCTCGTACGAGTATCCGGGGATGACCATGCAGGCGGCGACGCTGGAGCCGGTGACGCAGTGGACTTGGTCCTCGATGAAACGCTTGCTGGAGTAGAACTTTGAGCGGGTCTGGCCGTCGACGAGGAAGACGTCGGAGCCTTCGACGACGGTGCCATCCTCGACATCGGAGGCGGTGACGCCGTTGGGGAGGGCAGACTTCTTGAGGCGTGCGATGAAGCGGAGCTCGCCGACGGTGGGTTCGGCGGTGATGTAGGTGGCCATGTACACGATTGGGTCGCCGGACTGGTTGGGGGGAGGGGGGAGGGCAGGTTAGCTGTGTGTGTCTATATCACCAGGTGTCAATGACAAAAAAGAGTGCGTACTTTGGAAATGTAGTATTGGATCAAGGTGTCAGTAGTGACAGTGATTTTGATGTAGCTGCCCGACGTGGTGGCCACAACATTGCTACTCCCGAGACCAGAGCTGATGTGCGAGAACTTTGACGAGTCCTGGCACTCGACGCCGTTGTAGACGAGCGAGATAATGTCACCGGTGCTCTTGTTGACCGTGAACACGAGCCCGCCGTTGGTGTCGACCGTGAGCTGGGTGCCTGAGTCTGTCACGCCAAAGGCCGCAAGGGCAGAGGTGCAGAAGAGCGCGGCGGCGCCGAAAAGCGATTTGAGAAGCATGGTGTTTTTTTGCTGTACTAGCTAGTGGGTGAATGAATGAATGAATGGAGGGCGCTGTGGTAGCGCGGGGGTCGGTTGCGGTGCGTTCGAGGCAATGGTGAATTGAATCGGAGTGGGTGGGAGGGGTTTCATGGTGTTCTTATACGCAGCTGTCCGAGTAGTAGTAGTAGTAGTAGTAGTAGTAGTAGTAGTAGTAGTAGTAGTAGTAGTAGTAGTAGTAGTGATGATGATGTTCGTCTGGATGTTTGTCTGGAGAATTATTACCAGCTCGGACGACATGGTGCGAGATGGAGCATGTGGGGGGTTGATGAAGGGCCGTCAGCCCAATTCCTCCCCTGATCCTGGATGCACCGTGATATATCCCCTACAGGCCAAGGGAGAGAGAGAGAGAGAGAGAGAGAGGGAGGGAGAAGCACTATGTGCAGCACCAGCAACCTAGCTGGCAGTTGGTGGCATATAGCATATAGCAGAGTACCAAGGGTACACTGCGAGCGGAAGCATCTGCAGGAACGATTAGTTACATAACCCAGTGGAAAGAATCCCGGTTTCCCCACCCCCCTCGGTGCCAATTGAGCCTGCAGTGGGCGGCACTGCTTACCGTGTTCCGAGACAGTGGGGAGTGCGGGGGGGGGGGAATGAGTCGGTGGCTTTTGTGGGGTATTATCAAAGTTTCGCTATTGCGGAGTTCATTGTTCCCAGTGCGTGGCCGTGGGTGATGATAGATGAAGAAGCATTGGCAAATAATCAATCGTGCCTCTGTCTGTGGTGACTGTGATGTCTGTGATTTCTGTGGTGTGTCTGAGGCCGTTAGGAAAAGTCTTGGGAGTATCAGGTAGAGTGCACCCCTAACCCTCAGACAACAAAGGCTATGTCAACTAAGCTTACAACTAGCTCAGCGCTCAACTCTCTACCTGACACGACCGAGAGTCCTGCAATTAATTAATCTCTCCTTCACCCCCCTCCTCCTCCTCTTCTTCTTCTTCTTCCTTCTCCCCCATCCTATCCACTCCCCTATTTCTCCTCCTATGCATCCCCACACCCACACCCACCCCTCCCCCCGCCGGTTCTAAATACTCCGAAACTCAGCGTTCGCGACTCGCCAAGATTACACCCGAACGCACGGCTGCAGCTTCCGGGGCAGGGTGTGTGCTGGGATGGCGAGGAGAAAGGGGAATGGTTCCTGAGCGAGGGAGAGATGCCGCGCTGCTGAGCCCCTGGCGCGCTGACGGATGGTGCGGATTGGAAAGCTTGGTTCTATAGCTACATATTGTGGGATATCAAAATTATCCGGAAGCTCGTGTCGCAACCATACACATTGGCTAGAATAACCAAGTCTTCAACCCACTTCAATTGAACTCATATTGAAACTTAAGAGGATAGAGACATAAGAAATCACAAGAATCAAATCTCTTGTACTCTCTCCTTGTGGTTGTGGAGGAAGGCGAGGTTGAAACGGGAAAATATGGTTGCAATAATGTTCGGATAATTTTGATAACGCGCAATACATACATGTCCCTACAAGGCTGGAGGGGAGATGCTCATGTGGGGATGCAAACCCTAGCCCACTGGCCATGGGAGGAGCTTGCCTAAATGTGTTGAATAGGAATACGCGTGCAACAGGACGCAGCGGGGGAATACCTAGATGGAGAATACAATACACAGATATGAATATGGCTATGGCTGCCTAGGGGTTGGATTGATGATAGGGGTGCGGAAAGATTGCAGTGGAGTCTCGATAGTCTTGTGACAAACGTTTTCGTGACTTTCGCATAGCAGCAGGATAATTTGAAGCCATACCTAGGAGTTATCCTTTACCAACTTTCAGCTCTCTGATCATATAACTGTCAACCTGTAATAGAATACAGACCCCGGCAGAATTGTTTCTGTGGCCCGCACAGGTGGGCGAGACGTGCTGTGATAGGGTGAGGAGGAACCTCAGGCGGGCTTTAGCGGTTTCGCGGCTCCAACAGTGGACCAAAATCTCCCCAAACTTTGATACTCGTTAGGCAATAATAGTTCTGCCGGAAACTGTATGCTCGGGAACGGGTTTTCATGAGCTACCACCGCGCAACAACTTTGCCCCACACGTAAACCGACCCGCCAGGGATTGCCCCAAATATATGCTACTATCGAGACTCCACTGTGGTACATGTAGAGCCAACACTACCTTTAGCGGCAATTGCAAGGACTCGGTCCGCCAATGAATTAAACAAGAAAAGGGCTCGGTTGGCTTCATGGGGTGTCACTCGGCGCCCTTTCCCACCCGGGTACATATATCGCGATTCCGTAGTATAATTATCGGCTCTCGATTTAAGGGTACCAGGGCCCTAGACCGGAGATCGGCACCTTATAGAAAGGCCCAATCTGTACTCAAAAGGCCTAATAAGGAGCGAGAAGTCGTATTCTTATCTTATAGCTATAGCGAGAGTCGGCTGTAGGTCGCGCCCGTAAAGTAAAACGTTGGTAGCCGGTGCCACAAACAGCGATATATATATCGATCGCTGTTTCGCATCGGCTCTTATTCAAATAATGCTAACGCGAGGGCAGTAACGAGCTAAAGAACACTAGCAATTCCGTATGTGTGGTAGGTAGGGCCTAGGGCTCGCACTGCTAGCACTAAGGGTTCGCCCGCAAGAAAGCTAGTACTAGTAGCGGTTGCGGTCACAAGCCGTCACCCGGACGCACACACAGTCCTACTCCATTTCAATGCCCGCGTATCTGTAATTCCCGCGTATAAAAGGGGTTCTCATTTGTACGCGACCCGCCGCTCTCGGAAATCCCGAATGTTTGTGCCAATACGGCGGTCAATAAAAATATTCGGCATTGCGAGTTAGACTAAAATAAGGCTAAAAATAGAACCAGAAACTAATGTCAATGGTGACAATAAAAACAACCATTCCTCCCTGAATATGCATCTGACAATATGAAATAAAAACTGTAGGCTTTTCCATCCCACATGAATAAACCCTTCACCACAAGATCATGCAACTTCCTCAATAGTATATGCATCTCCACCAGCATCACTAGCATCATTGCCAGAGTTGTTGAAATTGTTGATTTGGGTAAGATGATATGTATTGTTGTTTGTAGTGTTGGAATTAGGGGCCTGTAGTTTGTTAGTTGTGTTTCTTTTGTATGTATACAAAAAACGGTAGTTAAGAGAAATGGAAGGAGTATTTCATACTTCCGCATTTTGAGTAAAATATTTGTAGATGTGAATGAGAATTGTAAGGAGTGCTAGTATAACCCCAATCCATGTCCCAATAACTGAGAACAAATCTGCTTTACTAGGACCGCCGTTTTGTGTTTCTTGAGGGATTGAAGAAGTGTTGAAAAGCGGTGGCTTGGAGAAAAACATATTGGATATGATGTTAAATATTACTTTAGAATTGAAAGGTTTGTATGTTTCGAAGGAAATAATAGAAAAAAAGGCAAAGATGGCTGGATATCAATCAATATATGTGGCAGATAGATGAATTTCAAGCTGAGAAAGTATAATGAATATAACAAATCTTCGAGGGTATCTGTGTTAATATATAGTATGGAACAAGGTTGGAAATAATGGGAAAAAAGCGTGGCTGTAAGCTAATTACTAATTGTGATATTACGCTGGATCCTCTTTATGAGCAATATGAAACACTAACCGTATTGCTCGATAGCGGCAATCAATAATACAAGTGCAAAACTATATATAATCCTAGCAAGTTTGAGTCATTTAAAATAAGATATATAAAAAGTTTAGCGCGTATTAATTTAAAAACGGATATAGTTACTCAATTTAGGAATATAACCAATATATCGTAATGATTTATATGCAGTCATGTTTCCAATAACGGTAAGGGTAAAATTCTATCACATTATGCAAGAGTGTTATAACAAATCATATTTTGTAAGCGAACATTGATTTGAAATGCCGAGATTACGGTTATTCTTTTGGCCAATAAAACACACATAATCCAGTACTTCCTATCTCAGTAGTAATTTACCGTGGAAAAGGCACTGAGCCTAGTGCGTCATTCGAGTCACTAAGTCACCGTGACACTCTATTGTTCAAGGGAAAGTGACTTGGCTTTGCTGTAATAGGAAGTCCTGAATTGTGCTTGTCTCACCCGTTCAAAGAATAATATTGATTATGTATGAATTATTTTTTTCCATTAATTTTACAAAACATTAGTACTTTCTATAGCATTTACCAAATTGTGGTGTTATTTTTACATTGATATATACATTATATTTTTTAAAAAATACCCTGGGCAAAAATTCAGCTTGTGATTATTTCCTTACTAATGACTCTTATGGGAACTCACATGGGTATGCCAGTACCATGTTGCACCTCTTCCGCAAATACATTTTCCTCCCCCAGTTATCACAGATCAAAATAGAATATATTGTACCTGCAGACACATGTGAAAACCGGTAGTTGAATTTCACCAGTTCCCACTAGAGCTAGAGCTGGAGCGCCATTGCAGCCAGACTTAAAATCGCACGCACCTTGTTTCCTCCATTAACCGATCAGCTACGTGCTAGTATGCCAGGCCATCGCCGCGCAGTGCATCCTGCCCACCATGGCAAGCGCGGCCGCGCGCTGCAACTGAGGCAACGTGGTGCGGCGTGGAGGTGCGGGACGAACGTCGCTTCCAAAACAACGAGTACGTACTCGCTTGTCAACTAGTATGTATTTGCCTAGTCTCGTGCCTGGCCCGTGTTTACTTCACTTCTGCACGAAGTAAACACAGCAGGCTGGGCACGAGGCTAGTATTTGCCCAACCAGCAAAGCACACCAGAAATCGAGGTTTTCAATAACTTATAAAAGGTCCCATACTTGTACCAAAATATCAACGACCAAGCATAGTATAGTTTGGACAAGGGAGATTCATGCTCCATATTCTTGGCCTAATTGAGACATTCGTAAAGGTGCAGTAGAAGGACCTAGACAGGAGGGATGATTTCAAGCGAGATGGGAAAGCTCTCAGGGTTCTGCGTGTGTTTTGGTGGCTGCGCAAATACATATTTGATATGCGAGTACGTTGATTGCAGTTGCACCTTGCTGCCGCGTATGGCATTCACTGAGAATTATATTTTCTTTTCCTACTGCGGGATCCACGTGCTATCCCGGATTTCTTGCTATCCCGTACAAGGGTTTCGCGGAATCTTGGACATCTGGCATGTGTAGCGAGGTAAGACTCACGAAATACGAAGGGAGTCAGGGAGAGGCCCGTGGTGAGCCAGTTCGATCCTCATGATCAGCCCTTGACAAATTCCCAGTGCCGTGCCCGTGCCCGGGACCTACACATGTCTCGACTGGGTGCACTGCCCCGTCTGGCACTGCCCCACTCACAACCACCGCCGTACGACACACACGTCCCCACAGAACAAACAGGACATCGATATCATTGACCCCCTTCCCCCTTATACGCAGCTCGGGGTGGGTTAGGGTTGCAGATACCGACCGAGTGATAGCTTGTGCTCCGAATACACACACGTGCATGGACTCATTACTGCTGGGCTGAGCATGAGGGAGGGGATGGATGGTGCCGTGGCCATGCATCTTTTGGCGTGTAGAATACTAATTACAGTCCGTCTCGTCAAGTCATAGACACATATCTGTCCCCCTCTGGCCCAATGCTTCCTCCCCACCGTCTTCCTCTCTGCCTAATCTCACCTCACCTCACCTCACCTCACGTTACCGCCCCCCTCCCCATTCCCCCCCCCACCGCCCCCAAAACCCACAAACCCAAACCAACCCAAAACAACAATAAAAGAAAAAGCAAGCCAAGACAAGAAGGAAATCTACCAAACACAATGATCTACCATTAAATTAACTCCACCTGCCGCCGCCCTGCCCCTGGCCCTGCCCCCCTCCTCCCGGCCCCTGCCCCTGCCCCCCGGCCCCGCCAGCGCCCAACACGTCGCCCAGCCACTGCTCGAGCACGGTGTTGAGCCCGCGCCGCCCCGCGGCCATGCCCATCTCGCTCTCGTCCGCGTGCGCGTGCGCGTGCGGGTGGCCGTGGCTGTAGGCTGCGTCCGTGTCCTGCCGCAGGCCGAGGATCTGCAGCGGCGACTGGGAGTCGGGCGGGAGCTGGAACGCGGAGGGCGAGAAGCCGCCGACGTAGCCAAGGTTCTGGATGAACTCGGGGATGCCGGCTTGGGTCCTGGTGGGGGTGTTAGTGTTGGTGGGTGCTTGGAGGGCGGGCGGGGGTTTGGGGGTCAAGCATGTCTTGGGCTGGGCCGGGGTATGGGGCTGGCTAGCTGCGAGTCACGGGGGGTCGGATCGCAGCTGGGTCATTCGGCATTCCAAGCGGGGGCCATGACAAGAGGCAATGGGACTGCAGCCGGCCACCCAATACCCAAACCGCCACAGACAGGGGGGGGGGGAACTCACCATGGTAAACACTCCAGCATCCCCATCTCCTCGTCGAACCCGTCCGGGCTGGGCTGGCTGAAGCTCAGACTCGCCGCCTGGCTGCCCCCGCCCCCACTATACTCCTCCTCCTGCCCGCCACCGCCCCTCGGCGACAACAGCGACCCACCGCCCATCTGCTGCTGCTGCTGCTGCTGCTGCTGTTGAGGCGGCGGAGGAGGAGGTGGCGGCGGAGGAGGGGGAGGGGGAGGCGTAAAGCTAAACACCCTACTAGGCTCCACCACATACTCCTCCTGCCGCCTCGCCGGCGCGCCCCGCCCAGCCGCAAGAACCTCCTTCCTCGCCGGCGCCGGCGCCTTCACCATCCCAGCGCCCACCACCGCGCCCGCCCGCCGCAGCCGCCCAGCAGCCGCCCCCGCCGCCCCCGCGCGCTCCGCAACGCCCACAAACAGCGGGGGCGCGACCGCGAGGCTGCGCACCTCGGCGAACGCCTCGAGGATGGCCGCAATCGACGCGGCGGCAGCGGCGGCGGTACCATTGTCGTTGTGCAGCGCGAGGAGCGCGTGCGCGTAGAAGAGGTGCAGGTGCGCGGTGTGCGGCGTGTCCGGCACGGGCGTGGGCGTGGGCGTGGACAGCCCGGCCTCGGGCGGGCTGGGCACGTCGAAGCTGCAGTGCGGCGGGAGGTCGCGGCGCCAGTTGTGCAGCTCCGCGAGGGTGTGTGTGCTGCGCGAGACGAGGCGCGAGAGGCCTGCGAGCGCGTTGAAGGTGCTGAGGATGTGGGCGGGGTCCTCGCTGTCCTTTGATGGTGATATCAGTGGTGGTGGTGGTGGTGGTGGTGGTGTTGGTGGTGGTGGCGGTTGTGGCGCGGGCATGACGGCGGAGGGGTGCTCCTTCCAGCTGTCCCACTCCTCCCAGCCGTCCTCGTCGATGGGGCGCGTCCAGGCGGCGGCGCGCATGTGCTGCGGCGGCGGGTGCGCCGTCAGGCTGCTGACCAGCGTGTCGAGGACCAGGTAGCCGGTCCATGTGCGGACGCAGAAGCGGCCGTGGGCGGTGGGCAGGCCAATCGTCGTGGCCAGCCGCCCCGCGTGCCCGGTGAGCAGGTAGGCCGAGGGGTTGTGGCCGTGCGCGAGGTTGACCAGCGCCAGCATCATCAGCGCCTGGACGTGCTCGATGGCCGCGTCCGCGCCGGGGGCAAACAGGATGGCCTGCGCGGCGGTGTAGAGCGTCGCCGTCGTGGCTGTGGGCGTGGGGGCGTAGCCGCTGTCGGCGGCGAGGGCGTCGTGCTGCAGGCTGGCCAGGGAGAGCACGGCGTAGAGGAGGGCGCGCTTGCCGGGCAGGACAGCGCCGGGCTTGGGCGGGCTGACCTTGCGCTTGTTGCTCGAGGCGGTGTTGACAATGTGGAAGAAGCGGATGAGGTCGTACTTGTCGAGGATGGGGAACCAGACGTGCGTGTAGGCAAAGTAGAGGTCGAGGAGGAGGCGGGAATTGTGCGGCAGGAGGGGCTCCGGTGATGTGGCGGTGGTGGTGTTGTCGCGGAGGAGGAGGGGGCTCTCGGGCTCGGGCAGGCGGGAGGATGAGGAGCTGTGTGCGGTGTGCGTCGGGGCGGGGAGGAGGATGCTGTCGTGGTCTGCGGGGGAGAAGTGTTGTTGTTGGCTGTGGTCGGTGGAGGTGTCGAGGGTGTAGAGCGGGGGGAGCATGCGGGCGGGGTACGAGGGTGCGGTCAAAGAGTCGTGGTCGGTGCTGTGTGTGGGCTGCAGCAGCAGCGGTGATATGGGCGGGTCCCGGGGCTTGTCTCTCTCCCTCTCAGCGCTGGGGTCTTGCTGCTGCTGCTGCTGCAGGCGCTGTGGCTCTGTCACCCAGTCCATCTCGGTGGTGGCATCGCCGTTTGTCGTCGTTGTCGTCGTCGTCGTCGTCGTCGTCACCGCCGCCGTCGCCGCCATCGATGCCCGCCGTGGTGCGTCCTCGCTCCTCGACGCCTCGGCCATGGCCCGTATCGTGTCCCGGAAGGCGTCGTGCTCGCTCCCCAGCTCCCCCCTGCCCTGCGCATCCGGAGACCTCCCGTCGGCGCTCCCTGTTGCGGTCCCCACCCCCGTCACAAGCCTCTCCCTGATCCTCTCCAGCTCCTTGAGCACCACACCCTCCTTCCACAGCCCCGCCAGGCGCTGGCCCTCGTCGCCCTCGTCAAACAGCGCGGTGGCGCCGCCGCCGCGGCCCCTGACCAGCGCCAGCAGCGCGGCCTCGGCGCCGTCGACGCTGTCCAGCAGCAGGCCCAGCACGCGCTGCAGCAGCTTGACGGTGCGCTCGAGCGCCGACACGCTGCCGGGGGGCAGGCCACGCTTGCGCGGCTGGGCGCCGTAGGTGCACGTCTGCGAGAGCGTCACGCAGGGGGAGCAGGCGGGCGTCTTGCCGTCGCACTTTGCCTTGCGCGACCGGCACTGCTCGCAGGCGCGGGAGACGCGCATGCGTTTTGGGGCGGGCTGCTGCTGCTGGTCGGCGGTGGAGGGGGTGGTTGGCGGGGCGCTCATGTTGGAGGGTGGGGGGCGGAGGGGGAGCGCGGGCGGGGGGGCATAGACGGGGGTGCTGCGGGTGTGGGTTGTGTTGTGTGTGTGTGGGGATTGATATTGGGACGGTGGGCTGTATGCTGTGTGTGTGTGTGTGTGTGTATAGCTCCACGGCCGTCTCCTCTGCCTCTGCCCGGTCAATGGGTGTGGCAGCGGTGGTGGTGTAGGTTAGGTGGTGTGGACAGACAGCAGACAGACAGCAGACGACAGAATTGCTCAATCAATGGGGTGTGGATGGGACAGATGCGGATACCTGTTCTAACGCTTTGCAGGGCAGGGCAGTTTTTGCGGGGAATCTGTGGGGAAGGCTTGGAACATACCGCTTAGGACAGGGCATATATTGGCATAGATTACGGGGGGTTTAGGGAGAGGAGAGATGACTGTGGAAGGGGGTGGGAGGGAGTGTGGATGAGGAGGAGGAGGAGGAAGGCACAGCTCTCTCACTCACTCACTCTCACTCACTCACTCTACGTCGTTGTGAGTACATGTGCTCTACATAGATTCTGGTGAGTGGCTGTCTCGCCCACTCTTGGATCAGCACTCCCCTGTTCTACACTACCGCATGTGTGTCTCTGCAGCAGAGGATACATTTCACACACGAGACAGGCGTGTATCTGTATACATGTATTCATACAACCACACGCGTGTCCACACCACGAGAACACAAGACTGAGGTAGAGTGCAGTTACACACGGGACCTGCTGCATGCGGACTGGCGTGACTGGGGGCCATCGATCCGGGGCCGGGGGAGAGCGAGGGTGGCCGGTGGCCGGGTAAAGATTTACGCGGATGGACACACCACAGCCGGGGAAGGAGGACAGCATGTGTGTGTGTGTGTGTGTGTGGCTGTCGGGTGTGAGGCTCGTGTGTTCTACCCCAGAGTCTCCCCCGTGTCTCGACTGCCCATCCCCCATCTCTCTCAGCCATCGCTCTCAGCCATCCCTCTCACCCTCTCACCCACCAATCCACACCTCCCTCCCTTCCTCTCCCCCCCCAGCCCGGCCCCACACACATCTCTCCCCCCCCCCCACCACCACCACACAACTGCCGCAAGCCCGCTCATGCCGCTGCCCACTGCCACTGCCACTGCCACGACTGCCCTCAATCCGCCATCCCCCCCCCCCGAGTGATGGACCAAAAACACAGCCGTGTTGATGCTGCCCCCGTATCCGTGTCCATATCCACATCGTCGTCCGCATCAGCCTCATCACCACAGCTGCAGCAAGACACACAGCACCACCGCAACCACAACCGCCACAACCACAACCACCACACGCAGCAGCCCCAGCACTCTGTCTCTCCTGCACCTCAGTCCTCCTTCTCCTCCTCCTCCTCCTCCTGCACAATGAAACGGAAACTCGCAGAGGTGGCAGGGCTCGTCGACGCCCGGCCACAGCGTCCTCGCTCCCCCCTCCCACGCCACGCCCACATCCCGCCGCCCCCGTCCGTCTCGCGCCCAAGGTGCTTCCCCGCCAACGCCTCAATCGCCCTCATTGGCCTGCGTGGCGTGGGAAAGTCCACCATCGGCGTCATCGTCTCGTCCACCCTCCGCCGCCGCCTCATCGACGCCGACATGCACTTTATCCAGCTGACGGGCATGGCCGCTGGCCAGTACGCCACCGCCCACGGCTGGCCCGCCTACCGCTCAAAGGAGGCCGACATCCTCGCCGACATCCTGCGCGACCACGACACGGGCGCCGTCATCGTGTGCTCGAGCGGGTGCGTCGAGAGGCCGGCCTCCCGGGCACTGCTGCGCGACTGGATGGAGCGCCACCCCGTCGTCCACATTGTCCGCCACGAGAAGGAGGTTGAGGCCTACATCAGCCCGCAATCGCCCCAGCTGCAGCTGCAGGTGCCGGGGCCCTCGTCCTCGGCTCCCCAGCAGACCCTGCGGAGGCTCGCGGCCAGGAGGGAGCCCATGTACACCGTCTGCTCGAACTTTGAGTTTTACAACCTGTGGGACAAGAAGCTCGTGTCCATGACCGGCGCCTCCCCGCCGTCGTCCCCAACGCTAAAGAGGGTCGAGCAGGACTTTCTCCGCCTCCTCAACTTTGCCTTTCAGCAGGAGATGGCGCCCCTGATTGTCTGGGACCGAAACAGCCCCCACCCGGCCTCTGCCGCCGCCTCCACGGCGCTCGAGGACAGGCTCTACACCTACGCCCTCGTGCTGCCCCCCAATGCCTCCTTTGGCCCCATTGACGGTGGCCGCATCGCCGACCTTGACGACCTGAGCGCGACGGTGGAGGCGTTTGACCTGAGGATCGACCATCTGCTCCACTCGGCCATGCCCGTCGCCGCAAACAAGAGGGACAACACGGCGGTCCTGCGCTTCGTGAGCAAGCAGTTTGCCCATGTCCGCCGGCAGTCAAACCTCCCAATCATCTACCATGTGGGCACCGTCGACCAGGACGGATCGTACCCCGCGCGGCCCACCGACCCCCGCAGCGAGGACGACTACTTCAACCTCCTCTACCACGGACTCCGCCTGGGCGCCGAGTATCTCGTCGTGGAGCTGCAGTACAGCGACCAGCGGATCCGCGAGCTGGTGGCCTCGAAAGGCGCGACAAAGATCATTGGCTCGTACCACGAAAGGTCCACCCCGGGCTGCTGGGACGGCCCCGAACGCATCAGGATGTACGACCGCGCTGCCCAGCTGGGCTGCGACATTGCCCGCCTGAGCCAGCGGGCCACGTGCCAGGGCGACAACTTTGCGGCGATTGCCTTTAGCTGGGAGGTCAAGCGGCGCCGCGATGCCGCCGCCGCCGCCGCCGCGCAGCCCGGCGGCCTTCCCTTGCCCTCCCTGATCGCCTTCAACACGGGCAAGCTGGGGCGCATGTCGCTCTTTATGAACCGGGTGCTGTCGCCCGTCACCCACCCGCGCCTCGTCGAGCACCAGAAGCAGCAGCAGCAGCAGCTCCCCGTCAACGAGCTGGAGGACGCCGTCACGCCGCGGGAGGCGCTGATTGCGATCCACGCCTGCGCGGTGCTGCCGCGGAGGCAGTTTTGCATCTTTGGGTCGGCCATCATGCACTCGCTCTCGCCGGCGATGCACAATGCGGCCTATGCGCTGTACGGCCTCCCGCACAACTACCGCGTCCAGCAGGCGGCGTCCATCAACGAGCTGCTGCACATTGTGCAGGACCCAAACTTTGGCGGCGCGTCCATCACGCTGCCGTTCAAGCTCGAGATCATCCCGCTGCTGCACAGCATCTCGGACCATGCGCGCGCCATCGGCGCCGTCAACACCATCGTGCCCATCGACTCTGACCGCCGCGGCGGCGGCGGTGGCGGCGGCGAGGGCGAGGGCGACGGCGGCAAGGGCGACGGCGGCGCGCACTTGAGCCTGCACGGGGACAACACGGACTGGATCGGCATCCGCACGTGCACTCTCCGCTATCTGACCCCCGTCAACGCCATCACCGCCCGCACCAGCGCCCTCGTCGTCGGCGCCGGCGGGATGGCCCGCGCGGCCATCTACGCCCTGCAGAAGCTCGGCGTCGAAAACATCTTCATCTACGGCCGCTCCGTCCACCGCGCCGCCGACCTCGCGCAGTACTTCAACTGCCGCTCGCGCAGCAGCAGCCTTGCGGTGCCGCCCCCGCCGCCAGCGACAGGCTCGCCCACCGCCAGCGACACGCACATTCCGTCCGGCGCCAGCAGCCCCACAACGCCCACCGGCGCGAGGAGCACCGTCCGCGTGCTGCCCTCGCTCGACAACCGCTGGCCAGAGGACTTTTGGCTGCCCAGCATCGTGGTCAGCTGCATCCCCGCGCACAGCATCCAGGGCGCCCCCCCCGCAAACTTTACGCTCCCCGAGGAGTGGCTGGCGTCGCCCATGGGCGGCGTCTGCGTCGAGGTAAGCAATCTCTCCACATTTCTTTCCTGCCGCGCGCGCTCCCGGCAGTTGATGGTCTAACGCAGGTGAGACACAGCTCGCGTACAAGCCCCGTGTCACGCCGCTGCTGCACCAGGTGCGCGCGCTGGCGCACCGCGGGTGGATCGGCGTCGACGGGCTCGAGGTGCTGCCCGAGCAGGGGTATGCCCAGTTTGAGATGTTTCTGGGGAGGCAGGCGCCGCGCAGGGTCATGAGGGAGGCGGTGGAGGCGGCGTATGAGGAGGTGAGGAGGGCGAGTGCTGCGGCGGGGGCGGCGGGGGCGGCGGGCCCGGCGAGTGAGGGGGAGCTGGGGGAGATGTGGGCGGTCAAGTAGTATTCTGCGGGGGAGGCGGGGGTGTATATATCTGTTTTGGATCCATGGATACTTTGTGTGTGCGTCTGTGTGTGTTGGTTTGTTTGTCTCTTTTTCCACTCTTTTTTTTTTTTTGTTGTTGTATGTTTTGGAGTCTTGTGCTGTTTTTCGTTTCTTTATTTTTTAATTGGGACGCTGCGCTGGCTGGCCACGGGGGGCTGGATTGTAATGTATATATACTACGTATGCTGCATGCTTACTTATGGCTGTTTATGAAAAATATGGGTTTAACGTTCTTATATATATATATATGCACCACCGGGAATGAAGATGTGGGGTGTGCGGTGTGCGGTGTGGGGTAGAGAATATATGGTATATGTGGGGTATGCTAGCTATGTGCCTATTTGCAATTGCCCATGTACCCGGTGCCCGGCCAGGGTGGCTCGGCAAGTGGGATGATGGCAAACATGGACATGGATATGGATGGGTGCCCTGGGGAGGTCGGATGGGGAAGGAGGGTGTGGTGTGTGTGTGTGGTGGGGTACGTGGGGGAAAGGGGAAAAGGGGAGGGGGGTGCTGGGTGCTGGGTGCGTCATGGGGTGTCACTCGGGTGGTGGTTTTGCAACAGTCCGTTAACGTTACGAGCTGAGCTCGGAAACGCGGGTTTGTGGGGTGCTTGTGGGTGCTAGGTGCGGTGTACATGTCATGTCGGCCTTGCTTGCTGGTGGGGTCTAGCTTTGTTTGATTGGCAATGCCTCTTTAATTCCGTCTTCTTCACTACATAGCTGACCCTGACTATATACAGCCACTCTGCAAAGGTCAGTACGCTGTATGGCGCACCTGTAATATCGATGTTACCTTTAATGTTGTAATTCAAAACAACGGAAAATATATAATATAGTTCATGACTGTAGATAAAGAAGGTACGCCGTTGATCACATTCTTCATTGATTCCAGGTATCATTGGCCACTTGGAAACCCCTAAGGGCGTTTTTCTGATGGCCCGCCACGATTACACAGTGAAATGTCTCACTCCGAAAATCTGAATCACAAACACTTTTGCAGAGTGGCTGTGTATAGTTCCTATTCAAATGTCATTGTACGGCAACCAAAACACACCAACGTGGCTTTTGCCCACAATGAGATAGCGCCCGCTAAAGACTTGGTATGATTGTCGGTGGGGCAGATAGATATGCTTGTAAGTGTCTCAAATTGTAAATTTCATGCACTGGCAACAAACAGGCTTTAGGATAGCTGTGATCTGTGGTTTTGCCTGGGCCACATACAAATCCGCGGTCTTGGCAAGTGTTTCAGGATTGTTCCGGAAAATCTTTCACAGCTCATGCAAAGATTAGTACTTTTGTATTCTGAGGCTATAGAATAGCTTTATATCTGTTATGCAAAGTTTCGTATCCACATCTTGAGAAGTGTAAATAGGCTAATTTTGGTGTGTTTTGGTTGCCGTACGATGACCTCCGGCTATGGTAGGCTTGGCGGTATGTATGTGCATACATAATTACGTAGGATGAAGGAATAGAGGTGCATGTAGTTCTCTGGCAGGTGGGGGGGTGGCCAGGCAAGGGCTGCACATAACGTGTTGGGGATGCGTTGAGGACCCAATCATAGAGTATCACTCGGATATATATAAACCCAGGAAACCCGGGTGATGATCTGTACCGCAGCCTTGTGCTACCATATATATATCAGGCCTCCAGCGAACGTCCAAACCTCAACTACACATCTACACAACCACACAACTACCCAAACCCTCACCGACTATCCTAACCATCAAGCATCACACCATGAGTTCTCAGGGGAAATTCGGGGGTGGGAGTGGATTTGGATCTATTTGTTTGTCCACCTCCTCGCCTTCCTGCTCGTCTAACCCATTTTAACCTCCCTCCAGTCGGAGCTAGGGAACCTGACCAGCGCCCACCTTCTCCCACCGCCGCCCCGCGCCCACCCTCTGGTTCTGCCGCATCAGCGTTCGGTCGATCCTTCGAGTCAAACGTCGCCGACCCACGCTCACCCTCTCCCACCAAAACCTTGCCCGGCGAACCCCTCCCCGCTGACGTTGCCGCTCTCCAGTCCATGGTCAATACTCTCCTCGCGGAGGTCAAGGCCACCACAAGCGTCAACGCGCACCTCGCCGCCAGTGTTGCCCGTCTCCAAGCATCACAATCAGCACCGTCCACATCCACCCCCACTCCTTCCACAACAGCTAGCTCCACCCCCACTCCTTCCACCACAGCTAACTCCACCCCTACTCCCACTTCCACCGCCCTCCCCCTACATCTTCCCATCGACAACCCCCGCACCATCGCCTCTGGCCGAGGTTGTGCCTCCCCTGAGCTCTTCCAGAAACTCATCAAAAAAAACTGGCATGGCCGTCTCGGCCGCACGCATATGGCCGACGTCGACGCCCTCTCCGCCACGGCGCTCTCCGAGCTCGACTGCCTTATACGGCGAAAGTTGCATGCCAACTTCCCGCGCGGACAGAATAATGTAGCCCCCGATGCAGACACGATCTTTGCAAGTCTTGCGGCGCTAGGCCTGCGCCTGGAAGACCGGGGGGCGTATGCGGATCTGCCCAATGTAAATGACAATAATGATTTAAAAGATAAACCGACAATCAGAAGGGGGACAAACCATGCGGCGTGGTATCTAGGTAAGGGAAATTGGACAGACTATTGGAGGGGGGTGGTGCAGGAAACGATGGTGGAGTTGGCAAAGTATAGGGGGTTGTTTGATGACGAGGGGTTTCTGAAGACAGAGTAGTGGGAAGGGCAGTTCTTGGTTTATGGTCTATCTTCTTGTATCGTGGATGATAGATGCTATAAAATGCTATTCGTGTAGAAGAATAAACTCAACGGTTGCATTTCGTAATGCCATCAAAGACTGATATCTTCGCTGTCGTTTAGGCTAGAGGATGTAGAGGTCATCGATTGTCGGTATCCCAACCACACAAGTAATATCAAGATATTTCAACTATCCAGAACGCAAAGACTGAAAGTAGGCTACATGTACAGTCACTCATCAAAAGTGTTCGTGATTCACATCAAGTTGGTCAGTGCGTAATGCGGCTTCCCCGATTTTGCGGTCAAATTGAGGAACTAAAATGTATCTATATAATTGTATCCAGTGAGTAACAGAGAATACAAATATCATGGGTGCCTAATATTGATTTTGACCACCCTTGACTGTTGCTGTGTTGAGGTTTTGAACATTTCAATGGCACTTTGATTCCTGACTTGAGCCGGGCATGTCACATTAAAATCCGAATCACAAACGCTTTTGATGAGTGGCTGTATATTCCTCTATCTACGGATATCTATAAAAGCATACGCGGTAACCGGTAATGAGCTCGGGCCGCGTTTCGAAATGTCCTGAACGGAGATAGAACTTCATTCAAATCGAAAACTCCGTTATGGGGAGTTTTGGAGGGCTACTCTAGGTATATCTGCGCTACTTTATCATCCTCACAAAGCTTTGTGCCAATATCACTAGGCGGCACTGGTATTTGGCAGTCGAACGCTCGATATGAAACAAATACACTTTGCGGGTTGCTCACACGCGGGCTGCCTCATCAAACATGCCCTTAAAGTCTATGGGTAACAGCAGTAAGTATCCTATGATAGAACCTCCGTATAGATGCTGTGGTGTAGTTAGTATAAAGAATCTAGCCGCGCTGAATCTTTTACCGCCTTCAAAAGCTAGCTATATATATAGCTCTTTTCGTTTGGTTAGAAGGTTAGCAAGGCCTGGTTTTATAGGCCTGAGTTTATTCAGAATACTAGGTATTTTATCTGCGTCACTGGCCCTCAAGCGATCTATGTCATGTCGAGTGTCATAGGACCTTAGGAGTAACGAATCGACCTGGACGGGGAATACTGGTCGCTTCAGATTGGTTAAATGTGTGTTGAGCCTCAATCAGACAGACCTAAAGCGCAACCCCCAGTGCTCTTGACAAATGTAGGTGATTGTTTCAACCCAGTCCAGTTTGTTATTCCTGAAGTCTTTGTATATTATAGCATACGGCAAGTACTCTATAGCGACATCCTTCTTCCCCTCTTTATCCTTGGTTTTTGAAACCAACCTCCGCTTTTTACGTGACAACCGTTCTCACACACCAAAAACTCCATTCTCTTAGACCTCATGTCTGCTCATGAGAACGCTTTGAGAAAAGCCCTCTTCGAGGCAACAAATCTCGCAGACATCGACAAGGCCTTCGGCCTAGAAAATGCTATACGCGTATCCCCACAGATCCCTCCGTTCACTCTCGCTCAAGAATTAGAGGGTACCATCGGATCCAGGGACCACCGCACCAACGACGGCGTAATGACCCTACTCCTCGTAGGAATTGTTAGGCAAAACTCCCTCCTCGCCCAAACAGTCTCCAAACTAGGGGACGACATCAACTCCCTAAAAGAGGCCCTAGCTGCCCCCAAAGCTGCCACCCCTCCCTGAGACCCCCTAATCGTCCAAAAGCTGGACACCCTCATCGGAAGGTCCGGCTTTCCCCCTCCCACACCTCAGGCCCCCCACAGAGCTACCCCGCCCGCCAAGCCTGCCCAACCGAGGGCAACCCCCACGCATGCACAAGTGGTTCGATCCACACCCAACCCCCCCAAACCCACCAGCAAGAAGGCAGCCAAGGCAGCCCCAGTCCCGGCCCCAGGATCCGCCCCGAAGGCGAAGCCCCTCCCAGCCGCCCACCGCCGCTTCTTCGCAACTAGGACAACCTCCGGTCCCATCGCCAACGCCGAGAGGCTATCGGCAACCCTCCCCCGTCTCTTCGGCCAAGCCCTGGCCCGAAGCCACCAAGTCGCCCCGGTCACCTCCCTGACCGTCACCGTCAACAACAGAGGCACAGTCTCTGTCACCGCTCCCCCCACCGTCCCATCTTCGCTCTACACCCCATTCTTTGAGACCCTTACCACAATTCTGAACGTGGAAGTGGCCTCCCCTGAAAACCCCTTCACCACCTTCCGCCCCGCTCCCACCAACGTCGACCTCGCCATCCACGGCATCCCCCTCTACGAGCTTCCTAACCAGAAGTGCCTGGAGGAGATCTTGCCCTCTGCCATCGAACTTGCCGTTGGGATCACCCCAGCCACCGTCCGTTTCCTAAACACGGACGTAACTTCCCGCTCCTCCAAGGCCACCACCTCCGTCATCGTCTCTGTGACGGCGGAGGAGGCAGTGACTATCGGCTCCACCATCCGCCTTTTCTCTCGCCCCAGACGCTGCAACATCATGTAGCGAGCATCCGCCTCCACTGAATGCAGGAACTGCTGCAAACTAGGACACGCCACACAGGGATGCAGGTCCCCCATCGCCTGCCCCCTGTGCTCCCTCCCCCACAAACACCAAGACCACCGCTGCCCCGTCGCCTCGTGCAAAGGAGCATCGGCGCCTCTGGAAAACTGCTGCGAAATCTCCCCCGCCAAGTGCACCAACTGCAACGGGAACCACCGCTCTTTCGCCCCCTCCTGCCCCAGCAGGAAACCCGCCACACCCTCAGCCCCCCCCAATCCCCAGACCGCCATGGAAATCTCATAAAACCATCGCACCACACCTCCACCGCCCCCATGAGGTCGATACCTCGGTGTTACGGCGTCGCGACAGGTAATAGGACGATGTGTCGTGGCGTGAAGAGAAGTGTGGTGGCAACGGTCGGAGAATGAGTCATATGGGTTTCTATGTGTTTCTATACGGTTCGGTTATGAGTCATCTTCGAACAGGGATTATTCGGTTATATAAAGGGTCCTGTCTTCCATTTACATCTTGTTTCTCTTCCTTTCCTTTTCTTCACGCAACCTCCTGTATTCCTTCGAGCCACGTGACGCCTCCTCGTCGATAAGTCGGATACCCAGAGTTCTAGCTTTGCCTACGGGTGGCTAGTTCCCCCTCTATGACACGAGTCTCCCCTCCTCCTTCCCCCCCTTTCACACCGAGTTGATGCCTTCGGGATGCGTCCATCACTCACCAACTCCTCAAATCGACGGCCACCTTTCGACGGTCGTTCCCCCTTTCCTGGCCGCTCATCGCACGAGCACCAAACACGTTGGGTTCGCACACTGTCCATTGCTCTCTAGTCAGCGAGAGTTCATGGCCAAAGCGCTCGACAGCCCGCGAAGTTTTACGTTCCTACGGGCGCGAAACATTCGTCAAATTTTTACCCGAGGTCCTCACGTGACCTTACCCCTCTTTTCTCTCGGCCCTAATCAGGCCACCCATTCTCAACCGAGGCGGCTCCGATCCCCTCACCCACACACATACTGGTCCCCGAGACCACCCCTCAACACCACGGTCGGCACTTTCGATTGCGACCACCACACATTACTGAGTTGGTAGCCCCAACTCCCCACTCTCAACCGAGGCGGCTTCAATCTCCTCCCCACCCACCCACACTGGTCCTCCGAGACCACCCCTCAATACCACGGTCGGCCCTTCCGATGGCGACCACCACATACACACTGGGTCCTAGACCCACCACTCTTGCACGTCCCCCCCAGAGGACACAACTCTTTACCGGTCTCCCAAGACCACCCTTCAACACCGGTCGGCACCTTAGACTGCGACCACTTCCACTCTCAACTGCCCTGCTACCCGACAAGTAGATTCCCAGGGCCCCATTCTTGACACAAACACCATCGCTTTCGCACCTCGGCCCCTTTGTCGGCTTACCATCCAAAGATTCAACGATCACGGTGACCCAGCCCCAGATCAACCTCGCAATGACCTAGCGCCTTAAACAAGTGACCTGAGAGTTAGGTTCTGGAATACGCTAAGAGTACCCCATCGTTCTACGGAGTTAAGTGCGGACTGTTGGATGTCCTTGGAGAAGTGTACATGGTTCATTCTTACCGCGGGAAGGTTTCTTTGTTGTCCCTTAGATTCTGCTTACCTGCACCATTTGTATTTCGCGCCCTTCGGGCGCTCCATTCTTTGATGTACGTAGCCTTCGTAGTTGCGTTCTTTTTTGTCTTCGGGTTAGTCGGCGGAGGTTGTAGTTCGGGTAGTATAGTTGCGCGATAGGCTTTATGCCTCTATGCGAATATAAGGTTCTTCTTCTTCTTCTTCCTGAGCCGCGCTCGAGACGCCTCTCGTCGATAAGTCGGATACCCAGAGTTCTAGCTTTGCCTACGGGTGGCTAGTTCCCCCTCTATGACACGAGTCTCCCCTCCTCCTTCCCCCCCTTTCACACCGAGTTGATGCCTTCGGGATGCGTCCATCACTCACCAACTCCTCAAATCGACGGCCACCTTTCGACGGTCGTTCCCCCTTTCCTGGCCGCTCATCGCACGAGCACCAAACACGTTGGGTTCGCACACTGTCCATTGCTCTCTAGTCAGCGAGAATCTACGGCCAAAGCGCTCGACAGCCCGCGAAGTTTTGCGTTCCTACGGGCGCGAAACATTCGTCAAATTTTTACCCGAGGTCCCCACGTGACCTTACCCCTCTTTCTTCCCGGCCCTAATCAGGCCACCCATTCTTAACCGAGGCGGCTCCGATCCCCTCACCACCCACCCACACCGGTCCCCCCGAGACCACCCCTTCAACCCACAGTCGGCCCTTCCGATGGCGACCACCCCATACATACCGGGTCCTAGACCCACCACTCTTGCACGTCCCCCCCAGAGGACACATTTTCATCCGGTCTCCGAGACCACCCCTCAACAACACGGTCGGCACTTTCGATTGTGACCACCACATACACACTGGGCCCTAGGCCTACCACTCTTGCACGTCCCCTCCAGAGGACTCCACATCAACCACGACTCGGGCACAGTCTTTAGCCGTTGCTCCTGGGACCGACGACCCCACTCACTAACTATGGACGAGGTTATTCAATAGCCAGCTTCGCGCCGCGCTCCCTCTCTCCTTCCACTCTCACCCGCCCTGCTACCCGACAAGTAGATTCCCAGGGCACCACTTTCAACACCACCCCCTCGCTTCGCCTGACGCCCCGGCGGTCGGTCTTTTCTCGCCTTCGTGCGCACGGTTTCCTCATCCTGTTAAGGTTTGTCCACAGATATGATGGGAACGTCGGTAGTGATTCTGCTTGTTCGGATGAACGCCGTGTTTGGGAAATGTACCTAACCAATGTAGTTGACGGAGGAGTTTCTTGGGGTTTCATTCTTACCGCGGGGAGGTTTCATTGCTGTCACTTTGATTCTGCTCACCTGTACCACTTGTTAGCCGGGCCCTCTTCGAGCCCTCCATTTTTGTATTTAGTTAGTTCGTTCTTTGTCTTCGGGTTAGTCGGCGGAGGTTGTAGTTCGGGTAGTATAGTTGTGCGATACGCTCTAGGCGTCTATGCAATATAAGGTTCTCTCTCTCTCTCTCTTGTATTTTCAGGAATATTATTAGTTTGATTCTTTTATAGTTTCACGTCTACGATCTCTTGGTCCCGTCGGCCAAGAGTGTTCCAAGATACTTCGCTTGCTTAGAGTCTACCTCTAAGCCTTCTGTTTAGATTGTGTTCCTTGGACCCTTACGACTTTGTCTCCACGTAACACTCGGGGGCCCCCATTTAAGGACTTCCCTCTCTCTTTTCTCTCTTTTGTCTTCGTAAGGTCTTTTTAAAATAGGCGGGAAAATAGTCGATAGGGGATAGGTTTCTTTACGCCATAGTTTTTAACTTTATGCGATCATTATGTACCTAGAAACTATAATTGAAATGACTTAAAAAAAAAAAAAAAAAGTACTCTATAGCGATACGCCATAGTATTAAGTTTATGCAACCATTTTGTACCTAGTAACAGAATTGACATGACTTAAAAAATAAAAAAGTACTCTATAGCGAAAGGTAGAAACAGGGGTCTGAAAGGTTGATTAAGCCAATTTTCTCCTCCCATACTCCATAATAATCTTTCCCCAAGCTATACTCGATAAATTCGCGTGTTTGCGGTAATTCGAAAGAGGGAGGGTCTAGTCACTGCGACTGTCCGTTTCTCTCGGTAATGATAACCAGGCTGGTTTTTCACCACCAATTTGACACTAAACAGTGAACCCTAACCCATGCTGCGACCTTAATCCGCGTTATCTGATCCGGTGGAGATGTAATTAATTATGAAATGGGGGTGTAGCGGAACTATCGCTTCGGGTTTCAATCGCTGTTCCCGTGGTAGTCATAAGTGAATTTAAATTTTCAGTTAGTGCATTGCGAGTACAAGAACGTACCCGAATACGTGTACTCTATGTATGGACTATCTTCACAATTAATACTCGGCTCTATCACACCATGTTCCATTCCCTTGCATAGTTGAATCATGCGCAGTCTTCCAGTCCTCGTGGTGACACCCGGGAGGACACTCTTTTCACGGATATTGGACTCGTGCTCCGTGGGCAATGGCGGTTCGAGAGCATATACTCGCAATTTCACAGCGCTTTTGAACACAACTAATATTGCATACACACCAAAAACCACCAAGACTACATTTTTGTATGGCATGCAATAGCGGTTGTGTTCAGAAACGCTATGAAGTTGCGAGTATATACAGCCACCTATCAAAAGTGTTAGTGGTTCGGATTTCATGTGACATGTCCGGCTCAAGTCAGGAATCAAAGTGCCATTGAAATGTTCAAAACCTCAACACAGCGATAGTCAAGGGTGGTCAAAATCAATATTAGACATTCATGATATTTTTATTCCCTGTTACTCACTGGATACAATTATATAGATACATTTTAGTTCTTCAATTTGGTAAGACACTTTACGCACTGACAAACTTTGATGTAAATCACGAACACTTTTAATGAGTGACTGTAGCTTAACGTGTCGCTTCGTTCAAATGTATAAATTAAAGAAAGAGCGTAGAGCTTTCATAGAGTATATTATGTACATGCATATGCATGGATCCAAGCAAAAACCAAAATAACGTTCCAGAACAAAAAGAAAAACCACATTACATCAGTAAATGGGGCAAAGGAAAGAAGGCTGTAAGGAAATTCGAATAGTCGAAATTCTGTAAACGCTGTGAGACTCCAGGTCAAATGTGAAGGAGTTGGTTGTTTTTTCGGCAGACGTCATGATGAAATGAATGCAAAAAACCCCTGAAATATTAAAGCAGAGTGAATAGGAATATACGATTGAGCGGTTGATGGGATAATTCAGTGACCGTGATAATCCCCTCCGTCTTCTTGAAGAACACCAATGTTCTACATCCGGTCCAAGGCAAATATCATACGCTTGAAAGAGCGCTGGAAACACTATTCATATGTATATACCCAGTACCAGTATCCCGAACAGCACGCCCATGAAATATCAGATTAAGCATACTGGGGGTGTGTGAACTTGGGAATATTATAATTGATATTGAACGGGTCGGGGGTCTCTTCCGCACCTCTACCGAAAACTGGTGCTGCTGCTGTGGCTGCTGTTGCCGGTGTGGGAACATTCCGACGAAACTGTTTAATGGCCTTAAACATTCCCGTGATGCCAAGGATGTTAGCTTTAGCTTTCGCTTTCTTCTCCAGCCTCACGCGCTCGGCCTCAGCCTCGGCCTCAAGTTGAGCTCGATAGTGACGCTCATGCTCAATCCTTACACGCTGAGGGTTTACCACTGGGCGCGAGGTATCCAAAGGACTGACATGATCGTCAAAATCTTCACGTATATACGGATAACGCGTATATGGATCGGAATCTCTAGATTCGTGGCCTGTATCTGTTTGATGCGAAACTGACAATTGACGAAATCTTTTGCATGCCTTCAATACGCCCCTGATACCAAGGAGTCGAGATTTCGCAAGCTTACTTCGGGCAGCCAATTCGCCTGCAAGGTAAGCACCCCCAACTTCAGGTATATGCTTAACTTGGGCCCGCCCAGGTTTTGCACGCCGATCCTGTGCTTGTTGCCTGGAATCCTCATGTCGATCTTGTGAATCTCTGGCACCTTCACGATCACGGTGATCTAGGGTGTGCCTGGAGTCCTCACGCCGATCTAGTGAGTGTCTCACATATACATCCTCACCCCGAGGATGTTGGAAACCAGGGTCTTCTGCATCTGCTGGACGTGGAACCGCTTGACGGAACCGCTTGATTGCCTTGAGCATTCCCCTGAGACCAAGGATATTGACTTTTGCAGTTTCCTTACGCTCCTCCTGGTTACGCACACGCTCGGCTTCAGCACTTTCGCCTTCATGGGCTTGATCACGCCCAGCTTGAGGATGCTCGGCTTCGAATTCGGCTTCGCCGTACTCAGCTCCTGAATACTGCTCCCCCGAGAGTCTAGTTTCACCGCGTTGCTCGGTCACTCCATAAGAGCCATGACTTTCAAGTAATTCTTCTTCTTCTTCTTCATCGGTAACTGTTGGACGTGGTGGAACCATTTCACGAAACACTTTGGTGGCCCTGATCACCCCTTTGAGACCAAGAAGCCGAGCCCTTGCAACCTCGCCTCGCGGTCTCCTAGACTCGTACCAAGGTACGACTAGAGCAACCTCCTCGTTGATCCATGGATGTTGAAGTGCTTGCGCGGCGGTTAAGCGGCCGGCTGGATCAGCCAAAAGGACGCATTGTATAAAGTCCTTGAACACGCTGGAATATACCAATTTGCCATTCGTGTATAGAAGGGGAAATGATTTCTTTCCATCGCAATAGTTTATTAACTCCCTTATGTCTGTGAAATTTGCAGCACTGTCGGCGATGCCTCCACGGTTTGGAGATGTGCCATAGGTTCCGCTGAAGGTGTCATCGTCATCGTCATCGTCATCGTCTTGGTTATCGTTATCGCCATCATCAATGGTCTCTGGGGTGCAGAATGGTATTGATCCTGTCATGATCTCATGGGCAAGGGTCCCCAAAGCCCACATATCGACAGCCTTATTATACGGTTCTTTTGGCTTCGAGGGACGAACCAGCCCTAAGACCTCCGGGGCGATATATTTGGTTGTTCCAATTGCGGTCTTCATCAAACTTGCCTCTTGGTTTGTTGATTTTGCAATGCCGAAGTCTGCAAGCTTCAGCTTTAGGGGTGATGTAGATGCCACAAGTATGTTCTGAGGGCGAGAAGAGATGATTAGCGGCGATGCCTTTAAAGCCACGGAGGAGGAGAGCTGGTGGGGGTGAGGGGGAGCAATGAGATATGGAATGACAGACCTGTGGCTTGAGATCTCGATGACAGAAATCGTTTTGGTGCATTATCTCAAGAGCGTCAAGAATTTGCTTAACAATTCTCTTACAGTTCTCTTTTGCCAACGCTGGATCCTCCTCCATGTATTTTGATAGGTCGCCTGCGGCAATGTATTCCATAGCGATAAATACAGTACCACTGCCGTCCATGGCCTCGTACCATCCATAGAAGTCAACAAAATTTTCTTTATGCTATAGACAACAATAAGAATCATTAGTCAACGGGCTAATAGACACCATAGACGTCTCGGGCTATTACCTTTCGCAGGGTTATAAGCGCATTCAACTCCCGCTTAATGGCCTTTTTATCCCCATTGTGAGCGCTCCTGGTGATTGCTTTTACCGCGCGAACCGAGTATCCGTTCCTGGCATCTTTAGTTTTTTGGAGATACACATCTCCGTATGTCCCGCCTCCAAGCCTTTTTTCCTGAACCCAGACCTCAGTATGACTGTTGATCTTGTGGGTGACAGTTGTATTGCTAATTGTAGCTTCATATTTGAAATCCCGGAATCCGCTGGAGTCATTGGCTAACAATGACGGTTTCTGAGATGTAGCTAGACTTGTCTGCGAGGAAAAACGGTCTGCCGATGATAGCGCCGGGCTCGGCACTAGGGTTGTCTGGCGACTAGATGGGCGATCTGACCGGCGACTTGACGGGCGATCTAAAGGGGGATCGAACGAGCGATCCAACGAGGGATCCAACGAGCGATCGAACGAGCGATCCAACGGATGACCTAAGGGGCGGTCTGTCGGGCGACTTGACGGGCGATCGGACGGGCCGCGACTTGATGAGCGCTCGAACGAGTACTCCCGCCTTGCTCGGTGCGCCTCGACTGCCGGAGGCATGGGCGGTACATGTCTATAAGGCATAATGTTGGCCTTTCGCTTTTCAGAATCGGGAGATTGTGAGCTTCGCTTGAAGAGTAATTGCCACCTGTTGGGGTGTCCGCTCATTTCGGGTTTATTCAGATGAATAAATGCGATGTAGTTATCGAGAGCTTAGTGGAGGGGAGCCTCTTTTATTTAAGGTGGTGAGTATTCGAGTGCGTGGCCGTGGAGTATGTATGTATATGTATACCTGGTTCTGCAGCATACAAGTAAGTGCATGTCCCTGTTTTCGTCCAGCTTATATAGAATTATTGCAGGGACGTAACATGCATGTGTCTAGATTGTGGGAAGGAAGCTGGTACCTACGTCTCTCACTATCAATGCCTTGCTTAATTCTCTGCTCGGATCTAGCCAAACTCACTAAGGTCCCTCTGGTGCTTGGTAGGGGAAGAAGGGCCATATAAACCGTCGCTATGTGAGGAGATAATGTACCACAGACTAGAAAAATTTATCACGTCATTACAATTAGAGCATTTTAGAAAGGACCCCATCTTGAGCTTACAAGCTAAACTGCTGAACCACACCAGGAGAACATCGATTGCCAACAACAACTCAATGCTTGGGCCCAGAAGTGGTTGCAGGTTTGTTCTGCGATTGGCGGGAGAGTGAGGGATCCGGGTGAGACGGAGTTGACAGAGGAAGAGGATGTAGAATAATGTGGCTGACCGTGGCTAGCTGTGGCGGTACATATGTACCTACGTGGTAGCACAAGCTTGAAATGTAGGTACATCATCGCGAAAATTATTGATCGAACAGCTCGGTAGTGCTGTTTCAGCCTAGCCAAGCTTCACTGAATTCTGCAATGCACGCAAGTGCAATGCGCTTGACGTGTACAGTGGATGACCAGTGATCATGGGCCTTGGATTTCAGAGGTGCAGTGGGTTCAGCTATCACTAATATCAATATCATGAATTGTCAACCGTATAGAAAAGGTGGGTGCTGCGGTATGTTCAATGTGTGGCTTTTTTACTAGGTACGTACATGTGTGTACTACTATGTACGAGTACGTAAGCCTTGGCACCCGAGTACCTACACATTAATGTGTGCTCGTGTGCCCATAGCCGCCGATATTGCATAAAATATAAAAGTCATGCAAGGCTAGCACTTATATGTCATGTAATAACAACATTGGTCACAGCTGCATAGAACATCACTCGAAAAGCATTGTAGATGGGTGCCAAGACCCCCCTTGCTCAATCATCTTCAAACATTGTGATTAGAATCATGCATGCAACTAGTATGTATGCTTAAATCAACTAGTCGCGCTGACTTAGTGTCTCGGTTGAGCTGGAAATGGTGTAAAGATCGAGAACCTATAAACAGCCTCTTATTCGCGGAAGTGAATAGGCAAGGCTGCAAACGCACTTTGTTACTGCGCACTCCACCCACCTGAGCTAGACTAGCTCACCACGTCAGAGATATTCTCTATGCGCTAAAGCCTCAAGCTATGAAATGATGCTGGATAGGATATCCGGCACTCTTGTAAATCTTCGGTGCAATTTTCCCCGCACGCGGTTGAAACCTCATTGAATTATTGCTCTTGAAAGTACGTACGTGGTTTAATACTGGTAGGTATATATATCTTTTGGAGGAATGAAACTTTCATAGCTGCTGCTTTCCTCTTTGAGAATAACGACAGCTCTATTTAGACAGTAAAGTTTAATGCAGAAAGAACCAGGACATAAAGTGACAATACAAGGATTGGTTGTAGAGTATGGAGTGGCGCCGCTCTGCCATACAAATAACCCATGTTGTGGTTCTTACCCACCATAGGTACCCGAGTATGTACTCTAGTGTTTTAGCAGGCACATATACTCGCAATGTCCTGACGTTTGTGAACTGGACCACTATCGCATACACCAACAATCAGAAGCTTGGCGTATTTTTGTATGGTATGCAATATCAGTCGGGTTTAAAAACGCCAGGACATTGCGAGTACTCGGGTGTGAGGGTAAGTGATCAGAACCTTCTGGTGTGCCAAGTTGGCCCACCCTGGGCTTATATCAACCATATGCCCCAAGGAACTCCAGAGACCAAATTTCGCCCTCAGTTCCATTAATATCTGCTGAAAGTTAACTCTACACAGCCAAATGTGTGTCCAAATACAATATAGAGTAGGTGCTGATAGATAAAACATTATATATATATTCTTTCGAGTTTTTTTTTCAGATTTCTTGATGGAGATTTGGAAACAGTTCTGATGACCTTTTTCCCCCACCTAAAATGTAAATTCTTGGCAGATATTATTGGCTCCCACGCTGTGGCTTCTGCAAACCCATAACCAATCGTCGTCGAGTTCTGATCACTTTTGCACACACCCGAGTACATACTGTAGAGTAAGTACTGCGACCGGAATGATCTATGGAAAAACAGGGCGGGTGAAATTGTATCCCTTGGAGGAATGAAACTTGTCAAATTCGCGACCACCCTCTCTGAGCTATCACTAGCCTAGTGTGGTAATTGTTGGAAATTCTTGGTGCTGCTCTTTACTATAAAAAGCAATACAATTCTTTTACTTAGTGGCGCACGGTCCAGGTCGCGAATTTGACAACTTTCATCCGTCCAAGGGATAGCGAAATGTCTGTGTAACCATATCCATAGATCGTTCCTGTCGCTGTAATGAGTGTAAGATCCTTTCGCATGCATAAGCACCGCTGAAGCAGCAGCAGCCAAGTGTTATTTGGGGTAAGTGGTGCACTAATGTGGCGGGGATGATTACACTAGGCAATCAGTAGGATTATGGGTTTTCACCCATCTTGTCAGTGAGAGCAGATATCACCCTTATGGTAAGGTATTTCGGATCTGTAGCGGCGATATGTATATGAAGGTATATATCTATATACGTAGAGAATGACATCGAAGGGTTTTTTTTCAAAGAAAAAATACTTCCAGTTTATTCATGTGGATATTCAACGTTCTAGCTGTTATATAGAAGCTATCCCGTGAATATTCTGTCGAACTAAGGCGTTCGGGGTTGCATAACAACGGCTCACCACACCAAACCCAGCTGGACATCAATATCTGTAATGGGTAATAATGAGGTGCAAATCTTTTCTTTTGTGATTCTTAGAACGCATTGTAGGTTTTTTTTTTGGTGATTTGAAGTGTGGATTTAAGCGTGGACCTACCGGTCGGGTGGGTCCATAGATTGAATTTGAATGCCCACATGAAACTTCTGAAACTTTCCACGGGGTCGCTTCTAGAATGTAATTAAAGCTTGTAATGCTGATTATCAAAGGGTGGCTCGGTTCACCTTTAGTCCAACGCCTTACCGTACTATATGGTCTCGAAGGTCGTGTACGTACGGGTTAATCCGTGCCATGAGGTACCTGGCGTTACTAACGGCTTTGGGTTTGTTGAGATTCCCGCTTTATTTATTGATGCGATGCTTATTGTGATGTGGGTGTTTGCGCAGCTGAGTTGGCATCGAAATACCTAATTGACATATATATAGGGTTTAGTTCTCTCAATCTCTATCCTTATACCTCCTAGAGATCATAATTTTCTATATGTCGTGCATGTGATTAACCCTTCCAATTCATGATTAAATTCTTAACTCCTACAATTTATGACTGTTGCTTTCAAGCGCTCGGAGTACTAATACAGGGCGAGGCGGTAGGAATTTTAGAGGGTCTCAGGCTGCCAGCGTTTCTCGGCTGATACATTAGGCAAGCTATATATATTCTGGGGATATCAATATTAGGGCGCATGGGGTGTAGGATAATGAAGAACTACCTGAGCATAAGACGAAACATAACTCCAGGTTTTAATTATTGATTTCTCCTGCATGGTAAAGGGTCTTGAACCTTCTCAATCGATCGCTTTATAAATGACAGGGTAATCGGTGCTCCTGCTTTAGGAACATCAATCAGATTATGGAATCTACATAGTGCCTAGCTAGCAAGTAGAAAAGGCTAAGGAAAATCTGTTTTCCCGCTTCATGGGATGTACGGGAGGTTGAGCGTGATCTGGCAAGATTCTTTGTATGTGTTACCTTAGAATATTGATCGACATACAGGTTCTTCCCAATCGAACTGTGAATCATGTAACATCACTTGGAGACCTGTTCAAGTCTGATGTTAGTTTTGTCAACTCCAAGACTGTGCGACGACCTTGACGTGTCCTACTATTGGGGGGTTGTGGGTGGGCTTGCTCTTTCCGGCTCGCCCTTGTATTGCCCGGAACCTTGATCGATCTTGTTCTATGTACCGGGCGTTACGGGTAAGTCTGGAGACGCTCGGGTTGTTGGCAAATTATCATGCAAGTTGTGATTGGCTGATATTCACACCAAGACAGGATACCGCCACTGGCACTTGACGGTTTGTTATGAACTCGTGGTAGGTGCCAACTTGAACTTGAAGCTCTGAACTTTTGCACCTGCTAACTTTATCATCATTGACACCCGGACCCGTGAGGACCTGTTACGGTTCAACAACATTCACTGGCAACACTGTTTAAGCTTCAAGGTGGTCAACGCCGTAAACACCCTGTTTGACGCTAGTCGACGCGTTCTATCCCGTTCAAAGCGTTCGATCATCATCAATAGTTTAATATCACTCAGGCAGGTGGTGGTATCAATCTCGTAACTGTGGTGGCTGTGGTAGCGCTGATAGCGGTGGTAGCGGGGTAGAGGTGGTAGCTATGGTAGCTATGGTAGCTGTAGTAGCTGTGGTAGCTTTGGTAGCGGTGGTAGTATTGCGTTAAAAGTGATAGCTATTGGGTGGACACGTGGGCCAGAGTTACCAATCCCTATCAATCGCAACCATTCTGGTCAAGGCGATTTCCGGGGGCGGAAATTGCGCCCGGATAGTGTCAGGGGATAAAGGATGGTACACTCCTCGACTACTGATATACGTACCGTTATGAATGTAAGCATGTAAGAGGTACTCCAGATGTCAAAGGTAGCGTTACCGTATCTACCGTAGAGCCCACAGTTTCACCAAGATACAGTTCAGTCCCATCTCTACATTGGTTAGGGTCCGTTGTGGTTAGCGTGGCCTGTCTGTAGGTCCGTGAGGGGAGGAGAAATAGCTATGCCAGCACCTGAAGTAAACGACGCGCGAATGTTGAGCAGCGGTGTCGAGGCAGTTGTCAGATTCAGCATGCTGTGTCAGACAATCACCTCCAGAAAGCACAATCCCCAGATCGCATCTCCGCACGCGGTGCGTGCAAATTCGCTGATCGGTAACCCAGGTAACCCTAGTCATATGCCCAGTCCGGGAAAATCACTCGCATCTACGAGGATCATGGAATATCACTCGGCCGCTCTGCCCGTTGGTGGGTAGGGGGTCCCTGGTGCGGGCAGGTCAATACCTGAACTTACCGGTCGAGTCTGAGCTTAGTCCCATGCAGGCGCCAGCACTGCTGCAGGCTGTGGCGGCGGAAGGTGGGGTGTCTCGATTTGGTGGAGGTGGCTGGAAATCACCTCCAGTGTGGTGCCCTATTCGCTGGAGAATCACTCCAGAATCGCTACCTATTCGCCAGCTATTTGGGGTATGCCTGGAGCATGCTTTGGTCCAGAATTGCTGCCCTATTGACTGCAGAATCGCTGCCTACTTGGACCATGATTTGGTGTATACTTCTGTCATTAATCGATGCCTATTTAGAGTATGCTTTGGAGCATGCCTGAGTGTCGATATAGTGCATGCTTTGGTGCATGCCGTGGTGTCGATGTGGTGGGGGGCAGGCGGTGGAGCAAGACGTGGCATGACGAGGACTGCAGCGCGGCAGGGTTGCGGGGGTTGCCTAAGTGGTAATAGATGAGTTACGGATGTGATATTTAGATTACACAGAGCACAAATGAGGACGATATTCGTCCCCCAGTTACTATATCAACCATAGTAGCTAGATAAGCACCGGATTAGCGCGAGCCCAAAGCCGCTTACATATCGGCGCTTGATTCTTTGCTAATGGTGTCCTGGAGGTGGTGGTGGTAGTCGTAGTGTGGTAGTGGTAGTGGCGGTAGTCGTGGTGGTGGTGGTTTTGCTCGTAGAGGTGGCTTGCCACTCCGCTATTACTTGGTCTAGTGGGCCAGCAGCCAGGCGTCTTGACCCGTCCTACTAATAACCTCTAGAAACACACTGGCAGAGTCATGTGAAGCAATAAACACGCAACACACCTATAGACGAGGTCAAGAACCAAAAACGAGCACAATGAGGCCACGAAAAGGAGGTAAGATGTATGGGGCTAACCTCTTTAATAGAAACTATGGTAGAGTTTCAACAGATGCAAAGTTCGACCCGAAGTTGGGTATATGGAAACGTAGTATGACATGGGTAGTGACTGATAAAGAATTTGGTGAGACCGGAATTCAAGAACAATAAACCCTAACTCCATGCACTACACACCCATCCCTTCGTTCGTCAGAGCAAAGTCCGAGACATATTACGCCTGCGACGGCGTGGTGATATTCAAACATATTTAGCTACATACAGACTGTGGAGACACTGGAAAAGGTATGGGAGAGGTCACAGAAGGCGATTTTAGAGCAAAAGGCTCACGGAATGAGGGTTAGGTTTATTACTGAGAAAAGGCTACCCATTAGTGCCTGGTCGTAAAAACACATGAAGGGATCTAATCAGTCTAGTCGTCGCCAAGCGCTCTTTATCGTTTATATATTGAGAGGTCACAGAAGAATAAGAAAAATGGGAGATTATCCTAGGCGCCCGGAGAAAGGTGAAGAAGTTAGGAGTGAAGAAGATTGCATAATATACGAGGTTCGTAACTAAAACATTCAGCTGAAATAGAGAAGAAAGTCACGGAACAGAAATTTCGGCAAGTCCTCCGCTCAGCCCCAGTCCGTCCTAGTCTTGAACTACTACCTGATTAATCAGTTTCTAGTCCGGCACTTTATTCGTAGCACTAAATCCTCATCGGGTAGTGGGTCAATCACGTTTATGTGTGTGCTTGCTCCCGGTAGATATTTATGCCCCGGTGTAGATATAAGGTGCCCATTTTATTGGCTCTTTACGATGTTCACGGCGCAACCTCTCAACGGCATAATGGAATGCCGCTCCAACCCGGTTATGGCCCTTGTATTGCTTAATGGCCACAGGCTTGGAGAGTAGTTTCGCATAAAAATCAACGGCAACCTTCTGACAGGCGGCATCATTCGATTCCCATTTCGTGGCAAGGACATGAGTAAAGCCAGCAAGCTGGAAGCCGGCCGCTAGCGATGTATATCGATTCATCGGGTATCGCGTCTGACGCGTTATCGGCTGTAGAACAGGCAGAAAGATACGCTATTTGTGCGTGTTTCAGGTTTGTATTTGTTATAGTGTCAACAGAGAGTTTGTCAAGGTTTCCCTCCTTGCAGAGAGGTAGATGGCTGCTTGAAGGGTTTTGAGAATCGGAAATTCCATGGCAGCAAAAGTGGACTGCATTGGAGGATGGAAGGGAATCTAGGACTTGAGTTGTACTGGGATGAAGAAGGTGACTCGGTGTAGCCTTCCCCTTGACAGACTCTATGATCTTTTCAACCTCAATCTCCGCGCCTGGCAGGTTGTTATGCCCTGGAGTTGTAGGCATGCTGACTAGAAGGAGACGAAAGTCTGACTTTAGCTCCAGAGCCTTCTCCCGGGCAAAAGCTAGAGCCTTGATTGTTGGGATATAAGACGATATAGCGTAGCTCATGGTGTTACGTGTTGATTTGGAGGAGTGATCGCCAGCAGCATGGAACGGCGCCGCAGTGAGTGCTCCTATGGTGGGCGTCACGATATCGGGGCCGGTAAAAGTACATGAACGCCAAATCTATCTCCTCAACTACAACGCAATATATTTTTGATTAGAGGCCGTAGAATGACAGAGAATCTAGAGGAGAATCATTCTATGGCCTTTAATTTTAATTATCTTGTGTTGTGGTTGAGGAGATAGACTTTGAAGTTGGGTGAGTTTGGTAGGGGGACAGGTCAATTTTTACCCATACAAATTATTAAGCCCAGACCAAAATCCACTAAAAATACCCCTGCCCATCACCATAAAGCACTCGGTTTATTACCAAATGGGTGTTGATCTGCCATCTGCGAGCTCAAAAACACCTAAATAGGTGATGATTTACCTGATGGAGATTTTTACATGTGCCAAGACCGACCCCGATATCGTGACGCCCACCATACACCGACCCACCAAATTCGCGGTAGGTTACCGTCCGGTCTGAATCCCAATACATCCAAGATTGGCTCTACAGCATCATTCCAGAGCCACAGCAGTATATCCTTCATCTGATCATATCTTTCCCTATACGTAGAGGGCCTTCCTTTGACTATTTGGGCCATCTGGGCCATTTTTTCCTTGACCAAATGATACGTGAGCTTTAGCAGCGAGAGCGAGCGTATGTAGGTGGTGGTGACAATAATGGCATCGCTGCGAAGTGTTGTGCTATTAACCATTATGATTGGGCCTTCTCCAGCCATGCTCATGAGCTCCTCCGAGCGAGGCGGTGATTGAAACCCTTGGAAACCTGGAAATTCACGGATAGATGCCAGGGTCTCCTCAAAATCATTGACTGCATTCTCTCGCTCCTTCTTGACCTGTTCGTACTGTAAGGTTCCTAGCCCATTTATGGAAGTCTCACTGGCAGTCACTGAAGCCGAAATGTCGAGGAGTGTTCGAAGCCGGTGATACTTGTCATAAGACTGTGGGTGCTTAGACCGGAGCTCTGAAAGGTCGCTTCTCCGGTCAATTATACTTCCCATTATCACTCCACGACCAAGTTCCAGTATTCTCAGACAATGGAATGCCTCTTCCCCCGCGTGAAATCCTACTGAAGCACACAGTGGAGCAAGCTCATTGATCGTCGACATTTTATACTCTTGGTCGCCTCTGATGACAAAGCTTCTCGAAATCAAGACCACGGGTAAAAGCCTCACAGCATTATCGAAGAGAGCATATGCCTCCTGCCACCTCCTTTTCTCAATCAAAAGCGTCGATGTTAACCTGGCTGCCCTGATCCTGATACGCCCTCCCGCAAAATGCGAATGCCATGCTTCATAAAGATCGCGGAGTATAAGATAGAAGTGGAGACTAGAAGGATTTCTCTGGTATTGTCTCATGACCATCTCTGCTCGGCGGTGTAAACCTTGTGCCCTATCTGGTGCCTCTAAAGGCCTTGCGGCCAAGGAATTTCCCATGAGCTCTATGGCCTGCTCTAGGTTCTCCGGATCATTATAGGCGTCGTATAGCCTCTCAAGTATATGAGCCATTGAAGTGTCTAGCATGTGCCGGGCGTCGAACTCCGCTGGGGTCTCTGATAAGGCCTTCTTGATCACTTCTTGCGCTTCGTCAATATCTTTCCTGTCCTCCGTGAGGTCGAAGCGACGGACAAGTAAAAGTGCCAGGAAATGCGCAGCCCTGGCACGGTCGTTACCGGCACACTCAATTCCGCTATATATCTCCCTGGAGCATTTTATTGATGTCTGAAGGTCTTCAACGTTCTTTGTTCGCTGATACCGATAATTTAACGCTGCAGTAAGCGTACTACATATTCGAAAGCGATAGACATATGTGGGAAGGGTTTTCCGGATAGCTTCCTCGCTCAGATCAATTGCCTTGTTAAGGTCTCCCAAAGTATCTGAGTGTTGATATCTCATGACAGCAAAGGAGGCCACGCAGGAACACCTCCAAGGTCTCACGGGGTCATCAGGTGGAGTCGCTGTAAGTGCCTCAGTTGCCCGCCTTGCGCCCTGCTCAAGATCTTCCTGGTCGCCATAGCGATTAAATCTTGTTGAAAGCAGCTGACTGAGGCTCTGAATATATGACGCCCTCTTAGGATTATCGTCGGGTGTTTTTAACAGTGCTCCTCTGTTCGCTTTTATCGCCTGATCAATATCTTGAGGCCGTCCTATCGCGCGGTACCTCGCCATGTATTGTCCACCCAGAGTGTTTAGAATATTCGCTTGATCGTAAGAGGGTGCTAGGCTCAGTCCCTCCTCCGCAAGATCGATAGCACGATTAACGTCATCCATCATACATGAACTTTGAAATCTTTCAAACAAGGCAGCGCTAAGTGTGTTTATCGACGCTGATCTAATATGGCTGCTTAAGAGAGCCTCCCTGATGGCTTCCTCCCCCCAATATACTGCCTGCTCAATATCATCAAGCTGTCCGAGACGGTCATATCGTTTGAGGTGGGCCTTAGCCATGCTGTCACAAATGCCTTCCCGAGTAGGGTCCTCGGGGAGTACTGCGTTTACAGCCTCCTTGACTCGTGCCATACCTTGATCCAGATCACTTTCCTTTCCTGTTTGTTCGTACCTTGCCAGCAGGTTGGTGCCCAGCATCCTGGCCATGTTCGCGTACAGGGGGTGCTTGGTATCCGTTGTTTCAATTTCGTCCTTTATCACTTGAATTGCCCTTCCTAGGTCCTCCATGGCCTGAGATTGTTGAAAACGGCGATGAAGTAGCGAACTCAACATACGGAACACGCGCGGACGATCAGGAGAATCAGAGGCAATCAATGTGCAGGCTTCGTCCATCCATTGGATCGCGGCGTCTAAATCGCTTGGGGACTTCCACTCGTTATATCTCCTCAGAAGTATGTTGGATAAACTCCAGAGAAGGAGATCCCGCGTAATACCCTCGCAAGGTGGTGCTGATGCGGCGTGGCTCAACCGCTCGATGGCTTTATCTATATCTGGTAATGCCCGGAGAATGTGGAACCTATTCATGAGCAGTAATGCCTGGCTATTTGCAACTGCAATGGAAGTTTGGAGGTTTTTCTGACTGACACCACCGTCTTGGTCGGAAAGGGCCATCCGGAATCGTTCCTCAAATGCATCGATTTCACGGGTCAGTTGCTCAACAGGATCGTTATTGCTGGATGTTGTAGGGACGCTTGTTGTGGGCTTTGAAGCCTCTTTTTCTCGGGGCGCATGTGCATGAGCTACATCAATATCGGCTGAAAAGGTTTCGGAATTGCCCCTTCATAATACAATTATGTTAGCCCACCGCTTTTATGTTCTCCAATTAGGATCATATGGCTTTACTTTGGTATTCGCAATGATTACTGGTAAGTGCAACGAAGTCTCTTAGATTTTAGGAAAGGTAGTACCCTGTAAGCAAAGAGAGGCCGGGAGAAATGACGATAAAAGCAAGGAGTCCGAATGTTTTCGAGATATCTATGTTCTCTGCCGGTGTTCTCTTGTGTCTACTGTGTACGATGTGAGGCGCATGATAGCTTGCTTTGACCAGAGATGATTACCTATAAAGCCCTAAAAAAGAGCAGGGCCACCACAGAGTCGCTCTTTAGAGCCGTCACGAGGATAATACTACTGAAACAGAAACAACGCATGACAAAAGTTTACAATTCCCCTACCAAGAAGGTAGATCAGCGTAACAACTCTCACCCGAGTTTACTCGTGTCTCAGAAATCCCCCGCAGTTGCCTACAGGCTGATACAGCGATGGGGAAAATTATTGTAGAAACAGGGGTCTAAAAACAGGGCTTAGGTGGCTGCCCCGGCCAATACGACACTTGCCATACTTCTACAATAATTTTCCCCATAGCTGTAAAGATATGCGATTTGCGAAAATAGCTAGTCTAGGTGTTGCATGGATATCCTGCTCACATTAGCAGTGGATTCGCAACGCCAGTAAATGCACAATCGAGACCTTCACTATTATGATCAAGCTACTACCATATTCTCATGTCTTTACCAGTCTATCGTGCTAAACCCTTTATGAAGTACCCCTCTGGATCCTGAATGTTACTTCTGGTACTACTACCGGTAGTTTTCTAGCGTTTCCGAACTGAACTGGGTCTGCATACCACTAAAATGTTGGTACAGCACGAGGACATAACTGACCGAAAGTGCAGCATAGCAACGCCCTCGACACATCCCGCTGGACCACGATTTTGGCCACAGCAACCACATTTGATGGTTTGAAGGGCTGATCATTTGTAGAATAGTTATTGAGTGTATAAGGAAATAATAAATGACATTTAATACCTTCATCAGCAAACTCTGGTATTCCTCAGGGCGCAGAGCCTACGCCCTGGGCGCCACGGACGCCAGGCGCCGCCAGGGCAGAGTGCTGCTGCCAGGCGCCGCCACAGCAGGGTGCCTCCGCCAGGCGTCGCCAGGGCATAATGCTCGCGCCAGGCGTTACTGGAGCATAATGTTCGCACCAGGCGATGCTATTACCGCGCCCGACGCCTCCAGAGCAGTATGTTCCCTCTCTGGCAGCACCAGAGCACATAATCGTCTATGTACTCCGCACTCGCTCCAAGCAGAGCACTCGCTCCTAGCAGAGCACTCGCTCCTAGCAGAGCACTCGCCCCAAGCAGAGCATTCGCTCCACCAGAGCACTCGCTCCACCAGAACACTCGCTCCAAGCAGTACCGAATAGTCCTAATGAGCTTTTTTTTTGCGCTCGCTAATGCTACTGTCTACAGAGTGCTCCTAGCAATATCACATACATCTATAGAGCACCCAGCAATGCTCTCTCCGCGATTTTCTTTAGGTGCGTCGTGCACCTTCACGCGTCAGCACGTCCAGGCAATGTGCTGATCGTCCTGAGAGAACCCGGCGATGCTCTCTCCGCCATGACACGCCTGGGGTATGCCTCCTGTGTCTGGATAACGATCAACAAATGATTCTCCTCCCAGGGACTAGTAACAAATCACGGACGCGTCGGTGCCCGCCAGGAGACAGCGTCAGCACCCTGACAGCCTCGCCAGTAATATCTACGCCAGGAGATCAAATTATAACGAGCTGCCGGCCAGGCACCGCCAGAACATATCTCTCACGCCTAGAGAGCACTCGTCAGTGCTATCTGCGCCAGGAGAGCATTCTCACTGAGATGCTCGCCAGACACCAAAGGAGCATATCGCTCACGCCAAGACACTCTTCATCAACAAGGTTTTCACTGACTGCTAAGAGATATTGCCACGTGCGGAGAGCACCATGGCTGCTTTCATAGCACTGACCAATGCTCGTAGAGCTGCGGAAACATCTTTAATAATACTATTCAAGGTGGGACATCCCCCACTTAGACCCATATGAATCGATACGCTTTCTTCAAAGGCGAGGTAGGCATCGCCAGTCTCTCAAACGATATCTCACGTGGGTATTCTTCACGCCGCTGAACGGTCAGTCGCGGAATACTGATACGAGCACTGTCGTGTATACTGGAGATGGCTACCAAAACTTTGACGATAGCGTATGTATCTGTCGATTCGTGAAAGGCATTTAAGCCTTGAGGTTTAGGCCATGGTACGGCTCGTCTGAAAAGCTCAATGCCCTGCCTAAGCAGCACTCCGGCGCGAGCTTGCTGGAAAGCATTTCCCATGCATAAGCAGCATTATGCCGGTGGAGCGAGCTTGCTGGATAACAGACTCAGATACTGAGCGGCCGATACTTACCTCCCTCTTCCAATCCGCATGCGTACTAGCAGAACGACACAAATTTTGAATTAGACGGTCCTATTGGGTCTAACATTCCACTCGTAGAGCACTCGCCACTGCCCTCAGAGCATTCACTGGATAGCACTCGGCAAGGCTGTCATTCAATAGCACTCGGTAATGCTCTCACTGGATAACACTCTGTAATACTCTCACATCATTGGATTGCACTCGGTAATTCTTTCACTGGATAGCACTTATGACTGCTCTCAAAGCATTCAACTGAATTCATTCCACGTACGCAAATCTATCCTAGTATTTACTAGCCAATTACCAGCATCCACCTCAAACAAATGGGCCATTCCTAATATACTCCAAATATTCACGACCCACATCCTCTTCCTCCTCCTCCTACAGACTTTCAGCAGCCCATGTGAGCTATCAGCGATACCACGATCCTTCGCCTCAAGTAGCTCAACTACACATAGTCTATGCGCGCGCCCTGTGCTATCCCGTACCTTGAACAGAGCCTCCACTCGTACTGGTAAGCGTCCCCGAAACACTCTTCACTGCTCTGAGGAACCTACCGATACCCATGCCCAATCCTTTCTTATTTTCCCCTTCCTAAAAGATGATGTTCCCGTACACCTGATATTATGAACCTCGTATACGTGAGGCCCTTGGAATATTGGTATCGGAACCTGCAAGCATGTGTAAACGACCACCCGGCGCTCCAAAATGCTCTCAGAGCTTCCGGCAAAGCTCTGAGAGCATTCCGCATCTTCGGCATACTCCTTTATCAGGCGATATAGCGTGATATGGCTCATTTGCAATCTGTCTGCTACGTTGAACAGTCTTTCCGATTTCGCGGAGGGGTTGCAAAGACGCTTCAGGGGCAGTCCGCTTTCTACTATTGAGCGTTCATTCGGCGTTTTCTTGCGGTCCTCGATTTTGAAAATGTCGAGCAACTCCTTGAGGTTATCCCGATGGCTCCAGAGGATGTCGTCGGTGCTCTCAGGACCTCCGACGATATCTTTCAGATTTAGAATTCGGATCTCTAACGCCAATCGCCTTCCTCCATAGTCCAGTATCTGCGTTGCAGCGTCGACCTTGTTGGACGCTCTGTAAGCCTCTTTTACCTGCCGTACATGGGCAAGCTCGCTAACGTCCGTGGAGTACTGAGGAATTATACCCGTTCTGGGTGGTGTGGGGGTTGGGTTAAGGTTAGATTTTAGGCCTTAAATGGCCAATTTTCGCAAATTTGTAAAACCTACCCCGTACGGGAGGTATTTGATGGCGCTTTTTGTGCCAAAATTGCCCGTACGGGAGGAATCTGAATGAATTAATTGCACCAAAAGGTCCCGTACGGGGATATTCCAGAGCTCTTTCTGTGCTAAAAGATCCCGTACGGGGAGATTCCAGAGTGCTGTGTGTGCTGAAAGACCCCGTACGGGGAGATTCCGAAATAATGTCTGTCCCAAAAAGACCCGTACGGGAAGCTTTCAAATTACTGTCTATTCCAAACAGACCCGTACGGGAGATATCCGATGGCGCTATCTGTGCCAAATTGGCCGTACGGGGAGATTCCAAAGGACTGTCTGTACCAAAAGCTCTCGTACGGGGAGATTCTAATGCTCCCCATCACCCGACAGGCCCCGTACGGCAGATACTGTTAGAGCTATACTGTGATGATGGCCCGTACGGTAAAGACTGTCTGAGCTTTAGTATGGTAATGGCCCCGTACGGTAGAAACTGAAAGCTCTGCCTCTGCCAAACCTCTCGTACGGGAGGTATTCGACACTTTGCCTCTGTAGAATCCGCACGAAGTACTTGACCTCGATGACCATGCAAAGTCCTCCTGTACGACAGTCATGTGCAATGCAATCCCTTGACTCTGCGCATCCTCTCGTACGGGAGGTATTTGAAACTCTGCCTCTGCGAACTGCTCCCGTACGACAGCCAGGTGCAGGCAGTAGGGTCTGCAAAATGCTACCGTACGAGGGCTACATGCAACCAGTTGACTCAGTAAAATCCTCCCGTACGGGGGTTATTCGAAAACTCTGTCTCCGTAAATGCTCCCGTACGGGTGTTATTTAGCAACACTGTCTCTATACAATGCTCCTGTACGGGATGTATTTGACTAATCTGCCACTGCAAATCACCCCAGATGGGAGTTATTTCACAACTCTGTCTCTGCAAATAACCCCGTACGAGAGCCTGGTGCAGGTTGTTGACTGCAAAATCCTCCCGTACGGGAATTATTTGACAACACTGTCTCTGCGAAATGGCCCCGTACGACAGACACTCTCAGAGCTTTACTCTGGAATGGCCCCGCACGGTAGAGACTCTCAGAGCTTTACTCTGGTAATGGCCCCATACGGTAGAGACTCTCAGAGCATTACTCTGGTGATGGCCCCATACGGTAGAGACTGTCAAAGCTTTACTCTGGCAATGCTGACGTACGGGGAAGACTGACAATGGTTTTGTTAGCAAAGGCAGTGTACGACAAGTAGTGTCAAGCAATTGGATCGTCAGTCGCCCCGTACCGGGCGAGTTGCAAAGGGAGAGTTGTCAAATACCTCCCGTACGAGAGCCATGTGCCTGTGGTTGACCCTTCAAAATGGTCCCGTACGGAAGGTATCTGACCACTCTGCCTGTGCAAAATGCCCCCGTACAAGAGCCAGGTACAGGCAGCTGAATTTGCAAAATCCTCCCATGTGGGAGTTATTTCACAACTCTGCCTCCACAAATTACCCCGTACAGGAGGTAAATTCAACCAGTTGACTCTGCAAAATCCTCCCGTACGGGGGTATTTGACAACACTGCCTTTGCAAAATGCTCCTGTACGGGGAACAATTGACCTTCCTGACCACGCAAAATCCTCCCGTACGGGGAGTACTGAACCTCGCTGACTCTGCAAAATGTTCCCGTACGATAGCCAGGTACAGGCCATTGACTCTGCGATTACTCTCGTATGGGAGGTACTTGGCCTCGCTAACTCTGTAAAATACTGTCGTACAACAGCAAGGCGCAGGAACTTGACTATGCGAATCATCCCATATGCGAATCATCCCATATGCAAACCATCCCATGTGCGAATCATCCCGTACGGGAGATGTTTGACAACACTGTCTCTGTAAGATGCTTCCGTACGGCACTTATTTGATAACTGTCTCTTTGCAATACTGCCAGTACCGGTACCGGCAATATTTAACAACTCTGCTTCTGAAAATTGCTCCCTATTACTGGAAGTCGAGTGACCGCATATGATTCTAGGAAGGACGGATAACTAGAGACTCGGCATAGGAAGATATCAAGATGGGTAGCTGCAGACGGACGCTGGCAGCCTTATATACCCTTTATACCACCACAGCCGTTTCATACTAATTAGACTAAATAAACCAAGTCAGCTATCGATAAAGCGCTTCCAATTGGACGGAAGAGGGAAAGGGATGAAGAGGTAAAGGGATGAAGAGGTAAAGGGATGAAGAGGTAAAGGGATGAAGAAAGGAAGAAGAACGTTAAGCAAGACCAGGATGGGGAGAATAAGACCAGGATAGGGGCAACGGAGAAGGAAGCCGGATAGGGAAGCCGGATAGGGAAGCCGGATAGGGGCAGCGGAGAAAGGAACTGGAACCGGAGAAGGGAGCTGGCTGACTAAAAGAATTATGTTTTGTTATAAATAGATCTTGGTTTTGATTACGTCCGCTGAGTTCAACAAAAAACAGTATCAGTATACAACAGTACACCGAATACACCACACCGAATACACCACAGTACACCGAATATACCACCACGATATAGTAAAAATATAACAAATGTTCATATATCCCAGAACCATAACGCCAATAAGAAACACCAATAAGAAACACCAAAAGAAACACAGCCCCGTCAATCTACCTCATCTGCCCAACTCAACCGTGCCGGGTAAGACTTAACACCTTCTCTCAACTCTCTATCCAACTCCTCCGGCGTGAACCCGCCCTCCACAGCGCTAACAATCCATGACCTGGTCATCTCAACTATTTCCTACCGAGTATCACAGGTATCAGTACCAATTTGGAAATAACGGCAGTAAGGCTTTAGTAAAACTTACCCGTACTTTCACCATACTCGTGATGATGTGCAGCAATTGCCCCAAACCCCCGTTAAGTCCAGCAGGAATAGTAAGTACATCCTCACGTTTGAGCAAGCAGATGTTACCCACAGGGTTGACCATACGAGAATATTGGAATGTAGATCCTGAATTCATGATTGGGCCTGAGGTTGTGGCAAAACTCAAGCATGATTAGCTGCAGGACGTCATCATCATGGCATAGAGGTGTGGCAAAACCTTGGGTTATGATTAGCTTGCAGCTGCAGGACGTTCATCATGTCGCGTAGCCCTCTCCCAATCTTGAGCCAATCATCTAAGTATTTGGTCGATGTCTCACCACCCTTTTCCGACTTTGAAGCCTCAAGCACCACGTATTCAACACAACCTTCACCGATTGAATGGATTATACCGTCGTAATGCCGACCACTCTTACGATAATTCCCCTTGCCAGTTCGTGTTCGAGAACGGTTCTTCCGGATGCTAGTTGCTCGTAGGTGGGTCTCTTTTCGGTCCAGGGTTACACCCGAGATCGACATTATGTAATTATCGATTATTGAGGCCCACACGGAGGTCGTAAACCAATCCTCGAGGTGATCACTGGTCAGCGGCCGATTCGGGGATGCATATACGTTTAGCCTACAAAGGATGTTAGAGGATTGCGAAACAGAGTGGGTATATTCGTCATACCTACATGGTGTTCAAGGCCAAGTAGGCGTAGCACTTATTGCCATCTCGCGCATTGTCAAAAGTACAACCCTCTGGAATGTAATGGTTCTTTTGAAGCATAGCTCTCAGTTCTTCGACAGATCTGACACTGGCAAACTCTCCAAGATAACCCAACAGAACATCGTCCGGTGGAGAAAGCTGGCGTACTGCGTTGATTTCATCCAATTCGGGGGGGAGAAAGAGGCGCATGACATCCTCATCACCCAAATCGATAACGAAGGATGGCAAAAGTGATGATTTAGTCATGAAATTCGAGTCAGTAGCAATGCAGGCATCGTATATGATATCCTCTACCACACGTTGGGTAGACTTTAGTTTCCATTTCTCCGGGATGTCACGGTAAACGGCCCAGAGGTTCTGCTGCGCTAAGGTTGATTCGGGGCTTGGAGTGCGCGGGCTCGGTGTGTCCTCTAACAAAGATTAAGAATCTTCATCAGGTTCATATGCTCGTCGTTGAACAGCATGGCCCTATTGTCAAGCATTGATGATAAGCATGGGAACAAAAGCGGCAGACAGGAAGCAAAAGCATACCTCATTACTTGATGCGTTTCCGCAGTTAGTAGATTGGGCGATATTGGTGCTAACACTTTGGTTGAATGTGCAGTCGGTGCGTGCACCTGGCAGGTCCCGTGCACCTGGCAGGTCCCGTGCACCTGGCAGGTCCCGTGCACCTGGCAGGTCCCGTGCACCTGGCAGGTCCCGTGCACCTGGCAGGTCCCGTGCACCTGGCAGGTCCCGTGCTCCTGGCAGGTCCCGTGCTCCTGGATCATCGAGAAGTTGGGAGGGGGAAGTTTTCGGCGAACCACGCGTGAAATAACCGTTTAATCTGTATAGAAGGGTTAGTTAGTTGTCTGTGAAATAATATTTTAAACAGGTGCGCGAGAAATACTCCCCCCCCCCCACCTCGTACCGTTCCACAGATGTAACTAGATTGACACAGTAAGCAGGTTAACCAGCACATTCCATGAAGGTAGTCTCAGGCGAGTTAACCAACACATTCCATGTTGGTAGTCTCTGGGCGAGTTAACCATCACATTCCTGGCAGTATGCGGGCGGCATTCCGCCCTCGGATTGAATATTAGCGCGCATGGTTTTGGTTTTCAGTCCGCCTAGCCCCCAAAGCAGGTAGCGCCGCCCTCCCAAAAGGGAGTAGAGCTAGTGATCAAAGTAGATAGGACTAGGCCGTAGGAGGTAGGACTAGGCTCAATGCCCAAAGGGGTAGCTCTAGGCGGCGCAAATAGTGCACTCTCCTGTTTGTGCCCTTCTGCAACAATCGCACTCAAACCCGCAACCAAACAGTACTACCAGAACCGCGACCACTACCGAGATCATGAACAACCACACCAAGCCAGGACCAAACAAATCCACAACGACAACCATTCCCATAACCATTGCAACCGCAAATCCACAAACATACACAAACATACAAACCGCGATGCAAGACAAGTCCCAACCGACCCACAGGCACAACACGACCACTAATTACCACCACCACATACACAAGATCACCAACACCACAAAAAAAACATTACCATCAACCAAACCACACCAAAGCCAGAACCATACCATTTCACAACAACCACAGCCATTGCAATCATCAGCCGAAATGAAAACTACTACCGCAACTAATGCACTCACCCACTAACAACCACTACCGCCGCAACTCATTCAAATCGGCAACCTTACACCAGATTAGAAACGGACAATCAGCTCACAAAAAAAAATAAAAAAATAAATGTGCCAGTGATTTAATTGTAGACATGTTAAATATTTTTTGTTAATTAAAAATAAAAAATTATTAATCCCCGCAACGGGTGCTGGAGTGGGCGGCAACGAGTGAGAGTGGTCCGCAGTGGGTGTTGGTTGGCAAGACAATTCGGTCGGCGGAAATGGACTTCCTTACCAGAGGTAAAGTAGAGCGGCATTCAACAACATTCGCTACCGGAGTTTATCTGAACTGGTTGAGCCTTATACATAGGCGCTGTGCAAGGGCAGAGCGCTGCTGGAGCGGACTATTGCTGGAAAGGCGGATTGCTGGTGGCGCGGGTGTCAGCAGTGCACTTCCCTGCCAGTGGTGAAATTAAGTAAAGTTGTTAGGTGAAGTGGTCGGTGTTTATGGCGTTCGCCGCAAGAATCGTCAGCTAGTTGGTGGTGTTGGTGGTGGTTGTTGGGAGTGATGGTTACAGGGTTTTTGCAGTGACTGTGGTTGTGGTGGTTGTGGGTTTGGTTATCCGTGGTGGTAGTATGGGTGGTTTTACCGTGATTTGGTTGACCACGGTGGCACATAACTACCAACGTGTCGGGTTTGGGCAACCAGCGCAACACCATTCCACCCAACCACCATCCCACCCTTACCCACAACCACAACCAAAACTACCACGACCACCACCACCACCACCGCGACCATCACCACAACTACTGCAACAAACCCAAGACCAAAATAACAGGAAAGGAACCATTACCATTAGCATAACAACCAGACCAAACCAAGACCACTACCGAACTCATACAAACAACGGCAACCAACATCCGCAACCCATTCAACCGAACCTTACAAATTTCCCACAAATCCACCCCCAATCTCGCTCTCCACTTCCACAGCCCGCACCTCTCCCACAGACCCACCTATACAGCGAGCCTTTGCCAGCGTCCCCCCGCTATCAAACTTAGCCCCTCCCCACACCCAAATCGACAACCCCGTCACCCCCGAATCAGATCGTTCTCCGGCAACAATTGTGCAGCAATTCAGCAATTACCAGCAGCGAGATAGGCCTGGATCAACCAGTGCGCCCGTGCCAACTATGTCTTCCGATCACCTACGCTCGCTCCAGCCCCAGCAACGCCGGCAGACCGGAGTCCTCGTCATGACACGTCCTCCGCCACTGTCGAACCTGTCACCAAAAAGACATCACGGCCCGCCCGTGAATACATTGGCATCCCCACCCGTAGAAATTGTTGAGCTTACTCCAAAGCATGCTCCAAATAGTTATCAAGCAAGCCCCGACTGTACCAGTGAAAGCGGATATCCATCTCCATCAACAGGTCTGGGACTTCTACGCCCAACGAACGGCTGCTGACCGATATTTGATGAAACAGGTGGATCCGATTGACCAAATAGGACCAAAGCAAAAGCATGCTCCAAACGCTTCCTCCAACCATCGCAATCAAACCCGCAACCACACCATGAGACAATGTGCAAGACGATAAAAAACCATGACCATACACAGCGGTGACAACAAACCACGGTTGCTATACTAAAACCATCAGCAGAAGCGAACAGAACAGAACCACGACCACCACCATGACAATGTGTAAAACCACAACCACCACATGACCATAAACACAACCAACACAAAGCCAGGAACAAAACAATCTCACAACAACAACCATTCCCATAACCCTCGCAACCATCAATCGCAACCAGCATCCCAACACATGCAAATCCACAACTGTACAAACCCTCAATATACGCAAGTCCCAACGTAACCCATCCATAACCACCACAACTACCGCGACCATCACGACAACCACAAGAGAACCATTACCACACAAAAGCTAGAACCAAAGCCAAAATCAAACAATTTCCCGACAACCATTACCATGAGCATCGCAACCATCTCCCGAAACCACTCACTCCCGCAACCCATGCAATCATGCGCAACCACTACCGAAACCCATGCAAATCTGCAACAATGCAAATCCTCAACAGGCGCAAGAACAACCCCCAATCTGTCCCCATCTCTTCCACGACCGGCACCTCTTCTACTTCACACAGCACGTACCTCGACAGCCAGCACCTCCTCCCGCTGCTCTCCTACCACCAAATCTAGCTCCACATCCCCAGATTGACACCTCCACCACCGTGAGATCAAACACGAAGCCTGCAGCAATTCACCTACAAATCACGCCCCCAATAGGCTCTAAATGGGCTGCAAATAGGCTTCAACCAGGCCACAATTATGCAGCAATTAAGACACCGGCACCGGCAGTGAAGTTGAAGCCTGAATCATCAAGTGCGACCGTAGATCTCAGACCGCGCTTCGCCAACCACATAGGTGTCTTCCAGCCCCCACAATATTCACTGCAGTCGTCATCATCACACGTCCTGCGGCACTGCCAGCCTGTCACAGAAGAGACACCCCCCCGCCTCTCAATGGTCATCAACCAAGCTCTCAGTGCACCAGTTATCGACCCACAGGCACCTGCGACCGCCCCTAACCACCATCAGCAAACTCTGCTATCCCTCAGGGGGCAACGCATATGCAGGGCAAACCTACACTCAGGCGGGCCCCTATGTTGCTACCGCGCCCAACAACGGCTGAGCAAAGCACCTGCGCCAGGCAGCACCACGGCAGATTAACTTCTATACTCTCCATCAGATTGGAGTGTCTCAGTCATCTGGAGACGCCAGAGAAGAGTGCTCGTGCCCGGTGCTGCCACCGCAGAGTGCTTGTGCCCGCTATTCTAAGTGTGATATTGTTGAATACAACTCCAGCTTGCTAAACATAGCACTCGCTTCAAGCAGTACCGAGTAGTCTGCTGGCAGGGCAGCACATTCACACTCCCTAATGAGCTTTCAATGCACTCGCTGATGCTACTGTCTACAGAGTACTCGAAGCGATATCACCGACTTCCGTAGAGCATCCAGTAATGCTCTCTCCGTCATTCCTATTCAAAAGTCTCCAGTCCCGTCATGCACCTCCAGGAGGCAATATGATCCTCATCCTGAGAGTACCCGGCGATGCCCTATCCCCCATCTCATGCCTGGAGTCTACCTCATTCGTTTGGAGAACAAAAAACTAATGACTCTCCGACCAGAGACGAGTTATAAAATCACGGACTCGTCGGGGTCCGCCGGGACACAGCCTGAACGCCCTGACAACACTCGTCATTTCTGCGCCAGGAGATCAAATCACAACGAGCTCCTTCCCAGGCGCTGACAGAGAATCTCGCCTACGCCAAGACAATCTTCGTCAACAAGCTTTTTTCCAGCCTCTGCCACGGGATATTTCTCACATCCGGAGAGTAGAGCTGCGGAAACATCTCTTTAATAATACTATTCAAGGTGGGACACCCCCCACTTAGACCCATAAGAATCGATACGCTTTCCTCAAAGGCAAGGCAGGCATCGCCAGTCTCTCAAACGATATCTCACGTGGGTATTCATCACGCCGCTGAACGGTCAGTCGCGGAATACTGATACGAGCACTGTCGTGTATACTGGTGATGACTACCAAACCTTTGACGATGGCGTATGTATCTGTCGATTTGTGAAAGGCATTTAAGCCTTGAGGTTTAGGCCACAGACGTTTCCTGCCTGAAAAGCTCAATGCCCTGCCTAAGCAGCACTCCGGCGCGAGCTTGCTGGAAATCATTTCCCATGCATAAGCAGCATTATGCTGGTGGAGCGAGCTTGCTGGATAACAGACTCAGATACTGAGCGGCCGAAACTCACCTCCCTCTTCCAATCCGCATGCGTACTAGCAAAACGACACGAATTTTGAATTAGAAGGTCCTATTGAGTCTAACTTTCGACTCCTAGAGCACAGGATCGAAAAACCCCCAGACGAGGCATCACCGCTTGCAGCACTAATGCTGAAATGCAGGTACTCACCCATCCGCAACAGGAAGCCTCCTCCCCACCACTGATGGCTGGAGCGGCCGAGTCATATTCCATGACCCTAGTATATGCGAGTGACTAAATGGTCAGGGATTCTTGACGAAAGCATGCTCAAACACATGCTTCAAAGAGGCGGTGATTCATCTCAAAACCATTCAGGGAATAGGCAGCGATTTTGATGCGATTCTGCAGCGAGTAGGCTATCACCCGGCAGGTAAACAGCACCCCTTCCATCAAATTGGACCCCGCTCCCTTCCACTGCCATGGGCTGCTGTACTTTAGCATCCCCGCAGCCTTAATAAAATTAAGCTCCGACTTGATCAATTACAATGAAAACTAAAATTGATACCACAACCACAACCAAAACCACAATACACCACAACCTCCATGCAACCACCGCTGAAGCGAACCATTACCACGCAACCAAAACCATCACCTTCACCGCAACTATTACCACGCAACCAATACAATAGCAATTGCTGACTTTATCTGTCTCTTGCATACTGAATTATTCTCCTGCGTACTGTATTTTTCTCTTGCGTACTGTATTTTTCTCTTTCGTACTGTATTATTCTCTTTCGGACTGCATGTAGCATGTATTTCTCTCTTGCTTACCGCATTTTGCTATTACGTACTGCATGTAGCATGTATTTTTCTCTTTCGTACTGCATTTTTCTCTTGCGCTACACTGACAGCGACAGCTACATCAATTCCTGAACAAAGCATGCTCCAAACGTTGCTCCCAATAGGTGATAATACTGATCGATTCCTGATGCAAGCCTTTTCCAAAGCATGCACTCAATAGCCAGCAAATCCGGAGTGCAGCGCTTACAGCACCATCCGGCATGTGATTAAATCTTCAACTTGCAACACCACCCTTCCGCCACCACGACCTGCAGCACTTTCGCCCCTGCACACAATCAAGTTCCTGCATCCAAAAGCCGATATTCAGCGATGACTGCGAACGACGTATTCAACTAGTAGCACCAGAGATCCCCTTATCCACCCGGGGAAACAGCGGGTGATACTCCCAATACATGTGGGTGCAAGTCATATGCTGTGACTTTGCAAAAATGGAGAATGGTTTGCCAGGGGTTACAAGAAGTCTTTCCTGCATCGTAATTTGTATCTGGGACTGCGCTGAATGTGAGCATGATAACAACAACCATGACCAGCTTAAACCTCTCAACAGAAAGGTTATCTGGTATCAATCAACGAGAATGAATCCTTCTTATACGGGAGGTTGGCACAGAGAGGGTAGGGGTGTCGCATGCAACTACCTCCAGCACTTCCCCACCCCACACCCCACAAAGCCAGTGCCTCTACATATCCGCCTACACCGCCTGTACCACCGCTTGAAAGGCAGAGTCTATTTTTCTCTTGCATACTGTATTTTTCTCCTGCGCACTGGCATTGCTAAAGTTAGAGCCAGTGGCCACCTGCTTAAACACCTTGTCAAGCACCAGCTCGAAAGGAATTGGCGCACACCTTCAGGCACCAAATCATGCATCAAATAGGCAGCGATTCTGGACCGAAGCATCCTCTAAAGCTTGCTACAAACATGCGGTGATTTTAGATCGACTCGTGATCAAAACATTCTCCAAAGTATGCATCCAATAGCAAGCGATTACGGAGTGCTTCCGCAGCAAATAGCCCACCACCCGGCAGGTGATTACCAGCCATTCCACCAAATCGAGACACTGACCCTTTCCACCGCCGTGGCCTGCAACGGTTCAAGACCGCCAGCGCCTGCATTAAATCAAGCTCCGACTGGACCGGTGAAGACATAAATTCACCTACCGGAGCCAGGGACCCCGCCACCCACCAGCGGGTAGAGCGGCAGAGTGATATTCCATGATACAGATGGATGCGAGTGACCCAATAGGCAACATTTCAGCTCTAAATAATGCACTGAATAGTCAATGACTCTGCAGCGAATAGGGTTCCCAATAGCCAGCGATTCCGGAGTGATTCTGCGGCGAATAGGCCACCACTGACAGGTGATTACCAGACCTTCCATCTTTCCCCCCCCCCCTTTCGCCGCCAATGCCTGCAGCAGCGCATCACTGCCGGCGCCTGCATGAAATCAATGTCCAACTAGACCGGTGAATACACGTATCCACCTCCCCACACCAGGAACTCCCCCTACTCATCGACAGGCGGAGCGGCCGCGTGATATTCCATGACCCTGCCGGCAGGGAGTGATCAAATAGTCAGCGATTCTGGACCAAATCATACACTAGAGCATGCACCCAATAGCTAGAGACTTAGCTCTGACAGGACCGGTAAATAGATGTTTTTTCCTATCCCGACCAGCGAACCCCCCTACCCACGACCGGGCGGAGTGGCCGAGTGATAGTTCATGATCCTCCTGGGACCGAGTGGCCAAATAGGCAGTGATTCTGGACCAAAGCATGCTCCAGAGCATGCACCAAAGCACGCACATAATAGCCAGGCACTCTTCTCTGACTGAACCGTTAATTGCATGTTTTCTGCATAATGCGAAGGTGACCCTACCCATCAACGAGCGGAGCGGGCGAGTGATATTCCATGATCCAGACAGTGATTCAGCACTGAATCATGCATACAATAGGCCTTGACTCTGCAGCGAATAGGGTTCCCAATAGCCAACAATTCTGGAATGAGTCTGCAGCGAATATACCACCATCCGGAAGGTAAATTCTACCACCCCTTCCACCAAGTTGAGACACCACACCTTTTTGTCACCACGGCCTGCAGCAGTATATCACTGCTGTTGCCTGCATGGAATCAAGCTCCGCCTGGACCGGTGAAAGCAGGTATTCATCTACCCGCACCAGGGACCCCCCCATACACACCGCCGGGGCAAGCGGCCGAGTGATAGTTCATGACCCTGCCGGGAGCGAGTGATCAAATAGGAGGCGTCTCTGGACCGGGGACTCCCCCAAACCCACCGCCGGGGGGAGCGGCCGAGTGATATACCATGACCCTGCGGTGATTTTGCAGCGAATAGGTCACTACCCGACAGGTGATTGCAGACCTCTTCCACCAAATTGAGACACCGCCTCTTTCCGCCGCCATGCCTGCAGCACTGCCGACACCTGCATAGAATCAAGCTCTGACTGGACCGCTAAATACAGTGTAGTAGCATTCCAACCAGTGGGCGGAGCGAGTGATATTCCATGATACAGGAGGATGCGAGTTACCAGTTAGGCAGCGATTCTGAAAGGATGCTCTAAAGCATGCTTCAAATAGCCAGCGACTCAGCTCTAAATCATGCTGTGAATAGGGCTCCTAATAGCCAGCGATTCCGGAGTGATTTTGCAACGAATAGGCCACCACCCAGCAGGTGATTGCCAGCGCCCTCCACCAAATCGTGACACCCCACCTCTGCCGCAACGGACTGCAGCAGCGGCTCACTGCTGGCGCCTGTATGGAATCAAGCTCCGCCTGGACCGGTGAAAGCAGGTATTCATCGACCCGCACCAGGGACCCCCCCATACACACCGCCGGGGCAAGCGGCCGAGTGATATACCATGATCCAGGTAGATGCGAAGGACCAAATAGGCATTCATTCAGCTCTAAACCATGCACTGAATATGCCATGACTCTACAGAAAATAGGGATCATAGTAACAATCAATCCCGGAGTGATCCTGCAGCGAATAGACCACTAGCCGGCAGGTAACTAACAGCCCTTCACAAAATCTAGCAACCACCCCATTTTGCCGCGACAGCCTGCAGCGGTATGTCACTGCGGGCGCCTGCATAAATCAAGCTCCTACTGGACCGGTGAATGCAGGTATTAAGAGGATCCGAGCGAGTGATAATCCATGACACTGCTGGAAGTGAGTGATGAAATAGGCAGCGTCCCTGAACCAAAGCATGCTCCAAAGCACGCACATAATAGCCAGGCACTCTGCTCTGACTGGACCGGTAAATACATGTTTTCACATACCCACACCAGCGAACCCCCCTACCCACGACCGGGTGGAGTGGCCAAGTGATATTCCATGATACAGATGGAGGCGAGTGACCAAATAGGAAAGCAATTCTAGACGAAAGCATGTTCCAAAGCATGCACCCTATAGACAGCGACTCAACTCTTGCTGAACCGGTAAATGCAGGTCTTCACTAAACCGCCCCAGGAACCCCCCCTACACACCGTCAGGCGGAGGGGGCGAAGGATATTCCATGATACAAGTGGATGCGAGGACCAAACAGGCAGGCATTCTTGACCAAAGAAACTCCAAAGCTAGCACCCAATCGGCAGTGATTCTGGATCGAATACTGACCAAATCATGCTCCAAATCATCTTTCCAAAGCATGCTCCAAATAGGCTCCAAGTAGGCTCCAAATAGGCAGCGTTCTAGAACAGTTGTTTAAAAAGCATGCAAGCATGTATCTAACAGCTAGGCCTTTCGGAGTGATTCTGCACTAAATATCCACCAACCCGAGTCGACAGGTAAGTACCACCCCTTCCATCACATCGAGACACCTACCCTTTTTGGTGTCATGGGCTACAGCAGTACATCACTGGGGGCGCCTGCATGAAATCAGGCTCCGACTAAACCTGCCAATACAGGTATTATACCCGTTCTGGGTGGTGTGAGGGTCGGGTTAAGGTTAGATTTTAGGCCTAAAATGGTGAAATTTCGTAAATTCGTAAAAGCTACCCCGTACGGGAGGTATTTAATGACACTTTTTGTGCCAAAAGTGCCCGTACGGGAGGAATCTGAATGTATTAATTGCGCCAAAAGGTCCCGTACGGGGAGATTCCAATATAGTGTCTGTGCCAAAAAGACCCGTACGGGGAGCTTTCAAATTACTGTCTGCGCCAAAGAGACCCGTACGGCAGATATCTGACGGCGCTATCTATGCCAAATTGGCCGTACGGGGAGATTCCAAGGGACTGTGTGTGCCAAAAGGACCCGTACGGGGGGATTCCAAGGGACTGTCTGTATCAAAAGCTCTCGTACGTGGAGATTCTAATGCTCCCCATCTCCTGACAGGCCCCGTACGGCAGACACTGTTAGAGCTTTACTGTGGTGATGACCCGTACGGTAGAAACTGAGAGCTCTGCCTCTGCTAAACCTCCCGTACGGGAGGTATTTGACACTCTGCCTCTGTAAAATGCTCCCGTACGGGGAGTACTTGACCTCGATGACCATTCAAAGTCCTCGCGTACGACAGCCAAGTGCAATGCAATCCATTGTCTCTGCGCATCCTCTCCTATGGGGGCTATTTGACATCTGTGCCTCAGTGAAATCCTCCCGTACGGGGGTATTTGACAACGCTGCCTTTGCACAATGCTCCCGTACGGGAGGTTGATGCAACCAGTTGACTCTGCAAAATCCTTCCGTACGGGGGTATTTGACAACACTTCCTTTGTAAAATGCGCCCGTACGTGAGTTTTTTTAAGTCTCTGGCTGTGCAAAATGCTCCCGTACGGGGAGTAATTGACCTCGTTGAGTATGCAAAACGCTCCCGTACGACAGCCAGGTGCAGGCAGCAGGCTCTGCAAAATCATCCCGTACGGGGGTATTTGACAACCCTGCCTCTGCAAAATGCTCCCGTACGGGGAGTGCTCGACCTCGCTTACTATGCAAATTGCTCCCGTACGACAGCCAGGCGCAGGCAGCAGGCTCTGCAAAATCATCCCGTACGGGAGTTATTTGACAACTCTGTCTCTTCAAAATGCCCCGTACGGGAGGTAAATGCAGGCAGTTGACTCTGCAAAACCCTGCTGTACAGGGGTTATTCGAAAACTCTGTCTCCGTAAAATGCTCCCGTACGGGGGTTATTTAGCAACACTGTCTCTATACAATGCTCCTGTACGGGATGTATTTGACCAATCTGCCACTGCAAATCACCCCATACGGGAGTTATTTCACAACTCTGTCTCTGCAAATAACCCCGTACGAGAGCCTGGTGCAGGTTGTTGACTGCAAAATCCTCCCGTACGGGAATTATTTGACAACACTGTCTCTGCGAAATGGCCCCGTACGACAGACTCTCTCAGAGCTTTACTCTGGAATGGCCCCGCACGGTAGAGACTCTCAGAGCTTTACTCTGGTGATGGCCCCATACGGTAAAGACTGTCAGAGCTTTACTCTGGCAATGCTGACGTACGGGGAAGACTGACAATGGTTTTGTTAGCAAAGGCAGCGTACGACAGGTAGTGTCAAGCAATTGGATCGTCAGTCGCCCCGTACGGGGCGACTTGTAAAGGGAGAGTTGTCAAATACCTCCCGTACGAGAGCCATGTGCCTGTGGTTGACCCTTCAAAATGGTCCCGTACGCGGGTATTTGATAACTCTCACTGTGCAAAATGCCCCCGTACAAGAGCCAGGTACAGGCAGCTGAATTTGCAAAATCCTCCCGTACGGGGATTATTTGACAACTCTGTCTCCGTAAAATGCTCCCGTACGGGGTTATTTAACAACACTGTCTCTATAAAATCCTCCCGCACGGGAGTTAGATGCAACCAGTTGAGTCTGCAAAATCTTCCCGTACAGGAGTTATTCGACATCACTGCCTCTGCAAAATGCTCCCGTACGGGAGGTATTTGACAACTCTGCGTGCGCAAAATGCTCCCGTACGACAGCCAGGTTCAGGCCCAAGGCTCTGCAAAATGGTCCCGTACGGGAGGTATTTGACCTCGTTGAGTACGCAAATTGCTCCCGTACGACAGCCAGGTGCAGGCAGTAGGCTCTGGAAAATACTCCTTGTACGGGAGGTATTTGACAACTCTGCCACTGTAAAATACTCCCGTACAAGGAGTAATTGACCTCGCTTACAGTGCAAATTACTCCCGTACAAACGCCAGTTGCAAGCCATTGACTCTGCAAATACCTCCCGTACGGGAGGTATTTGACAACTCTGCCTCTGCAAAATCCTCTCGTACGTTGAGTACTTGACCTCATTGACGATGCAAAATGCTCCCGTACGGGAGGTATTTGAGATCTCTGACTGTGCAAAATGCTCCCGTACGGGGAGTAATTGACCTCCTTGAGTATGCAAAACGCTCCCGTACGACAGCCAGGTGCAGGTAGTAGGCTCTGTGAAATGCTCCCGTACGTGAGTTTTTTTAAATCTCTGGCTCTGCAAAATGCTCCCGTACGGGAGGTTTTTGACCTCGTTGAGTATGTGAAATGCTCCCGTACGACAGCCAGGTGCAGGCAGCAGGCTCTGCAAAATCCTCCCGTACGGGGGTATTTGACAACGCTACCTTTGCACAATGCTCCCGTACGGGGAGTACTTGACATCGTTGAGTACGCAGAATGCTCCCGTACGACAGCCAGGTGCAGGCAGTGGACTCTGCGAATCCTGTCGTACGGGAGATGTTTGGCCTCGCTGACTCTGAAAGATAATCCCGTACGACAGCCAGATGCAGGCAGTAGACTCTGCAAAATTATCCCGTACGGGAGGTATTTGATAACTCTACGAATCTAATATCTACTGGAATACCATTTTTCTGAACTCTCTGCAATCTGATTGGTCGACAGCAACAGGGGTATTTAGTAAGCACGACACATCAAATTTCGTGTCTTTGGTGTTACCCTACCCAATCTGAGATTGTTACCCTACCTGATTCAGTGCGGTTACCCTACCCGATGAGAAATTACCCTGCCTGCTTTTGGCGGTTACCTCCCTATTTTGGTCAAGCACTGCTTACCATCCTGCTTCAAGATGCCGGTGAAACCCTAGCCTGAATACCAGCCCACCCAACAGATTAAATAATATATATAATCATTCAATTGGGAGGGGAGAGGGGGAGGGGGGAGGGGGGGAGGAGGAGGAAGGAGGAGGAGGTAGGAGGAGGAGGGAAGGCCACGGAGGAGGGAAGGCCACGGAGGAGGGAAGGCCACGGAAGAGGGAAGGCCACGGAGGAGGGAAGGCCACGGAGGAGGGAAGGCCACAGAGGAGGGAATGCCACAGAGGAGGGAGAAGCGGTGGAGGGTGGAGCAATGGAGAGGGGGAGGGGGACGAGAGGGGAGTGGGACAAGGGGGAAAGGGGACGAGAGGTGGAGGTGAAGGAACGAGTAAGGGAGCTGACATATATTGGAGCTGGAAATGTAGCTGGTACTGGGGCTGGCACTGCAGCTGGAAACGGAGCTGGAAACGGAGCTGGCACTGGACCCGGCACTAGAGCTGGCAATGGAGCTGGGACCGGAGAAGGTATATAATGGAGCTGGCACCGGAGCAGGCATTGGAGATGGCATTGCCATTGGAGCGGGCCCCAGCTGGCATTGGAGCTGACATTGGAGCCTGAGCTGGTACTGGAGCTGACATTTATTTGAGCCCGCACAGGAGCGGGCACAGGAGGGGGCACTGGAGCGGGCATAGGTGCGGGCCTTAGACCTGGCACTGGAGCTGGCATTGGCATTGCTTAGAGCTGGCACCGGAGCGGGCATTAGAGTTGGCATTGGAGCTGGCACCGGGGCTAGGAAATGGATCGATACAGCAGGACTTGGTCATTTACTGGAGCTGGCCTTGAGAACTGCCCATCAGATGTATAAGGGAAAATTAATTACCTAACGGAAGTGGTGAAATACTATACTGAGGTGGGAGATATCTGAGGTGGGAGAGACCTTGTGGTCAGGCGGTAGTGCACCCCTTGTCTGCTCGTATGAGAGGTGTTTGACCTCACTAACTCTTCAGTTGCCCGCCTGCACCTGAGCACCCACATCAAATCAACACCTGCACATACCCGGCTTCAATCTCCAGGCTGACTGCTTACACCTGCGCACCCGAATCAAATCTGTGCTTGTATGTACCTGCCTGCAATCTTCACCAGACCGCCATTGCCAGACCGCCTCGCCTGCAGAGTGAATACAGACGCTTATTAGACTCTAAATCAGGCACCATATTGTGCCTAATTGTCACTTACTGAGTCTAGTTTTTCTCCTCAGACTATGTTTTTCTCTTGCAATTAAATCGACAGCTAAGAGGCGCCGCTTGAGTCTACCAAGAATCATGGAGAGTACATAGAATGAACTTTGGGGCACCAAATCAAAGACTAAATCAGCATATCTATCAGGCATGAAATCAGCACCAAATTTGATGGCAAAAGCGAGTGATATCACATGATGATTTCAGCGCTTAGGAGGCCTTATCGCTGTTCGTTAAATCACATTCTATCTGACGTCTTTGGTCTTGGAAGTGAAATATAAACCCGATGACTTCGCAGCGGCTTTCTGAATGCCATACTGGTACCTGCTATTCGGCGGTTACCCTACCACCGCCAATATATATTTCTCTCTTATGGAGTCGTCTACGTTCAGTTAAAGGTTGAATTGAGGGTTAAGATTTAGTTAGGATTGGATTAGTTAGGGTTAGTTAGGGTTAGGGTTAGTTAGTTAGGGTTAGTTAGTTAGGGTTAGTTAGTTAGGGTTAGTTAGTTAGGGTTAGTTAGTTAGGGTTAGTTAGTTAGGGTTAGTTAGTTAGGTTAGTTAGGGTTAGTTAGGGTTAGTTAGGGTTAGTTAGGGTTAGTTAGGGTTAGTTAGGGTTAGTTAGGGTTAGTTAGTTAGG